>CM055126.1:14310785-14910785 GCA_029206835.1 Rana muscosa
ATTGTTGGTGTCATGTTGGGGGAATAGTGTCCCATTGTTGGTGTCATGTGGGGAATAGTGTCCCCTTGTTGGTGTCATGTTGGGGGAATAGTGTCCCCTTGTTGGTGTCATGTTGGGGGAATAGTGTCCCATTGTTGGTGACATGTTGGGGAATAGTGTCCCATTGTTGGTGTCATGTTGGGGTGGACATTGGCTGAGTCCCATTGTTGGTGTCATGTTGGGGAATAGTGTCCCATTGTTGGTGTCATGTTGGGGGAATAGTGTCCCTTGTTGGTGTCATGTTGGGGGAATAGTGTCCCATTGTTGGTGTCATGTTGGGGAATAGTGTCCCATTGTTGGTGTCATGTTGGGGGAATAGTGTCCATTGTTGGTGTCATGTTGGGGGAATAGTGTCCCATTGTTGGTGTCATGTGGGGAATAGTGTCCCATTGTTGGTGTCATGTTGGGGAATAGTGTCCCATTGTTGGTGTCATGTTGGGGAATAGTGTCCCATTGTTGGTGTCATGTTGGGGAATAGTGTCCCATTGTTGGTGTCATGTTGGGGGAATAGTGTCCCATTGTTGGTGTCATGTTGGGGAATAGTGTCCCATTGTTGGTGTCATGTTGGGGAATAGTGTCCCATTGTTGGTGTCATGTTGGGGGAATAGTGTCCCATTGTTGGTGTCATGTTGGGGAATAGTGTCCCATTGTTGGTGTCATGTTGGGGGAATAGTGTCCCATTGTTGGTGTCATGTTGGGGGAATAGTGTCCCATTGTTGGTGTCATGTTGGGGAATAGTGTCCCATTGTTGGTGTCATGTTGGGGGAATAGTGTCCCATTGTTGGTGTCATGTTGGGGGAATAGTGTCCCATTGTTGGTGTCATGTTGGGGGAATAGTGTCCCATTGTTGGTGTCAGTTGGGGGAATAGTGTCCCATTGTTGGTGTCATGTTGGGGAATAGTGTCCCATTGTTGGTGTCATGTTGGGGAATAGTGTCCATTGTTGGTGTCATGTGGGGGAATAGTGTCCCATTGTTGGTGTCATGTTGGGGGAATAGTGTCCCATTGTTGGTGTCATGTTGGGGGAATAGTGTCCCATTGTTGGTGTCATGTTGGGGGAATAGTGTCCCATTGTTGGTGTCATGTTGGGGAATAGTGTCCCATTGTTGGTGTCATGTTGGGGAATAGTGTCCCATTGTTGGTGTCATGTTGGGGAATAGTGTCCCATTGTTGGTGTCCTGTTGGGGAATAGTGTCCCATTGTTGGTGTCATGTTGGGGGAATAGTGTCCCATTGTTGGTGTCATGTTGGGGGAATAGTGTCCCATTGTTGGTGTCATGTTGGGGGAATAGTGTCCCATTGTTGGTGTCATGTTGGGGGAATAGTGTCCCATTGTTGGTGTCATGTTGGGGGAATAGTGTCCCATTGTGGTGTCATGTTGGGGGAATAGTGTCCCATTGTTGGTGTCATGTTGGGGGAATAGTGTCCCATTGTTGGTGTCATGTTGGGGAATAGTGTCCCATTGTTGGTGTCATGTTGGGGGAATAGTGTCCCATTGTTGGTGTCATGTGGGGGAATAGTGTCCCATTGTTGGTGTCATGTTGGGGGAATAGTGTCCATTGTTGGTGTCATGTTGGGGAATAGTGTCCCATTGTTGGTGTCATGTTGGGGGAATAGTGTCCCATTGTTGGTGTCATGTTGGGGAATAGTGTCCCATTGTTGGTGTCATGTTGGGGGAATAGTGTCCCATTGTTGGTGTCATGTTGGGGGAATAGTGTCCCATTGTTGGTGTCATGTTGGGGGAATAGTGTCCCATTGTTGGTGTCATGTTGGGGAATAGTGTCCCATTGTTGGTGTCATGTTGGGGGAATAGTGTCCCATTGTTGGTGTCATGTTGGGGGAATAGTGTCCCATTGTTGGTGTCATGTTGGGGAATAGTGTCCCATTGTTGGTGTCATGTTGGGGGAATAGTGTCCCATTGTTGGTGTCATGTTGGGGGAATAGTGTCCCATTGTTGGTGTCATGTTGGGGGAATAGTGTCCCATTGTTGGTGTCATGTTGGGGGAATAGTGTCCCATTGTTGGTGTCATGTTGGGGGAATAGTGTCCCTTGTTGGTGTCATGTTGGGGGAATAGTGTCCCATTGTTGGTGTCATGTTGGGGGAATAGTGTCCCATTGTTGGTGTCATGTTGGGGAATAGTGTCCATTGTTGGTGTCATGTTGGGGGAAATAGTGTCCCATTGTTGGTGTCATGTTGGTGGAATAGTGTCCCATTGTTGGTCATGTTGGGGGAATAGTGTCCCATTGTTGGTGTCATGTTGGGGGAATAGTGTCCCATTGTTGGTGTCAGGTTGGTGGAATAGTGTCCCATTGTTGGTGTCATGTTGGGGGAATAGTGTCCCATTGTTGGTGACATGTTGGGGGAAATAGTGTCCCATTGTTGGTGTCATGTTGGGGGAATAGTGTCCCATTGTTGGTGTCATGTTGGGGGAATAGTGTCCCATTGTTGGTGTCATGTTGGTGGAATAGTGTCCCATTGTTGGTGTCATGTTGGTGGAATAGTGTCCCATTGTTGGTGACATGTTGGGGGAAATAGTGTCCCATTGTTGGTGTCATGTTGGGGAATAGTGTCCCATTGTTGGTGTCATGTTGGGGGAATAGTGTCCCATTGTTGGTGTCATGTTGGGGAATAGTGTCCCATTGTTGGTGTCATGTTGGGGGAATAGTGTCCCATTGTTGGTGTCATGTTGGTGGAATAGTGTCCCATTGTTGGTGTCATGTTGGTGGAATAGTGTCCCATTGTTGGTGTCATGTTGGGGAATAGTGTCCCATTGTTGGTGTCATGTTGGGGGAATAGTGTCCCATTGTTGGTGTCATGTTGGGGAATAGTGTCCCATTGTTGGTGTCATGTTGGGGAATAGTGTCCCATTGTTGGTGTCATGTTGGGGGAATAGTGTCCCATTGTGGTGTCATGTTGGGGGAATAGTGTCCCATTGTTGGTGTCATGTTGGGGGAAATAGTGTCCCATTGTTGGTGTCATGTTGGTGGAATAGTGTCCCATTGTTGGTGTCATGTTGGGGGAATAGTGTCCCATTGTTGGTGTCATGTTGGGGGAAATAGTGTCCCATTGTTGGTGTCCTGTTGGGGGAATAGTGTCCCATTGTTGGTGTCATGTTGGGGGAATAGTGTCCCATTGTTGGTGTCATGTTGGGGAAATAGTGTCCCATTGTTGGTGTCATGTTGGGGGAATAGTGTCCCATTGTTGGTGTCATGTTGGGGAATAGTGTCCCATTGTTGGTGTCATGTTGGGGGAAATAGTGTCCCATTGTTGGTGTCATGTTGGTGGAATAGTGTCCCATTGTTGGTGTCATGTTGGGGGAATAGTGTCCCATTGTTGGTGACATGTTGGGGGAAATAGTGTCCCATTGTGGTGTCATGTTGGGGGAATAGTGTCCCATTGTTGGTGTCATGTTGGGGAATAGTGTCCCATTGTGGTGTCATGTTGGTGGAATAGTGTCCCATTGTTGGTGTCATGTTGGTGGAATAGTGTCCCATTGTTGGTGACATGTTGGGGGAAATAGTGTCCCATTGTTGGTGTCATGTTGGGGAATAGTGTCCCATTGTTGGTGTCATGTTGGGGAATAGTGTCCCATTGTTGGTGTCATGTTGGGGGAATAGTGTCCCATTGTGGTGTCATGTTGGGGAATAGTGTCCCATTGTTGGTGTCATGTTGGGGGAATAGTGTCCCATTGTTGGTGTCATGTTGGGGGAATAGTGTCCCATTGTTGGTGACATGTTGGGGGAAATAGTGTCCCATTGTTGGTGTCATGTTGGGGGAATAGTGTCCCATGTTGGTGTCATGTGGGGGAATAGTGTCCCATTGTTGGTGTCATGTTGGGGAATAGTGTCCCATTGTTGGTGTCATGTTGGGGGAATAGTGTCCCATTGTTGGTGTCATGTTGGGGGAATAGTGTCCCATTGTTGGTGTCATGTTGGGGGAATAGTGTCCATTGTTGGTGTCATGTTGGTGGAATAGTGTCCCATTGTTGGTGTCATGTTGGGGGAATAGTGTCCCATTGTTGGTGACATGTTGGGGGAATAGTGTCCCATTGTTGGTGTCATGTTGGGGGAATAGTGTCCCATTGTTGGTGTCATGTTGGGGAATAGTGTCCCATTGTTGGTGTCATGTTGGGGGAATAGTGTCCCATTGTTGGTGTCATGTTGGGGGAATAGTGTCCCATTGTTGGTGTCATGTGGGGGAATAGTGTCCCATTGTTGGTGTCATGTTGGGGGAATAGTGTCCCATTGTTGGTGTCATGTTGGGGGAATAGTGTCCCATTGTTGGTGTCATGTTGGGGGAATAGTGTCCCATTGTTGGTGTCATGTTGGGGGAATAGTGTCCCATTGTTGTGTCATGTTGGGGGAATAGTGTCCCATTGTTGGTGTCATGTTGGGGGAATAGTGTCCCATTGTTGGTGTCATGTTGGGGGAATAGTGTCCCATTGTTGGTGTCATGTTGGGGGAATAGTGTCCCATTGTTGGTGTCATGTGGGGGAATAGTGTCCCATTGTTGGTGTCATGTTGGGGGAATAGTGTCCCATTGTTGGTGTCATGTTGGGGGAATAGTGTCCCATTGTTGGTGACATGTTGGGGGAATAGTGTCCCATTGTTGGTGTCATGTTGGGGGAATAGTGTCCCATGTTGGTGTCATGTTGGGGGAATAGTGTCCCATTGTTGGTGTCATGTTGGGGGAAATAGTGTCCCATTGTTGGTGTCATGTTGGGGGAATAGTGTCCCATTGTTGGTGTCATGTTGGGGGAATAGTGTCCCATTGTTGGTGTCTGTTGGGGGAATAGTGTCCCATTGTTGGTGTCATGCTGGGGGAATAGTGTCCCAAGGACCGGATAAAGGCTATCAAAGGGACTCATTTGGCCCACAGGCCGCTGTTTGGAGACCTCTGGTACACAGTATGGCCCCGCCAGTACATTTTACAAAGCAGGTTTATGGAGAAGATCGGGGTGACCTGGGAGTACCCGGGATGTAGAGCTGACATTCTATTTCTAGAGGTGTGATAGTGATGAGCCATCACATGTGCCCTCTGGTGACACACACACACAGTGATGTACACACACACACAGGGTGATGTCTGCACAGATGTTCCAGCACTGAATTACATCTCATCCACTTTCCAGAGACACGGAAAAAATCCCCCCCCCCACCTTTCTTACATCGACTCCCCCCCTCTCCTTCCCTCCCCTCCACATATCTCAGGGGATCAGAGCGGACCGCACCACCAATCCTCACCTAGAGGGGGGCAGGAGGCAGATCGGAGGAGAGCCGTGCACCATCTGCCAGCCTTTCCCAGAGTCCGCATCCTCCGCTCCCCCCCCCCCCGCTCTCATGGACCGGTCCTGCTCCCCTATTTAATTCCCTCTACTGCTGCATCATATCTGCTCTGTCACTAGTTCAGCCGTGTCCTGATAGGGGAGAACCCCGATCTCCTCCGATCCCCTCCGATCTCCTCCGATCTCCTCCTTCCTGGAATAATCCGCTCTTCCATTGTCATTCTTCTATTTCTTCTGAATGCAGTGCGAGTTCTCCCCGGGGAGAAGCTGGCCGATCCCCCCCCCAGTCTGATCACTGAGCACTGACTTCACTTATCACCATCATCACCACCACCGAGGATCGTACCGGACTATTGTCTGCACACCTACCGACATGTACCTACCTACTACTACTACCCTCCTCCTCCTCCTGGCTATCATCGGATTATCAGGGGCCAATGTGTCCAACTATGACCGTGAGTCCAATCTACCATCCTCATCATCACTATGGGAGAGGGGGGCTCACTGTCATCATACTGTATACAGGACATCTATAAATATGTATTTGGGGGGAGAAGAAAGTCTGTGTATATATATATATATATATATGGGCATAGAGTACAATACAGGAGGTAGAGAATACAGTATATATATATATATATATATATACAGGAGGTAGAGAATACAATATATATATATATATATATATATATATATATATATAGGGGGTAGAGAATAGAATATAGGTATATCTGGGGTATAAAATACAATGCATGTATATATAGGGGGGTAGAGAATAGAAGATAGGGAGTATAAAATAATGTATATGTATATAGGTGGGATAGGATAGAATATACTGTATGTGTATATATATAAGGGTAAAAAAAATAAGGAAAAAATATAAATAATTATATATAGAATACAATATATGTATATATAGGGAGTATAAAATACAGTGTATGTGTATAGGTGGGACAGAATATAATATATGTGTGTATATATGGGTAAAAAAAGGAAAACATAAATTAATATATATAGAATACAATATAACAGGTATAGAATACAATATATGTATATATAGGAATACAAAAATACAGTATATAGGTGGGATAGAATATATGTATATATAAGAGTGAAAAAAAAGAAAAATATATATATATATATATAAAATACAATATAGAGGGTATAGAATACAATATATGTATATATAGGGAGTATAGGATACAGTATATTTATATAGGTGGGATAGGGTAGAATATATGTATGTATAAGGGTATAAAACACAATATATACATATATATTACAATATAGAGGGTATAGAATACAATATATGTGTATATATAGGGGTATAGAATAGAGTACATATGTACAAGGTGTATATAATACAATGTATGTATAGTTAATATATAATACAGTATAGGCGGTATACAATACAATATGTGCATGGGGTGTATAGTAGTATATATATAGGAGGTATAGAATACAGTATATGTATAGTGTGTATATACACTTATAGAGACATCTAAATACATGTGGCCATGTATATACACTACATGTGATGTCAAAAAAACACACAAAATATATATGCCTTCATCTTTTTATTTATGTATATGTGTGTAGATGTGTGTATACATATATATACGCACACACGTATACTGTACATCTTATAAACAGTCCATGGGCGAGCGAGCACGCAGTGTATCTGTGTCGTACCTCCATAGGATTCATAGCCACAAGTCATCCTAAGGGCTCATTTGCAGCGCCACGCATACATTAACGCGCGTTGTGTTGACATACAATTCTGGACAAGTTGTGTGTTTGTGAAAGAAGAGCAGGAATGGCTAAATACAGGTCAGCGCAGGCAGAATGCAGCAGCCGGACGTTTTGTAGCCCCCCCAATGTGTTGGCGTGAACAGGTCCTGCTGAAGACAATGGGATTGTCATGTCTGTGCGTTTTGCCTGTGCTGGACAATGATGGGAAAGCAGGGCGATGGATGTAGTGGAACTGTGACCTCTTTATGAGCACAGGGGATGGTGGGATGGTTCCAGGGCAGGTTGGGGTTACGAGCTGTGGCGATTTATGGGTCAGTGATTGCTGGGGGTTGTTGCCAGCTTTGGATATGGTGCTATTGATAAGCAGTACAGTCTTGTGAAGGGTCGCATGAGATGTTTTGGTTTGGATGTATGGAAGGGGAGAGGGGGGGGGCTGTAGCAGACCCCTTAATGTAGGCAAACACACCCTCTTCTGGTATACGGATTAAACTGCCACCTGTACTTTGCAGAGACTGTAATGAAGCGTTTATACATCAGCGCTGTCAGCGTCCTAGTGGAACGTTAATGTTGGTTAACCCCCTTGGATCCAAGGCTTGGTAGCTGTGGTTGAGCTACAGATCTCAGCGTGCCAAGGCATGTTGGGTTTTGTAGTTTTTACCCATCACATGACCAGCCTTTGATCTTTTTTTCCCAAAGTCCACTGGGATTTGTAGTTCCACCAGAGCTGGTGAGCAGAAGACCACCTAAGACTTGCTCATCTTTTCCGAACATGCCAGACAGGTGGAAATTTCTTCTTCTGCAGCCTTGATGATGTTAAATGATGACAGGTCATGCTGGGATTAGTAGTTCCACCAGAGCTGATGAGCAGAAGACCACCTAAGACTTGCTCATCTTTTCCGAACATGTTAGACAGGTGGAAATGTCTTCTTCTGCAGCCTTGATGGTGTTAAATGATGACAGGTCATGCTGGGATTTGTAGTTCCAACAGAGCTGGTGAGCAGAAGACCACCTAAGACTTGCTCATCTTTTCCGAACATGCCAGACAGGTGGAAATTTCTTCTTCTGCAGCCTTGATGATGTTAAATGATGACAGGTCATGCTGGGATTAGTAGTTCCACCAGAGCTGATGAGCAGAAGACCACCTAAGACTTGCTCATCTTTTCCGAACATGTTAGACAGGTGGAAATGTCTTCTTCTGCAGCCTTGATGGTGTTAAATGATGACAGGTCATGCTGGGATTTGTAGTTCCAACAGAGCTGGTGAGCAGAAGACCACCTAAGACTTGCTCATCTTTTCCGAACATGCCAGACAGGTGGAAATTTCTTCTTCTGCAGCCTTGATAATGTTAGATGACAGGTCATGCTGGGATTTGTAGTTCCACCAGAGCTGGTGAGCAGAAGACCACCTAAGACTTGCTCATCTTTTCCGAACATGCCAGACAGGTGGAAATGTCTTCTTCTGCAGCCTTGATAATGTTAGATGATGACAGGTCATGCTGGGATTTGTAGTTCCACCAGAGCTGGTGAGCAGAAGACCACCTAAGACTTGCTCATCTTTTCCGAACATGTTAGACAGGTGGAAATGTCTTCTTCTGCAGCCTTGATGATGTTAAATGACGACAGGTCATGCTGGGATCTGTAGTTTCACTGTAGATGCTGAGCAATGAATCGTTTCCACCAAACTTCAGCTGGTTATGCTGGCATTTGTGGTTGCACCTCAACCATTTGCGGCTCCACCCAACCGATGAACCATCTAGTCAAAGGGTAGTGGGCAGAGATCGGCATACCTTCAAACAATATGTTATAGCACGACATCCCTAAATTTGACAATTTTTGAAGAACGGGATATGGGACTTTAAAGGTGCTAATATATCAGTGGATACGACAAAATACTTATAAACAAATAGAAAATGTATTGATCACATAAAAACCTAATATACACATTTCACTTACTGTTACAGGTATACATCTACTACCTAACATGTAACAGAAAAGAATTGTATATAGTTGACAATGACGTCCATTTGAAAATATCCCGTTCTTCAAAAATTTATGAACCATCTAGTTGCGCCCTGACTTGGTTTAGCAGCGGCTGGCAAGTGGTGCTGGGTTTTGTAGCCTTACTAAAGGCTGAAGATTAATAATGCTTATCTCGTTCCTTTGTAAACCCCCCTCTTCCATTAGAGGTCCCAAGCCTTAACCCTTCTACCATCGGCCGCAAGGAACTCCTAACAAGCCAACCAAACTAATTTGTCCTTGTGTTTTCCTTTCTGTGGCTTCTTCTCCCTTTGGTGGAAGGAAAAACAATTTCTGTTTGTGCTTCTAATTTATGGAAAAAGGGAAAAGACAGGGGATTGGGAGTCCCACCACTCTGCAGTAGGCACGGACATTGAAAATATTTGAAATGCTCCGCGTGGGACTCGTGCCAGGATAATTAGCAGGCCAGATTAACAGAAAGTCCATTGTCAACATTCATTTTTTTCTGTGCATGGTGGGAGCTGCTTGTGTTCCTAACGCCACATTCCATCGTGCGGATGGTGGGAGATCCTTTATTTTTCAGCTTGGTAATGGGGGCAGCATGTACGGAAGAGAAGGTTTATTAAAATCACATTTAAAATGAGAGATGGGCCAAGTGCCGTAAGCCATAGTAACCCATCACATTTTGCCTTCCGCTGATCTGAATACAATACACTCATATGACCTGAGCAGAATTATTTCAGTGCCCATATTATTATATCAGTCCGGACAAAGAGCAATGATTGATGATCGGTTGCTGTGGGTTACTGCAGGTTCACCCTTGAAGTTACATTAAACTCTAGTTAAAAAAAATTCCATTCAAGTATGTATTCTTAAAGCGGAAGTAAACCCATCCATTTAACAGTGTTAAAAAAACTTTACATTTCCGGCACATGCCGGGAATGTAACACTCCCATTGGTTGTGCTCTCAACCAAACTGTCAAACCATCCAATGGCTGGTGTCATAGCTGATCACATGTGCAGCATCATGGCAGTTGTAGAGTAAACAGAGGCCAAGATGACAGCTTCCTTGTCTGAAAACGATAGGAGGGTTTACTTCCACTTTAACTAAAATAAGTCCCTTCTACTGTTCTCAGCCTCCTCCAAATCTCCAAATTCCTTTTTTTATCCTCCATGGTTCCACTGTATGTAGCCAACCCTCTCTTGGTCACTCTTAAGATGAATCAGGGACTATGACTATGGGATTTATAATGTGCATAAAAACGGGCGACTAACCTACACTGCCCATTCCAAACAAATGGAAGTTGGGGGGGGGGGGGGATGAGAGGTTCGGAAGCTCATGCTATCAATAGCCAGATAAACGCAGTAAGAAACAATTTCATAAAAAAATAGGTTACGGGTTAATTAAAGTGGAAGTAAACCCTCCTATCCTTTTCAGCCAAGGAAGCTGCCATCTTGGTCTCTGTTTAATCTCCAACTGCCATGATGCTGCACATGTGATCAGTTATTACACCAGCCATTGGATGGTTTGACAGTTTGGTTGAGAGCACAACCAATGTGACAGTTAGCTTTTCCGGCACGCCGGAAATGTAACTGTTTTTTGAAACATTTAAATCAATGGGTTTACTTCCGCTTTAAAGCGCATCTTCACTGCAGCTGAGCACCACAAACCAAAAACACTGTTTGATTAATTTTTAATATTCAACGCAAACTCCCCCATCCATCCATGTCTCTATGCTTTATTTTGTTTAGAGACACACCCCCCTCCCTTAGCATTTCTTGTCGTGGCCATCTTGACTAAGGGCAAATGATTCATGTAGCATTTTCTTCCTGGAATCCATCTGCCCTTAGCTCAAGCATGCATGCAGGAGGGTGTGCTTAGCTGAGAAAACCCCTTCTCCTCTCCTCCCCCTTTCCGATGACTCCTGGGATCTATGAGATCATTTGCCTAGGCAAGAAACCATAACGTAACTGAAGAAATGTTAATAAAGAAGTTAAAAACTAGTAAATCAATATGATTTACTTTCCTATCTATATACTAATGATAGCACCATAAGGATTACAAATAGTCAATGTTGATTGGGAGAGTAAAGTTTCACTTTAAGTAGTGGCTGTGTATGGGTTATTTATACAGAAGAAGAATATTGTTTAGTGTCACTTTAACCTTTTTGGATTAAAACGTTGTATTTTTCTGACAAACAGAATAGTAATATATTGTAGAAGATATTTTGTTGAGTGTTTGTATCTATATAGCTAAAGAAACACTGGAACATTTTCATACATCATCCAGACGGGCTGATGTATTTAAATAGGTTACAAGAAAAGTGAAACTATTGCACATAGCAGATTTTGTGTACTTTTTCCCCAGTTGAGGCTATACCAGCCTTTCTCGACTGGTTTACCTCAGAGGAACCCTTGAAATAATTTTCAGGTTTAGGGGAACCCAAGCAAAACCATGTCATTGAGGATCGATGTGAGAAAGCCCCTTACATTGGTACTCTGTGGGAAGAATGCCCCTTACATTGGTACTCTGTGGGAAGAATGCCCCTTACATTGGTACTCAGTGGGACGAATTCCCCTTACATTGGTAGTTAGTGGGAAGAATGTCTCCTTACATTGGTGATCAGTGGGAAGAATGTTCCTTACATTGGTACTCAGTGGGAAGAATGCCCCTTACATTGGTGGTCAGTGGGAAGAATGTTCCTTACATTGGTGATCAGTGGGAAGAATGTCTCCTTACATTGGTGATCAGTGAGAAGAATGCTCCTTACATTGGTACTCAGTGGAAAGAATGTCTCCTTACATTGGTGGTCAGTGGGAAGAATGTCCCTTACATTGGTGATCAGTGAGAAGAATGCTCCTTACATTGGTGGTCAGTGGGAAGAATGTCTCCTTACATTGGTGATCAGTGGGAAGAATGTTCCTTACCTTGGTGGTCAGTGGGAAGAATGCTCCTTACATTGGTGATCAGTGAGAAGAATGTTCCTTACATTGGTGGTCAGTGGGAAGAATGTCCCTTACATTGGTGATCAGTGAGAAGAATGTTCCTTACATTGGTGGTCAGTGGGAAGAATGTCCCTTACATTGGTGATCAGTGGGAAGAATGTTCCTTACATTGGTGATCAGTGAGAAGAATGTCCCTTACATTGGTGATCAGTGGGAAGAATGTTCCTTACCTTGGTGGTCAGTGGGAAGAATGCTCCTTACATTGGTGATCAGTGAGAAGAATGTCCCTTACATTGGTGATCAGTGGGAAGAATGCCCCTTACATTGGTGATCAGTGGGAAGAATGTTCCTTACATTGGTGATCAGTGAGAAGAATGTCCCTTACATTGGTGATCAGTGGGAAGAATGTTCCTTACATTGGTGATCAGTGGGAAGAATGTCCCTTACATTGGTGATCAGTGGAAAGAATGTCTCCTTACATTGGTGGTCAGTGGGAAGAATGTCTCCTTACATTGGTGATCAGTGAGAAGAATGTTCCTTACATTGGTGGTCAGTGGGAAGAATGTCCCTTACATTGGTGATCAGTGGGAAGAATGTTCCTTACATTGGTGATCAGTGGGAAGAATGTCCCTTACATTGGTGATCAGTGGGAAGAATGTTCCTTACCTTGGTGGTCAGTGGGAAGAATGCTCCTTACATTGGTGATCAGTGAGAAGAATGTCCCTTACATTGGTGATCAGTGGGAAGAATGCCCCTTACATTGGTGATCAGTGGGAAGAATGTTCCTTACATTGGTGATCAGTGAGAAGAATGTCCCTTACATTGGTGATCAGTGGGAAGAATGTTCCTTACATTGGTGATCAGTGGGAAGAATGTCCCTTACATTGGTGATCAGTGGAAAGAATGTCTCCTTACATTGGTGGTCAGTGGGAAGAATGTCTCCTTACATTGGTGGTCAGTGGGAAGAATGTCCCTTACATTGGTGATCAGTGGAAAGAATGTCTCCTTACATTGGTGGTCAGTGGGAAGAATGTTCCTTACATTGGTGATCAGTGGGAAGAATGTTCCTTACATTGGTGATCAGTGGGAAGAATGTCTCCTTACATTGCTGGTCAGTGGGAAGAATGTCCCTTACATTGGTGATCAGTGGGAAGAATGTCCCTTACATTGGTGATCAGTGGGAAGAATGTTCCTTACATTGGTGGTCAGTGGGAAGAATGTCCCTTACATTGGTACTCAGTGGGAAGAATGCCCCTTACATTGGTACTCAGTGGAAAGAATGTCTCCTTACATTGGTGGTCAGTGGGAAGAATGCCCCTTACATTGGTACTCAGTGGGAAGAATGCCCCTTATATTGGTAGTTAGTGGGAAGAATATCTCCTTACATTGCTGGTCAGTGGGTAGAACGTTTCCCTATATTGGTGGCTAGTGGAAAGAATGTCTCCTTACATTGGTGGTCAGTGGGAAGAATGTCTCCTTCCATTGGTGGTCAGTGGGTAGAACATTTCCCTATATTGGTGGTCAGAGGGTAGAACGTTTCCTTATATTGGTGGTCAGTAAGTAAAATGCTCTTTACATTGCTGGCCAATGGGTAGAACATTTCCCTATATTGGTGGTCAGTTGGTAGAATGTTCCTTACATTGGTGGTCAGTGGGTAGAACTTTTCCCTATATTGGTGGTCATTCGGAAGAATGTCTCCTTACATTGGTGGTCAGTGGGTAGAACTTTTCCCTATATTGGTGGTCATTCGGAAGAATGTCTCCTTACATTGGTGGTTAGTGGGTAGATTGTTTACCTGGTGTACTGTGAGAAGAATGTTCCTTACATTGGTGGCCAGGGGGATTAATGTCTTCTTTCCTTGGTGGTTAGTGGGTAGAATGTTTACCTGGTGGTCAGGGGGAAGAATGTCACCTTACATTGGTATCTAGTGGAAAGAATGCCCCCATTCCGGTCAGCTAAAAAGGCCATTGGTGACATTACACCAGCTCTTTCAAATATCATTGGCGCCAAAACTATGTAGGCACCATCAGATGAGAGGTCGATAAGCCACAGCTCAACAAACCCTTAGCAATCTCTGGAGGAACCTTAGGGTTCCACAGAGCCCTGGTTGACAATGGCTGGGTTAGGCAGTTAAAGAAAGAACTTGACTGTCTGTTAGAGGCAACCACCCAAATTTAGCTATGCCCCAGTTCTCTGACTTTGGCCCTTGTCTGTACAAATTACTAGGTCTTGGAATCAGTACCTTGTGAGGAGTGTTTTGAGAGTTCTTATACCGTAGTGAAAATATTTTTAATAAGTAATCATTTTTCAGTGATGGTTATATATTGTGTACATTAGGAATCAGTGTAATTTTTTTGGGTGTTTAGGATTACAATTGAACTGTGATCCAGGCTATGCGAGAAGCCCTCAAGTCAATATTAGAGTACCGTAGCATACAAAAAACACAGTCACTTCCAGCGCTAATAGGTCTTCCAAGGTGTGGCGTAACAGATGTCAGATAAAAAGGTGGTGTAAAAGGTATATATGGTATCCCAAAACTAGGTGGATGCTGCTTTCCTCAGATGGAGTAATCCCAAAGGAACTACAAGAAAAACAGAAATGGAAGGCAAGCACACCTAGTGCATTACCAGAGATAATTTAATAATAAGAACTTTTTGTATAAAAGTGGGTACTCACAAAATGCAACTGACCAAAAGGCCATAAACACAGTGAGTGCATGGACATGCACAGAACACGGGGTACAGCTAACGCGTTTCGGGGGCACACCCCCTTCCTCAGAGCTAGTCTAGCTCTGAGGGAGGGGGTGCGCCCCCGAAACGCGTTAGTGGTACCCCGTGTTCTGTGCATGTCCATGCACTCACTGTGTTTATGGCCTTTTGTCAGTTGCAGGACCCACTTTTATACAAAAATGTCTTATTATTAAATTATCTCTGGTAATGCACTAGGTGTGCGCGCCTTCCATTAGAGTAGCATAACCTAGGCAAGTCTGGAGCCGCGATCATGAATACTAATTTATCTAATGGATGGGGTGTTTTGCCACAATAAATACATCTTAAAGCAGCTCTGTTGTCATTAAACGTCTTGAGCTCAAATAACTTCGTTGTTGCATCGTCATTGTTGTGATAGATTTTGACAGAAGAAGGAGATATCTGTCAGGTGTATTCTGGTGGGGAATATACTGCCATGACATTCTACAAGAACCACATTCTATGAAGTCCTGAGGGACATACGTGATATATATCCTATAATGGTAGTAACTTGAAAACACTTGTATAAGGTTCTTGGTGCAATTATAGTAATCATTTGATGTGTGTAGGCCTTAAAGGATAATGTCACCCAAAACTGATATTTCAGCTTTAGAGTAGAGGCCAGTGGGTTGAGAGAACCTCTAGATGCTCAGGGTTCTCGGGGACTCCGGTGGCATGGTTATCCCATCGTATTTCATGTAATGTACAAGTAGAGAATCATTAGTGTGACCTTCTCATTATTGCTGCTGCCGGTGGGCGGTGCTTCAAACTCCGTACTGGCATCTTATTTTGAGCCAGTTCAAATGTTCCTGAGAATATCTCTAACACACGGGTGGATGGATATAGCTGCATCTAATCAAAAATGAAATGGAAAAAAACTGGCTTACATCCTAAGTATTGATAGAGCTACGAAATTCTCATTCTTTAAGTTTTCCATTTTAAATAATAAAAAAAAAAAAGGCTTATATCTTAATTTTTTTTTTTTTTGCTGTTTTGATAGAGCTACAACATGTTTATTCTTTAATTTTTAACTTTCAAATTTTAAATAAAATAAAAAAAATGGCCTATATCTTAATTTTTCTTTTTGCTGTTTTGATAGAGCTACAACATGTTTATTCTTTAATTTTTATTTTTCAAATTTTAAATAAAAAATAAAAAAAGGCCTATATCTTCATTTTTCTTTTTGCTGTTTTGAACTTTCACGTTTTATATTAAAAAAAATGGCGTATATCTTAATCCTTTTTGATGTTTTGATAGAGCTACAAAACTCTCATTCTTTAAATTCTAACTTTAGACAAAATGTAACATATTCCACACCTATCCCTGTCAAGTTTTATTTGCCTCCTGTGCCATATTCACAATATATGTTATCTTTTTTTCTTAGTACATGGGGTAAATACTGCAAATGTCCTATCAAGGAGCGAGAAAGCTTTTCACTGCCAAATGATGACCACATATGCTAATCCCCTGCCGTTTCTCTCATTAACACCCCCCCCCCCCCCTCTTGCTTTTTTTTTCTTTTTATTTACAGCATATTTTAGGCAGGCACTTTGTAGGATTTGATGAGGGCAGACCCTTTTTATACTGATGACCAATGGTGCAATTATGTTCCTGTGAAAGAAAATGAGGTTTGGGTGATGGACTGGGAATCGTTTTTCAATGAATTTGTAAAGACAGTCTTATCTCCTATTCCATGTGCTGTGGTAATGAACTATATTTTAATTGGGGGATTATAAAAGTTTCATTACAACTAAGTATTTATTTTTTTATGATATTTAAGAAAATCGCTGTGTTTTTAAGTATACAGACAGCATTCACAGCATTCTCTGCCTGTAATGGCGTTGACCCTACCACATGCTTCACACACATTATGGCTAATCTTAATAACTAGCAGGTATACTTCAGGATTAAAGGAATGAACAGGAGATACCAAGCAAAATCTATGCAAACGTGAGAAATTTTGAACTCTAAGCCGGAATCCTTACTGTGAAAGGAGACCATAATACCCACTAATGCCGGGGGCTCAAGGCTTAAGTACAACCTAGGCCCGTAGGAGTTTAAATGGCTCCATGGTCATCCGTTAAGATATAATTTTTTTATATTTATTTTTGCAAGATTGGAAAGGGTTCTGTTAATGTATGAAAAAGAATATTGAAGTTTATCAGGTTACAAAATAATATTAGTAATGATAAATAACTCGTTAACTCAAGATGGTTTATGAAATCTTTATTCAGTTCCTTATAGTTATAAGAATTGCATAATAATCGTTATCGATAATATAGTTGGTTGCATGCATAATTGTTAAAAATTATATACATTTTCCATAATTTCTTATATCCTAATCAATAATATATTTGTAACCATTTATAATCGTAATATAATAACTCTGAATCTAATATTGTACAAGTATTCATTCAATTGTACATGTATTTATTTTATTATACTTAATAAAATATTTTTGACAAGGAAAAAGAACATTGAGTTTGTACGGACAACATTACTGTGTCTAAATGTATCGGTTGCTCACCCTCCTAGAGTTGTGCACCTTGGCAGTGGTGAGGCTGACACCTCAAGCCTCCATATTGTATGCCTGTCTGGTTCTCGCTGAACCCTGTTTGAAATCTCTCCCGTGTACCAGGAACTATTGAGATACGTAATTTACTGCGGCCGCAGAATTCGGAATTCAGAGCTGTCAGCTATGAGGACATGCTTCCAAACAGACAACCTAGTAATCAACTCCGCGTTCCTAGAGGAATGGAAGCTTGTGATAACCTGATGAGCACTGAGACATTTCCCAAATCACCGATACATTGGAAATAAATGAACGGACAGCGTGGCCATGTAGCTGTTTCTACATTTGCTTTTTTTTCTCACAAGGCTGCATTGATGGGATTCTGTCTCCCTTTGGTTTTGGCACTGTGAACCATGCTTTAAATATACACTGAAGACTCCCTTTTCTGAGGGTGCAGTTATTTTTCTCAAGGGTTCCAACTGTACCTTTGGGCAACTCTATATACTGTTTTTCAATTTGATTGGTTTAAGATGTTATACAGGAAAAAGTCAAATGACTTCCTCTTACAAAATTAGAGCTACTTTGTGATTCGAGCCCCTCAATGCATTAATTACCATGGGAAAGTCAATGAGTGAGAAATGTTTAAGTCCTAATCCAACAGATGTGTTGCGAGAAGTTGCTACTATTAATACATATTTAATTCTAAGTTTCTATGGCAGCACATCCCAAACAATGATAAGCTGTCAGTCTCAGCACTGCTGAGACTTCACGTAGTCCTCTGCCATTAAAATTAATGAGCTGAGGACAGGAAATTTTTGAATGAAGTGTAGGGCCCTGAAGCTAGGGCCAGTGGGTATACTGAGCAGGATTAGGTAGCTTAGAGCCGAAGCACCTACATGTTGGAAAGTTGTCTTCAGGGTCTATATGGCATCTCATGATCTTGGCCCATTCTGAAATATTGCTTTTTCTTTGTGGGATGGTTTAAAGTGGTAGTAAGCCGCCCAAAAAAAAAAAAAGTTGGGTGTTCTGCAGGTCTAAGCCATAAGGTGCTAATATGCACCACATATTGGCACATTATGGCTCACTTACCTACACACGGAGCCCTCTAGCGCAGCTCTGTCATAGTTCCCCTTGGCACTTCCATCTTCATTAGGTCTTCCTTCTAAGTTCATGGGCTCTGTCCATGTGAATGGCTGGGGCCGCAATCACGTCACTCCCACGTTTGTGCGCCAGAGTTCTGGCTGTGGCAAGGTGCTGTGCATTTAATGGTGTGGCCTGAATGCAGATCGTCAGGTGACGTTATCGGCTATTGCTGATGTGAATATCTTCTGAACAGTGCATGTTTAGGAGAGATATATTGTACCTACAGATAAGCTTGGCTGTAAATTAAAATAGGGCCTTTACTACCGCTTTAAGTGTTGGGCAGAGCTCTTCTGCATGTAGTGCTTGTGTGTATAAGCCCTAAAGAACATAAAATAGTAGTGTGGGTTTTAAAAAATATATACTACCTAGATAGCTGAAGCATCTATCCGATGCTTCAACAATCCCCTGCTGGTTCTACACCAAGAACTGAATGATAAAACACCACTGATTGCTCACTTCTTGGGTCCGCTCTGAGCAGAGCGTGGTAACTGTCAAACACTGCTCTCTGGTCTGTCCCTCCAGCGCTCACTGGAGCACCGGACTGTGGTGCTGGCAGGAATGGCTGCCTCGGGCTCTCAACGATGCCTTGAGAGGCTGAGCCAGCTGCCAGTCAGGCATCTGAGCGGATTTTGACATTATTGTCAAGATCCCTGCAGAACCTGGACTGGCTCTGTGATGTCTGTCAACAGTGGGCTTTAGCTTGCTGTTGGCTAAATCTGGACCACAGGAGTGGAAAACCAAGTGCACTCCTGTGACCCATGTTAAAGGTATGGCCAAATGAGCTACTTCTTCTGAAGATGGCCTTAGCTATGCCATAGTTTTAAAACCTTTTCTGTACTGTCCTGCTAATGGACTTTTCTAGAAGTGATTGGTCATATAAGTAATATAAGTATCAATATAGATCAATGATGAGCAGTGGCCCATGGCTAACGACCACTTTCCCTTAGAGGCTACAAAAAAATGTCAAACCCTATTGGCTACTATAAATGACAGCACATACATCTTTGCATTGTATAGTGTCCGTATGACCGATACCACCAGTCATATAACAGTTGTCCATGTTCCAGTGTGATATATTAAAGGGGAACCTGTCATAAAGTTGAGAGTTGAGTTGAGAGGTATCTTGATATAGTGCGGTCTTACCCCGAAGGGTCCTGACGCTTTTACCGTTGTCCTTGGAGAAAAGAAACCCAGGGACTAGGAGTTGCAAGAAAGCAGCATGAAAGATGCTCATAGGAGAAATATGTAGGCTGCCATTGACCTCTTCCTCAAAAAATGCTAATTGCTTGGTTCTTATATTAATGATATGGCGCTTTTTTTTTTTCTACAATCAGAAAGTTTTGAAGACCCGGATTAAAGACATTTGACTGCCTTCCAACACATATGCCAAAATGCTTTTTCTGGGTCTATGACAATCTGCATTTTCAGAAGGCTATCTGCCCCCATATTTTACTCATGACAGGTGTACTTTAAATGAATGGTAAAATTTGGTCTGTTTGTCTTCCTCCAGCTTTTATATGCTGTTCTGTAAATGACCTTTTTCCTTCCACTAACTTGACTTCCAATACATTGCAGTTCTGTAAATAGTACATATTGGTTACGAAAGATATAATTAAAGGCTATTTAGAGTGATTAATGTTTGTTTATTTACTAGGTAATTGATTTAGAGGTCACAGCAAGGGCATGCCCTTAGAGGGTTGTAATTATGCATACAAAACTCATTGTACGTATGTGCAAGCCCTCAATTTATGCCCAATCCAAAAAAAAATTGCTTTAAAAAATTGCTTTTATGGAACTATCTAGCTAAAGAATTTTTTAAGAAAAAAATGAAAGCATCCCAAATTCAATTTGGTTTGCCTTGGCACGGTTGAAAACCACACTCATCTTTCGCAAAACACAACAGACACATAGGGGTCGAATTAAAAATGTTTACACAATATTCACCCAATTGTCTCATTGGATATCTAGTTGGATACAAATGGAAAATCTATGAACCCTAGGTAAAATTTGTGTGAAAGCATTTATAAATAGACCTGATAGTGTGTCAAAGCTACACAACTACGTCATTTAAATGGCGGCATGTGTTTTCAGCTCATGCAAACATCTATATATACAACACAGGATAGATTGTACCATTCAATATAAAGGCATGCACAAACAGCTATAATATGCATACTGTTCCCAAGTGACCAAAACAATTGTGCATGCTTTCATTTGGGCAGAATGAGTATTTTTAGTGCTCATAGATATACAGCAGCCAAGGCTGGATTTCTGCATAGATAGCGTAGGCCATGGCCTAGGGCAGCAGGATTGCCAGGGATGGCATACATCATTTTGACAAGTGCATAATGCATTCCCATATTTAATGAAAGGATGCAGACTATGCCCCTGCGATCTGATTGCAACCTCTCTGTTGCTGTCTCTGCCCGGTTTGAGCAAATACATAGTACAATATTCCACCAACAAAAATACACACTTTGCCATACTTTGCCATACTTTTCTAGTCTAGTTTCTAGGTGTACAGACCTAGGATGGGAGTGCTGTCTCTTCAACCTTTTGCCTCCTCAACCTGTTTGGGTAGGAGGCAGGCAACACAAGGTCTTGGGCAGTGGTTCCCAACTTTATTCCTCAAGTACCCATGTACGTACCTCAAGTAGGTCATGAGGACTTTTCTGGAGTAGTTCAAATTTGCATATCAATATCAGCAATTTTTTGTTTATTTAGGTTGCACAGTTTGTAAAAGCGGAAATGCATTAAAAACTGTAGTGAATTACTGTATTTATTGGCGTATAACACTCACTTTTTTACCCCGAAAAAAGAGGATAAACTGTGCCTGCGTGTTGTACGCAGGGGGCTGTGGAAAGTTTTTTTTCCTGAAACTTCCCTCTTAAAGTTAGGGTGCGTGTTATACGCCCATAAATACGGTATGTAGGTACCACTATAAGTGAATTTTAAGGAATGGAAAGGTTCACTTTAGGAATGTTTTATTTCTATTATGGAGTCTATTGTGGTAAACAATTGCTGAATCGTGTACACAGTAGGGTGCTTAGCTTGCATTTTTGTTAAGTGCTGTCTAGGGTTAACATATGTCACAATTACATGCTAGAGTGTTCACGTTCATTAAACATTTATGCCTCATATTTGGCCTTTTAGGACCTAAGTAAAGGTTAGACCTCAGAATTTATTTTATATACAGTATGTTGCATAGCTTTGGCATCCATCACAATTTTCAGCCAGGAAAAGTATCTGCAGTATAAGAAAGGAACAGTAGAACCATTAGGATGGTTCCAAGAGGCACTGGTACTCTGGCCACATAGGGCATAGATGCCACTGTCCCGGATTTGCCGGGACAGTCCAGTATCTCTATCCTAATGATGCTGTGTCTAGTGATGATAGCATCACCCTTATTTGAGTTAGCGAGCATGCACAATACCTTAAAAAAATGCTATTAGCTGAGGGGACCGAGGTCATGAGTGCATGGCTATCACATAATTAAGGATGGCACCATCCAGAAAGAGGGTGTGATCAGGGAAGCACCCAAAAAGTGAGTGTAATCTGATTAGAGAGGTGGTTGTTATCAAGTGTGGGCTGTGGGTGAGGATGACAGTGTCCTGGGGACTGGGGCAAAGATGTTTGTAAGTGTGGTTGGAAAAAATTACAATGTCTGTGCAAAGTTGCCTCCTGACCCACTGGCACTTTGCCAGCATTCCCCTGCCTGAAAAAAATACCCGTTGCTTCCAGGTATGGGGGGGGGGGATGTGATCTCTTGCCATGTGACAGTGCTCAAGTCTAGCAATCAACCCAAAAAAGGTGATCAAGAAACACACATAACCTGTTCTGAGAAGTACCAGGCAGCATTGCTGGGGTGCGTGTATGTATATATGTAAGTATATCCCTATTATATCGTTTCCAACTGTCTCACAGTCAGAGGGTCTGTGTCTCTTTTGGAACCAATTAGAAGATATATCGACAGCACACCATGGATCTCCCAAAAAATTGTCCAAGCAATTTATTGAAATGATCACAGCAATGCATAAAGTAGGGATGTTTAGGGGGTAGCCAGGACCTCTTCTTCAGACATGTCACATGCTTCAAGAATGGGTCCTGCATGGCTTTAAAAACGTTGCTACTGATCATTTAAAAAAAAAAAACTGTTTGGATGCTATTTTAGAGATCCTTGGTGTCCTGGCGACAAAACTTCTAATCTATGCTGATTTCCGGTTCCCAACCGCTGGCCCCTGCAGCACCCATTTACCTTGCAGCCATTTCCAGGAACATGTTCGTTGGGAATATTTCTCTGGTCTTTTGGAACCAAGTGTCTACCTCCTTAGTTGTCTGTCTTTTTGATCTGATGTATAGACCTTTTATCCAACCTCTAAATTAACGCACACTATATATCAATAGTTCTGTATAAAGAAAAATAATAGTGAAAAAGGCACATAGGTATTTATGCAGTTTTTGTGTATAATGCCCTGTACACACGATCGGAATTTCCGATGGGATAAAATCCGATGGAATTTTCCGTCGGAATTCCGTTCAAGCTGTCTTGCATACACACTGTCAGACCAAATTCCGACCGTCCAAAACGCGGTGACGTAAAACACTATGACGAGCCGAGAAAAATGAAGTTCAATGCTTCTGAGCATGCGTCGACTTGATTCTGAGCATGCATGGTTTTTTCTCCGTCGGAGTTCCACACAGATGATCAGAATTTCCGATAGGATTTTTTTCCACCGGAAAAAAATAAAACATGTTCTATTTCTAAACTCCGACGGAAAAAAGTCCGATGGGGCCCACACACGGTCGGAATGTCCGATGAAAAAATTCCGTCAGACTTTTTTCATCGGAAATTGTGTACAAGGCATTAAATTATAACTCAAGACAAAACTTTTGTTTTTGCTTTTGATAGAGTGGAGAGGGAGTCGAATGCCTGTTAAGTTTTTATTGCTGTCTGTATCCCCAATAGAGAGATTCACCTTCTTAAATTGTCATGTTTACGAGAGTGAAAGTGAAAGAACAATCACAAATTTGGGCTGTCAATAGAACATGAATAAAGGGGAAATCTTTCAATGGGGACATTAGTTTTAGTGCCAACTGGAGAGTCCCTCACTTTGAAGAGATGTTCTACACTTCCTGTTTTGGCTATGGGACAGAAAGTGAAGGGAAATCTCCCCAATGAAATGCAGATGACAGAAAAAAAACCTGATGTGGGTATAACCCTCCCTTAATTTATCCAAAATTTAAAGAATCGTGTTGCCTTAGTTCTACTTTATTCATTTGTGGCATGGTACATACTTTGTGCTAAAAGGTGTCGTCCATCATCTCACAAAGTTGGGAGGTATGCCATTATCAACCAGTTGATTATACATTCATTTAAATGGTCTCAAAACAAAATGATCCCTTTTTTGGGAAAACGTGCTTACATGTGTGGTGCAGGCCCAAGAACATCTTTGGAAAGGCCATATTTTATCAAGTGTATCATAAATAAATGTTAAAAAAATACTGTATAGTCTGACAATAAATTTGGAGGAGATTAACTGTCTACGTACATAAGAACTATGACCATGACTATGACTCTCATTGGCTCAAATTTTATATTGTTTATACAGTAAACATAATTTTATGAACAACAGGAAGCTAATTTCTGGCTCTTTCATTTTATATAAGCTCAACTGGCACAGCACGCCAAGCTTGGGGATTTAATAGTTCATTTCGTTTATAAGTATAACAGTATTATGGTCCATAATAAAATTAAAACATTTTGTTTAGTTCATATTTAGAAGGATAAAATTTATACTTTTCAGATTTAAAGTATAACCTAACAAGGCAAAAGTTTTTTTAGTTTTAGATAGATAGACAGCAACAAAAACTGGTATTCTTATGCCTCTCCATTCTGTGTCCCCATTAGGGTTTGTCATGCTTACAGTTATCAGCAAAAATGAAAGTAAAGGAACATCCTAAATTTGTGGTTGTCCCCAAAACAGGAATAGAGGGGAAATCTTCCCGTGGGGATACAAGTTTTGGTGACAACAAGAGATTCCCCTTATTTGGAGGGATTTCATTTCCCTTCCTGATATGGTTATGGGACAGGAAGTGATGAAAATCTCCCCAATGGAACACAGGTGAAAAAAACCTTGACAGGAGTTATAAAACTTCCTTACTCTATTGAAAAATTAAGAAAAAAAAAGTTTTGCCTTTTAGTCCTGCTTTAACATGAAATATAATTCTTTAACATGCCTGGTGTGTGTGTGTGTGTGTGTGTGTGTGATCGCACAAGACCAATAGTAAGTAAAAGTTGAGTCTGATGGATCTACCGTAAAGGGATTTTTCCGTAAGGCCCCTTTCAGACGGAGAGGAATCAGTCCAAGCGGATTTGCCTGCTCAGCGGGGATCTCTCTGCTGATCCCCGCTGAACAGGAGGTTGACAGGTCTGTGTCCGCTTCGCTATGCAGAGCAGACATAGACACAGCCCTCTGTTCTCTAGTGGGCGGTCATCCAATGTGATCTGCCAGATGGATGGCGAACGTATCCCCATCCGTCTGTTTTTAGCAGACCGGATCGGATGCCGGTGGGTGATAGCGGTCACTTGTCCGCTGACATCCCCTGTCCTATAGAGAACAATGGGTGATCCGATCAGGTCCACCTTGAAAAACGGAAAGGGGAACCTGATCGGTCCACTGGTGTGAAAGGAGCTTAAAGAAGCAAATCCATGGTTAATATATAGTTTAGGTGGACCCTGTTCTGGTCCTAGTCTGCCACCTCTCTGATAATGACAAAGGAAGTGCTTGCCAGATGATTAATTCTTGGATGTGTAGGAGAGCCTGACACCAAACTTCATCTCACTTGAAGGACTTTTGGGAACATTTCATGGTTAAAAGCATCAAATACAGCCAACATGTTTTAGGGGAAGAAGTTTCTCCCTTATTCAGGGTTTGAGCTGTCAATGTTAATAAAATCACGCTGCCTTTAGTGCCGTCAAGAGGCATCAGTCTTCATCAAACCTCAACTTAGGTCCCCTCGTGCATTCTGTGAAGATTTTATTTAGATTGACTTTAGGGGGGGAAAGGGGAGAGGCTTTTCCCCCCCTAAACGTGTTGGATGCTTTCAACCATTAAATGTTCTATAAAGTCCATTAAGTGAAATTTACTTTTGTACCAGGTGCTGCTCAGTACACATTCAAGAACTCTTCCCTATGTAACATGGGAGCGAAGGAAGATTAAAGGGCTCAGCATAGCCACCAATTTCTTGCTGGCATGTGGAGAAAATTTGGATTTAGGAATTTTTATGTATCAGGCCCGTAGCTCAACTGTCTTGCAATTTTTTTTTAAAACTGTCACTACCCATGCTTGCTGTATTGAAAAGGGTTAATTAGGGTAATGAACGGACAGATAAATATGCAGAATTTACACACACCATAGCTCAGACAAATTCTGTTATCAGAGGCATTTTATTACCGCTCTTCTTTCCTCAATTTGATTTATACAGTCGGTAAGCATGTCGTAAAAATTTACACATGTAATAAGCGCCATCCATCTCTCGGATGCAGTAATTAGCCGAAGTTCCCGAACTACAGAGGAGCGCAGAATTCGGATTGTCACCTCTGACTATTCCACTGACAACCACGCTAAAATACATAAAAGGAAAAATTGTACATGAAAGCCAGAAGAGGTGGAGTAAAAAAAGGATAGCGTCTACATATGTGTTACAAACCGGTAAATTAAATTTTATGCAGGTCAGTGGGTTAATGCAGAAGAATTTATCTTTTTCTTTTCTCGGCAAATGCATCCTTTGCTAAATTGTTTTGGGCGGTAATGCCTTGCTATTTGTTCTTGCTGTTTACGGTAAATATGATTACTTCAGCTCTATTTTAATATTTGTATTAATTATTCAGGGCGGCATTGCAGATATAAGTCGAATTGTTTGCCTTGACCTGAAAACACGAGTGCTGCATTGTGCGTCAGGGCTTAACAATTCTCTGAGGAGCAAGATTGGATTCTGGGAGTAATTTTGTGGTAGAGTAGGGACATCTTTGACTGGTAAATATTCCAGAATCCTTTGCAAATTTCAATTTGCTGAGTAAAAGAGAGGCAGGCCTTTTACATTTAAATCCAGTTTTCTACGTTTGTAACTGGATCACTTTAGTTGTAATTGGGCCATTTTTTTTGTAAGTTTGAATGATTTTGTCTGTGTAAAAAAAAGGAACTCATATAAAACTCATTAAAATAAAATCAGTTTAAAAATAAAAATTCAGTTTTTTGTAAATTGGCACGCTTTCTAAGTTGAAGAACAATTCCGGACTAATTAAAAAGCTGTAAACGAATAGAAACTCAAAAGCCCAGTCAAGTTTCATACAGCAAAGGCAATAAGCAAAACTAAAGGATGAGTGCATAATTAGACCCCCAAAAAATGTTTTCCCTCCCAGCCGCCCATAATTTTGGAGTAAAAAATGCTCTCGTTCTGACGCAGAAGTCTTTGTAAGCTGCCCCTCAAGACAGTTATTGGATTTTCATAGAACGTTGAGTGTGGAGAAGTCCTCTTAAGCTTGGCGCATGCACCCTGCCGCCCAGTAGGCTGTAATAATTCCCATCAACAAAATCTAATTACAACCTATGGGGCTACAGGGCGCTTGAGCCAAGTTGCAGTGGACATCTCAGGGCTCAAATTAAGATATACATTTTCTGTAAAAAAAAAAAAAAAAAAAAGAACGAAATTTGCTTTGGGTGCAACCTTGTGCTATATTCTATTTGTAAAATAAAACCTTCATATACATGCTGTTAAACCTTGGTCTACAAATATGTAAACTATAAAACATAATTTTGAAATTAACATCGTAGTTTCCCTTTCAGTGCTCCATATACTGATTCCTCAGGTATCGTACCAGAGAGCACCCTGTACTGAGAAATTAGGCACAAAAAGGCTAAGCCACCTAATTCAGATTTTAAGGCTGGGTTCATACTTGACCTTGAGCTTCTTGAAATGTTTTTGGACCATTTTTTATGAGTGTTTGCACACACGTTTTCAGACATTTTCAGGCTTGAGCATTTTTGTTTCCAGTGGAAAGCTAGTTACTAGGAGAAGGAGAGGCATGAAATAGTGCAAACAATGAGCGTAATGCATTTTTCAGGTGCTCCCATAGAAGTGTATGGGTACCAAAAACACAACTCTGCCCTAAAGATGCTCATGTATTTTTTCAAGCTTCAAGCGACACGATGCTCAGGTATAAATGGGCACCGTTAAATTTAATGGAAATCTTGAAAGGCTTCGGGAAATGTACTTCGAATTGCCCAGATATAAACTGGACCTAATTTGTCTGGATGTTGCCCCGGAGAGGATGAATAAGACAGAAACTAGGCAAATGGGACCCCTTTGCACCAATACCTTTGAATTACATTGATAAAGATTATAATAAGTACAGAGAAGCTGCCCTACTTGATTTGTGTGTACTGGCATGAAGAGCATCACAAACCTACAGACGGCAAGTCCAGCCACCCTCGTGACGTAAGAGGCAAGTGCACAGCTTTGACTTATCCCCTGATGTACTTTAGGAGCATGAAAGTTGTAGCTGCCCTTCCTGGGCACCCCAACCACCAGGTCCCAGGCTCCTACCTAAGCTGCCTTTTGGATGATCTGGCTCTTTGTCAGCTTAACATTTTCTATTCAGCATGATCTGTATCCATCCTTGGGTATGCTCCCAGTTCATGAGGGACAGCAAAAAGTCATAGAGCATTATGTAAATTTGACAGATGTTTCACCTAGCTTTTCTCGTTATTATATATTCTGGTATTGTGAGCTTTTAAAGGTAAGAAAAGCTGACATCAGTGTGGTACTGGTATTAATGACTTCTCATCTCGCTGTGATTAAATGTTTATGCTTCCTGAGTGTTTTCAATGTCCTCTCGTAGCACATCTATATTATGCATTCCATGGGGAGAGCCATTGTTTTTCTGATATCACACCTGGTATTCCCGCTGTGTCTCGAGACAGTATACTCAGGCAGTTGTAAAAACTAAAACAAGATAGTATAGATCAGTTTTAACATCTCCATTTTTCCTAATTACTAAGGTAGTGGCTGTACAGTTCACCTGCACTCACAGGTGGCAGCCATTTTGTATGCTGCTCTATGGTTCAGTGACCCATCCTTTGCTAATGCTAGTGGCTCCTAATGAAATTAGAAGCTGCATTCTTAGAAATATTGATTGATCTCATGAAAAGACAGCATCTGTTCCGCAAGAGATGACCGCAGAGGGATAAATCCTATTAGTTCAACTATGGTCTTCAGAGATCCAGTGAGAAATGGCCATTAGGATTCATGACAAATACAGCACAATAGTGTTAAATCCTGACTCCAGGCAAAAGAGGTAAAATAAGGAAAGATGCAAAAGAGACAGGGGGGGGGGGGCAAATGAAAGTAAAAATTACGGAAGGTTTTTGTTTGTGTCTATGATCCCCCCCCCATAGGGAGATTTTCCCTCACTTACAGAGTTACATAGTTAGTCAGGTTGAAAAAAGACTCAAGTCCATCTAGTTCAACCATAAAAAAAAAAAAAAAAATATCGTACAATCCCATATACCCAATTCTATACCCACAGTTCATCCAGAGGAAGGCAAAAAACCCCAGCAGAGCATGCTCCAATTTGCTACAGCAGGGGAAAAAAATCCTTCCTGATCCCCCGAGGGGCAATCGGATTTTCCCTGGATCAACTTTACCTATAAATGTTAGTACCCAGTTATATTATGTACATTTAGGAAAGTATCCAGACCTTTCTTAAAGCAATCTACAGAGCTGGCCAGAACCACCTCAGGAGGAAGTCTATTCCACATCTTCACAGCTCTTACTGTGAAGAAACCTTTCCGTATTTGGAGATGAAATCTCTTTTCCTCTAAACGTAAGGAGTGCCCCCGTGTCCCCTGTGTTGACCGTAAAGTGAATAACTCAATACCAAGTTCACAATATGGACCCCTTATATGCACCACGATATGGACCCACTATTGTTGCTGTAAAGCTCATACAATAAATTTGGCACTCACCATCATTGGTGTCCCCCAGTTAATTTGAGGAAGATGGGCCAAGTAGCATTTCTATAACTTGGCACCCATTATCATTGGTGTCCCCCAATTACATTGAGGAAGCCAAGCCAAGCAGGATTTACACCACTTGGCTTATGTTCCTTGGAACTTTTTAGTACCTAAGACATGCCACTGTTTTCAGAATAAGAAAGCCAAAACTATGGAGTCTATATTTTTCCCATTCAACAATTTTATCTGTAAAACTCAAAATCTTGTTTGTCATCTCTTGTTGAGAGTGTAGAATGTATGGTTATACTGCTATGAATCAGAATTGCAGAGTATTCTTGTGTAGGCCAGAATGCCACCCCGATGAGACAGTCCAAGGCGTCCAGACACTTTAGAAAGATTCACGGTAGGATTAGAAAGTATTATTCGTTTCATGCCATTGAAAATGTGAGTTGCTTGCAGCCAGGGGGAATAGGGGAGGGGTTGCCTCTGGCAAGGTTCTGTGGATTTTCAGACATAAAACTCAAACACCTTTGGGTCTCCATCCATAGATGGGACCTTAACCTGCGCATAAATTGTTTTTCTGGTAAATATTTTTGTGTTTTAGATATTTAAAATATGGAGATATGATTCTTTACAGATTCATGGACTTTTGTGCACTGGTTAGTATTGTTTTGAATAAATTAATGATTTTAACTGTTAATGTGTATTCTCCTGTTCAATAGTTTTTTAGTGTTTTTAAAGGCAACAGATAGAGAACCAGAATGTATAAGTATGGCAAGCAGGCTGACAATACAAAGTGGTCATCCACCAACGGTTCAATATGATGCAAGTTGTTAAAAAAAAAAGCAGTATCTGTTTAATGTGTATTTTTAGAATGATTAACCTTCTTACTTACCGGACTTTATGTCCTTTCCTTTGGATATGCCTAAAGGATGTTTAAAAATAAGTTATTTTACCTGTATTCTGGTCTAGGTTGGCCAAAGCACATAAGCATAAGTTTTATCCTGTAGATAATAAATGTCTTTTTTGTTTTTGGATATTGTGCTGCCATTTTGGACTTTGATTTTCACTAGGACAGGAAGACGCACCCATTAATAAAAACCCTTTCAGAAGTTCTAACCCTTCCCTGCTCTTCTAAAAATCTGTATTTGTCTTTATGTCCCACTTTGAGAGATTTCTTATCACTTCCTGCCCTGACAGGAAGTGAGGGGTTATTTCCCCAAAAGGAACACATACAGCATAAGAAATAGAACTACATTTTTGGTTGCATTTCAGCTTTATATAAGCAACCATCCCAACCTTCCCAACCATCCCAAACCCAGACCATAAATGATGAAATGGATCTCCACACTCCACACACTACAATATGTAGAGTAGAATTAACCTAAGAGACCTCTCCCCCCTTTGCCACTTGTCATCTGTTGAAAATAATCACAAAATCCCTTGCTGGTGTATTCACCAGGAACAGTTTAGCACATCTCCCTAGAGCCAAACATTTACTGCAACGCTTTAAACTTTACAATTGTCACATCGTATCGCTGTAACAATTTGGCTAGGCTAGAGCAGAGGTGACACGTTTTACGGGCCAGGCATTTAACTATGCTTTTTTTTTTTTTTCGACTAAGCTTTATTGTTGAACTTGTGGAATGACACAACACAGTAAAACACAAGGTAAAAGCTTGCAGCTACTTGAAGCAGAGACATTAAACAAACAGTCCTGTGTGAAGATAATGCTAATAAGGCGAGCAGTCCCTTAAGCGACCGCCTTGAGTGATGACTAATTATTTTTCTACTCTTCGACGGAGTCCTTTGTATTCATCATCGGGGTCGTTCTGTCTCTTATCAGCTATTACTGTCAGCAGAGATTTGTAAAAAAAAAGTATGGGGCATGGCTCTGGGGAAGTACTTGGTGCATGCCAACACTTGCCATTGTCTTAATGAATCTTAAACATATGTAGAAGGAAACCATAATCATATTTCACAAGAAAGACGGAATGGAAAGGGCCGCGGGTCTCTCATGGCCAGGTGATAAGTGTTGTGGTGTATCCTTTTTGACATAAACTAAGCCATACCCCCCCCCCCTACAAAAAGAAATAATACATCAAAATTAAGACAGATTTACACCTTTTATGTGGGCAGATTAGATTATTTCAAGTATATAATTAAATTGCTATAACCAGACAAAATGCTACTTTCAGTCTTGTCGCTGTCATCTTACCTAGTTTTTTGACTTTGGATGTACCACTGTACAGAAAATATTTTGCTGGGTCCTAATCAGTGGCGGCTGGTGTTTTTTTTCGGGTGTGGCGAGACAAACAACCCTCCCCCCCCCGGGCCGCCGGTGAAGCCACACTAGCACAACCCCCCTTCCTGCGGCACAGCACTAACACCCCCAACAACCCCCCCACACCTTCCGCTGTCCATACCCTGGATGCGGGCGGTGAGAGCAGCGGTCAGAGCTGATGCGGCCATCTTCTAGCTCTGTCCTTAACTGTGGCGGGCTCAGGGAAAGCTACTCCAGTGTCCTCTCCTCTCTCCTCTCCAATGCGTCTCCTCTCTGCTCCTCCCGACGCTAGATGTCCAATAGAATCGTCTGACGTTTTGGCCAATTGGGAAATGGGTTTCATACCTGCTTCCCGATTGGCCTGGGAGGAGGATCAGTGTTGCAACAGCGAATATTCATTCGCTGTTGCAACACACCTCGTGGGCTCCAGGCGCATCCTCTGCGACCTTAGCCCACACTATTTTGAAGCATATTATAGCCTCTGGCTCTAATCAGGTGCTTTAAAAAAAAACCTGGCCACTGTAATTCATGAAAGGGGCCAGACACATGAATAGGGGGAGGCCGTGGATAGATTCATGCTATGCACTGCAATAAAGGCAAAACACATCAAGTGTGTTTGGGTGCCGTTCATTTTCAATGGCATCTAAACGCGGTGCTGTTTTGCTGTGATTGTGACACAATAAATTGCTCTGCAATTGCCCATCAATGCACAAACTGTAACGAGCAAAACTTGTCACCCAAAAAAGAAGCAGGAGCTTCTTATGGACAACAAACTTTGTGCGTGGCGGTTTGCTGCAACTGCTGTGCGATTTATCGACAGTCGAGCCAAACCGCATTTAGGTGTCATTGAAAATGAATGACACACGTGGTGCATTTTGCCATTATTGGAGTGCCATTTGGGATTGTGGTCAGAATTGCTGCGATTCTGACAGAGATCCCAAAACGCCAGATGTGAACGGAACCTAACTCCTGCACGTGGGCACAGGACTTTTAGTGGCTCCAACATCTGGCTCTATTCTCTTACAAATGCAGGGCACGAGATGGGAGTGTTCATTGCACTGTGCATGCACCCATACGGTATAGTACAAAAAACAAATGCTCCTGGGCTCGAAAGGTTGCTGTGGGTAAACTTGAGAAGTGGGGGTACTCTTCACAAACCACACCACTGCATTGGCTGTGCTGCCACTCTCAACAGGTCAGGGAGAACCCAGACATAATCTTAAGGAAAATAAGGACAGATGGCGCACCAGCCTTGATCTATGTTACAAAGGTAATGCACATTAGTTATACTCACAAACGCAATGGTAAAATCAGGCACAAAATAAACAGAGTTCATCAAAGGCCTGATCTGAAATGGTCCACTGGCCAGTGGAACCAGAGTGCGATGATGAGAGTCCAAAATAAGTCCATCAAAGGCCCCGTCCTGAAAGGGTCCACTGGCCAGTGGAACTAGAGTGGAATGATTAGAGTCAAAAATAAGTCCATCAAAGGCCCCGTCCTGAAAGGGTCCACTGGCCAGTGGAACTAGAGTGATGGACTCATTTTGGACTCTCTTCATCCCACTCTAGTTCCACTGGACAGTGGACCCTTTCAGGACGGGGCCTTTGATGGACTAATTTTGGACTCTCTTCATCCCAAAGGCCCCGTCTTGAATGGGTCCACTGGCCAGTGGAACTAGAGTGGGATGATGAGAGTCCAAAATTACTTGATGCGTTTCGAAGGCGTTTCCTCTAAGGAAGACACCCTTGAAACGTGTCAAGTCATTTTGGACTCTCATCATCCCACTCTGGTTCCATTGGCCAGTGGACCCTTTCAGGATGGGGCCTTTGATGGACTCTGTTTATTTTGTGCCTGATTTTACCATTTTGTTTGTGAGTATAACATTTTATCCAATAAAAATTATCCATGTCACAAAGGTAATGTGCAAGGCTGGTACGCCCTCTGTCCTTATTTTCCTTTAGACCCATACAGTACATGCAGATAATATAAAAAAGTTATATGTATAGGGGAGAGATTTTTTTGTATGTCCCCTCCTGATTTACTATTTTTTTTTATATTTGTTCCATTTCACTTTAAAAAAAAAAAAAGGCGATAACATGCAACATCAAAAGTCTATAGTTTCTTTTTAAGACAGAATCTGTTACCGCTAAAGGTTTTTCTAGCTTCCAAGGGCGCATCAGTCTCCGTGTCAGCTCATAGCAATACCTATATTATGCAGTGCTTTCAGAGTGCTGGCAGGCAGGAAGTCTCCCATAGAAGTCAATTGATATGCACCTGCAGTGCCCAGCAGATCTAATTCTTAACACTGCATTGATCTGTGAACATTTAACTTTCTGCATAAAAGCTTTCTGCAGGTACACTGTACTCCGCCGAAGCATTGCCAATACCTCAGTCCTCCGATTGCAGGCCTACCTGGAAAGTCTATTACCCAGGCCCAATCGATTGAAACTAGCCCCGCAGCATTACAATTTTCAAGCAGGCCTTTTCGCAAGCAATGAATCTTCCCTACCGCACTCACCCGTAATGATAGTTAGACAGGTCTAATCAAATCCCGCTCAATAGATTGTCCCCTATACGCTCCATTCTACAGACCGCCAGACTGATCCAGTTGGGTTGGGCTGTGATTGACAGGGGGGAGGAGTCAGGGGAGATGTTGTGGCCTGGTGTCATTGATGGCCGTTTATCTAGTAAGGGTAGAAGTGCCCCCGGCCTGTAACGGGTAATGCTGTCATGTGTAATCCCTTCTATGCATGTATGCATTTGATTACGGATGATCATGTTTTAAGCCTCCAGTACTTAGCGGTGTGTTTATGATTCATGCAAGATTTATCTTCTTGATGGATTACATGAAAATAGAAAAAATATCATAATCTCCTATAGCGGCTGTTTGCAGTCACATTTTTTTATTTTAAAGTATAACATAAAACAGGGAGGAAAACATAATGCTAACGTTTATGTGGACAAATAATGGAATAATAATGAGCCTGTAATATCCTGCATTTTTCTTCCTGATCTGAGCCGAACTCCAAGATGACCATTTATTGTCCAAACACAAGAGTCATGTGTATTCTTCTTGAATCTCGGTGTGCTTTGTGTAGAGCTGCATGATTAATCGTTAAGAATTCGAGATCGCGATTCTTTCCCCCTCGTGATCTTAACCACCTCAATACAGGGCACTTAAACCCCCTTATTGCTCAGGCCATTTTTCAGCTTTCAGCGCTGTCACACTTTGAATGACAATTGCGCGGTCATGCTACACTGTAACTATGTGAAATTTTTACCATTTTCTTCACACAAATAGAGCTTTCTTTTGGTGGTATGTAATCACTCCTAGGTTTTTAATTCTTTCCCCAAAAAAAGACCAAATATTTTGAAAAAATAAATAAAAATTCTTAGTTTGTCAGTAAATTTTGCAAATAAGTAATTTTTCTCCTTCACTGTTGGGCGCTGATGAGGCGGCACTGATAGGCTGCACTGATGGGCACTGATGAGGTGGCACTTATGGGCACTGATTAGGTGGCACTGATGAGGAGGCACGAATATGCCGCACTTATGGGCACTGATAGGTGGCACTGATATGCGGCACTGATGAGCACTGATAGGCGGCACTGATATGTGGCACTGGTGGGCACAGATAGGCGGCATGGATAGACGGCACTGATGGGCATTTATGGGTGGCATTGATGAGCAGCAGTGATGAGCATTGATGGGCATTGTGCAGGAGTTATGGGCATTGATGGGCAGCAGTGATAGCCAGCACTGACTGGCATCACTATTGGCCAATGATTGCTGGCACTTGTGGGCACTGAAAGCTGGCACTTGTGGGCACTGAAAGCTGGCACTTGTGGGCAATGATTGCTGGCAGGGGTGGGCAATAATTGCTGACACTGGTTGGCACTTAATTGTAATCAGGGCACTGATGATCAGTGCCCTGATTACATACTTGGCTGTCCCCTGTGAGTGTTTACATGTGACCGGCTGTGATTGGTTACAGCCGATCACATGGTTAAAGAGCCACGGCTGTTTACACAGATCGGGGTCGCGCCTTGTCCTAGCAAAACGGCGCGGCCACGATCGCTGTGCTGCGTGCCCCCGGGGGGCACGTGAGAGCAGTCGTTCTGGGCGGCCATCATATGAAGTCCACCCAGAACAAGAGCCGCACCGCCCAGCCGTCATTTGAAGATGGGCGGGCGGCAAGTGGTTAAAGTGGTTGTTAAGCCTACTTGTCATTTCAGCCTCAAATCCAATTGTTGTAAAAAGTTTGTAGAATTCACTTCCGTAACATCTCTAAAATTTACCCCTTTTTAACAAATGAAACCACCAAGCTCCTCGTTCACTCCCTTGTTATCTCTCGCCTTGACTATTGCAACTCCCTTCTCATTGGCCCGCCTCTCCATAGGCCATCCCCTCTTCAGTCTATCATGAATGCTGCTGCCAGACTTATCCACCTTACCAACCGCTCAGTGTCTGCCAACCCTCTCCTCCAATCCCTACACTGGCTCCCGATCACCCAGCAAATTAAATTCAAAATACGAACCACAACATACAAAGCCATCCACAACTCTGCCCCGAGCTACATCACCAATCTTGTCTCCAAACATATCCCAAACCGTCCTCTATGCTCTTCTCAAGACCTCCTACTCTCAAGCTCTCTCGTCTCCTCCTCCCATGCTCATCTCCAGGATTTCTCCAGAGCCTATCCCATCCTATGGAACTTGCTACCTCAACCTGTCCGGCTATCCCCTACTCTTGCCACCTTCAGGCAATCCCTGAAAACTCATCTCTTCAGAGAAGCCTATCACATCTCCAACTAATCTTTTACCGCTTCCATCAGCTCATTCCCCACAGTTACAACCTTTTGTACCACTTGCCCTACCCTATTAGATGGTAAGCCCTTCTGAGCAGGGCCCTCTTAATCCTCTTGTATTTTATTGTATTATAACTGTATTGTCTCCCTTTTATATTGTAAAGCGCTGCGTAAACTGTATAATAATAATAATAATAAGCCACTCTAACCTGTATACACCATCAGCACTGCCGCCTATTGTAGTATCCCCCTCTGTGTGTGATTTATAAAAATATATGCTGCAAATACCTCATTTCACTGCCGAGATTGTGATCACATGACCTGCCAGCTTATTCTTTTCCACCTCTGAGAGATGCAGTGGGCAGGGCTGAGATTCCTCTGCTGATGTCAGTCTGGAAGGGAGGAGGAGAGAGCTGGCTGGTCATGTGATCGCAATCTCGGCTCTTAAATTAGGTATTTACAGCATTTATATTTATAAATCATTCACAGAGGGGGACACTGCAATAGGAGGCAATGCTGATGGTGTATACGGGTTAGTGTTATGAGAGCAGCAGGAGGGGGGGAGGGGTGGTCCACACACAGACAGACAGAGAGGGGAGGGGGAGGAGCAGTTTATTGCAGTCCCCCTGCACAAGGAAAGAGAGCGAAAATAACCGGTCTTTAATCTCCGCCCCTTTCTGTAGTGGTTGTGGCCTGCTAAGCCCCTCACACAGCTCTGCTCTCTGCACAGTTATTATGCAACTGCTACTTTTAGAAGGTAATATCTGGGTTTGCTAAGGCTTTTGGGGCACACAAAGTGGATTTTTTTTTTTTTTTTTGTGATGATTAAGAAAATTCTATAAATGAGAGTTTTTGTACCCGGACATTACCGTAGTTTTAAAGATGTTGAAGAAATGTTTTTTGGTGCAAGCATCTTGATCCTGCTTCGTTCTGGTGCTGGCAGAAACATTTTAAATAATTTTACTGAACCAAAGTATGGATTAGAGGTGTTCAATAGGGGTTTTATAATAAATAATAATGGTAATAATAATAAATAATGGGGTTAAAGTGGGTCTAAACCCTAAAAAAATATTATTAATGGGGTTCAAGTGGGTCTAATTCCTAAAAAATTGATATAAAATAATAATAATACCTGTATAATAATATTATTATTATTATTATTATTAAGGGTTTAGATATACTTTAATCCCAAATTAACCCCATTATTAATTAATGACAATAATAATAATAATACATAATGATGTTAATTTGGGGTTAAAGTGGATCCAAACAACAAATAAAAACAATAATAAAAATTATTATTATTATTAATATTATTATTTCGTATTTAGTGTTTAGATCCAACTTAACCTCAAATTAACATAATTTTTTATTATTATTGGTATTATTATTCACATTATTATTGTCATTAATTAATAACGAGGAGTATTTTGGATTAAAGTGGATCTAAACCCTAACTAATAAATAATATTTATTATTAGTCAGGGTTTAGATCCACTTTTTCCCAAATTGACCCCATTATTATTGACAATAATAATATTAATAAAGGTGTTAATTACTCTAATGAATAATAGTAATTATTATTATTATTAGGGTTTAGATCCACTTTAATCTCAAATTAACCCCATAATTATTTATTGACAATACTAATATTAATTATAATAATAAATAATGATGTTAACTTGTAGTTAAAGTGGATCTAAACCCTAATTAGTAGTAGTAGTAATAATGGGGTTAATTTAGGGTTAAAGCAGATCATGCCCTAACTAGTTTAAATATAGGTTTCAAAGCGTTGTTTATCATTGCAGCTTTTTTTTTTTCTCCTTGATTTCTAATAAAATATTTTTATCTTTATCCTTTGGTGCATCTCAGTGTTATACACTCTGAACCGCTCCAAAAAAAAACAAAAAACACCTGAAAAATTACCGAAATCGCTGAGCTTGAGTGAGAACCGAGCCTTACGCGTTTCCTGCAATTTATGACGTGCTCTATTCTTTAGCCGTGGGCATGTAGTCTTGGTTTACAAGCACTTTAAGTGTTATGAGGAATGCTCTGTTTTATTAAATAATTGAGCTACAGTGAAACTATATTTGGTCTAATTTTATTTTAATGTCATTGTTCATTCGTTGGTAAACCAATATTTTAAAACTGACAGATCAAAAAATTTTTTTGGGGATTGCTTTTTCAATGTGCTGTTAATAAAAAGCCTTTCCTTGTCATGAAGTGTATCTCCACACACCATTGTGCACAGATTGACATCTACGACTGGGATTGTCAGGCTTCAGATGAACACAGACGCTACATAAACATCTATGAGAAGCTGGCATTCAGATACCAAACCGTTAAATGAAAAGGGTCGATCGTATTAGTTTGATGAACAAAATATGACTGCCAGATCAACACTAAAAATTCACAACCTCCCCAGATGTCATGCGTCCCGGTGTCACTGAAACTGCCTGGTGAGCTTAGAAAATGGCGATATGAGCTTCCTGATTTGGCGGTCTTTGAAGTTGAAACTAGTACTGACTGTGTTGATGGGGGAATTTAGCAATTTTCTTTCCCTAAACCCATGGTTGAAGGAAACGTACCGGTACGTTGCTGGACTTTAGGTGGTTATACCGAGATGATGCCTGATATCGGTTTTTAGAGCCGGTGGTCGGCTCTCTTGTAATAGTAACTGGAGCGGCTCACCAGCTATAACAATATAGAAAATTGCAAAACCCACCAATTTATTCTCTAGGGCCTCTTCTTTAAAAATATCTATAATGTTTGGGGGTTCTAAGTCATTTTCTAGCAAAAAAATCTGATTGTCAGACCCCTTTCACATGGGGCGGATCCGTCCGAGCGGAATCCGCCTGCTCAGCGCGCAGGGGGGGATCTCTTCGCTGATCCCCTGCTGAGCAGGCAGATAACAGGTCCTATCCTCTCTGCTATACAGAGCAGACAAGGACGGAGCCCGCTCTACTTTATGGGGCAGTTGGATGGAAACAGACTGCATGTCTGTTTCGATCTGATTGTCATCTGATATATGTTCTTATTCGAATAGATATATTCAACCTCCTGAAGAACCGACTTTTGGTCACGAAACATGTTGAGCAGAACTCTTTTATACTAGGAGGATAAGTGGAACCCCCAATATGGGAGGGATGCATATGTGAATGTGACAGGTACTCTTTATGGAGAGATATTTGCTTGATGTATGGCCTTCTTTAGCCTAACGGCTCCAGATAGCAGTGAAGAAACCCAGCAGGGGTTCTAACCCTTCCCTACTCTTTCCATAGTTAAAAAAAAAAAAAAGGATTTTGGCTTGACACTTTTACCACTTCCCCTCCAGTAACGTACCGGTACGTTGCTGGACTTTAAGTGGTTATACAGAGATGATGTCCGATACCGTTTTTTAGAGTCGGTCAGCTCTCCTGTAATAGTAACCAGAGCAGCTCACCAGCTATAGCGAACCGCGGGAGGAGATGTGCCTCTTCCCCCACGGCTCTCTTGGGCTCTCCTGTGCCACCAGGAGACCCGAGCGACCAACCGGCATATCCACTGGCTGGCGAACAGCCGAACAAAGCCAGGATCGGCTGTTCATTATAGTAAACCGAAAGCAATGACATCACTTCCGGTTTACTCGGAAACCATCAGTGCCGGTTTTTGAAAATCAAAAGCATTCAGAAACACTGATCTTGGATCGGTGCAAAGAAGGGATTTGGGGTCTTATAGAACACAGATCTCTCCATAAAGAGTACCTGTCACATGCCTATTGCTGTCACAAGGATGTTTACATTCCTTGTGACAGCAATAAAAGTGATCAGAAACTTTTTTTTTTTAAGAAACAGTGTAAAAAAATAAATAAAATAAAATTAACACTTTAAAAGAAAAAGAAATACATAAAAATAATTTAATAAAAAAATAAATAAATGCACGCAAACAGCAATTGTCCCACACATGTGTAGTATTGCCACATACATCAAATCATGGGCAGTAATTCTAGCACTAAACCTCCTCTGTAAATCTAAAGTGGTAACCTGTAAAGGCTTTTAAAGCGTCGTCTATGGACAGTAACATTTACGTTGTTTGTCGCCGTTTTTTTGCATTAAAATAAAAAAAAACGTGTATCCCAGCCCCCCCCAAAAAATAGCGTTTAAAAAAACGCTGCACAAATATCCTGTGGCATTTGTGAAAATTGCAAAACCCACCAATTTATTCTCTAGGGCCTCTTCTTTAAACAAATCTATAACGTTTGGGGGTTCTAAGTCATTTTCTAGCAAAAAATACTGATTGTTAGGCCCCTTTCACATGGGGCGTATCCGTCTGAGCGGAATCCGCCTGCTCAGCGGGGGTGGATCTCTCCGCTGATCCCCGCTGAGCAGGCGGATAACAGGTCCTGTCCTCTCTGCTATACATAGCGGACAAGGATGGAGCCCGCTCTACTCTATGGGGCAGTCGGATGGAAACAGACTGCATGTCTGTTTCGATCCGATTGTCATCTGATATATGTTCTTATTCGAATAGATATATTCAGCCTCCTGAAGAAGCGACTTTTTTGTCGCGAAACATGTTGAGCAGAATTCTTTTATACTAGGAGGACAAGTGGAACCCCCAATATGAGAGGAGTACATATGTGAATGTATTTATATGAATTGTCACATAATAAACAGTATTATACCGTGTAGGGCAGGGGTCTCCAAACTATGGCCCTCCAGTTTTTCAGGAACTACAATTCCCATCATGCCTAGTCATGTCTGTGAATGTCAGAGTTTTACAATGCTGGAGGGCCGTAGTTTGGAGATCTCTGGTCTAGGGCAATAATGGTGAACCTTGGCCCCCCAGATGTTTTGGAACTACATTTCCCATGATGCTCAACTACGCTGCAGAGTAGGGAATGTATTTCCAAATTATCTGGGGTTCCAAGGTTCACCATCACTGCTCTAGGGGAACCACGGAGAGTCCTACCTAAATTTTAGATGTCCTATGTGTTGTCATTTTTTTGTACTGTGAAATATAGTTTTAATGAAGTCCAATAAATTGTTATAAATTTTATACGTCCATTAATTTTCTCCTCAAACCTATTCATGTAATTTCAGGATGTGGCACATGTATAGTTTAGGTGCCCCTTAGCCATCCAAGGGCTCTGTCACTATTTGAATATTTGTCATATTCGACCCGCTAGACGGATGGCGAACGGATCGCCATACGTCTGTTTTCATCGGATTTTGTCAGATTGGCTGCCAGGCGGGTGTCAGCGGATTGGCCTCCCCATATAGGACAATGGGTGGCCTGATCGGGTCCACTTGAAAAACGGACAGGCGTACCTGATCGATCGGTCCGATCATGTTAAAGGGGCCTCATATGTGAAAAGTGGCAGAAATGGCCATAGTACCTAGTCTATAAAGCCAAGTGCAAGGGGTATGAGGCGATTATCTACCCCACCTTCTGCATTGGATTTACACCTACTCCCCGTTCCACCCAAAACAGAGAAACCCCATTTGATTGGTATGGTTTCTATTATTGGCAGATTACAGGAATCACAGGACCATATTTCTGCTTGCTATATTCGGTAACACCAACATAAATACGGTTATTCGATTAGAAGTGCTACTGAAGTGGATACTATTAATTGACGACAGTTGCACTTTATAGGGTTCGACCCGAGAGGATGTAATTATAACACATACACAACCGTCCCGCCTCATTAAAAAGACGAACAGTCTTACCGAGGCTTTCATTTTCCGCAAGTCCTATGAAAAAATGCATGTGCAGTCCGTGAGACTGAATTAATTATGTGTCTTGCATTAGTGGGGGAATCTGCATTCACTTTACTCTTTCCCGAGACAACGCACAGCCTTTCCTGCATCACCGTCAATTGAAAGAGCAAGTCCACAGAGCACTCAGTGAGCAACCTGCTAATGCATTCTAGCAAACAATAGAAGTGTGCAGACAGAAGATTCCCTCGGCTACCTTAAGGGGTTTAGTGTTAATTTTTTTTTTTTTTAGCTGAATAGATATATAATATTGCATATGAACATTTAAAGGGTAACTCCCAATAAAATAAAATACAAAAATAATATAGCATATACAATTGCTAAACAAGTCTTATTATAATTGAATGTTGTGAAAAATAACCTTTCCTTTTCAATCTGCAGCCGTTGTCATTTTCTGTAAAATGCAATATGGCTACCTGGAGCTGTTCTGTACACAAATGGTGTACAGAGCGCCCCCTCCCCCCCAGAATTATTTCCTGCTTGTGTGATTGGCTTACTGATTTTCTGCACTAAGATACATATTTTTATTTTATTTCTTTCTTTCCCCTCTCCTTACTCATACACCTATGCATGGCTGTTTACCATCTATAGTATATATTATATATATATATATATATGTGTGTGTGTTGTTAGTTCCGTCACACGACCTCCCGCGTCCGCCCCTGGGGGCAACACCCTTTTGGGTGTCCCATAATTGCCGCATACAGCCCTCTGGGCCTACCTGGGTGAGTCATGTTTTCTTCTTTTAATCGTACTCCTCAAACAAATTGTATTACCTGTAGCTTCGCTACTATGGAATATGTTTTGATTATATGATATATCATTCCAGATGTCAGAGCTAGACACGCCTCCTGAAGAAGTGACCTAGTCACGAAACATGTCGAGGAAATATAGTGGTCTATACACCTGTGGAGCTGTAATGATTTTAAACCTAGTGTCTAGTCACTTCTGTGACTGTCTATTGTTCTATTTTGTAATTTTGTGTTCAATATTTTTGTAATAAATTGTTAATTTTTACAAGTCAATTGTCTTATATCTGGGTACCGTAACAGTTTTATCACTACTGGCGATCAGGACCTTTTGTGGGAGTGACCCTTGATGTATCTCCTTCCTATTTCCCAATTACATAATTTAGGATGATGGTACCCACCCCTATTCTTACTTTAACAATGAGGCAACCCCTTTCTAACTAAGATACAAGTCGGCTTTTTGTCATCCCCTGGAACAAAAATTTAATTTTTGATAACATGCTCCCAAAGGGAAATCACATCTAAAGCAATGCAGACCAGGGTGGATAAAAATCACTGATTTTTTTAGAAAAAATTAAAAAAATCTTTTTTTTTTTATTTTTTATTTACCGTATTTATCGGCGTATAACACGCACCGGCGTATAACACGCACCCCAAGTTTAGGAGGGAATTTTAGGGAAAAAAACTTTTAGGAGGGAAGTTTAAGGAAAAAAAAAACTTACATTTAAATGCAGCCTTACCAGTGTCCGTTGCAGCCTTGTCAGCAGTGTCCATTGCAGCCTTTGCCCAGTGTCCAGTGCAGCCTTTGCCTAGTGCAGCTTTGCTCAGTGTCCAGTGCAGCTTTGTCCAGTGCAGCCTTTGCCCAGTGTCCAGTGCAGCCTTTGCCCAGTGCAGCCTTTGCCCAGTGTCCAGTGCAGCTTTGTCCAGTGCAGCCTTTGCCCAGTGTAGCTTTGTCCAGTGTCCAGTGCAGCCTTTGCTAAGTGCAGCCTTGCCCCAGTTTTCAAAATTGGTGCCGCCGAGATCGCCGCAGAGACTAGGCGGAGCGGGGCGAACGCCGCCGAGAACGCAGGGAACGCAGAGACGCAGGGACTGGGCGGAGCCGCCGCCGAGATACACATAGCCGAGTGTACTCGGCTATACTCGGCTTTTCTCGGCTCCGCTCACAGTCACGCCGAGTCCCGCCCTATGATGGACATATCACAGGTCCAATGGCGGGACTGGGCGTGACTGTGAGCAGAGCCGAGAAAAGCCGAGTATAGCCGAGTACATTCGGCTATGTGTATCTCGGCGGTGATCGCTGCGCTCCGCTCAGTCAGCGGAGATCGCCGGGATCAGTGGGTATCGGCGTATAACACGCACCCACGATTTTCCCCTGATTTTAAGGGGAAAAAAGTGCGTGTTATACGCCGATAAATACGGTAAATCAGATTTTTTTGATTTTTAACAAATTTATTTTAATAGAATACTTTTGGAGTAAAAATCCATCTAAAGATGGTTTTCTATTTAAAACGGAGTTTCCCCTGAAAAAAAAATATTAAAAGCCAGCAGCTACAAATACTGCAACTGCTGACTTTTAATATATGGACACTTACCTGTCCTGGAGTCCAGCGACGTCCGCAGCAGAAGACGAGCAATCATTCGTCACTCTGCTGCCCCCACCGCCATCCTCGGTGAGGGAATCAGGAAGTGAAGCCTTGCGGCTTCACTGCCTGGTTCCCTACGGCGCATGTGCGAGTCTCGCTGCGCCGTTTTCACTCTCAGCCGAGTGTCTCCCAGAACACAATGGGTATTCTGCGGGAAGTGACGTACTACCCGCAGAATACCCGCAGAGAGGACTCCCGGAAGTGGATGCAAATACCTGTCTTAGACAGGTATCTGCACCCCCCTCCCCCCTGAAAGCTGCCAAATGTGACACCGGAGGGGGGGGGGGGTTCCGATGAGCGGAAGTTCCACTTTAGGGTGGAGCTCCGCTTTAAGATACATTCATTTCCCTCCAATTTTCATTTATTATAAGATGACAAGTCTTGAGATGTTCTTTTGAGTTCTTTTCTCGGATGTTTTCTTCTTCAAAATCTTTTTGCCAGCTTTTTAAGATAGAATGTCCTTGAGTTTTTGAAAAATGGAAGTTTAGAGGAGTGAACTTTATTCTAAGCAAAAAAATCGTGATTCTCATTTTATCCAGAATCACGCAGCTCTACTTACTTGGTAGATCAACAGATGAAAATAGAAGAAAGAAAGCATAAAAAGAAAACAAATTCAGCCATCACATCTAAGAAATGGTAAGCTGTAATATAATAACTGCTTGCAACAATGACCTTACAGGGGTATCACGGATTTAGTTGTTGTTAGGAAGGCAGCCTATTGCCTTCTACACACGATCAGAATTTCCGATGAAAAAAGTCTGACGGAATTTTTCCATCGGATAATCCGACCGTGTGTGGGCCCCATCTGACTTTTTTCCGTCGGAGTTTAGAAAAAGAACATGTTTTGGTTTTTTTTTCCGATGGAAATTCTGATCGTCTGTGTGGAACTCCGACGGAGAAAAAACCCACGCATGCTCAGAATCAAGATGACGCATGCTCAGAAGCATTGAACTTCATTTTTCTCGGCTTGTCGTAGTGTTGTACGTCACCGCGTTCTTGAAGATCGGAATTTGGTCTGACAGTGTGTATGCAAGACAGCTTGAACGGAATTCGGACGGAAAATTCCATCGGATTTTATCCCATCGGAAATTCCGATCGTGTGTACAGGGCATTTGTCTCCCTTTTAATTCCTTCTATCATACAGTTACTATTTGACTATACTGTAACCTTATGAGGACATACTTTTTCCTTCAGTGCTATGATCTCAAGGATACTTCCTATGCCTTTCTTTAAACAAGGTTACTATACTGTATGCACAGATGCCAGCTTTGTACTGGCACCCACATATTCACAGCCTGCATATTGTGCATACTAATACAAGCTCCTCTGCCAGCAGAGTCTTGGCGCTAAGACTCTGCCTTCATACTGTATGCCCAGATATAGACAGAGACATTGGCACATGCTTCTACTCTCCCTCCATATGCCCGGATAAACTGTGCTTCACTCTGCTAATATAACATATGCGCTCATATACATTGTTTCCATAGCTCGTAATACTGGTTCATCCTTCAGTTTCAGTGTGTAATTGAAATGCACAAAATAATATTTTAGAAGAGCAAAACCTAGGTTGAGAGAAAATGTGGTGGATGTTGGGAAAAGGGAAACTATGGGCTTTCTTCCTGCAGTTTCTTGTTACGATGGAAAAGGATGGATATGGAAATCAGCATGTAATTATCAATAGCTTGGCCTTAACAACAAGTATGAATCATACAAGAGAGTCAAAAGCAGAGTAGACTGAAATAAAGGCAAGCAATAGAGAGTATTTAGGGCTTTTGAGGACTACCGGGCTACATGTCTTCAGAAGTTGCAATGGCCTTATCTGCTAGGATCATATGAGCACGGTGAGAAGACTCTGGGAACCCCTATAAAAAACGAATTAATTAAGGGTCAAATGCTGTTTACATTACTAGTCAGCAAGAAAAATACCCCCATTACAGTGGAGATCAGAATTCTGCCCTTACCAACAGCTAGAAAGATCTTTGGCGCCTGCTTTGGGCAAATGGTGTTGTCTGAAATCCATGCAGGTACCATCAGATGGGGGTCAATTGGTCACAACTTAAGGAAACCCCAGCAACTTCTAGAACAGGGGTCTCCAAACTTTTCACTTAAAGGGCCATTTTACTGTCCTTCAGATTTTAGGAGGGGGGTGGGGGCTGATTGTGGCCAGTGGGGGTAGAAAATGTCCCAGGCCCAGCATCAATGAGAATAAGCATGACCTCAGGGTTGGTGGTCAGTAGGAGAAGACGTAGTGCCACATCATTGGCATTGGTAGGATGAATAGTAACCCATCATTAGTATCAGTGGAAGAGATAGTGCCCCATTGTTGATATCAGTGGAAGGAATAGTGCCCCATCATTGATACTAGTGGGAGGAATGGTGCTGCATCATTGGTTTTAGCAGGTGAGACAGTGCCCCATCGTTGATACTAGTGGCGAGGAATAGTGCCCTATTGTTAATACTAGTGGGAGGAATAGTGCCCCATCCTTGATATTAGTGGGAGGTATAGTGCCCCATCCTTGATATAATTATAAGGAATGCCCCACTGTTGGTGTCAGTAGGATAAATAGTGTCTAATATCATTAGAAGGAAAAGTGCTCCAAGGACTAGATAAAGGCTAGTAAAAATCCGCAGTTTGGAGACCACTGTTATAGAGGAACCCTGCTTGAGAATGGCTGTTCTAGAACATCCTAATATTGATGAGCAGGAGGACATGTAGGGCTTACTTCTTCGGTATACCAGAGGTAGGTTGAGCTTGAAAGTCCACGTAGACCAAGCTAGAGGGGCTTTTGATGCTATGTAAAGGAAACCTATACTAAGATAAATGATGTTGCTTTTCCTAATTACATGCATTCAGCATTTTCTAAAGCATGGGCCTAGAGCCAGTGTTCAGACCAAGACTTCTGGCTTCATTGGCTGAATAACAGACATGTAGAGAGATGTCACTGCTCTAAGCCTGTACTTCTCTTTTAGGGTGAACATTTTAAATGTAGTAAATGTATTTTTTTTTGTGTTTTTAGGCTTTTTGTCCTTTAGTTTCACATCATTGGCATTGGTAGGATTAATAGTAACCCATCATTAGTATAAGTGGAAGAGATAGTGCCCCATTGTTGATGTCAGTGGAAGGAATAGTGCCCCATCATTGATACTAGTGGGAGGAATAGTGCTCCATCATTGGTTTTGGCAGGTGAGACAGTGCCCCATCGTTGATACTAGTGGCGAGGAATAGTGCCCTATTGTTAATACTAGTGGGAGGAATAGTGCCCCATCCTTGATATTAGTAAAATATGCCATTAAAACACTTCCTATACTAGGGTGACAACGCTCACTCACTGCATTATTATCAGGATCTATATTGCACCAATTCAGTACAGAATGATTAAAAGGGCCCTGCTTATAGGAGCATACAATCTAAATGAAGTGTGCAATATCTAGAGAGGGGCTGTGCTGTCACCCTAAGCTCCTCCCAATTTGTACTGTAGCTCAAAAGTGACCTGGGAAGGGTAAAATTTGCAGAAGGAAGTTATGATCTTTTGACAAGATCAACATTTTTTTTTTGGCACTCCACAGATATACCAAAACACCTTCAAGAGAATGTCCGAAAACGAATGAACCAGAGCATCTCCTTGATTAAGCCCTTTGGGCGAAACATGTTGGAGTGGGTGTATGACAGGTGTAATCCTCGACACCTCTCGTGAAGTACAGGTGCAAGCCCAGTTTGTGTAACTGTTCTCTTAAAAAAAAACAAAGGATCTGGATGGCTGCACACTGCGAACAACATCCACCTTTATTGACACGGTAATACCATACAAATACGGCACCTCGACACAGTGGGAGCAGAGGAAATGGTCAAAGTGTTTTGTGTTATCTCATCGCTTACTGATGACACTCTTATGGCTAAATGTGTTTGAGCGGGTGGATGGCAGGCGGGATGTCATACTGTGAACTCATGTCATTGGAATAAATGGTTTATAAGCATGGTTTATAAGCAAGTGATGTCATCACTGTGTGCCCCATTCATTTCCTTCTGACATATGATTGTTGAGCGGGGACGCGCTCTCAGGTGGGCATCCGATAATCACCATTTGTTTAAGGAGAAAGGTAATGTATGTTGCTGCTGGTTCTACTTTTAGTAGACCAAAAAGAAGTAAAGGAGTCATGTTTACTATATGGGATAACATACAATACAAAGTGAATGAACTGAAAAAAAAACACGTGCGAAAAAGTGGAAATAGAGTGTTGGAGAATGCGGCAGCCAGTTATACAAATCGGAAATTGGGATAGACAATGTAACCACTTAGTAGGTAGGACACTCGCCATCCATTTAGTGTACATGCCAAAAATTTGTGTTGGCTTGGAGTGAGCCGTTAATGAATCGCACATGCCTGGCAATGGTTAAATCGCTGGGACCCTACTGTGGGTGACGCACAAAATCTTTTATTTACTTTGTCATATCTGAAACGGTCCTTTTGTTTTTGCTCAGCTACTAATTGTTACTTGCCGCACAATAACTTCTTTCTTAAAGTTGCTATGGTAAACCTCATGTTGCGTTAATATTTTAATTAGGAATGTTGCTCTTCTTTGTTTGTCATCCGGAATAACAAGTAATGACTTTGTATGCTTTTCTAACCCCAAAGTAACATAATCAGGCAGAATAAAAGTGTATCGTGTTCAGGGAACAGCCATAAAATGTGTTTTATGAATGAGTGAATGGTATGGTATAACGTAAGCAATGTATGCTTGTGACTTTACACATAGGAAAAAAAAAGTTATTATTCACCAGATATTTCAAGCTGAAGTTTAATCACCTTATATTTGCCTTCCCTGGTCCCTCCATCCTACCTCATCTACATGCTAATTACATCTTATTAAAACCTTTCACTTTTTTTCTTCACGTATGTTAATTTAGACCCAAAGATGTCATCAGTAGGTTTCTATGCTTCTGTATGCAATATAAGCACATTATGGCTAGTGAGCATAGGAGCACCCATTGCTTTTTGTAAATCTTACCGCATCCTGCCTCAGTGTTCCTATCAAGAGCCCTTAGCCTTAATGCAAGTAGTGGGCTGTCTCTTGGGAGGGGTTATGCAAATATCAAAATGCCTTGATGGGTGAGTGTCAGTCTGGAGGAGTCGTCGTTTCTTCAACTCTGAGCTCAACTCTACAGTACTTCTTTTTTGCCACAAGATGTCCCCAGTCTTTCAGATTAAATGGCAACCAGAATCTTTTAACTTGGAAGAATGAGGACATACCATGAGTACAGGTGTCATGGACCCAAACCCTGGAGGGCATCACCATGGCAGGGGGGAGTCAAGCCATAGGCCTTAAAAGTTGTAGATTTGTACTGAGAGAGAGGATCTAGGATATGTAATCATAATTGATATTGATACGCAATTATTTTTGTGCATAAACAAGGGTATCAAAATAATACACACATTTGTGTGTATGTATATATATATATCTCTATATATATAGAGAGATATATATATAGATATGAAAATCGCAGCTCTGCAGCATCTCTATATAATAAAAATTGCAGCTCTGGAGCACCTGCTTTTTATTTAAATCTGCATACAGTCGTTCTACAAGCAAATTTAAATAAATACATACTAAGATTTTCATATTTTACATATAGAAGTTTGGATACATGCCATTATCTGCTTTGCACAGGGACATTGATCCATAGGTGAGTGTTGCCATCACATTGAGGATTGTGAATAAACTGAAAAAAATACTATAGTTTCCCTTAGCTAAAAATTATAGCTGATGTAGAACAATAAGTAAATCTAGAACTGAAGCGCTACACTACAACATAATCAAGTCTAAAAAAAGGTTTATTTCAAACACAAATTGCCTACAAAACCAACGCGTTTCAGGGGCTGTACCCCGCTCGCTCCCTTCATCAGAGCTGAAATGTGACATGAAAGATAAAAAAAAATGAATAGTAATAAATGCAATACTAAACTAAACTGTACACATCAAAGTAGTAACATGGAAAATAAAAATGCATTTCCTCTATACAATAATTTAAAAATGAATGTGGAATATAATAAAAAAAATAAGAGAATTACAGGATTGAAAATGATAACAAAAAAGCTAAATAGATGATACTCTAACAATAATAGTTGTACTTAAAAAACAAAAAAGGTTAATTCCAAACACAAATAGCATACAAAATCAACACGTTTTCAGGAGCTGTACACTGCCCCCTTTATTAGGGCTAAATTGTGATATGAAAGATAAAAAAAATAAATACTAATAAATATACACATCAAAGTAATAACATGGAAAATAAAAATAGATACTATAATTTAAAAATTAGTGTGAAATATAATAGCTGATACTCTAATGCCGCGTACACACGATCGGTTTTTCCTATGAAAAAAGACCGATGGACTTTTTTCATCTGAAAAAACGATCGTGTGTGGGCCCCATCGGTCTTTTTTTCCATCGGTGTAAAAAAATAGAACATGTTTTAAATTTTACAGATGGAAAAAAAAAAACGATAGTCTGTGGGGAACTCCATCGCTGAAAAAACCCACGCATGCTCAGAATCAAGTCGACGCATGCTCAGAAGCATTGAACTTCATTTTTCTTGGCTTGTTTGAGTGTTTTACGTCACCGCGTTTTGGACGGTCGGATATTTGTCTGATGGTGTGTAGGCAAGACTGATGAAAGTCAGCTTCATCGGAATTCCGACAGGAAATATCCATCGGATTTTATTCCATCGGAAATCCGATCATGTGTACAGGGCATAACAATAATAGTTGTAAAAAGGTTAAATCCAAACACAAGTGGCATACAAAACCAACACGTTTCAGGAGCTGTACACTGCCCCCTTCATCAGGGCTGAAATGTGACATGAAAGATTTAAAAGAATACTAATAAATATACACATCAAAGTAATAACATGGAAAATAAAAATACATTTCCTCTATGCTATAGTTTTAAAATGAGTGTGGAATATAATAAAAATGGTGAGAAGAGAGTTACAGGATTGGAATTTATAATAATAAAAGAAGCTAAATAGATGATATTCTAACAATAATAATTGTACTCCAAAAAAGGTTTATTCCAAACACAAAATGCATTTTAGAGGCTGTACACTGCCCCTCTCATCGGGGCTGAAATGTGACATGAAAGATAAAAAAAATATGTTAATAAACGTAATAATAAACTGTTATACACATCAAAGTGATCAAATGCAAAATAAAAAAAACATTTCCTCTATACTATCATTTTAAAACGAATGTGGAATATAATGAAAATGGTGAGAAGAGAATTACAGGATTGAAAATGAGAAGAAAAAGGTAACTAGATGATATGATAATGATAGTTGTAATGCATAAAAAGGTTAATTTCAAACAAAAATTTGCATACAAAAGCAACACGCTTCAGGGGCTGTACATCAGGGCTGAAATGTGAAATGAAAGTTAAAAAAAATGTATACTAATAAATGGAATAATAAATAATAATAATAATAAATAAATATCAAAGTAATAAAAATAGGTACTATAATTAAAAAAATGATGTGGAATATAATAATAAAAAAAAAAATTATTGTAAAAAATAAATAAAAGACGATAATCTAACAATAATAGTTGTACTCGTAAAAATAAATAATAGAAAAAAGAATATAATGTGGACAGAAGGACAGTAGAACAATAGGCACCTCAGCAAATTTTCTAAAAAGCCATATATCTTCTTTCTGCGTAGACATGTATTTTCATGTGCACATTTGTGAATGTTTGAAGCCGCTCTTCAAATAAGAGTTTGCTGATCCTTTAAATTTGATCTTTCAACACATCGGCTTGGATTTGACTTTTCTAGCTCTCGATAACACAGTGCTTTGGGTGCTACTGGATGTGTGAAAAGAGAACAGGGGAGGTATATCACGCAATTTTACACATCAAAACCTGCAAACCAATACAATATCATTTACAGCGCCGTCCTCTCTTCCCAGCTGTTCACAGCCTCTTTAAAAGGTCATGACTAAGCAGCTGGGGGATGAAAACTCGCCATTTTATGTCCCGTCGCAACTAGAAAACCTGAGTTATCATGTCTTATGTGACATAAAGCTGAAGATCCAGGCAGATATGAAAGACATGTATATTAAATATATTTTTAGATGCAACTTAACCCCAATTTACACTTGAGTCGATTTTGAAGCGTGTTTGAAGAAGCACTTTATCAGCAACCAATCAGCTTCTAGCATCAGCTTGTTCAGTTAAGCTTTGAAAATGAAACATAGAAGCTGATTTGTTGGCATGTGCAGCTGCTCCAGTCTTAGTAAATTCCCCTGTGTATTCCTTAATGTGATTGTAAACGATCACTGTGTAAAACAACCCATTCAGTTTAAAATAGAAATGAAAGGCAAAACATTTGTGTATAGAAATAAAAAATTATAAATATCTTTTTTTTCCCTTTTTTATAAATGGATACATTCCCCCTGTTCTCAGTTAGATAAGATCTGGAGGAAGGAGAAGCAGCAGCACACTGTCCTGACACGCCTCCCCTGCACAGCCATTCACTGTGAAGCTTCACAGTGAATGGCTGTGCAGGGGAGGCGTGTCAGGACAAGACTGATTATTGGAGGAGAGCAGGCTGAGTTCCCAGCATAGCTAGAGAACTCACCACCTGTGTTCTCCTGCTTAGTGTGGTCAGTTTTTATTAGGAAAGCAGGGGGCCTGGCAGGATCACCAGGGTTTTCACATAAATGAAGCAATACAAAGAGAACAGGACACTTTTTTCATACAAGTGCATGGTACAACAGGCATATCAGTTATATGAAATGTTGAGAAAACAAGCACTTTAACTGTAAAAGCCCATTCACACCAGGGCGACTCGTCAGGCGACTCGGCCGCCTGACAAGTCGCGTCCCGCTCTGTACTATGGAACCGTTCTAATAGGAGCGACGCAAGTCGCTCCGACTTAGAAAAAGGTTCTTGTACTACTGTGGGGGAGACTTACATTGACTTCTATACAGAAGTCATTTTGCAAGTCGCCTCTGAAGTCGTCTTCAGATCGCCTTGCCCCCAAAGTCGTGCCGCCCCTGTGTGAATGGGCTCTAACTGGTGTCAATTACCTGGCTGTGGTATGTGGCAGAGCTGTGTAAATCACAGGATTGGATAGACAGAAATACAAATCCTTTGGCAAGTGAACAGCTCCCTTATATGCATTTCATTTGTGTTGTGCGTTTAGCTGTTTGTTTCTTTTTAGATGTAACCTCAAAGCTGAACTCCGGGCATACTCATCGGAATTATTTTCACTTTTTTTATTTTTATATATATAATAATAAATATAATACAATTATAATAAGATGCAAAAATATTGAGTAGTAGTGGGCTTTAAAAAGTTTTAGTATTTTGCTTATGATAGCAGTATGGACCCAGTTTTAGGCTCTAGGCTGCTTTCTTTCTGATCACCTTAGTCCAGTTTTTTAACCGATGAACAACTCCTGGTTATATAGTTAGGACTGCCAAGGAAAAAAAACTTCCCTCCATGCTTAAATTTTTTTAAAAATCTATATATGTTAGAAATGACAGAGCCAACGCATTTCGGGAGACATTCATCCTTTTTTAGGGCTTACTTAAAGATTGATGATATGATCAGGATGAAGCGATATGGAGAACCTATATTTGAGGCTGGATACAAGCCGGTGTGTCCTATCAGCATATGAATAGTGGTTAATCTGCATTGTACAGATGGAAAATTTACTATGGATGTTTTCATAGAGAAGTACAGCCAAAGCTTGTTTGGAAGTACTTCTCCTGTGAATCACAGGAGTGTAGTTTGTTCTGCACTCCTGTCACCCATTTTCAGCAGACAGCGGGCTGAAGTCACAGAGCCGGTCCAGGCTGGGGAAAGATCGTGACCATATGGTCGGGATCCACCCAAATGCCTGGACCGGTACCTGGCTCAGCCTCGCAGCGAGCCGCTCCCGCCCCCTCCCTAGCCCAACGCCCCAGCCCGTCATTGGTTGATAGGGTGCTGGTGGTATGCTATGTCATTGGTTGTTAGGAAGCTGTCAGCCAAGTGCACCATAACAGCCAATGATGCTTTGTGGCCTGGAGGACGGGATGTCCGATACGGAAAATCTGACTTCAGTGCTGACCCACACCATGCTTCACGGGTTCAGCCTGAGGTGGCCACATCGGTTGCCATAATGGGCAGCAAGATATTGCTCTCTCTATCACCGTTGAGATGGCTCTTTTTCTACGGGGCGGGGAGTGAGGAAAAATCTCTCGAACAAATACAATAATAAAAACTGATAATTCTAACCCATCATCGCTCTGTGTAAACCAGCCTCTCTCCACCTTTTCAACACAAAGGAACCCTTGAAAAAACTTTTTGCTCTCAGGGTACCCCTGCTAAAACTTACTATGTCTACATCTCATGATACATTAGTGCTGGGCTTGACAAATTTGCTTGGAATCTAGGAGCCAGCTAATAAAGTTAGGAGCCAGGATTTTTTTTTAACGACCAATGCGTGCAGAAGCGAACGCATACGTGAGTAGCACCCGCATATGAAAGCAGTGTTTAAACTACACATGTGAGGTATCGCCGCGATCGGTAGAGCGAGAGCAATAATTCTAGCCCTAGACATCCTCTGTAACGCAAAACATGCAACCTGTAGAATTTTTTAAATGTCGCCTATGGACATTTTAAAGGGTAAAAGTTTGTCGACATTCCACGAGCGGACGCAATTTTGAAGCGTGACATGTTGGGTATCAAATTTACTCGGCATAACATTATCTTTCACAATATAAAAAAAAATTTGGCTAACTTTACTGTTGTCTTATTTTTTCATTCAAAAAAGTACGCTTGTAAGACCGCTGCGCAAATACGGTGTGACAGAAAGTATTGCAACGACCGCCATTTTATTCTCTAGGGTGTTAGAATAAAAAATATATTTAATGTTTGGGGGTTAACTTCTAAGTTAAGGGAAGGAGATGGGCGGGCAGTGAAACAGGCAAGCACTGCTGGTTGTCTTGTCATACCAACGGCCACCACAAGATGGCGCCAGATTACATAATGAAGCCTAGGCCTGCAGAAGGCCGCAAAGCCGCGGCCTAAATAACCGGCCCGATGAGATCGCGCGCGGGGGGGGGGGGTGCACGGAGATACAGGAAACTTCAGCTGTGCTGCTCCAGGCGCCAGGTCGCTAATTCTAGTCGCATTTGCGACCTGGCGCCCGGGGATTGTCGAGCCCTGCATTAGTGTGGTGGTCAGTGGGAAGAATGCTCCTTAGACTTGTGGTCATTGGGAAGAATTATCACCTTACAGATAGCTAAAAGATCAATGGTGTCAGTGGGAACTTATCTAAGAGGCAGAAATTCCTCAATGCTCAAGGAACCTCTAGCAACCTCTGGAGGAACCCTAAGGTTCCATGGAACTCTGGTTGAGAAACTGTCTGAAGCCCAGTTTTAGATTTCCATTTTAACAGAATAACAATTTTTAAAAAATATGTTCCAGTGAGGCATAGATGCCATGATAGTTCCATTATATTTCATGTACTGAATTGGTTTTGCGGAAACCATCCTTTTCACTTACAGAGTTAATCTACGAAGCTCCTGTCTGTAGTGTAATTATTGGCTCGAAACAAAGTCACACGGTGTACTTTTTGGCTGCGACATCACCGAAAATGTTGCTGCATATTAATCTGTCAACAGCCCCGCACAGCTGATAGATGTTTTGTACGACGTACACGTAATCAGACATAGGCTGTAGCCACGCAGGAGTTAACGCATAAGCTGGGGTGTCTCGCTCTTCGACATCTCTTCTCAATCTCAGCCGGGGGAGGCGAAAGACACACAAATTGTCTTCCTTCTCCACTGCGTCTTTATTTAATAACGCAGGCAGTGTTTTGGTGGTAATTGCGCCATTGTTCCTGTAATTAAGCTCTGTGTTTTCATGAAGGTTCCATTTATATCTCGCAGAGAGCCGAGATCCGCTGTGTGGGAGCCGGGACTAGCAAGAGGTTTTGTGGGGTATGGAAGGGAGCTTCTATTGGAGGGGAGCCTGCTTGTTTTGTTCCATGGTGATTGTTTTATCGATTCTGTGTCAAGGATCTTGGAGAGGATTCTTAAAGGGAAACTCCACTTCTCTTCCTGCTTTCAATAATCTGACCCACCTATTTGAAAACCATTTAGCTGGTTATATGAAGAGATCTACCCACTTTTCCTCATAGGGTGTTTATCAAGCAGTCAGATGGTATGTAAAAAAGCCTCTGCCTTGTTGGAAATGTGACCTTGCGCTTAAAGTGGTCGTAAAGCCTGAATTTTATTTATTTTTTTAAAACCCACCTGCAAGACAAAGCCATAATGAGCTAGTATGACTAGCATACTAGCTCATTATGAATCACTTACCTTTGATCGGGGCCCCCGAAACCGTCCTTGTCTCCCCCTCCAGCCGCAGCCATCAATCCACAGATACCCGGAAGGTTACTTCTGGGTATCGCCGCTCCAGCCAATCACAGTGCCGCTGTGATTGGCCGGAGCAGCGAAGACGTCACTCCGTGCATGCACGCGGGATCCGGCAAAGCCAGATTTGTGAATGGGATCAACCCTGTGAATGCACCGTTGTCTACGGCGTGCATGCGCCGTAGACATCGGTGCATGTCATTTTTTGCAAATATCTCCTAAACCGTGTAGGTTTAGGAGATATTTCTTGCACCTACAGGTAAGCCTTAAGCCTCGTACACACGGCCGAAAATCTCGTCAGGAAAAAACACGTTGTTTTTCCTGACGAGATTCTTGACAAGAATCTTGTCCCGGCCGAGTGTACACACGATTGATTCAAAAGAACCGCTGTTCTTTTGAATGGAACGAACGCAGTGACGTCATCGACTACGACGAGCGTGCACTCGTCACATTCGATGCCGCCGCCGCCATCTTGCTACACCCTACCCATGCCTAGGAAGCTACCGCGCATGCGTCAAAGTCATTTCGAGCATGCGCGGGTTTCCACGGCGACAGGAAAGCATACACACTCTTGGGTTTCCCGTCAAGAAAACAGGCCGACGAGAATCTCGATCAGAAAATAAAGAGCAGGTTCTCTATTTTTCTCGTCGAGATTCTGGCCAGTTTTCTTGAGGAGAAACCTGAAAGCCTCGTACACAGGGCCGGTTTTCTCGGCAAGAAAGCTCTCCCAGCAGTTTTCTTGTCGTTTCTTGACGAGAAAACCGGCTGTGTGTACGAGGCCTCAATCTAGGTTTACCTGTAGGTGCAAGTTGCATAAGTGGGTTTACAACCACTTTAAATTTGTGGCGTGGTGGATCACTCCTTCAAGGGCAGCTGGGAGGTGATCTGTCACCTCTTTACTGTATGTTTTAACTCTGAAAAGCCATTGGTTGATGTACAGCCCCATTCATTTGATTGGGTCGGGTTTGGTGGCGGGATAGTGAACAGGTGGTATAATTTTTGCTGCATTCACTAAGCAAAGGACTTAGCATGTGTATAACCCCCTCTGGTTGCTATGTTAGGTTAAGGGAGGTGGTTACACCATGGCTCAATCTCCTACCCCCCCCTTAACCACAAGCAGCCTTAGGTGGACAAACCTTTTGAAAACAGGTTTGTATTTACGGAGTCCTTGCTTAACCCAATCCACTTGAACTGCCCGCCGAACATAACAAGAGGTATAATTTTTGCTGTACCTTCGGCATGTGTACAACCCCCTCTGGCTGCTGTGTTGGGTTAAAGGGGGTGGTCAGGAGGTGGTAATTTTTATCACCTCCCCCCCTCCGCTGCAAATGTAAACACGCCCTAAAGAAAAAGTGTATTGTATTTTCAGTGCATGCCTGTTTTGAGTTAATATTGCAGTGGTTACCGTAACGCATAGAGCGAAATTGTAACTGGATGACATTTACTTTGCTAAAGCATGGTGTATCATGAACAATTGTATTTTTCTTTCTTTTTGGCATCTTGGTGTTGTTGACCCCCTCCAGATTTTTAGAGCCACTTCCTATCTACATCCATTCACTCCTGTGTCTGCACATCATTGCTCGGGACCATCTTCTAATGGTGACATTGGTGAACCAAGGCTGAGCATTTTGAAAAAAGAAGTGATTGGAAACTACATTGGTACCCAACCCCAAACAAGATTAACAATATATAGAACCATAAACGGTTTGTTGGGTGGCAGGGGCCTCAGTGGGCACAAAACCAAACGACACAAAACTAATCTAAAAATCTTACAAAGCTCTATTAAAATAGATAAAATACTAAATCCAGGCCATCAAATATGAATGTAGTCAACATGTTGGACCGAATGTATGTACCATGTATGCCAATGTTGAGTACATTCATATTTGATGGCCTAATAAAGCTTTACAAGATTGTTATATAAGTATTGTGTTTTTTTGTTTTATGCCCACTATGCCCACGATCGGAATTTCCGACAAGAAAAGTTTGATGTGAGCTTTTGGTCGGAAATTCCGACCGTGTGTCGGCTCCATCAGACATTTTTCTGTCGGAATTTCCGACAACAAAAATTTGAGAGCTGGTTCTCAATTTTTCTGACAAGAATAGTTCTTGTCAAAAATTCCGATCATCTGTATGCAATTCCGATGCGCAAAAAAAACACGCATGCTCAGAATCAAGCAGAAGAGCCGAACTGCCTATTGAACCTCATTGATCTCGGCTCGTCGTACGTCTTGTACGTCACCGCGTTCTCGACGGTCGGAATTTCCGACAACATTTGCGTGACCGTGTGTATGCAACACAAGTTTGAGCCAACATTCTGTCGGAAAAAAATCCACGGTTTTCTTGTCGGGATTTCCGTTCATGTGTACGCGGCATTGGCTCCAGCCACCGGACAAACCATTTATGGTTCTAAGTATTTTTCATGGCTGATCATTGTGAATGAAATATCAGTAGTTAATGGACTTGCCCTTTATATGGACTTGCCCTGTGATGAAAGGTGCTGTGATTTCTAAGGCCCCATGCACACGAGACGCAGGTGCAAACTCTGCTGAACACAAGTTTTTAAACGCTGAAACCGGCGTTTAAAAACGCGCGTTTTGCCGCGTTTAGCCGCGTTTTACCGCGTTTGCGTTTATAAGCGTTTCATCATAAGACCCTTCCTAAGCTCAAAAAACAGTACATTTTAACCATTTCAGCCAGTTTGTGAGACCAGAGTGAGTAGCAGCAGCTGAGAGAGCAGCAGTGTACTTGTATTTAGCGTATCACTTGCCACATCACCTACCACAAGTTGTGGATTGTCCACTTGCCACGTCACCTGCCACGTCACCTGGCCACGTTACCTGCCACATCACCTAGCCACCTCACCTGCCACAAGTTGTGGATTGTCCACTTGCCACGTCACCTGCCACGTCACCTGGCCACGTCACCTGCCACAAGTTGTGGATTGTCCACTTGCCACGTCACCTGCCACGTCACCTGCCATGTCACCTGGCCACGTCACCTGGCCATGTTACCTGCCACGTCACCTAGCCACGTCACCTGCCACGAGTTGTGGATTGTCCACTGGCCACGTCACCTGGCCACATCACGTGCCACGTTACCTGCCACGTCACCTGGCCATGTCACCTGCCACAAGTTGTGGATTGTCCACTGGCCACGTCACCTGGCCACATCACGTGCCACGTCACCTGGCCACGTTACCTGCCATGTCACCTGCCACAAGTTGTGGATTGTCCACTGGCCACGTCACCTGGCCACATCACGTGCCACGTCACCTGGCCACGTTACCTGCCACGTCACCTGGCCATGTCACCTGCCACAAGTTGTGGATTGTCCACTGGCCACGTCACCTGGCCACATCACGTGCCACGTCACCTGGCCACGTTACCTGCCACGTCACCTGGCCATGTCACCTGCCACAAGTTGTGGATTGTCCACTGGCCACGTCACCTGGCCACATCACGTGCCACGTCACCTGGCCACGTTACCTGCCACGTCACCTGGCCATGTCACCTGCCACAAGTTGTGGATTGTCCACTGGCCACGTCACCTGGCCACGTCACCTGGCCAGGTCACCTGCCACAAGTTGTGGATTGTCCACTGGCCACATTACCTGGCCACGTCACCTGCCACAAGTTGTGGATTGTCCACTGGCCACGTCACCTGACACAAGTTGTTGATTGTCCGCTTGCCACGTTACCTGCCACAAGCTGTGGATTGTCCACTTGCCACGTTACCTGCCACAAGTTGTGGATTGTCCACAATGCAATGCAAGCAATTACAGTTTTCTTTTATATTTTTTAATAGTTTTTCATCATTTGCCATAATTTTTGAGATTTCTAATGTTAAAAAATAGGTCACCTTTAAAAACGCTTATAAACGCAAACGCGGCAAAACGCCGGGACCGCGTTTAGCCGCGTTTAGCGTCTGAAACGTGGAAAACTTTTGCGTCTGAACCCATTTTTTTGCTTCTGGAAAAACGAGGTTAAACGCAACTGCTTGTAAACGCCAAAAAACGAGAGTGTGTGCATGGACACATAGGATAACATTGAATGGGTTCAGGGGCAGTTGAAAAAAGCGTCCAACTGCCTCTAAACGCGCGTTCAACAGCAAATAACAGCGTCTCGTGTGCATGGGGCCTAACATAACGTTTGAAAGTTGGCAGTTGCCTGACTATCTCTGGCTTCAGTAGTACCTGATCGAGAAAAAGGATGCCGATGAGGGGTTCCTGCTTCAGTCTGGCTTCACTGGCAGCATGCTTTGGTCCAGAGGCAGTCAGGTATATAGTATTTTTAGTAGGATAGCAACTGCAATTTGCATATTTCTTTTTTTTTGCTAAAAGGTAGTACATTCCTGAGTGATCAGAAAATGCTGACTTTTAAAAGCAAGGTAATGTCTTCCGTTAATCACTTAGAACTAGCCCTTTCCTCTGCATAACTCCTCTGAACGTGATCATTTAGTGCTCCGCAATTCCCATATTTGAGGTTAGCGTAAGCTTGCTAAGAAGATGACTTATTTTCGCTACTATGATTGGCCATTAGAGGGTCTCGGGTGGCCTTTCATGCATTATTAAACAATTCTGTTAGTTGGTGGTACTCTGGAAAAAAATACTGCTGGCTTCTCAGATGGCCAAATTACATAAATATGCGTTATATTGTACTACACCCTTTCTGAAAAGGACCTTCATTGCTGTCCTATGCCATGTGCAGACATTTGGATTTTTGTTCCTACAGCTCTACTCTTTCAACACCTCTGCAGCCCCCCCTTCATTTGAAAACACGTTTTTCCTTTAAAGTGGACCTACACTGTATCTGAGCACCATGAACTGAAAACAATGTTTAATTACGTTTTAATATTCAAAGCAAACGCACCTATCCATCCATGTTTCCATGCTTTACTTTGTTGAGAAATCAATTTTAAAACCAACCCCTAACATTTCTAGCCATGGCCATCTTAAGTAAGGGCAGATGATTCATGTAGCCTTTACTTCCTGGAATCCACCTGCCCTTAGCTCAGGCATGCAGACAGGAGGGTGTGCTTAGCTGAAAAAAACAACCTCCTGCAATCCCATACCCCCCAACATTTAAAAATACCACTGCGGGACAAAGTTGTTGCCCAAGTTTTTTTTTTTTTAAAGGGCAGCAATTTTTTTTTTTAATGGTTATCAAAGTTGGTGAGCGGGGGGGATATTGCCACCGATCGCCCTGCCTGTCCCGTGCTGCTGCCTCCACTGCCTCCTTTTGCAGTGTGGGAAAACTAACGCTATCGTGGGACTGCAGGAAAAAGGTTTCTATGCGGGAAAGTCACGCAGAATCCGTGTGGGTTGGTAGGTATGCCATAGCTAGATCAATGGTCTCCAAACTACGGCCCGTGGGCCAGATGCTTGCTTTTATCTGGCCTTTGGGACACTCTTCCTCCTTCTGACAACAACAATGCGGTAGTGTTCTTCCCACTGACACCAGTGATGGCGCATCCTCTGACACCAACGATGGGGCACTATCCCTTCCGCTGACACCAACAATGGGACACTATTCCTCCCGCTGACACCAATGATGGGGGGCTCTTCCACTTAACCACAGGGTTGCTATGTACTTTTTTACACCCACTGACCATTAAGCATGAGAAGTTATCTCTTCCCACTGTCCAGTCTGGCCCTGCTAAAGTCTGAAGGACAGTACACTTGTTTTAGAATGTTCGAAAAAAAAAAAACAGTAATGCCCATGAAGACTCCTGGGATGTATGACATTGTTTTGGCCTAGGCCACAAAACAGGAAGCAACTGCAGAATTGTAAAAAAAAAAGTTTTAGAATAACTACCGGTAAATATTCTTTCCTATCAATTTTCTAATGCATAGTAGCATAAGGATTAAAAATAATTCATGTTTATTGAGAGAATTTAGTTCCACTTTAGGTGTTTAAGCGATTATTCTTAAACTTTGTGGTTTGCATATTGGTGGGTGGGGGTCTACGAGCTATGACAATTTCATTTGCGGAATGGACTCTAAATAAATGTTTGTGCAGGAGCATTGTCATGGTGGAGAACTAATTTGTCAGGCCAGACTCTGGTCTTTTCCTCCGAATGGATTCCCATAACCGTTTTCCAAGTAACCGTGTTGGTTGACTGTTGTACCATGTTCTATGAAACTTGTAGCAAACCTTCCCCTTGTGATAAACAAACACACCAGCATGAGCATGCGAAGGTTCACACTCTGTTCACATTTTGCATTCTTCCTTAGCGATTTTGGCTGCCCACTTCTTGTGTCATTGTGGACATGTGCTGCCCCTACTTAAAGTGTAAGTGACCCCCCCCCCCCTATCGTTTTTAGCCAAGGAAGCTGCCATTTTTTCCGCTATTTAATCTCCAACTGCCATGATGCTGCACATGTGATCAGTTATGACACCAGCCATTGGATGGTTTGACAGTTTGGTTGAGAGCACAACCAATGGAAGTGTTACATTTCCGGCACGTGTTTTATGGATGGTTTACTTCCGCTTTAAACAGCCTATGCCATTCAGAAACACTTGATTTCTTCATGGAAGCTTCACCATCAGCCTGTTGTAATAGAGCTAAAATTTCCCTCACACTTTTGCAAATTTTCATGCACTTTGATGTTAATTTGCCTCTCCAGATTCCTGGGACTTATTTTCCCCCAACAGCACAACGCACACACATGCTATTTCCTCTACTACTCCGTTAAGATTGAGTCAACTGCTCTGCGACCCAGGTGGGTTGTTAGAACAAGTCAGAACATGCTCAAGTGCAAATGGCTGGGTGACTCACCACCATAGTGCTACGCCGTGGGCTTTCTGGGAATTACATTTTCACACCTCGTATTTTGCCTAAACATTTTGTGCTAGAAGTGGTCACTCTTTCCAATCTGATCAAGACCTAAGATGTAGGATCTAAAAAATAAGGATACTCCCCCTCTCCATATATATTCCTTTAGACTCCTGTACCATTCAGTACTACTTTAATGACCCTACCTTTCTCCCTCTAGTCTTACTTTGCTGAATTAATGCAAACTTATTTCCTAAACTCTATAGAGCCAACGGTCTTTTTTAAATGACTGCCATTTGGCTCTTTAGATTTATGAAATAAAATCAAGCACCCTTATTTTAGATTAAGCTGAGTAGAAACTGCAAAATATTATCTTTAGATTTATACCCCTAGATATCCTCCATAATTCTGTGCTTTGTATGGAATAATATAATTTTTCATGATGCACCCTGATGCTTCAGGGTAACCAGACTCAAACTTTATACCCCTAAGGAACCCTTGAAATAAATGTTCAGGTTTTAGGTAACCCATACTCTAACTAAGTTACCAAGTCAGTTAGCCACAGCTCAAGGAAGTCTTGAAATACTTTTTAGGTTTTAGGGAATACTTGAAATAATTTTTAGGTTTTAGGGAATTCTTGCTTTAACCAATTTATTGGGGGTCAGTGGGAAAATGTAATGCATTGGTTGGCAGTGAGACATATGCCATCTTACAGTTAGCTAAACGGATCATTAGTGTCATGCCATTGACTCTACCAAGTGGCATTGGCCCCGAAACTATGCAGGCATTCAGGTCAATTGGCCACAGCCCAAGGAACCCTTGAATTTTTTTATCAGGTTTTAGGGAACCCTTGAAAACATTTTCAAGTTTTATGGAACTCTTGATAAAACCATTTTTTTGGGGATAAAATGTCTGTTACATTGGTCGGCGGTGGGAAGAATGACCCCTTACAGATAGCTAAAAGGATTGATGTAATGCCGCTGAGTCTGCCAGGTGGAATTGGCCCTGGAACTATGCAGACACACAATCAAGTATCCACAGCTCAATGAACCTCTAGCAACCTTTGGAGGAACCCTAGTTGAGAATGGCTGCTTCAAGGCCTTGAGCAATGTTGGACTCCCGCTCCAATGTTACTTGCATCCGTACATTTATACAAGCTGGCATGTGACTTTGATGAAACAAAAAAGAAAATCTATTGAGCATAAAAAATAAGAAAAGCCTTTTTCACATAAACATAGGAATAATAATAACCATAGGGATCGAGCAAGCTGTTCAAGATGAAAGGCCAAGATGAAAATGAAATCCTTTCAGCAAGTAACTTATGTCCCTTGATTGAGTTTAAATGTAAAATTTTGAGTTTGACATTTCCTAACCTATTCATTCAAAATGTGAACTGTGGACTGTGATTTTACGTGTACGGCACAACCTGGAATGTGTCTTTCTGGGAAGCTGCCCCTATATTATCTAATACAGCCCATCTCAAGGAGACCTGCACTTTCCCCTGGCTGGCCGCGGCTGCGTGAGAGTGAATGAGGCGACCCATCTTCCTTGCCGCCTTGTGTTTCTTTTCCAATAGATCTTAGGTAACAGGCGTCCTTCCCTCCGCTGCTGCCCTGTATTGTCCGTGAAATAGATTCCTTGTCAAGGGAGGCTAACTGATGCTTACGTGTATTTTCTGTACTATAGATCATAGGGGAAACCTGGCTATGCGAGAACCTTGTATTGCCTTTGTAGTCGATTCTGTAGAAGGCAAGACCAGTGTTACCGCTAACTAACTTGTATTTTCTACAATAGAGAGACTGCAGATCTGTGTTCCTGTTACTATACTATAGGGAGAACTCTTGCAGCTTTTCTGTAGCTAATCTTGGATCACCACATGGGTCTAGCTCATTATAAACATCCATCTATTGTGAAGGAGTATTTTATTTTATTTTATGACAGCTCTAATGAATCGAGCGGATAAAGAAGACTTCCACTCAAAACTATTCTTTTTCTTTTGGTTGGAGGATGAATGACACTTGCATTTAATGGGGAGATGCTGTCAGATTAGGAATTTCACTTGAATTTCAGGGAAGCTGCTAAAATCTGCAGTTTCATTTTGTATGCTTGATGTCTTACCTGCCAAAGAAATTATATTTCTGCTTAGTCAGCGTCACAAACTAGGCATCCCTGCCACGCAGCACAGACAGGTTGGTTGGCCTCATATTTCTTTTAAAGAATATCTGCAGGCAAAACTTCTACTTTTTACTTTGGAAGAGGTTTTTACAGTTATTTTTGGCTTTGTTGTAGAGACTTTCACTTCCAGTGCCAGTGGCAAGGTGAGGACATGGAGCAAGAAATCTGTGAAAATCTAAAAACATTTGTCATCCAAACAGGACGTAAGGGAAAAACATATATAAAAAGCAAAAATGAAATATATTGCCTCTTACCATTCCTAAGATGTGTTGGCTTAATTAATCTAATAGGTTCAGAGGGTGATTTTGAAGAGCCCAGAACCAGGTTGAGATCCTATGGAGTCACAGGTAGATGTATGCATGGAACTATGCGCACGCAGGCTTTCACCTCGCAATGAGAGGCACATAGTATCTAAACCAAAATCACTAGAGTCAGTATCTGGCCTTGAGATCACTTGAGTCCAAACATAACCAAACATTACTCCTCCATAGTTTCTGTGGTGGGAGCTATATGCCTCGTACACACGGCCGGCATTTCCGACAGGAAAACTGCGTTGAGAGCTTTTGGCCGGGAATCCCGGCTGTGTGTATGCTCCCTCGCAGTTTTTCCAACGGGAAAACTGCCAAACCCGCCGGCAAAAGAGAACCAGCTCTCTTTTTTCCCGTCGGGACTCCCGACTGACTTTTTCCCGTCGGAAATCCCGAGCGTGTGTACGAGGCAATAGTTGTCACCCAGACTGGACTTCAAACATGTCTGCCTTTGTTTTTTCCATTGTATGGGATATGGGTAGATTAGTAGTTTACAAAAGGAAGATAGCATTGTTTTATGCTTCCAATTCAGTTCACCAGATGTGACAAGGGTACTGCATTTCTGGAAAGATCAACAGGTATTTCCTGTACTGGTTGAAAAAGTTTTTTTTAGCTTAAAGCAGTTTTGCACCCTAGGAACATGAAATTAAATAACAACAGCTACAAATACTGTAGCTGCTGACTTTATATATATATATATATATAAAAAAGGGACACTTGCCTATCCAAGGATGCATCGCTGTTCTCACACGAGCCAGTTTTTCACTCGTCTTCTATCGCCAGCACCAGCATGGTAACTATGGGCACCTGGTTGTGATTCCTTGCAGCAGGCTGCCCACTGCCCATGCACGAGCCGTGCTGCGCTTTGTAAATGGTCCTAAAGCTGTAATGTGTCCCAGAAGGTTGCAGGCGGGAGGCGTGAGGAGAACTACACGTGGATCCACCGTGGCCATCAGCCCGGAAGTGGGAGCAGGCAACTGTCAAAACTAGGTACCCGCTCCCCCCCCCCCCGCCCAGGTAGCATAGGAGGCGGAAAAGCAGAACTTACCCTTTGGGTAAAGTTTTGCTTTTTTCGCGGAATGTCAGTGGTGCAGGCTATCAGAGTTTCTGCCAATATTGAGTCTTACTTTTGCAGTTCGACAATATAGTGGTCCTTGCTCCTTTCCTAGGCACCCTTGGCATGTCCTATTGCATTTGAAGCCTCCAGGTCTCACAAGATGCAGATTTAAACTGGCTACAAATGTTTTACTTGCCGCAAAACAAATGTTTGCAAAAGCTTAGAAACAACAGTTTCTCCTTTGCAAGAGGTCCATTGCCGCAAAGCCCCCTTTTGTATTAAAGAAAAGATACACATAAGAAATTCCTAAAATTTTGGGACCCATGGATACAATCCGCTCACCCCTTCATGTCCCTAGCATGCTATACCCTGCTACAGGCATTGAAGCCCTAGGTTTCTGGTCAGAGTTCTGTTCTCTTCTTACTTCATCTATCCTGTTCCTGGGAGGCCTTTGTTATTATGTTTCTTGACAATCATCTGTACAGCGGACCCGACTCTTATATTCAATCCACGAGTGTTTCCCAGTTTATGGTTAACACACAATTTGCCCCCCCCCCCCATTCATTTGTTCCCCGTTGTTTGTACATGTGAATCATTACTGTAAACCCAGTACTGTATAAAACTTGCCATACTCCATTGACTTCTATATTCACCACCTTTATTGTCTCCAATGACTTATGCGTGAACTCTGGCATTCTTTCATACATTGGTTACTTTTACATGTTTGTACGAGTTATGCTATGTATCCTATAAAACTTCAATAATCACGTAATGAAAGTGAAAATAGGGTGGTCCTGTGGTCACATTGGTTGAAAGTTCCTATTGATAACGTCTGCGTAATGACGAAACGCGTCTAGGAGGACGCTCAGTGACGTCACCACGCTCGAGGAGTGAGGCTCTCGGTATGCCGGCCGGCATTATATTGTATCTTTTACCTAAGCTACTTTTATCGTCTTAAACTTGTAAGTACAACTTACGTTTTTTATAAATAAATTTCCAAACGGAATTACGCTATTGGCTTGCCCTCTCTATTCAATTTATGTTTGGGGTCCATGATGCGATTGAATTAACTGGATGGAATACCGCTGCTGATTGAGGGAGGATCATTGCTGCAACTTAAAGGCCGCGGCTGGGTAACAGTCGAATGCCCTAAACCGCTTGCCTTCTGGTAAGCTGCTCCCCTTGTCTTTGGTGGTGGTTACCTCACATGAAGTTCTGAACAGTCACTGTGGTGCTGTGCCTTTCTAACTTAAGGAGGAGTGGATTCTTATTTCTCAGACCATTCACTGTGAATTGCCTATTGGACTTTTGTTTCAAATAGCTTTTGGACTCATTTACTAGCAAAGTGTGTTATTTGGGATAAGTGGGTTGGCGCAGTCTTTTTTCTATTTACTGTTTGGTGCTGTCTCACTATTACTGCTGCCTTTAGTGTTAGTCGTTCCCTAGCACAGTTTTCTTTTTTCCCATTGGTTGAAAGTAGTGGGTCACATTATTTCAGTTTCGAATATGTGTTCCCATGTCTTTATTCAGCATTAACCAACATTTTACCTGGAAGGGGCATGGTATCTGAGTATTTAAAGCGGAAGTAAACTCTGCCCCTCAATCTCAGTTGAGCCCGTGCTCTCGCAGGATTGCGGAGTGATGCCATAGAGAGGACGTGATCATGGCATGGCATGTTATTGCAAGGACTAACGGCACGAGAAGCGTGCCGTAAAAAGGGGACCTGATACGCATGCATCAGTGACATCTGAGAAGTAAACAGCAACGGATTACAAGAAAAGTGAGTAGGATAGAAGAGTTCCAAAGACAGCGATTTTCACAGTATGTGCTGATTTTTTAAATGAGGACATTTTCACTTTGAGAGTTTACAACCATTTTAAACCCCTCTCCAGGCAGGGAAATTTTTTTTGCCCCTGATCTGCCATCCCACATACAAGGGTTAAATGCTAGTTAATTCTAGGGGTAGAGCGATAAGGTGAAATACTTACCATATATACTCGAGTATAAGCCAAATTTTTCAGCACATTTTTTTGTGCTGAAAATGCCCCCCTCGGCTTATACTCAAGTCACCTTTTTGCGCCTGATTTCCTGGATTTTGGGGACCCGGTACCGGCATGGGCACAGTGAGGCATGGACACAGTGAGGCATGGGCACAGTGAGGCATGGACACAGTGAGGCATGGACACAGTGTGGCATGGGTACAGTGAGGCACACACATGGACACAGTGAGGCAAAGTGAGGCACAGTGAGGCATGCAGATGGACACCCTAGGCTTATACTCGAGTCAATAAGTTTTCCCAGTTTTTTGTGGTAAAATTAGGTGCCTCGGCTTATATTCGGGTCGGCTTATACTCAAATATATACGGTACCTTATTCCTCACTCCAGCAGGCTCTCCTTCCATCTGTAAGACCGGTCTCCCGAAGCCTCTTATTTAAAGTGCTCCAGCTGGTAGTTGCATCAAGTACACAGCAGGACCAATAGTCCTGCACTGTATGTGAGTATGTTGAGGGCCCAACCATCACTAAAGAGCATCAAAGAAAAGCAGCAGGGGGACAAGAGATAAGGTAAGTATTACAGCCTATTTCTCTACCCCTTAGACTATAATAAGTGTTTAACCCTAGTTGTGCGGGAAAGGGGGAGCCTTTATTTTCTGTAATTCCTGAAGCTCAGCTTTAAAATAGGCCTATTATAGTCATAAAGTCTCTTTTTTTATTTAATAGATTTGTCAATTTTGCGATAAAATGTTTGGATCAATATGGAGTTAGGCATACGCCAGTTATCTTAGCATTCTCAGCAGTTATGGACAGTACTTGGTGGTCTAGTATAATCTTTGTCTCTTCTCCTTATCTGTTACTAACAAGCGCACCATTAAACATCAACTTGGTTGGGAAAAAAAGTTGAGAAAGCAGCTTGATCCCCTTGTTGTGCTTTCCTCGCCTCCCTCCCTGAGGTGAGATCGGGAGAGACAGCCAGTAGATAAGGATCTCTGCATCCGGCTTTGCCGCTGTTTCTTCTCTGAGGCGGCTAGATAAGTGTGGATTTGGTAGGAGCAGAGTGAAAGGTTGCACAGTATAGTTGCTAAACAGTGGAGATCAAACGTTGCCAAGGGGTACCGACGAGAGGCCAGGGAGAAACGAATAATTTATGTTTGTAAAGAATAGCAAGCTGTACTGACTGGATTGTACACATGTAACCGTACAACATTTAGAAATCATTTTTGTATGGCAAAGTACCTATGTTAGCTTAAAAATCGTTTCCTGTGTACTCATGGAGCTCTTCATTCCCACGCTTATTTTATACATAGACCTCAGCTTGTACCTTAAAGGGGTTGTAAAGGTTTGTTTTTTATGTTCTAAATAGGTTCCTTTAAGCTAGTGTATTGTTGGTTCACTTACCTTTTCCTTCGATTTCCCTTCTAAATGTTTTTTTTTCTTTGTCTTAATTTCTCACTTCCTGTAAGCTTGCCCCCATCATCTGAGCCATTCTGGCTGGGGGTTAGTCAGCGTGCTTGCCCCTCCCTTGGGACTACATCCCTGCAGGGAGACGCTGTGAACGTTCACAGCGTCTCCCCACAGGGATATAGTTGGTGTTGATGTGAAATTGTCAAAGACCCACCTTTGGAGACCACAAACTGCTCTTTGGCGGCTACATTTTCTTTTACAGTTGATCCAACTTTAGTAGTATGGGGCAGGTGGGCAACAAGCTCTTCTGGAGTTTACAGATCTCCAAATAGACTTCTACTTCCACCTCTACCACCATTTCACCTCTCAGCTATCTGGTTAACTTTCTTTCCCAGACATAGGCCCTGCACTTATTCAGTTCCTTTGTTCAGCTCTGTGCCTATCTTTAGAATGTAGCCCATTTTCTTTGGTGGCACTTTTACACTTGCCTGATTTTTGCTAGATGAGTTTCCTATTTCCCTATCAACACACACAGTAACTCGTATCAACAAGCGTAAATGGCTGCTAAGGCGCATTAATGTACTGATGTGCCACGTGTTGATGTACAGTGCAAAGAAAAACACATCTGGCAAATACAAAGTGTGAATGAGCTCTCTATGTGCCTCAGCACGCAAAATAATACACTTGTACTATTTTTGGCATAGCAGCACACCACAACACATAAAGCGTTTACCATCTGTGCGTTGTGATGCACTATATTGCAGGTGTGTTCTTTTTCTTTTGCTTTATGTGCGCGGTGGCGCCATTTAATATGCATAGAAAACACATACAATGCGTTATCACTACACATAGATGTAAATCTGGCCTAAAAGCTTGGGAAATGCCTAATGTACCGTATATGGTCGAGTATAAGCCGAGGCACTTAATTTTATCACAAAAAACGTATTGCCCCTGAGTATAAGCCTAGGGTAAGAATGCAGCAGCTACTGTACGCAGAAAAGAGGGTCAACAATGCCCATTTGCAGCTTCACTGTGCCCATTTGCACACCTCACTGTGCCCATTACCTCACTGTGCCCATCTCCTCACTGTGCCCATCTCCACACTGTGCCCATATCCACACTGTGCCCATCTCCTCACTGTTCCCATCTCCTCACTGTTCCCATCTCCTCAGTGTGCCCATCATCACTGTGCCCATTACCTCACTGTGCCCATCTCCTCACTGTGCCCATCTCCTCACTGTGCCCATATCCACACTGTGCCCATCTCCTCACTGTTCCCATCTCCTCACTGTTCCCATCTCCTCACTGTTCCCATCTCCTCAGTGTGCCCATCATCACTGTGCCCATGTCCACACTGTGCCCATCTCCTCACTGTGCCCATCTCCTCACTGTGCCCATCTCCTCACTGTTCCCATCTCCTCACTGTTCCCATCTCCTCAGTGTGCCCATCATCACTGTGCCCATCTCCTCACTGTGCCCATCTCCTCACTGTGCCCATATCCACACCGTGCCCATCTCCTCACTGTTCCCATCTCCTCACTGTTCCCATCTCCTCAGTGTGCCCATCATCACTGTGCCCATGTTCTCACTGTGCCCATATCCTCACTGTGCCCATCACAGCGTACCTGAAATTCTTGACAGGCTGCGCTGCGGGCGTCTATTTTTAAAAATTTGTGGCTTCCTCCTGGCCCCGTGCGGTTCCGTGATAGGCGATTGACACTGTGTTCAGTGTTCCGCCTATCACGGCCATCTTCTCATCCTCGGACTTTCCCAGCAGACACTGTGTTTAGTGATCCGCCAATCACGGGCGTTCTTTCATCCTCGAACAAAAGAAGGTCTGTGATTGGCGGATCACTAAACACAGTGTCTGCTGGGAAAGTCCGAGGATGAGAAGATGGCCGTGATAGGCGGAACACTGAACACAGTGTCAATCGCCTATCACGGAACCACACGGGACCAGGAGGAAGCCGCGAATTTAAAAAAATGGACGCCCAAGGTACACTGACTCGAGTATAAGCAGAGAGGGGTACCGTATTTTCAGCCCTAAAAAAAGGGCTGAAAAACTCGGCTTATACTCGAGTATATATGGTAGCCTGCTAAATGCCTGATGGGATGCCCGTTGGACGAGCTTTAAAAAGATGACATTAAAGAAATGGCCATGTGGCCTTAGCTAGAAGGCGCTTATGTTGGGCGTAAAGTACAGAGAAACATGAGCTATGATAAGTAGAGTATTTTAACCACCTATAATAGCACATTCATGAAAATCATGTAAAACTTGAAAGATTTTCAAAGCCATAAAAATCTGAAGACAACTGCCAGCTATGAACATCCTACACATACTTACATTTTCAATGAATGCGTCTTTGTTTAGACGGTTTTAAAGAACATAGATGTCAAATCAGGAAGAGAATTAGCTCTATTATGTGATCATGCTGCATTAAAATATTAACATTTTTCATATTATCACAATTTTTCTTCATAATTGATTTCACTAAACACGTTCAGAGGAGATATTTTACACAACAGTGCTTTTCTTTGATAATGCAGACTTTATGTTATTTTGAGCGCAGTCAGCTTTATTGCAGTGTGCTCATGCCTTTTAAGTTAATGAAGAGTCACATGTCACGGGATAATTATAGGATGACATTTACCAACGAAACAGACTCCAAATAATCCAGTTATATATTCACATAAAAAAAAAATCAAATGTGTAGTATTTTAAATACATTGATCATTAATACCTAATCCCTTGCACATTTGCACTTGGACAGAAAGAAGAGGGCAGTAAGGGGGCAGAAAAATCTCTAATGCCGCGTACACACAAACGGATTTTCCGACCGTGTGTACGCGGCATAAGAGGAATTTTTGTTCCACCATTGGAGTTTTCTTTTACTTTACTTGCCACGTATCACCGAGATTGAGGGAAAATCTCCCAACAGGGCCACAAAGTAAATCTGACAAAGGTTCCAGCCCTAACCCCCCTCTATCCAAAACTTAAGGAGTAACTGCAGTCTGCTCACATAATTTGTAATAAATATATCTTTGCCATTCTGAACCTTCCCTCCAACCACTTTGCATATTATTTTTTATATACTGTGATTCTGTACTTGCCAAATATGCTGCAGAAATCTCCCTCCACTAAGTCTGGCTGCAGCCATTTTAACTGTGGGCAGCTGAAGCTGCTGCCTGTTCAGTTCCTGGATTTACAAAGAGGCACACCTCCAGCTCTGCAACCCTACAGCTCTCATTGGCCCTCTTATGACTCATCCCCCCTCCCTTCCTGGCAAACTCTCATGAGAGTGAGAGAGAGAGAGAGATCTGTGCATTGTGTCATTTGCCTAGGTCAGTGGTGGTGAATCCTTGGCACCCCAGATGTTTTGGAACTACATTTCTCATGATGCTCAACTACACTGCAGAGTGCATGAGCATCATGGGAAATGTAGTTCCAAAACATCTGGGGTGCCAAGGTTCTCCATCACTGGCCTAGGCTAATGACCAGACAAGAAAAAGGAAGTGGGCTGTATAAGGTATTTACTGGCAGAAAAAAAAATGTTTTACGATCCAAAGTTAAAACAACAAGGGCAGAAGATTTACCAGATGGAAAGTTGAAAAAATGACTGAAGGTTCGCTTTAAGCTGGCAATATATGGATATATGGTCCCTGCTGAACGATCTAAAATTCGATCCATCTATGGGCAGGAAGGTTGTTTGCATATTCCATGACTTCAGCTGGAGACAGACGTTAAGCTTATTGGTTTGAAGGAAAGGGGCAAATGGTTGCTCTGCACTTAAAGCGGAACACAAGACACTAAACTTACCTCCTTTCTAACTGTCTGGATCTCTTGCCTGCACCGGCATCTTGTCCCCAAGTGTTGGTCTTTGGGCATCTCCATTGGCCCGAACAGGATGGCATAACTTCCGTTTTAGCACTGGAGTCAAACACATGCGCAGCTCAGTTTCCATGCCGCAGAAGACTGTGAGTAGGCTAGTAGGTGTATTTTATTGCTGAAGAGGCTTTGCACGTCTTATGCAATAATGGTCTGCCTGCTCAGTCTTTTGTTAAATGCCTTCAGTTTCACTTTACGTTCCCAGCTCTGTCCATCATGAAGGAGTCTATTTCCCCTTCACTGACCAGTCACAGGCTGGGGTAGTTAATTGACCTAACTGTGTTGCTTAACCCCTATACGACAGCCTAATGCAGCCTTTCCCAACCTTTTCAACACAGAGGAACCCTTAAAAAACCTTTCTGGTTACAGGAAACCCCTGCTAAAAATTGATATACCATATTTATCGGCATAAAACAGAGGTTAAATCATGCCTGCGTGTTATACGCCGATATATATATTTTTACCAACAGGGGGGGGGGGCGGGGATTTGGCCGTCCGCCCCGGGTGCCACCCATTGGGAGGGTGTCAGGACGGCCGTTCCGCCTCTCCTGGCCCTGGGACAGCGCTGCCATACTTAAAATAACACTGCCAGCCCCCTCCCACACACCGCCCGCCCAGCATCACCCCCAATGCAAATGGGAGCCTGTGTATCATACAACGCTGCTCGTTCTGGCCGCTCCTCCCACTACACCTCCTCCTCAAGTGTAGATTTTGATAGGAGAGCGGTCATGTGACCATCAATGAAAGAGGAGAGTCACATGACTGTGTTCACTTTAATTGAGGCACACAGAAGCCCCCATCCACAATGAGAATGACACAGGAGGAACGGCGCACGAGGAAGGGCTCTCGGCAACACCTTCTCAACCCCTCAAAGTATGTTGGCAGCGCTGTCCCAGGAGACTGGGTGTCTCCTGGGAGTGAATAAAGAAAAACTGCGCTAGTTAACCTCTAGAAAAAGCTGCAACAATAAGTGTTATACAACACCAAACAGTAATAAAGAATAAAAAAAGTTGCGCTAAAGTGAAAGTGACACCTAAAGTGACAGATTAATATAATGAACATATAAGATCCAATGGAATTGAGTGTGCTAAAGATCAATAGGCACAACGGCTCACACAGTGGATGAACACCAAAATAAGTGACCTGTAAACAATGATGTAAATCTGAAAAAAATATGTGAAATGATATCAAAAAATAAATCTACTCTATAAACACTCGAAAATGTCCATGGACAAAAGGATTTGGTAAACAGAGTTCATGCAAATGGGTAAATCAGGTAGTGATGATCCTCCACCATGACAGCTAAATTTAAAACCAAGGTAAACCCCAAGAGCGAGTGTTGGATAGGACAGCCTCCACCAATGAAATAACTGCCTCTTACCGCAAGGGATGGATCCCTTATCACAGGGGATCAAAGGATGCCTGTGGCTATTCCCCAGGCAAGGGTACGGGGCTTGCAACGTCTAGTACGATGGCGTCTCAACCGTGAGGTCGACAGCTCACAGTAGCAGAAACCAAGGTCCCCGTAGATAGAAAGAAGGAATGGACTATAGTGTAAAACCTTTTACACATTTATTTAAAACTATATAGATGCACACTTACAATTAAGTGGGTAAAAACGAGCGTGTGGTTAGCCGGCCGGCACTAAATAATGCAGCCCGTAAGTCTCCGGGTAGCGTGGGCGCGATGACGTGAGAACGCGGCTCCCACTACGCGTTTCGTCATCAACAGACGTGTTCACGGGATTGCAGGGGGGCTTTATAATGATAGGAGTCTGTGTGCTGTGCAAGGGGTCTGTGCAGGGGGTCTGTGTGCTGTGCAGGGGGTCTGTGCAGGGGGTCCGTGTGCTGTTCAAGGGGTCTGTGCAAGGGGTCCGTGTGCTATGCAGGGGTCCGTGTGCTGTGCAAGGGGTCCTCCGTGTGCTGTGCAAGGGGTCCTCCATGTGCTGTGCAGGGGGTCCATATATGCATTTCAAAGGTTTTGAGTTTAGATCTAATTTATGAGACTATGTAGCCACATAGGAGTGCAAAGCTGTTTGCTTCAGTGTGGAGGCCTTTACCTAGATGTCAAATAAAGCACAAATAAATGAAAGGCTGCTTACAAGTGATGAAAGTGGTCCTGACATATTACTAGGATTTTGTCTCTTTTATCAGTAGAATAGGTACTGTGAGGGGGTTAGCTCGGCAGCGGGTGTGTGTGACCCCCGGGATGGGCTCCCCACACAAAAACAGGCCCAGCAAACGGAGGTTGTGGTTTTCAAAATCAAAAAAGGTGCGGTTTATTTTCTATTTACAGTGACAAAACACAGCAAAGCAAAAGAAACATAAATAAAATAAATCCTGGTCAACTTGACCTCTGAGTAAACATACAGGTTTCCTAACTAACAACTGGGATCAGCCTAGTGCTGTCCTAGTCCCTAAGTCCCTGGTTTTAAATGTCCAAGCAAATAGCCACACAGGCTTTGTCTCACCGCACAGGGGTTCACTCTCCCTAGACAGTCCACACAGGTCTGGTTCCAGGCATGAGCAAACACCTAATGAATCTGGGAGTTCTTATAGAGGCCTAAATGAGCTGACAAGCTTCAGCTGGTCTCATCAACTCCCTGTCTGCACGACGCCCCACACTCTCCCTAGAGGTATGAGTCATCCATGAGCCCACTAGCCTCAGCTGGGCTTATACAACTCTCCACCTAGTTGTATAAGTCGGCGTAAAGCCTGAATCTGGGCGAAATATATCTACCCCCCTGGATGCAACCAGGTGACTTTACCTTCCTGCTGTCACATACCCCCCCCCTCTTGTTTTAACCTCGGGGTTGGAACACCAGCAATCAGGCATTCATGTACTCGAGACAAAGCATCCACATTCCCCATTTGAACGCCAGGGCGATGCTTTACTGTGAAGTTGAATTCCTGGAGGGCCAGGAACCACCTATTCACTCTTCTATTTGTTTCCTTGTTTTGAGCCATCCACTTTAACGGAGCGTGATCCGTAACCATGTCAAAGTGCCTACCTAGCAGGTAGTACCGAAGGGAATCTAGAGCCCACTTCACCGCTAAACACTCCTTTTCAACGGTGGCGTAATTTACCTCATGGGACTTCAACTTCCTGCTGAGGTAAATGACTGGGTGCTCTTCCCCGTTCCAGACCTGGGACAATACTGCTCCTAACCCCACATCTGACGCATCACTTTGTACGACAAAGTCTTTAGAGAAGTCGGGTGAGTACAACACTGGCTGGCTACATAAGGCTTGTTTCAAGAATTGGAATGCTGCCTCAGCCTCGGGGGTCCATTTAATCATGACCGACCCTTTCCCCTTCGTCAGGTTGGTTAGGGGCACAGCCTTAGAAGCAAAGTGGGGAATGAATCGCCGATAATACCCAGCGATTCCCAGAAAGGCTCGTGCCTGCTTCTTGCTGTTGGGACGTGGCCAACTCTGGATGGCCTCGACTTTGTTGAGTTGGGGTTTTATTACTCCCCTCCCAATGGTGTACCCAAGATATTTGGCCTCCTCCTGCCCAATGGTACACTTCTTGGGGTTAGCCGTAAACCCCGCTTCCCGAACAGAGTCCAGGACTGCTTGCACTTTTGGCAGATGTGAGGCCCAATCTGTGCTATGGACAATTACGTCATCCAGGTAAGCCGCAGCATACTTCCGATGGGGCCTCAGCATCTGGTCCATTTTCCGCTGGAATGTGGCTGGCGCATTCTGTAACCCGAACGGCATTCTTTTATATTGGAACGCCCCGTCTGGGGTTACAAATGCGGTTTTCTCTTTGGCCGACTTGGCCAGGGGGATTTGCCAATACCCTTTTGTGAGGTCAAGAGTCGTCATGTATCGGGCTGTTCCCAGCCGGTCGATCAACTCATCTATACGTAGCATGGGGTAGGTGTCAAATTTTGTAACTTTGTTCAACTGACGAAAATCGTTACAAAATCGCCAGCTCCCATCCGGTTTAGGCACCAACACAATGGGACTAGACCAATCACTTTGGGACTCCTCTATCACCCCTAAGTTCAGCATTTTCTGTACTTCCTCCCGTATTGCCTCCCGTCGGGCCTCTGGGATCCGATAGGGTTTTAACTTCACCCTTTCACCGGGCGGGGTAATGATGTCATGCTCTACCCCAGATGTTTGTCCCGGCAGCTCAGAGAATACCTCCTTGTTGCGAAGCACAAACTCCTTAACCTCCTGTTGTTGGGGTTGTGACAAGGTGGCTGCTATTCCAACCTCAGGAATCACGCAACCAGTTTGAGCTGGTGACCAAGTGTCTGCGACTAGGGACTCTCTATCCCTCCAGGCTTTCAACAGATTAACGTGATAGATCTGTTCGGGCTTTCGCCTTCCTGGTTGTCTGACCTTGTAATTCACTTCGCTCACTTTTTCCATTATCTCATAGGGGCCTTGCCATTTGGCAAGGAATTTACTTTCAACCGTAGGGACAAGTACCAGTATCCTATCCCTCGGGGAAAAGGTACGGGTCTTGGCTCCACGGTTGTACACTCTCTGCTGTGCTAACTGCGCTTGGGCCAAATGTTCCTTCACGATGGGCATTACCTGTGCAATTCGGTCTTGCATCAGGGCGACATGCTCAATCACACTCCTGTGGGGAGAACTCTCACTTTCCCAAGTTTCCTTGGCAATATCCAACAGCCCTCTTGGGTGTCTCCCATACAGTAACTCAAAGGGGGAGAATCCCGTAGAGGATTGGGGCACCTCCCTAATAGCAAACATCAGATAAGGAAGTAGACAGTCCCAATCCTTTCCATCTCTATCCACCACTTTCTTCAACATTTGTTTTAGGGTTTTGTTGAATCTTTCAACCAGCCCATCGGTTTGGGGGTGATACACAGATGTACGTAATTGCGTCACTTTGAACAATTTACACAGCTCCTTCATAACCCGGGACATAAAGGGTGTACCTTGGTCCGTAAGCAGTTCTTTACAAATACCCACCCGGCTAAACACAAGAGATAGCTCTTTGGCTATGGTTTTGGCCAAGGTATTTCGGAGAGGGATCGCTTCTGGATAACGGGTGGCATAGTCCATTATAACTAATATGTACTGGTGCCCCCTAGCGGACTTGATTATAGGCCCTACCAAATCCATGGCGATCCTCTCAAACGGGACCTCAATGATGGGTAGAGGGACCAGCGGGCTACGGAAATGTGGCATCGGGGCCGACCTCTGACACACAGGGCAGGAGGAACAATAATTTTCTATGTCCTTCATCACCCCCGGCCAATAGAATCTCTGTAATACCCTCTCTCGGGTTTTCTCTGTCCCCAGATGACCTCCAAGAATGTGCCCATGGGCCAACTCCAACACCAACTTCCTGTAAGGTTTGGGCACCACAAGCTGCTCAACGGTTTCTTCTGCCCTTTTTGCCACCCGATACAGTAGGTCCTTCTCTACGCTGAAGTATGGGTAAGTGCAGGTATTATCTGGGTTCACTAACTCGCCATCTATTTTCACTACGTTTTCCCGTGCCTTTATTAGGGCGGGGTCTTTCAACTGTTCTGTGGCAAAGTTTTCCCTGTGAACCTCAAGATCAGAAAACTCCACAGACGGTAGGTTTTCGTCTGAGGAGGTGGGCTCCTCTCCAGTTTCTTGAGTCTCCCCTGCCAATACTGATAAGGGAAATTCCGGAGAGTCCTCACCACTCTCAGGGGAGTTCTGGCTATCACATTCCTGGTACATAGGGGCACCAGTGGGGGGCTCAGGATCATCCCACAGTTCCCAGAACTTCGGAAAATCCCTTCCCACAATGGCGTCATGCGGTAACTGAGATACTAAGCCCACTGGATGAGAGAGGGTACCTTTGGGGGTCTCGAAACACACTGTAGTCACTGGATACTCTCGGGTGTCCCCATGCACACAAATAACAGCTACCTTGCTATTCCCAAAGACCTCTGTTTTAACTAACTCAGCCTTTATCAGGGTCACAAGGCTACCTGAATCCAGCAATACCACAACATTTCTACCATTAACACACATTTTGCATAAATGTTTCTCAGTTCCTCGAATGGCAGTGCATGCGACTGTCGCACACAGCGACTGACGTCTGTCCGTCAGAAAGTCACACTGCATGGGTTCCTCCATAACCGGGCAATTGGCTGCAATATGTCCCGCTTGCCGGCAGCGGTAGCAAACGATCCTTCTTGCCGCCTCTTGAGCCGCTGATTTCCCAGGCTGTTCTCGCCAAACTTGGGGTAGAGCTCCCACCCTCTCACTCTCTCCACCCTCACCCCTTGGAATCCTCTTATCCGCCCCTGGGGATGGTCTGGTCTTAGGGTGGAAAGTCCGAGTGTCTCTGGAAGAGGCCGTCAGGTTCTCTGTAGCCAAGTATTTCTCCACACGATCCACAAGACCATCGGCCGTCTCTGGGTCTCCATGGCTTACCCACTTTTGGATGGCAGTAGGAAGAGCTCTCAAAAACCGATCCATTACAACACGTTCCACAATCTTTGGTGCGGACAAAGTCTCTGGCTGTAGCCACTTTCTGCTCAGGTGAATGAGATCATACATTTGAGACCTGGGGGGTTTTCCAAGCTGGAAAGTCCAGTTATGCACACGCTGAGCCCGGACAGCCTGGGTGACACCCAGCCTTGCCAAAATTTCAGCTTTTAGCATTACATAGTCTTTTGCTTGGTTAGGCTCTAGGTCATAGTAAGCTTTCTGCGATTCACCAGTTAACAGAGGAGCCACCAGTCCAGCCCACTGCTCCTCAGGCCACTTTTCTCTTTCAGCGGTCCTTTCAAATGTGGTCAAAAATACCTCTGGATCATCCTCTCCAGTCATTTTTGTCAATAAACGACTCACCCCAAAGGACACGGTATTAGTGGGACGGCTTTCCTCACTGGTCTGCGGACGTTGCTGCATTACTGCTTCCATTTGTTGTAGTCTCTGCTCTTGCTTCTGTAACAGGTCTATGAAGCGGGCCTCAGATTGCTGCTGGGCTTGTTGCTGAGCTTCCAGACTCTGTTGGTGAGCTTGCTGCTGGGCTGCAAGGCTCTGTTGATGAGCTTGCTGCTGGGCTGCAAGGCTCCTTTGCAAACCTGCATTTGTCTGCTGTTGATTGGCATTTGCTAGAGCCAGCTGTTTCAGTATCTCCTCCATGCTGGCTTAAAAAAAAACTGCCACTGGTTCTCCACCAACTGTGAGGGGGTTAGCTCGGCAGCGGGTGTGTGTGACCCCCGGGATGGGCTCCCCACACAAAAACAGGCCCAGCAAACGGAGGTTGTGGTTTTCAAAATCAAAAAAGGTGCGGTTTATTTTCTATTTACAGTGACAAAACACAGCAAAGCAAAAGAAACATAAATAAAATAAATCCTGGTCAACTTGACCTCTGAGTAAACATACAGGTTTCCTAACTAACAACTGGGATCAGCCTAGTGCTGTCCTAGTCCCTAAGTCCCTGGTTTTAAATGTCCAAGCAAATAGCCACACAGGCTTTGTCTCACCGCACAGGGGTTCACTCTCCCTAGACAGTCCACACAGGTCTGGTTCCAGGCATGAGCAAACACCTAATGAATCTGGGAGTTCTTATAGAGGCCTAAATGAGCTGACAAGCTTCAGCTGGTCTCATCAACTCCCTGTCTGCACGACGCCCCACACTCTCCCTAGAGGTATGAGTCATCCATGAGCCCACTAGCCTCAGCTGGGCTTATACAACTCTCCACCTAGTTGTATAAGTCGGCGTAAAGCCTGAATCTGGGCGAAATATATCTACCCCCCTGGATGCAACCAGGTGACTTTACCTTCCTGCTGTCACAGTACACTTAGCAGAAATGGCCCACTGTGCGTAAAAAAAACCTTCCACCCAAAATTCGGTAGAGGCCTTCAGGTGTGGATGATTGGAGGACCGTTTGCAGCCCAGATGCAAAGGAATGTGTAAAAGGCTGATGAAAAGGCAGAAGATAAAAGAGGGGTTTTAAGTCCATATGTTGTGTCTCTCTATTCATCATATAGTACAGAGTGTATTAGGACAGTTGTTATGCGGGTGAGGGCTTTCAGTGTAATGCGCCTATAATACACCTGTAGGCTTGCAGTTAATGCATCTTCAAAGCCTTGGATTTCTGTCATTGTCCTTTGCTAGCTCCTGCTGATGAGTTTGTCTGTGACACAGAGGAAGTGAAAGACAAGGTTATATCTGGATGTACCCATCTATTCAGTGCTTGATGTTTACCCATCTCTGGATCTTTTCCATTAACTGGCACAGCTACTTTTCAGTGGGCACTGATAGCTTCGGCTGAAATGTGTGGGATTACAGTCTCGTTTCTTGCTGAATTATAACCTGGTAGATAGGTGGTTTTTGTGTCCTTCTCTCCTTCACTTTCCTTAACTGATTAATTTTTTATCAATCTTAACTTGAATCAGTCATTAGGAAACGGTGTATGAAGCAGTATTTTTATGCAGCAGCAGCAGGGACTATAAGGTGTCGTGTAGGCTATTGATTTGTCTGCATAGAGCAGTGGGTTCACCTAACCCTGGGCCTGAAGCACAAAAGCACAAGCAGTATTGTGAAAAATTTACACACGCTCCCTCTCCTTTCTGTCTCTCTCCTCCTCCCTTTATTCCTCTCTCTCTCTCTCTCTCTCTTCCTCTCACGTTCTTTCCTCTTTCTCCCTCTCTCCTTCCCCTCGCTTTCCCCTCTCTCCCTCCATTTTCCTCTCTCTACCCCCTCTTTCCTCTCTTTCCCCTCTCCTCTCTCTCCCTTCTTTCTTTCCTTCCTGTCTCTTCCCCTCTCCGATCTCTCTCCCCCCTCGTTCCTTTCTCCTTCTTTCTCCCCTCTTTCCTCTCTTTCCCTTCTTTCTTTCCTCTCTCCCTCTCCCCACTTTCCTCTAGTTTTTAAGACCTGTGCACACGGCCGAGAATCTCGTCAGGAAAAAAAACGTTGTTTTTCCTGACGAGATTCTTGACAAGAATCTTGTCCCGGCTGAGTGTACACACGTACCTTTCAAAAGAACCGCCGTTCTTTTGAATGGCACGAACGCGGTGACGTCATCGACTACGACGAGCGTGCGCTTGTCACATTCGATGCCGTCGCCGCCATCTTGCTACACCCTACCTATGCCTAGGAAGCTACCGCGCATGCGTCAAAGTCATTTTGAGCATGCGCGGGTTTCCGCGGCGACAGGTAAGTGTACACACACTCGGGTTTCTCATCGGGAAACAGGCCGACGAGAATCCCGACGAGAAAATAGAAAGCAGGTCTTCTTTTTTTCTCGTCGAGATTCTGGTCAGTTTTCCTGACGAGAAACCTGAAAGCCTCGTACACACGCACGGTTTTCTCGGCAAGAAAGCTCTGCAAGCAGTTTTCTTGTCGGTTCTTGCCGAGAAAACCGGCCGTGTGTACGAGGCTTCACTCTCCATTCTCTGCTCTTTATCGCCCTCTCTCTTCTCCTCTCTCCCCCTCTTTCCTCTTTTTCCCCTTCTCCCCTCTTTCCTCTCTCTTTCACTCACCATTCTCTCCTCTTTATCTCCCTCTCTCCCCTCCATACCCCCCTCTTTCCTCTCTCCCCCCCATCTATCCTCTCTCTCTGTCTTCTTTCTTTCCTCCCTCTCTCCTTCTCCCCACTTTCCTCTCTTTCGCTCTCAATTATCGCCTCTTTATCTCCCTCTCTCTCCCCCTCTTTCCTCTTGCTCCCCTCTATCTCCCTCTTCCTCCCCTCTTTCCTCTCTCTCCCCTCCCTCTCCCCTCTAGCCTCCCCCTTTTCACTCTCCATTCTCCACTCTCTCCTCATTATCTCCCTCTCTCTCTCCCTTCTCCCCTCCCTACCCCTCTCTTTCCTCTCTCCCCATCTCTCCTCTTTCTCTCTCTTTGTCTACTTTCTTTCCTCCCTCTCTCCTTCTCCCCACTGTCCTCTCTCTTTCACTCTCAATTCTCGCCTCTTTAGCTCTCTCCCCCTGTTTCCTCTCCCTGCCCTCTCTCTCCCTCTTCCTTCCCTCTTTCCTCTCCCCACGTTCTCCTCTCTCTCTCTCTCCCCCCTCTCTCCCCCTCTTTCTTTCTCCCTTTCCCCACTTTCCTCTCTTTCACTCTGCATTTTCTCCTTTTTATCTCCCGCTCTCTCTCCCCTCCATCCCCCCTCTTTCCTCTCTCCCCATCTCTCCTCTTTCCTCTTTCCTCTGTCTTGGTCTTTTTCTCTCTCTTTCACTCTCCATTCTCTCCTCTTTATCTCCCTCTCTCTCCCCCTCTTTCCTCTCCCTCACCTCCCTCTCCTCTCTTTTCTCTCCCTCCCCACTTTCCTCTCCCCACTTTCCTCCCTCTCTCTCCCTCTCCCCCCTCTTTTTTCTTCTCCCCCTCGCCCCTCTCTCTCTCTTGCCCCTCTTTCCTCTCAATCTCCCTATCACCCTCTTTCCTCTCCCCCCCCCTCTCTCTCTCTCTCTCTCCATCTCTCCTCTCTTTGTTCCTCCCTCTCTCCTTCTTCCCCCTATCCTCTCCCCCTCCCCTCTCTCTTCTTTCCCTCTCTACTCTCTCTTTGTTTAAAAGCTTTTTTTGCTTCTATCTAGTAAGATAAATATGAAATATTGTATATAAATATTTCACAATTCACTGGAATCAGAGCACAAGTACAGCTGAATAACTCAGAGGAGGAACTCATCCTCCTCCCTGTCCGTAGCTATTAGTGATAGAGTTAATTAGAAAGTGACAGTTCACAAGTGAGCAGTTACTGCCAGGCTGTCTTATTGAAAAGCCCAGAATGTTTGAAAACTTAGAGAACTATAATTTATTGAAAGCTAATGTTTAGAATATTTTACACAAGTAATGCAAAAGCAACATATGGGATTAAGGAAAATATGTATAGTTGCGCTACTTATGAAACCAATCATAAACACCAGTGATTATAAATCTAAACAAATAAAATGATGATGAATCAACAGTGATGGATTAAATTGTACATTAAACATTACTGAAAACAAAAAACAAAAACAAAAATTATTATTAATAAACAATATACTATTGTTTAAGAAAACAATTAAATAGTCCACTGATCAAAGGAATCAAAGTTCTTGTATTGTAACAGAAAAAACACCCGTGATGATATCCAAACGAACAGGAAAAGAAAAAGAAAATAACTCCAATCTTCTTTGTAGAAATTATCAATCGTGACAATCCACCACCAATAGTGAGTGATCCTGCTTACCGGATAACGTTGGTCCCCTATCACAGAGGACCTTAACCAGCATGTATTAGCTCTTGATCAAATCCACCAGACTTCACGCCACATAGTATGGATTTCAATAAGTCATCCCAGACAGCCCATATAGCCTCATCCAGTTGCCAGTATTCCAAACCGAGGGATGCACATAAACGGAAGGAGGACACCAATGTGTAGCGCCCCAGCTGATAACATAAAGACGTGGGCTTTACTCAACCCGCTACCGCATTAGCCAAGCTAATATAGGATTAGCTTTTAACATTTTTACTAAGGGCTCCTGTATGAGAGCCTAAATAAGTTCCAGAACCATTTACTATGTGATGTACAAGCCTCATATTGTAACTAAAAATCAATTTCTTCCTCTTCTGAGTCAAATCCTCCTTCATTAGTGTCTCACACGCTCCCACTCCCAGGCACTGTAGCGCTCATAGTGGAAGGGTTTCAACAAAGGAGGCAGGGTTGCCAGTCCAGTAAGCTGTGGACAGGTCTAGGTGTGACCAGGTTCTGATTGACAAGCCGTGACAATCCTGACGCAGTAATGGTAATCCTGTGACACACCCCTCCCCCTCAACTCCATTAGCGGTTTGCATGCCCGTCTTTCCCAAAAATCTTAGTGCTAGAATAGCTGCCCGGCATCACAAGGAAACCTTTCTACTGAACATTTTCTTAGCAGAGCAGGCTGGGTTTAGTCCATTGCTGCAGTAACCTAAAACGTTATTTACACTTTAATAAGAACTTTGACCTCCTCATTTAAATCTCATGCTCCCTCACCCTTGCTCTAGCCATCTTCCATTACCCTAGTATTTATTTATTCTCTTACTCAATTTCCTTCCATTTCTGTCCTTCTCTTGATTTATTTTGCTATATCTGTCCTCTTTCTCAGCAGCCATCTTCTCCTTCCTGACACTTGCAGTATCCCATGAGACTCTTTTCTGGCCTGGATATTGTCCAGCCCTTCACACACTGTCATCTCTCTCTCCCGGCATGCCCTGCTGCTTCCCAGCAACCATTAATTGGGTATTGATTGCTAATTACAGGCTATGTTACAATCATTTAACCAACTTGGCGGGGTAGAAATACAGCTGGGAAATGGTGAATACAGCTGTATTGTTCTACATAGAAAAGGCAAAGAAAAGCTTTTTTTAATGGAACAGAAAGGTACAACCTTTTCCCGGAAGGTACGGAATATTTTTAACGCAATTAACGGAACGTCTGTTTGCATGTATCTTACCGGAGCTCTGTAGTAAGTCGGCAGCCTTTCTGTGCACCTGTTCCATTAGGAACTGATGCTTTATGCTTTGACATCACCAGCTGGATGACTCTTCCGAGTGGCACACCTGGGCACCTGTCAGCATCCATTACACCCATCGTTGCTCCTTTTAGGTCTCCTTTTATTGACCTTCCTTGATTTGTCACCTTTCTTTTTCAAACTGGTGTAGTGATAAACTCAGAAAGATTTTAGACAATTTATCTTATTTAGTAAAAGACCAAGATGATTCAATAGCAATCATAGTTTTGTTCTTACTACACTAGCCCTGGTGGTATGAGTTGATTTTCGATTTTTGTTACCTTGTGAGCATGACAACCCCTGACCTACATGTAAGAGGGTTATTTTTGTCCCTTTTAGGATGGTCTCTGCCTTGTTGCCAGCTAATCTGGGCTGCACCTCCTTTCCCCTTGAGGGTATATAAAGCGGGGGTGGAACTGGTAATGTGTTGGTTCTGCTATTCCCATGCATGACGCATTCCAGCACCCCAATGGTTGGTGGCAAGATAACCACCTGTTTCCCCTCAGTGGGTCCCAACTTGGACTTGGCCCAGTGATGTAAGAGGAAAGAACTGTATGAGTACACCATGCAAAGACTCAAGCCTCGTACACACGACCGGTTTTCTCAGCAAGAAACAACAAGAAAACAGCTGGGAGAGCTTTCTTGCAGAGAAAACCGTTTGTGTGTATGGTTCCTTTTAGAAAAAAACTGCTCTCTATTTTCTCGTCAGGATTCTCGTTTTTCTCGTCAGGATTCTCGTCGGCCTGTTTTCCCGACGAGAAAACCGGTCGTGTGTATGATTTTCCGAGTCATAAAAAAACGCGCATGCTCAGGATCAAGTATGAGACGGGAGCGCTCCTTCTGGCAAAACTAGCATTCGTAATGGAGATAGCACATTGGTCACGCTGTAACGAACTGAAAGCATGAAGACTGAAAAGCACAAATCGTCTCTCCCCAAACTTTTACTAACACGCGGTAGCACGAGATCAGCAAAAGCAGCCCAAGGGGTGGCACCATTGGAATCGAACTTCCCCTTTGTACTGTCGTCGTACGTGTTGTACGTCACCGCGCTTTACAACAACGAGATTTGGAATTGACAGTGTGTATGCAAGGAAAGCTTGACAAGAATCTCGTCGAGAAAAACATTTTTTTTTACGACGAGATTCTCGGTCGTGTGTACTAGGCTTCAGACTCAGAACATTGGCATCCAATCTCCTCATTACAGGACGATAACCTTATATTGAAGATGGGACTGTCATACCATTATTTGGGCCTTGTAAAGCCATTTACCATTCAGTAAAGAATTAGACAAGCAAGTTCCCTGAACATCTCATTACTGAGGAAGCTGAGAGGAGTGTGATGCTTTGTATGACGTTTAGAGTTCTCACACCCTTTTAGGCCTTTGTTTAGTTTCTTTGTGTGGCCTTCTGGATGTAAGACAGAGCAAGGGGGAAACCACTACTGTTCTGATATTTATTAAGGGAGACTGGCCCATGAAGCAAATTACTCTATAAAACTTTATTATTGCAGGGGGACTGGTTCTGCCACCCATGAACTGTGGAGATGTATCTAATTTGGGCCATATGGCTGTACACAACCTGGTAGACCCTGTCATCACAAGTTGGCATTGAATTCTCTAGCTTTAAAGGAGGTGCAGGTAGCCCAACTTCTTCTGTTCCACTATTTACTGTAGGCTCCCTGGCACATGAATTGACTGATCATCAGTCACTGACCTAGTCAGTGACTCAGTGACTGCCGACCTGTCTTTGTACCGTGGACCTCATAAGGAAACCTTTGACCAGAATTGATGGTTGGTGTTCACTTTGTTGCGGTCTCTGCTTCCCCCGTGTGGGATCCTGTGCCCTGACACCATCCCATGCCTTCTTTTTGGCTGGGAAAAAATTGGGTTTTTGGCACTCGGATGTCAGGGGGTATTAATGATATCTACTTGCTGTTAACAGTTGAAACTTTTGTATTTGGTCCCTGAAGAAGCAACAGTTCAGCTGTGAAACACGTTGGACTTGAAACTTGAAGAATGTGGAATAATATGACTATGGACTATATTTAAGTACATTTAACACTTATGGTGGACTATTATAAGAGGTCCTGTGAAATTATGGAAGCATATTAATTGAGTTGATTATTATTTTAACTTATATTGTGATCAATAAAATACCTGTATTTTATACTTCTTAATTGTGTTATTTTTGCCTCTGGTACAGTCCCTTAGTGTGGGAACCCATGGATTCCTTAACGTGTTTTGGATGGTCAGTGACTTAGGGTTTGAAACAAGGATAAGCATGGCACCCTAGAGATCCTGTTCCCCGCTGCCACATTTTTGGTGCAGTTAAGTGCATGTAACACATCAATAATGATACACACAGGTCTCATAACTGGTGTAACATTCTCTTCATCCACAATATTATGCAAAACCACCCCCATATGAACAAAGCCCCTGAAAAAAACACAGTTATACCATTTTATACATCTTTATCTACTGTACTCAAAGAACACCCAAGAAAAGAACAGTAAAGATAATCTAAATGAACAAACAGAGCATAAAAAGGTCCCTTTGGCTAATCTGAGGATTGCAAATGATGTGGCTTTTAAACAAAAGTAAGAAATTTAGACTAGGTCTCCGTAATGCGGGTTCCTGTTACCCTTATGGTATCATAAATGGGATTTGAATCCAGATTCAAAAGTTGATGCTGTAAGGCAGTGGTCTCCAAACTGCTTCTCTGGGCAAGATGCTGCCCTTTGCTTGCCTTTATCTGGCCCTTGGGGCACTATACCTCAAACTGACACCACCAATAGGGGCATTATTCCTCCCACTGACACCAATAATGGGGCTTTTTCCTCGCACTAATACCAATGATGGGATATTATTCTTCCCACTCACACCAACAATGGGGCTTTTTCCTCCCACTAACACCAATGATGGGGCATTATACCTCCCTCTAACACCAATGATGGGGCTTTTTCCTTCCACTAACACCAATGATAGGATACTATTCCTCCCACTGACACCAATGATGGGGCTTTTTCCTCCCACTGACACTAATGATGGGGCGCTATTCCTTCCACTATCACTGATGATGGGCCACTATTCCTTCCACTAAAGATGTGGCATTCTTTACTCTGACTGACACCAGGACATGGTCTACTCCCACTGGCCACCCCTAAAGTCTGAAGGACAGTAAACTGGCCCCTTGTTTTGAGACCCCTGGTGTAAGACAAGAGTGATTAACATTAGGTCACCGCTTTGTTCAAGCCAGGATCCAATTTAGCTTGTATGTGCGGTAAGCATGCAATAAATACAATAAATCGTCTAACTCCAGCTTAAAGAAGCCATTCTGGATGACACAACACTACTTTTTTTTTACTGAACAGTTGGAGACAAATTTACACTTTTGAAGAAAATAAAATACTTTAATTGTGGTGAGCTATAAAAATAAAAATAGAATTAATAAACAGATTCATTCATGGGCTTGAGGCCTATAGAATTCAAGAATAACAGCCTTATCTGAGCCAACATAACAGAACTTCACTAAGGCAGGCTGTCTGAAGTGTGTTTGTAAGGGAAAGGATTGGTGATGTCTGGATAGCAGATAAACAGCAGGAAGCTATTTACTCTTGTAGTTTACTCTTCAGCCAAGGCTATGTGAAAAGAAAATGGAAATAAGTTGCCATAGCATACATTAAAGTGTATCTAAACCCCAAAACCAACCTATATTGCAGCTTACCAGTTTTTAGATGTAATGGCTGCATTTATTTATTTTTAAGCTTTTATGCGTTATTTTCACTTGGTTATCCTGCTGTTACCACACGTCCTGTCTTAGGGTAGCTATGCTCACTCCTCCACTGTATCTCTGGAGGAGAGGTGTAGCTTAGGGTGACAAGACATCCCCGGTTTCAGGGGACAGTCCCCGGATTGAAAACACTGTCTCCGGACCAAGTCTGTCCCCGGTTTTGTCCCCGGATTGGGTTTGAACAGGGGCTGGGGCAATTTCAAAGACAGTCAGTGCAGAATTAAAAAAAAAAATATTTTGAATTACACCCCCCCCACTCCGTTGCTCCTACTAGCTTAGGGGGGTGTATTTTTTCCCATTATCTGTGCCCCTTTCTGATGATCATGTGCTGGTCGGAGCAGAGGGAATATTTCTTCAGTTTCGGGCGCATGCCCATTCAGCTCCGCTCGCATGTTCTGCCTTGGCTCAAGTCCCGGCCAGCCACCTGTGTGCTTATCTCCTTGCCTTCCCTGGTGGAGTGATTTTCCTCCGCACCCCACCCAGTAGTAGCTAGGTCCTGGAAAGTAAGACTTGACAGGCTGTGAGGTGGGCGGCGGCGACAGGCAGAGAGTCGCTGATTGCCGCCATTACTAGTAAAAAAAAAATATGTCCCCGGATTTCATTTTAAAAATCTGGTCACCTTAGTGTAGCTACCCTTGGATGGCAGTTGGGAGGGTAGTATTCAATGGACTAATAGATTTAGATGGCCTTTATATAGGTGGCTAACAAATTAAAGTCAAACTCCAGCAGATTTGTTTTTTAATACACAGTCTCCAAGGCCATCATCATTGTATTCTTTACTAGTGGGTACTGTAGATATTTTCCAAGGAGTCTCATTGGCATATGTCTGAACACTCCCTAACCTTTGTGAGCTATATACGGGTCTCCCACCAAACACTTTTGTATGTAGTAAGACTGTCCAAAACTGATGGCAGGATAGGTTATTATACCAGCCTTTTGGCTAAGATCAAGGGTAGTATCTGTACTTATCAGTGATTAAGTGGAGGCGATGTGCTACTATCCTGACCTGACCGGGGGTTGGGGTGGTAGCTATGCAAATCCACTGGTGTGATGGGGACCTGGAAGGTTAGTATCAGCAGGAACCGAAACCGGAGCGCCTGAACGTAATTGGGGGCCGGGAGTAGGTTCTCCCTGAGAAAGCCGGAAGGGTTCATTACCTCCTGGTTGTTTGGCCATGGGCTGGGAAGGCGGATGATCTTCGGTGTCTGTGCCCCCTGGGAGTGGTCGTCCTAGGGGCACTGTGTGAAAAGAACTCATGGTCACAGTCACCAAAACATTTTTCTGCATTGCGTCTTTTAGGGCCTAGCCTTTTGGCTAAGTCCGGGGGCAATTTTTGTTTACCAGGCCTCAGGGCCTAGCCAATGCACAATTCGGCACGGCCACTTTTTTATTCCTATTTATTTTTCCTCACTGTTTGCTTTCAACTTTTGTGTGTTTTTCAACTGGATGAAGGGTGTGAGTACTCGGGCTTACCCTGATGTCTACGAGGAGGATGTGTGGCCTCCTGGTTCCTTTTTCCCCTGCCTCTGGGGAGTCTCTCTTCAAGAGAGCTCCCCTGACTTAGTGTTCGAGGATGGCTTCAGCTGTCCTAGAAGAACGGTGGTCTGGCAGGCCTTCTGGCTAGGCAGATCATGTTGAAGGAGCCCTGCACCCCGGGGGTCAGGGTACGAGTCCTACCCCTTTGGGGGTGGACAAAAGCACACGCTTAAGTGCACTTTTTTGTGTGTGTTCACATGGACGTTTTTTGTACACTTGCGGGTTTTTTCGTTATAGGGTTTTTGCACCACTGCGGATCGAAAAAAAAAACTGTCTCTCTATCCCTTTTTATCTTTCTAAATGTTGTAGACCAGGGGTGTCAAATTCAATTTCATTGTGAGCCGCATCAGCATTGTCTGCCCTCAAAGGACCGGTTGTATCTGCAAGACTAAATGTCCAGAGCACCCCACCCCTCCTTACATCAGATGTCAAGAGTCCCTCACCTTCCCTTTTATTACAGTGCACCCCCTTAGCTTGAGCTTCTGCCGGGAAGAAGCTGGGGGCAGAGCTAGGAAGCAGAAAGCGCAGAGTCTGGAGGAAGACCAGATGAGGGCTGGAGTCAGCTGCTGAATGCTGTGACCAGGGAGGTGGAGACAAGGTTTTGCTGCAGCTGCACAGAGAGGTGCAGGATCTGCTGGAGTAGTTCTGTACTCCTCTCTGCTGCTGACCATTGAGACAGTGGGGGGGGGGGGGGCAGAGACGAGCCTCTCCATGGCTGCAAGGAGAAGCGCAGGACCTGGCAAAGTTCTGTCCTCTCTGCTGACGACTGCTGAAACAAGTTGGGGATGGAGACGAAGGAGATGCTGCAGCTACAAGAGAGGTGTGCGGGCCACATGAAATGGCCTGGTGGGCCAAATTCGGCCCACGGGTCTTGTGTTTGACACGTGTTGCAGACCCTCACATGGTTGGCCTGATTTGGAATTTCAGCTGGTGCTCAGGAGATGATGAGAATGAAAGGACTACAGGTATTTATAGGCGCAATTCAGAAGGATAACACCCCAGGATAAGTATACTTTTTAGAAAAAAGTGACAGATATTTTAGTCTCCTGAGTTTTGAGAAATCCAGTTAAATGGCTTATCTAGAGAGATGTAAAATTGTGTTAAAGCTTTGTCACTTGAGCCTAATGTATTGTGTAATTTACATTAACAGTTTAAAAATAATAGAGAGTGAAGCAGGGAGAAAATATGCCACAACTACTATACAGTATTGTAGCATGCAGAATTTATTTTTCCAAAAAAATCCCTACGCCGTCCCGCATTTCCAGCATATCTCACAGCACTCCTCTGCAGTTCAAATAGTTGCTTCTGTCTCTTCCATACATGTATGCTGTATACAGCCTGTCCTAAAAAAAAAACTCCTTAGTAGCTGACCCTCCTCTGCCCTGCCCTAATGGTGGGATGAGATGGACATTAGATCTTTCCTCCAGCAGCCACTTTGGCTTTCTCCAACAGTGCGCTCCTTCTCTAGCAGCAGTGGCTGAGCTCGCCCGCTCTAATCCACTGCACATGCACAGTGTTTGAACACTGGGGGCGCACTTCTAATCATTGGCCTTAATGGCAGGATGGAGTGGGATTTTTTAAAATAAAATGGCTATTAAAGATAAACACAACCTTCTCCATCCTGTTCTTTGTCATAAAGCTAGAAAAGACATGTCAGGCCCACATATTTCAATTTACAAATACCATACTGGTGACCCCACAATAGGGATAAAACTTTTTAGCGGAAGGGAGTTTAACAAGACACGTGGCCACTCATTAAAATTAGAAGAAAAGAGGTTTAACCATACACTGCGTAGAGGGTTCTTTACTGTAAAGCCCTGTACACACGATCGGATTTCCTATGAAATTTAAACCGATGGATTTTTCCTTCGGAAATCCGATGAAGCTTACTTCCATCAATCTTGCCTACACACCATCAGTCAAAAAACCGATCGTCCCAAACGCCGTGACGTAAAACACTCAGACGAGCCAAGAAAAATGAAGTTCAATGCTTCTGAGCATGCGTCGACTTGATTCTGAGCATGCGTGGGTTTTTTATCCGATGGAGTTCCCCACAGACGATAGTAATTTACTATCGTTTTTTTTTTCCATCGGATAAATTTAAAACATGTTCTATTTTTTAACACCGATGGAAAAAGACCGATGGGGCCCATACACAATCGGTTTGTCCGATGAAAAAAAGTCCATTGGACTGTTTTCATCGGTAAAACCGATCGTGTGTACACGGCTTAAGAGTGACAAGGATGTGGAATTCCCTTCCACAGGCAGTGGTCTCAGCGGGGAGCATCAATAGTTTCAAAAAACTATTAGCACCTGAACGACCGCAACATTCAGGGATATACAATGTAATACTGACCTATAATCACACACATAGGTTGGACTTGATGGACTTGTGTCTTTTTTTCAACCTCACCTACTATGTAACATATTGAATTCTTACTGATTTTAGAGAGTTTACATCAAAAGATTTTGGAGAATGTACAGATCTCTGCAAACTAGTGGCCGTCCAAGTTCTGAGAAAAGGGGAGGCAGCTATTTGAGTATTCATGATCCATATCCTGCCTGGTCCAATCTGATCATGTGCCGGGATGTAGAATTTCATCTTCATGGTTAGGAAGGGTTTGGAATTTGTAAAGCAGAAAATTCTATAATGCATTTCACTGGCTGGCTTTGTTAATGGATGTTCGTCTGTTATTTAGATCCTGGAAAAAAAGACTCACTTAGACAGGTAATTCTATAGCAACGGCAGACAGACAGAAGGTAGAATCCGGTCGGTCTCTATTCAGACATACAGAAGTAGAGATGAAGATGTTGAAAGATTGCACTGACTGATGGATATTAAATATAGATTGCCTAAGGGTGTGAAAATATGAACTATATAATGGCACTGCTATCTCAGCTAAAATTCATAAGTGTAATTTAAACAGTTTCCGCAAGTCAAGTCAGCTCTATCAACAGAGATGAAAAAACGTCAGCGGCCTCACACTGATTAAAGCTGCTAGAATAAAACAATATGAAAGCTGTCTTATTCAAAATGCCTACAAAGTTACGTGAATGAATCCATTCCCAAGACCTAATGATAAAAATTATTTGTGGGGGAGTTTTTTTTTTTTTTTGCAAGCACAATAATTGACCATTGTAAATATCAGCTCTACCCAAAGCAGATAGCAACTCCATTGATAATAATTGGTCTCCATTGGTGGAGTAGGCAGGACAAGGCCTTTTTCTGCTACCCAGAGCACCAGCATCAATATTTCCACATAACCAACTACATAGTTATGATGCTCATTTTAAGCCCAAACTTTTTTTGTTATGGATAAATTGGGGAGAACAATTTTGAGTAACAGATTTACTTCAAAGCTGTCCAGTTGAAGATGAGTTCATACTGTAGAGAACAAAGACTCCACATAGACAGCCCTTTAACATGAGGTGGCCTCCAGGATGCCTCAGAAGGTGTATCGAAAAACAAAGATGTCAAACCAAAAGTTTATTCTACAGCAACACCCCCTAGCGGGTGACACGGACTAACCCCAGGTTCAGTCTAAGCACCAGCTGGACTTTACCAGATCTCATGATGTTGGAGATAGAGCAGAAGCCCTAATGGCCACCAGAGTTTTTTGCTGTGGGCTTATACTAGGTTGTAGCTGTCAGGATCGCTCCACTAAGGGGTGAGCAAGGATAGTAAGGCTATGGCATAGATACTGTACACTAGGGAATCCGCACAAGACTAATCGAGTCAAGACAGACAGCAATCAAGAGAGTAGTAAGGTCTAGGCAAAGCTCAAGGTAGGCGGCAAGAAAAAGAGTAGTTAGGTCAATCCGGTCAGTAACGCTCTTCTGAGTAAATATAGCTCTTTGTAGGAAGGAGTAGCTGGTGAGAAGACACAGCACCAACCATTTATAGGGCTGATGTTTAAATATACAAACTTGAAAGTGTTGGCAGCGCTATATACAACCAAATACCAGTATCAATAATTGATACCACAAATTATGTAGGAAAAAACTCCTGCAATATACTGTATGTTGCACTATAAGTGCCCATTAAGCACAATATAGCCATAAGTGAGGAAAAACGTGTTCCACAGGAGAGATCCAGTGCAAACATTGACTCCAGTGTTTGTGTCACCACACACCCCGTGCAGACTGAACTGAAATCAGAATTGTAAGACCGTAGGTTTAAACGGGTCAAAATGCATGAGGTACACAGGAGGTCTCTTCTTTTAATGCCCTTTCCAAGGTGCCAAGGTCACCACCACAGCGTCTTCACTCCCCTATGCTCATATATAGAATGGAAAGACCGCAAACAACATCATAATGTAACCCTTATTTATTAATAAAATGCCAAGCCACACAGACTGATCTCATGTAGATATGCACTGACATATTGGTGTGCCATAGACCGGCACCCAGCTTGACCAGCAGTATTGCAATAGCTGGCTGACGCTTTTCCAATGTCCAGAACGCCAGTGTGTGATCCACTGGCAGAAAATGTCACCAGAAGTGACGTGGGCATCTCTGTAACCCTTCCTCAATGTGTTTCACCACACTCAGGGTCTTCAGGAAGTAATACCTCTCACCAGTTAACCCCAACTCAACGCGTTTCACTGTATTCGGCATCTTCAGGAAGCAAGGCAGTGAAACACATTGAGACAGGGTTAGAGAGGAACCCACGTCATTTCCTTTAGGTGGAATGGCCGGGCAGGCCATTCCATTCTCCCAAGGATCAGACTCCAAGAAGAACACAAATAAAAAAGTAAAAGAAAAGCAAGAGAGGGGCAATTTGTTTTTTAGTTATTGGTAAAAGAAGAGCTAAAAGTACACATTTTAACAAGCGTATGATGGCTGTCACCTCCTCTGACAGGACGTAATACCTCTCTAGAGGGTTAAGTCAATCCTGCTTTAAATTGTGCCTGGTATCCTGGTATTCCTGGAGATCAGAATAGGAACTACACTTGATGAGTGAGCTTGATAATGCTGTGTGGCTTAATTTTTTTTTTAGGTAGCAGAGACCAATGCTCTAGACTTAGAATATAAAGAGGATTTTAAAGTAGGTCCTTCCTGAGTAGTGTATGAAAAAAAGCGAAGTGTTTTTACATTTCTGTTTCCTTATTGTACTCTATCACATATTTTTAGTTTCCTCGACACTTCTTTTGAAGCTGATTTTTATTTTTTTTGTCCTGTTTTCTTCAACGAAAACATTTTTTTTGCTTTTATTTTTACTGTTTTTATCTCTAAGAGAATTTCCCTAATACATTAGCAGTCCTTGGGACTCGCTGAAATGTTGAGAGCCGTTCCTTATTGCCAAGGATCAAGTTGAGAGCTAGCCGCAAGAACTGGGTCAGCCAATTGTCTACCAAGTAGTGTAGAAGCAAAGAGAGACAAGGCAATAATTAGAAGGGCTGGATGAATGGAGTTTCTTCAGAATACCTCTAATAAGTGTGCTTAAAAGCACATGCAGACCTTGGAGTTGTTTAATGGCTGGAAGCAGATGGCGATATGTGAAATTTTTGATATGTTAAAACACGAGCTTTGAGTAGCTTGACCTAATGTGGCCAGCCGCAGAATAAGGAGGGTGTACTTAGAGTGCACAGCGCTGTAAAACCTGGCCACATGAAACTGTATATCATTTTTTTTTATATCTATTTATTAAGGTTCAGGAGTTTAGTGTTTAGGTTTAGTGTTATAGCTCTTGACTTCTTGACTGACATTTTTGAACATAGGAGGAAGAAAAAATTTAGAAATGGACATTTTTTATGAAAGGTTTTCTAATCAAAGCTATACATAGCATTTCGGCGCTAATGATTTTTTTACACTTGTGGCGGTATTCATCACCCCTCAGAAAGCAATCGGCAGTGGATTGCTTTTAAGAGGCATTTGACATGCGGCTTGGATATTTTGCTTACTAAGCCTGTTTAACCAGTGAAAGCCTGCACTACCACGCAGCAACTGTGTGCATTACAAGCGGTTGCAGGGCTGTTGTAGTGTGGTCCCATTCAATTAAAGGGGTTGTGTGTGTGGTGGTGGTTCTCCTTGCCAGATAAGGCATACTGTGTAGATTTTGCCACACCGAGAAGCAAAGCATCATGGCTGCGGCAATATGTACTATCCCCTCCATCTTCTATTGCACAGTTCAAGTGGGCTGCTCAACTGCTTATTATTGCCACTTGTATAAACATAGCATTAGGCTGGGTTCACACTGGTCCGACAAACGCTCCGACATTGGGAGCTCATGTTGCATGACGTGTGAAAATCAATGTTTCCCTATGAGAGCCGTCTTAACTGGTCCGACACAAGTCGGTCCGACTTTGAAAATGCTCCCTGTACTACTTCGGTCCGACTTTGATCCTACTTCAGCCCATTGAATATCATTGAAGTCGGATCAAAGTAGGATCCTTGTCCTAACCATCCGACATTTGACATCCGACATGGTGATTAAAGCAGCAGTAAAAGGAATTTATCTCACCCTGGGATTGTTTTGATTGGTCAAAGGACAAGTCAGACTAACACAATGTCGGATCAAAGTAGTATCCTGTTCATGAAAGTCGGATGGATGTCGGACCAATGTAGGATCAATGTAGGACTGATGTCGCAGAGCAAAGTAGGATGAAAGTTGTATGACTGTCATGTAGTACCAGTGTGAACTGGGTTCACACTGGTCCGACAAACGCTCCGACATTGGAAGCTCATGTTGCATGACGTGTGAAAATCAATGTTTCCCTATGAGAGCCGTCTTAACTGGTCCGACACAAGTCGGTCCGACTTTGAAAATGCTCCCTGCACTACTTTGGTCCGACTTTGATCCTACTTTAGCCCATTGAATATCATTGAATTTGGATCAAAGTAGGATCCTTGTCCTAACCATCTGACATTTGACATCCGACATGGTGATTACAGCAGCAGTAAAAGGAATTTATGTCACCCTGGGATTGTTTTGATTGGTCAAAGGACAAGTCAGACTAGCACAAAGTCGGATCAAAGTAGTATCCTGTTCATGAAAGTTGGATGGATGTCGGACCAATGTAGGATCAATGTAGGACTGATGTTGCAGAGCAAAGTAGGATGAAAGTTGTATGACTGTCGTGTCGTACCAGTGTGAACCCAGCCTGAGCGAAAAGGCCACTTTTCCTATTTCTTGAAAGTTCCACCCCTACTGACTAAATCCAATTGAGAATCTGTGACAAGACTTGAAAATTGCTGTTCACAGACGCTCTCCATCCAATCTGACAGAGTTTGAGATATTTTGCAAAGAAGAATGGGCAAAACTTTTCACTCTCTAGATGTGGAAAGCTGGTAGAGACAGCCCCAAAAAGACTTGCAGCTGTAATTGCAGCAAAACGTGGTTCTACAAAGTATTGGGGGGCTGAATACAAATGCACGCCACACTTTTCACATATTTATTTGTAAAATATTTTGAAAACCATTTATCATTTTCCTTCCACTTCACAATTATGTGTCACTTTGTGTTGGTCCATCACATAAAATCCCAATAAAATACATTTACATTTTTGGTTGTAACATGACAAAATGTTAAAAATTGCAAGGGGTGTGAACAGGGCCGGACTTACCATTGGGCTTGACTGGGCTCAAGCCCATGGGCCCCGCCCCATAGGGGGCCCCGCGCTTGCGCACATTAGCCCCTCTAAACCGGCATTTAAAGCTTGCCGGAATGCAGTCTGTGAGAACTTCCCCTCTGTCCGCCACAGAGGAGAAGTCTTGCAGTGTTTAGCTCCTTCCACTCTTCCTGATACTTCCCCGTGTGACTAAAGAAGACGTCACAAAAGGGGAGTGAAAGAAAACAGCAGCCACAGACACAGCAACTAATGGTTACGGCGCAACGACGCATGCGCGAGATTACCGACAGGGACACAGTAAGGGCGGAAGCGACGTCATAATTTGAATCACATAACAGCAGTACGAATGGCGCTTGAGATACCTGGAAATACAGAGAACAAAACCATTTAAAAAAAGGTATTTGCAGGCCTCGTTTTTGGGGGATATATGTATATATGTATTGCATTGCTATGAGCTGTTATAACTTAATAATTGAAAAACTGCAAAAATTGACCGGGGTTTACTTCCTCTTGAATTTTTCATTGAATTGTTCTATTTAAAGTAAAGTATAGAAGGTAGGACCCGAAAGTAACTCAAGCCCAGGGGCCCCCACCACCCTAAGTCCTGCCCTGGGTATGAATACTTTTTTCAAGGCACCGTATCTGTCTGCAGTTTGGCATGAAGAGCATTTTGGGTTTTGGGGCAAATGTAGTCAAATGAAAGTAAGATGGCTACTTGTGTACCACTAGCTACATCTTGAGAACTTGGCTTCCTAAGAATCTTCACCCCTGTACACTATATGTTTCATGCCTCGTCTTAAGACTATGAAATGCTTCACGCCCGTGTCACACCTGTCAAACGCCAGTTACACCCTAAACAAGGCTGACATTTTGACAGCTCTAGCAATGATTGTTTATAAGTTGTGATTACATGGAGAAAAAGGAAAGTTAGGGAAGAAACAGATAAGAGGAAAGACATTGGCAAAGTCAGCAAGGTCACTTCAGGATCAGCAAAAACAAGCAGGGAAATTAAATCGGTAGATTTGGGGTTTATTAGAGTAGAAAATGCATTTTTTATGTAATATGTAAGACAGTCCTAGATAGCAGTGGACAGGAGACCAGCTTGATTATGCTGATTTCCTTCTAATGAGTTACAATCATAAATTCATGAGAACATGTTGTGGTAGTTGTAGGCAGTATGCAGAATAGAAGTGTTACTACGCACTTTTCTACAGCCTTAAAGTGACTGTGTTGCTTACTCCGAATTTTTTTTTATTTGATTGCTTCTGCAAACAAAAACCATGAATACTTAACCAGACCGGTGGGGTGCACCGTCTATAAGTGGCACAGCCTCTGGCAAAGTCTTCTGCATTCAACACTTCTGAATGCCTGTGTACCCCCTGCTATCAAAAGTTTGTCCCCCAGACCTGCTCAAAGTTTGTCCCCCAGACCTGTAGCTGTAGCTATGTCTTGCAGGGACATAGGGGGACCGCAGTGCACTGCAGGGGATGCAGCCCATTGGCACTCCCAAAAGTGTCAGTCCTGAAGACTTTGCCACAGGCTGTACTGCTTAACCACTTAAAGGGGTTGTAAAGGTTCGTTTTTTATTTTCTAAATAGGTTCCTTTAAGCTAGTGCATTGTTGGTTCACTTACCTTTTCCTTCTATTTCCCTTCTAAATGTTTTTTTTTCTTTGTTTTCTTTGTCTGAATTTCTCACTTCCTGTTCCCCCTCAGTAAACTGTTTAGTAAGCTGTTCTGGATGACTCCACACCACTCGGATGATGGTGTGAAGTTTACTGAGAAGAAACAGGAAGTGAGAAATTCAGACAAAGAAAAAAAAACATTTAGAAGGGAAATAGAAGGAAAAGGTAAGTGAACCAACAATGCACTAGCTTATAGGAACCTATTTAGAAAATAAAAAAAACAAACCTTTACAACCTCTTTAAGGACCGGAAGGATTTACCCCCTTAATGACAAGGCCATTTTTTGCGATACGGCACTGCGTCACTTTAACTGACAATTGCGCGGTCGTGCGACGTTTTACCCAAACAAAATTGATGTCCTTTTCTTCCCACAAATAGAGCTTTCTTTTGGTGGTATTTGATCACCTCTGCGGTTTTTATTTTTTGTGCTATAAACAAAAAAAGAGAGCGACAATTTTGAAAAAAAAAGCAATATTTTTTACTTTTTGCTATAATAAATATCCCTAAAAAATATATATAAAAAAAATGTCTTCCTCAGTTTAGGCCAATTTGTATTCTTCTACATATTTTTGGTAAAAAAAAAAAAAAAAATCACAATAAGCGTATATTGACTGGTTTGCGCAAAATTTATAGCGTCTACCAAATAGGAGATTGATTTATGCCATTTTTATTATTACTATTTTTTTTTTTTTACTATTAATTAGCGGTGATCAGCGGTTTTTAGCGGAACTGCGACATCGCGGAGGACAAATTGGACAGATGGGACCAGTGACATTTTATACAGTGATCAGTGCTATAAAAATGCACTGATTTCTGTATAAATGACACAGACAGGAAAGGGGTTAACACTAGTGGTGATCAAGGGGTTAAATGTGTTCCCTGGGAGGTGTTTCTAACTGTGGGGGGGAGGGGACTGACTGGAGGAGGAGACAGATCACTGTTCCTGATCACTAGAAACAGACAATCTTTCTACTCCCCTGACAAAATGGGGATCTGTTTGTTTACATTAACAGATCTCCGTTCTGGCTTCCTGTGGAGCGATCGCGGGTGGCCGGCAGACATCGCCGCCGCCGCCGGTAATGCTTTTTTGCTCTCATTAGAGCTGTGAGGGGTTAGAATCTTTGTTAGATTTCCCCTGGTGACCCCAGGTGGATAAGTCTCTTTGGAGAGGCGTCCTATCCTTTCCCAATGACACCTGATGGGCTTTCATTGGCAAGGGAAAGGAAATGATGAAACATATCCTTCAATGGAGACAGAGACACAGATAAAATACATTTTTTTCAACCGTCTATTTTTAAAGCGGTAGTAAACTGCTGCAAATAAAAAGAAAACCTTTCCCCTGAAAAATAATAGTATAATGTACTAGTATGCATCGTACATTATGAAATACTTTAAAATGAAGCCCTCCCGCGGCGCGCTGTCACAGCTGAGAGGGCTTTCATCTCCCCCGGTCTTCCTTCCAGGTTCTCCGGCTCCACGCAGGAGCCCTCGGTTACATCACAGTGCTCTGAAGGTCTGGCATGGTATGTCATACCTTCTGGGCGCATGCGCCATTGACGTCACCGGCTACATCCAGAGTGAATTACTCCTAAACAATTCATGTTTAGGAGATATTTATTTTACCTACAGGTAAGCCTTATTATAGGCTTACCTGTAGGTAAAAATCGCAAAGCGGACTTTACTACTGCTTTAAAGTTTTTATTGCTGTATGAGCCCTCATGTTTCATGATCCCCATTCCCTTCATTTCTCAAGGGGTAAAAAGTGAGGAGAAATCTCAAGAGAGTCACAGACAGGTGTGAAAACTCAACAGAGGTTCTATCCCTACCTCTCTCTATACAAAGAGCTAAAATGGTTACAAGGACACGTCTTTGTGTGCATGCAAAGCAAGAAAAACTGATAAAAATAGAGACCTGAGAAGTGGTTTTCGATGCCGTACACAATGGCAAGCATTCTACTTGTTTTATACAGTATATGTGGGATAATAACAGATCATGATTCACTAATTATACCTAGTACACACGACGAACACAGCGGTTTCAGTAAAGCCGAAGAAAGGATTTTCACTTAGGCCCACCAACACAAGAATCCCACCTAAAAATCTGTTAATAATGAGGCTCTATGCCGGTGAAAACACCGTCGAGAAAATCGACGGGAAAATAGAGGAACGGCTTGTTCCCCTACACACGGCCGTTTTTCCCGACATTTTTTCTCTTGGTCGAGAAAAACGACCGTGTGTAGGCCCTCCGGCAGTGTTTTTCCTATGGGAAAACTGCCGCGGAAAAAAATGCCGTGACTCACGACGAGAAAAATTAGAGCATGTTCTAATTTTTCTCGTCGTGATAAATGCCGTTTTTCTCGTCGGGAAAAATGTTGAAAAGCCCACACACGGTCGTTTTTCTCGTCGGGAAAAATGATGAAAAGCCCACACACGGTCGTTTTTCTCGTCGGGAAAAATGATGAAAAGCCCACACACGGTCGTTTTTCTCGTCGGGAAAAATGATGAAAAGCCCACACACGGTCGTTTTTCTCGTCGGGAAAAATGATGAGAATTTTTTTTATTTTTCCAGACGAGAAAAATGGTCGTGCGTACGCGGCATCAGAATGAGATGTTGGAGAATAATTCCACTCTCAATGCCTTGGGAAGCAAGACCATTGTTTTAAAGAGTGCAATTTTTATGCTTAATAGATCAATATATTCTAAAATGTCTTTGTTTAACCGGGTTAACGGCCGGCTCCTGTACGTATACATCGGCAGAATTGCACGGCTGGGCAGAGTAACGTATATTTACGTCACTTTAAAAGTCCCGCCACGCGGGCGCACGCCCCTGCCGCGAGCTCCGTGCCCGCGGGACCCGCGGACTCGATGTCCACCGGTGTATCACAATCGGGTCACAGAGCTGCAGAACGGGGAGAGGCAAGTGTAAACATACATCTCCCCGTTCTGCCTAGTGACAGTCACTGATCGTCTGCTCCCTCTCATCGGGAACAGCGATCAGTGACGTGTCGTAGCCATGCCCTCTAACAGTTAGAATTACTCCCGAGGACACACTTAACCCCTTCAGCGCCTTCTACAAGTTAACCCTTTCACTGCCAATGTAATTTTTACAGTAATCAGCGCATTTTTATAGCACTGATCGCTGTAAAAATGACAATGGTCCCAAAAATGTGTCAAAAGTGTCCTATCTGTCCGCCATAATGTCACAGTCACGATAAAAAATCGCTGATCGCCGCCATTACTAGTAAAAAAAAAAAATATTAATAAAAACGCCATAAAACTATCCCCTATTTTGTAGACGCTAAAACTTTTGCACAAACCAATCAATAAACGCCGATTGTGATTTTTTTTTTACCAAAATTATGTAGAAGAATACGTATCGGCCTAAACTGAGGAAACATTTTTGTTTTTTATATATTTTTTGGGGATATTTATTATAGCAAAAAGTATAAAATTTAGCATTTTTCGAAATTGCCGCTCTTTTTTTGTTTATAGCGCAAAAAATAAAAACCGCAGAGGTGATCAAATACCACCAAAAGAAAGCTCTATTTGTGGGGAAAAAAGGACGTCAATTTTGTTTGGGAGCCACGTCGCACGACCGCACAATTGTGAGTTAAAGCGACGCAGTGCGGAATCGCAAAAAGTCCTTTGGTCTTTGGCCAGCCAAATGGTTAAAAAAAAAAATCCAAACATATAATTTAGCCCTGAACTGTGTAGACGAATGAACGTAAAACAATATGTAAACTAGAGGTACTCCTTATACAGTTGGCAGCCATAGCTATGGCACCTCCTTCATATACTGTATCTCTTAACACAATGTACAATGACTTTCCGACCAGTGAAAAGCTGTGCATTGTGGAGGGGGGAGCCAGAACTTGGACTTTGTAGTTGAATGTTCCTGTAAACATATTGTAAAATGAGAAATGAGTCGGTGCTAGAGAGAAACGTGACCGCTAGCAAAAATGGTAACTATATACAACCCTCAATTTCTCTTGGAATCATGCAGCGCCGCCGCCACCAAACAATATAGTGTTTAAAACGTTAGCAAAAATATAGTATGAATGTGAATAAAGTCCACTTTCTGTCAAATAAAGTCCAACTTGAGAGTATAAACAATTGTGTCCATGTGTATTTTAGCCACTACTTGAAGAGTATCACACCATGTGTGCCTTGCTACCACCACTATGCACTCATTGACTCACAAGCTGCAAAGACTGCAGCAACAGTGCATGTGTTAAAGGTGGTGGTGCCTACAGCTTCTCCCCTTATAAATTCTTAGAGAGCCGCAATACTCATCGCCACAAGAAGGGCAGTGTATCCCCCAGACTTCTACAAACAATGAAACTTATCATCACTAAAGGGCACGGCAGGGCTTTTTTTCAGCAGGAACGCAGGGGAACGCAGTTCCGGCACCTCCAAAACTGAATGTATGTAATGGAAAGAGGTTCTGGGGTGTGCTGGAGAGTCTATTGATGCTGGCTGCTGGGGGATCTATTGTTGCTGGAGGGGATCTATTTTGCGAAAGGAAGGGAGTCTATTGTTGCTGGGGAGTTCTTCTGTTGCTCGTGGGGGATCTATTGTTGCTGGGGGGTCAGTCATTGCTAGGAGGAATGTACTGTTGAGGGAGGGGTCTTTGTTGCTGGCTGCTGGAGGGTCTATTGATGCTGGCTACTGGGGAATCTATTGTTGCTGGAGGGGATCTATTTTTGCAGGGGAGTCTATTGTTGCTGGTGGGGGATCTATTGTTGATGGGGTGGGTCTTATGTTGCAGGGGGTCAGTCGTTGCTAGGAGGGATCTGCTGGCTGCTGGAGGGTCTATTGATGCTGGCTGTTGGGAGTCCATTGTTGCTAGATCTATTTTACTGAGTTTCTTGTTATCATTAACAAATTCTATACAAAATAGTTAGCAGCACAAAATGATACTTGTTTCTGTATTCTCTAAAAGGGGTGGTACTGGGAGGTGTGTAAGGGGTGGAAGCAAGGTACGGTGCTCGGAGGTGGGTAGGGGGTGGAGTCAAGGGTGACTTGGAAGGGAGGAGTTCCTGCACCTATTCTCTGAGAAAAAAAGCCCTGGGGCACGGTATATGTAGGTTTCAAAATTATATGGCTGCTGCAACCGAGGACTGGAAACAGTGGCGTGACGTCAGCACATATCTTCACCCCTAAACGTTTCGTGCCACAGCACATCTCCAGGGGACACGCTATGCTGGATATCATCACAAGTCAAGAGTTAATTACATACAGTAGTTAAGTTGAAAAAGACGCAAGTCCATTTAGTTTACCAATAGGAAAAAATAGATAAACAAATTAAATGAAAACTTCTATATATAAAACCCTAAACCCCTGTATTGTTTCAGAGTACGGCAAGCAAAAACTCTTAAAGCATGGTACAAATTGCTCTGCCAGGGGAAAAAAATCCTTCCTGATCCCAAAAGGCTATCAGATATCCCTTAGATCAGTGATGGAGAACCTTGGCACCCCAGATGTTTTGGAACCACATTTCCCATGATTCTCATGCACTCTGCAGTGTAGTTGAGCATCATGAGAAATGTAGTTCCAAAACATCTAGGGTGCCAATTTTCCCATCACTGCCCTAGATCAACGATATCTGGGGAAATATTAACCTCTTGGCGCCGACAGCACACAAATATGTGGCCTCTCGGCGGGTGGGCCTTGGCGCAGAGCGGCCGCATATTTGCATGCAATATTACAAAACAAGCTGTGCCACGAGTGCGTGCCCTGCTTGCTCCCGCCACAGTTACTGGTGGCTAATGGGAAGCTCCCTATCGCTCCTTACGATCAGAAGCGTTCCAGCCATGTGACTCCCAATCATGGCGGCCACATGACCATAAACCCTGCCCCGCCTCCTGGCATCTAAAACCCCTTAAAGGCCAAGGAGGCCCTGGCACCAAAGGGTTAAGACACAGTAGAGGAGGACAAATACAATGCCAGTTCCTAATGTTGCTATTTGCACACTGGTCTTATGTGACTGTATGGAGATATTTTTAAGTGTGTGCTTTACATGAGTGCCTGCAGTTTAGCAACTTTCACTTTAAAGTAGAGCGAAACACAGTCATTAAATGCTTATAGAGCAAAATGTGTTGATGTAATTTCAAAAGTTGTCTTCAATGTTCTTAACCCCTTCAGCCCCGGAAGAATTTACCCCCTTCCTGACCAGAGCACTTTTTGCGATACGGCACTGCGTCGGTTTAACTGGCAATTGTGCGGTCATGCGACGTTGCACCCAAACAGAATTGACGTCCTTTTTTTCCCACAAATAGAGCTTTCTTTTGGTGGTATTTGATCACCTCTGCGCTTTAAATTTATTGCGCTATAAACAAAAAAAGAGCGACAATTTTGAAAAAAAAGCAATATTTTTGACTTTTTGCTATAATAATTTATAATAAATATCCCCAAAAAAATATATAAAAATATTTTTTTTCTTCAGTTTAGGCCAATATGTATTCTTCTACATATTTTTGTTGAAAAAATCTCAATAAACATATATTGATTGGTTTTTGCAAAAATTATAGCGTCTACAAAATAGGGGATAGAATTATGGCATTTATTTTTATTTTTATTAGTAATAGCGGCGAAGAAACAAGATCTGTGATTTTTATTGTGACTGCGACATTATGGCGGACACATCGAACACTTTTGACACTATTTTGGGAGCATTGTCATTTTTACAGCGATCAGTGTTATAAAAATGCACTGATTATAAATCTATTGAACGAAAAAAAAAAAAATGCACTGATTACTGTGTAAATGACACTGGCAGGGAAGGGGTTAACCACTAGGGGGCGATGAAGGGGTTAAGTGTGTCCTAGGGAGTGATTCTAACTGTGGGGGGGCTGGGCTACGAGTGACACGACAGTGATCACTGCTCCCGATCACAGGGAGCAGTAGACCAGTGTCCTGTCACTAGGCAGAACAGGGAAATGCCTTGTTTACATAGGCATCTCCCCGTTCTGCCTCTCCTTAACATGGTCGCGGGCCGGCGGCGAACATCAAGTTCACGGGGCCCGCGGGCACAGTCACGGAGAGTGCGTCGGGCACGCGCCCGCTGCACGGCTTCTTAAATGGGACGTACAGGTACGTCCATTTGCCCACCGCTGCCATTCTGCTGACGTATATCGGCGTGCAGTGGTCGGGAAGTGGTTAAATGTGTAGCCTTCATTAAAATACCTGTTGGTCCTGCTATACTGTAAATCAGGGCTTGACAAATTTGCTTGGAATCTAGGAGCCAGCTAAAAAAGTTAGGAGCCAGGAACGCGCCCTGTACCGCCGAGCTCGCGCGCAGAAGCGAACGCATACGTGAGTAGCGCCCGCATATGAAAGCGGTGTTCAAACCACACATGTGAGGTATCGTGGCAATTGGTAGATCGAGCGCAATAATTCTAGCACTAGACCTCCTCTGTAACTCAAAACATGCAACCTGTAGAATTTTTTAAACGTCGCCTATGGAGATTTGAAAGGGTAAAAGTTTGTCGCCATTCCACGAGCGGACGCAATTTTGAAGCGCGACATGTTGGGTATCAATTTACTCAGCGTAACATTATCTTTCACAATATAAAAAAAAAAAAAATGGGCTAACTTTACTGTTGTCTTATTTTTTAATTAAAAAAAAGTGTATTTTTTCCCAAAAAGTGCGCTTGTAAGACCACTGCACAAATACGGTGCGACAGAAAGTATTGTAACGACCGCCATTTTATTCTCTAGGGTGTTAGTATAAAAAATATATATAATTATAATGTTTGGGGGTTCTAATTAGAGGGAAGGAGATGGCAGTGAAAACACAGGGGAAGCCTCATTAGCATTGCTGGTTGTCTTGTCATACCAACGGCGACCACAAGATGACGCCAGATCACAGAAGGAAGCATAGGCCTGCAGAAGGCCGCAAAGCCGCGGCCCAATGCGCTTGCACGGCGCGCTGGGGGGGGGTTCACGTAGACCCAGGATACCCCAGCTGTGCTGCCCCAGGTGCCAGGTCGCTAATTCTAGTCGCAATGGCGACCTGGCGCCCGGGGTTTGTCGACCCCTGCTGTAGATGCCCTAGTTCCTACACATTTTGTAAATCTGGCCATACATGGATTGAAATTTGGCCCGTTCAGCAGGGACCAGTTGAATTTCGATCCATGTATGGGCTAGCTAGTTGTACGCAGATGGATCTATCTATTGACTCATGTACAACCAGCCTGACGGCCATGGCATGGCCCACTCTTATCACTATCGGAAAGCAATGATATGTAGTCAATGCTGAACTGAGAGCATATAGAAAGGAAGTGGTTGCAGAAGATCAGCAGCAATGAGGTGCAAAAAAAGCTTCTAAAGGTAAAAAACATATTTTATGGAATAAAAAAAAACCAATGTAACGGTTTATGGTACACAAAGATTTAGAAAGCTAAATGTCTTCCTGTCGTGGTGTAGATCTACTTTACATTTAAGGAACTTAGCCTTGGTGAACAAACTTCTATATCATCCTTTTTTATTATACCTACATATTACTGTCCTACTGTGTAAAGTATTACTTGGGAATAAGATCCTGTATTCATCCGATTGTTAGAACACGTTCGTTGGCCGGAAGCCCCCAAGTCCCGGGTACAACAAATACATAGAATTTAATTGGTATTGTTCCTGTCTACCCTTTTTCACACACACACACACAGATACAGAAAGATATTTTAGCAGTTTTCTGCCTGGGGTTGTAAATATTTGACGCATGCATGACAGCTTGCGAATCCGGCGTGTACTTTCACGGAGGACGTGTCGGCATATGAAACAAGATATTCATCTTGGAGGGATGGGGCTGGTAAAAAAATGTCTCCTAAAATAAATACATAATGTGATTTTAGCTAGCAGGGTTGGATTGAAGCTTTGTGCTATCTCCACTCTCTGGTGATGGGCTTGCGGGAGCTTTGTACAGAGCTGCATAGTGGCTGAGATGATGTTGATGATGTTGAGCGGCTGGTAGGCTGTCAGATTTCGAATACAAATTGCATGTTGCATCAAACTGCGTTACGTGTTCTTAAAAGGGACCTATTATTAAAATTCATATGAATCAAAAGGGTACTTGTCAGCATAGCAAATCACATTACTTGCAATAAAAAGAAACAGCAACTGCTCCACTTACAGCCCCCCCGTGTACCCAACATTATTCAAGTAGCAGCAAGCAACCCATTCATAGATTAAATTCGTTGTGGCTTAGGACTTGGAAAATGTGTTGAAAATACATAGGAAGACTGGATATTGTACCTGTTGGCCTAGTGCATAATCCCATAAAACACATAGTATCTCACAAAAGTACAAAAGTGAGTACACCCCTCACATTTTTGTAAATATTGTATTATATCTTTTCATGTGACAACACTGAAGAAATGACACTTTGCTACAATGTAAAGTAGTGAGTGTACAGCTTGTATAACGGTGTAAATTTACTGTCCCCTCAAAATAACTCAACACCCAGCCATTAATGTGTAAACCACTGGCAACAAAAGTGAGTACAGCCCTAAGTGAAAATGACCAAATTGGGCCCAATTAGCCATTTTCCCTGTCCGGTGTCATGTGACTCGTTAGTGTTACAAGGTCTCAGGTGTGAATGGGGAGAAGGTGTGTTAAACTTGGTGTTATCGCTCTCACTCTCTCATACTGGTCACTGGAAGTTCAACATGGCACCTGATGCAAAGAACACTGAAAAAAAAGAATTGTTGCTTTACATAAAGATGGCCGAGGCTATAAGAAGATTGCCAAGACCCTGAAACTGAGCTGCAGCATGGTGGCCAAGACCATACAGCGGTTTAACAGGTCAGGTTCCTCGCTATGACCAAAGATGATGAGTGCACGTGCTCAGCGTCATATCCAGAGATTGTCTTTGGAAAATAGATGTATGAGTGCTGCCAGCATTGCTGCAGAGGTTGAAGGGGTGGGGGGTCAGCCTGTCAGTGCTCAGACCATACGCCGCACACTGCATCAAATTGGTCTGCATGGCTGTCGTCCCAGAAGGAAGCCTCTTCTAAAGATGATGCACAAGAAAGAGCCGCAAACAGTTTGCTGAAGACAAGCAGACTAAGGACATGGATTACTGGAACCATGTCCTGTGGTCTGATAAGACCAAGATAAACTTATTTGGTTCAGATGGTGTCAAGTGTGTGTGGCGGCAACCAGGTGAGGAGTACAAAGAAAACATAGTCATATTCCTCGCCCCACCATTAATTTACCCCCAACTTACCTAAATTTTGGTATTACTCTCCCTGCAGCACTCTGTATTCTTTAGAATTTGGCACACTTTGGCGTGAAGCACTTGGTGCATACGTCTGTGCGTGCACAACGTATACTATCTGCTTTCGGAGCTTATGTCCATGTCTGTGTTTCCCCTGGAGAATAACTGCGTACAACCGCATCTTCTAAATCAACTCATTGGGAAGCTGCAGGCCCTGAGAAAGTGATTATGACCCCTGTACATCCATGTGTATGAACCCTAAAATTATTTTTTTTTTTTTATTCCTGAACTTTGTAAAATTGTATATTTTAATTTTTTTTTATTCTTTTTTTCTTTTACAATATTTTAATTGAGTGCTCAATCGTTTTACACATGAAACCGTTCAACTCCAGATCATCTCCCAATGGTAAAACAAGAAAAAAAAAGGTGAAAAAGGGGTCACCGCAGAGGGGCTTCGCACTGAACAACATACAGAAAAAATTCCTATATGACAGTGGACACAGGTACCGCTCCAGAAAATAGGGCGAGTAGACCCTATTGGGACGTCTTGTAGCATAAAAGAGGGCAGGTGTCCACTAAAACTTTACAGATCTCCATTGACATCTCTAATTAATAACTTATACTAGCACTAGGGTGGAAAATGGCTTCCCTGGGCCTGTTGCCCCAATCATTAGCCAGGTTGCATTGTCAAAAAAGAAAAAGAAAGGGGAGATAAGGAAAGGATGAGTACAAGTAGTAAAATTAAGTAGCCAAATAAGACCGAGAGTCACTCTCCCTCTAGGACAGTAGTTCTCAACCTGGGGTCAGGACCCCCTCAGGGGTCGATTGGCAATTTGCCAGGGGTCACAGAATCCTGGGCTGTTCCTGAAGCCCCCACCGCTCTCCCAGCCTTTTCGCAGAAGCCCAGCAGGGCTGTCCCTGGAGCCTGTGGCCGCCCAGCTGGGCTGTTCCTGGAGCCTGCGGCCACCCACTGAGCCTTTTCTAAGCCTCCCATTCAGTTCACAGCATGGGTGGGGGGCAGAGACTAGAGGTCAGCTGACTGGTGAGGAATGTGAAGTGGGGGGGGCTGGAGGAGACCCCATCTCCTGATTTCGGCATAGGTGTCACTGCTGCGAGACACCACAGAGTTGGAGACACAGTGAGTAACACTATCTGTGATTATAGTTGCCATTAAAAGTCCCCACTACAGTTCTCAGATCAGCAGATGACCTTCATCAAGAGCACCGAAGTTGGCTGATCGGAACTCCCCCCAGCACTGCCTCTGATCCCACATCCCAGCAGCACTGCCACTCATCCCAACTCCCCCCAGCACTACCACTCATCCCAACTCCCCCCCAGCACTGCCACTCATCCCAACTCCCCCCCAGCACTGCCACTCATCCCAACTCCCCCCCAGCACTGCCACTCATCCCAACTCCCCCCCAGCACTGCCACTCATCCCAACTCCCCCCCACCAAGGAGTAAGAGAAGGAATAAAAATAGTGAATACATGGAAGGGAGAGGAAAATAGGGGGAGGAACAAAGAAAAAGGGAGAGAAAGAATAAGAGAACGAACAAGAAAGACGGCTAGAGAGAGGGATGGGGAAAAAACAGGAAATGAGGATAGAGAGGGATAAAAGTGAAAGAAAGGAGAGCAAAGAGAAAGTGGTACATCCCAAAATGTACCATAAGGGGTTTTAATTTTGTACAAGTGGAAGGGACTCAGGGAGTGCTAAATGTCCGTGGGTTAGGGGTGCAAATTACTTGTCTTGCCTTGGGTGCTGACAACCCACGCTACAACAATACTTTTACTGTTAGGGGTCCCCACAACATGGGAAATTTTTATCAAGGGGTCATGGCACTAGTAAGATTGAGAACCACTGCTCTAGGATAATACCACAGCGGGGGGTATCCCAGGATGTTTACTCCCCCATGCCTTACAGATTTTTTTTTTTTATTCAAAATTTTTTAATTGTCATTTTTTATTCCTAATGCCGCGTACACACGACCGTTTTTCCTGACGAGAAAAATTAAATTTTTAAAAATGGTCGTGAAAAACGGTGGTGTGTATGCTCCAGAGTATTTTTCTCGACGAGAAAAATGCCCGAATTTTTTTTAGAACCTGCTCTATTTTTTCTCGTCGTTTTTCACGTCGTTCTTTTTAACGTTGTGAAAAACGGTCGTGTGTATGCTTTTACGAGGAGAAAAAAAATGTACATGCTCAGAATCAAGTATAAGACGGGAGCGCTCGTTCTGGTAAAACTAGCGTTCGTAATGGAGATAGCACATTCGTCACGCTGTAACGGACTGAAAAGCACGAGGACTCAAAAGCACGAAGACTGAAAAGCATGAATCGTCTCTCACCAAACTTTATTAACACGGGGATCAGCAATCGCAGCACAAAGGGTGGCGCCATTCGAATGGAACTTCCCCTTTATAGTGCCGTTGTACGTGTTGTACGTCGCCGCGCTTTGCTCAAGCATTTTTTTTCACGAACGTGTGTATGCAAGGCAGGCTTGAGAGGAAACAAGAAAAATCACGTCGAGAAAAACTTTGTTTTTTTCCATGACATGAATAACATGAATAACAGTCGTGTGTACGCAGCATGAGAGAAAATATGTACAATGCCAATTCAATTATTCTAAGAACTGCCATGTGTATGGGCTTCATGAAGGAAAAATAAGAGCTGGATCTTACAGATTTGGTCATAGGTGTGACCTATAAGGTCTTTGCAGTTGGGTGTTAATGGGCATTTCCTTTTTGCATTCAAATATGCAGTACAAAGCTAAAAGTACAAATCTAATGGTTAATTTTGCCAGTACAGATTAGTATACGAGGCTTGATGTAGCAGGGAAGATCTTGGGAGAGCAGACAGGGAAACGGCTGTTCTTTATATTTTTCACCTCCTCCTCACTCCCCTGCTTGCTATCACCTGAATTCTATTCTTGGCCACCAGACTGAAGCTTGTATGCTAATTTTCTCACCACCGCTCTATGACTTCCTCACAGCTCTCATCTGTGCCATTGTACTGATTTTTGCTGGATGGCATTATTGCTTGGTACTCTACCCAGAATCCTTCTGATTGAACAAGTCAAAGCTGTTGACGGTGATCAGCTTGAATTTTTATTTGGCCGGTTTACAGTCTTGTTTCTGTGAGTGAAAATTCCTCGTTCTTTGTAATGTCTTGATGAACGAGGTTAAGGGGTCTCAATTATTAGAAGGCCTACAGCCATACAGGGTGCAATCTGAAAACTTACATAGATACTTGCAGGCATCACAAGGTACCTTCACTTGTAAAAGTCTTGCCTTTTTGCCCATTCAGGGCAAAGTGGTAGTGTCGGGTAATAGCCCAGCTGCCCCTGGAAGGTATACTCTCCCATCCATGCCATTGTCCACTCTGGGTAAGTGTTGGCGGTATTGGATGGTATCTGACATCGATGTCTCTCTCCATGTGACCGTGTTCAGGCTTAGGCATTTTTTTGCTTAGGCCCAAGAGCTGGCCCATGATGGTAGGCAACATACTTTCCTATATCCAGGCGCATTACCAGAGTGAGGATTCTGGCAAAGCAGGAAGGTGGCAAAGGATCGCAGATTAGCGAGTATTATCTTGGGAAAGGATGGGCTATCAAAAAACATGGTCATTTTGCCCTTGAATGGGCAGGGGGCAGTTCTTCTTTCAGTACTGTTAATAATTTAGACCAGGTACCATTCAATTTATTGTAGGTTCAACACAAACACACAGTGCCTCCTCATTAGTGCAGCCTATCTTTGCCCATCAGTGCAGCCTATCAGTGCCCATCAGTGCAGCCTCATTAGTGCAGTAAAGGCATTACCTGTTTGCAAATTTTTATAACAAACTATAAAAAAACTTTTTTTTTTTTCGTTTAGCAAAAAAACTATTAAATACCACCAAAGGAAAGCTCTATTTGTGTGAAAAAAAATGATAACAAATTTTGTTTGGGTACAGTGTTGAATGACCGCGCAATTGTCATTCAAAGTGTGACAGCGCTGAAAGCTGAAAATTGGCCTGGGCAGGAAGGGGGTAAAAGTGCCCAGTAGACAATTGGTTAAAAACAGGATCTATGCTAGTTTGCCCCTATATAAAGCCACCTACTCGGGCAGGGGTTGTCCAGGAAAATTTGAAAAGGTATGGACCTGTTGGCTAGATGAAAATTCCACAGCAACTGATGCAGTAACCAATTCCTAGATTAACAATATATCTCTAGTTTGTCAGTATATTGACCCAACTATTCTCATGTTGCATTATCCTGTCGGTACCAATTCAAGCACAGATTCTCCTGAAATTAACATCTCCCCACATTGGGGTTATAGTATCAGTTAGTTTGTTTATGTTGAATGTTGTGCCCTGTTGCGGTATGTTGCTGCATCAGAGGAACTGCCCCTGCGTGGCCAAAGGTTTGGCCCTGCGTGGGCTAATTTTGTATGCTAATGAAAAATTCAATAAAAAAGATTTTGCAAATGTAGCGGGGTCTTTAAATCTAGGGGAATGTTTGAGTGGTAGTTGTACTCAAACACATTATTTGATAGGGCTTTGCTAAACCATTTTATGCTGCAGGTGGGATACTAGTGTATACTTCCCTGTGGCCTGTGGATGGCGCTGCCATCGGAGGCTAGGGTTGAACCGCTGGTATAGTGCTGTGCCTTAGATGTCCCCTCTCGGCGGAGGTATGGTGGGTGTGTCGGCCTGCTGTGCATGCTGGGAGAGGATATAAAAGGGACAGACACTGCCTGTGGGGGGGGGGGTGAGTTCCCCGGGGGTCCTACCCCGGGGAGTGTGTTGTTCTGTTCGTTGGCCACCCCGGGCACCTTTAGCCTTGGGGTGGGGTTCCTGGCCCGGTACACTGGCGGATCAGTTCCAGGCACCTTTTAGCCCTGGGGCTGCAACTGAAGGCCTTGGGTCCAGCACCTTCTGCTGGGGCCCACAGAGGGAGGAGGAATCCCAGGGTGCTGCCTTGCGAGGAGACCCGTATCTGGAAGAGGAGGCTGGGTGAGGACCATTCCGAGGAACTGGTGAGAGATCACAGTGAAGGAAGGGGCCCGGTAACTCTCTGGAGGGATGTCATCTCCCTGAAAGAGGCCTAATACCACAAGCAAAGTTCACCAGGTCTGTGGCAGAGACCCAAAGTTCACCAGGTCTGTGGCAGAGACCCAAAGTTCACCAGGTCTGTGGCAGAGACCCAAAGTTCACCAGGTCTGTGGCAGAGACCCAAAGTTCACCAGATCTGTGGCAGAGACCCAAAGTTCACCAGATCTGTGGCAGAGACCCAAAGTTCACCAGATCTGTGGCCGAGACCCAAAGTTCACCAGGTCTGTGGCAGAGACCCAAAGTTCACCAGGTCTGTGGCAGAGACCCAAAGTTCACCAGGTCTGTGGCAGAGACCCAAAGTTCACCTGGTCTGTGGCAGAGACCCAAAGTTCACCAGGTATGTGGCAGAGACCCAAAGTTCACCAGGTCTGTGGCAGAGACCCAAATTTCACCAGGTCTGTGGCAGAGACCCAAAGTTCACCAGATCTGTGGCAGAGACTCAAAGTTCACCAGGTCTGTGGCAGAGACCCAAAGTTCACCTGGTCTGTGGCAGAGACCCAAAGTTCACCTGGTCTGTGGCAGAGACCCAAAGTTCACCTGGTCTGTGGCAGAGACCCAAAGTTCACCAGATCTGTGGCAGAGACCCAAAGTTCACCAGGTCTGTGGCAGAGACCCAAAGTTCACCTGGTCTGTGGCAGAGACCCAAAGTTCACCTGGTCTGTGGCAGAGACCCAAAGTTCACCTGGTCTGTGGCAGAGACCCAAAGTTCACCAGGTCTGTGGCAGAGACCCAAAGTTCACCAGGTCTGTGGCAGAGACCCAAAGTTCACCAGGTCTGTGGCAGAGACCCAAAGTTCACCAGGTCTGTGGCAGAGACCCAAAGTTCACCAGATCTGTGGCAGAGACCCAAAGTTCACCAGATCTGTGGCAGAGACCCAAAGTTCACAAGGTCTGTGGCAGAGACCCAAAGTTCACCCGTAACAGTTTGTGCAGAGACTGTGTGTAATCTAATTCGAGCATCACTCCGGCTGCTAGGATCCACTCTAATGGGAGACTATCCGGGTGAGCTGAGCCTACTTGAAGATACAGGTAGTGAATTGTATATTCGTTTGTGCCTGGACCTACTCCAACACCTTTTGCTGTCCTGTTCTCCATCCACCCTTTTCTATCTAGTGACTGTGCATATGAGAAAATAAACTCTACGTTGGAGTTGCAATTGGTGTGGACCTTGGAGTTATTGGGGGAAATAGAGACTTGTTTTTATTGCAGTAGAGATGAGAACCATTCTCTGGAGAACCTAGCCGTAGAGACCCAGTTGCATTACACCGCTCAACCTCTTCACACAGGAGGGTACGGGCATGTGGTACGGTGTGCCCCTTTTCCTATAAGTAAGCCAAAGGTAAGGAAGAGGGGTCTGTGTGCTACACAAAAAAAACAAAAAACATGATCTATGATACCCACAACAAAAATGACATGTGTTGCTCAAGGCTCCACTAGGTCCTCTTGCATGACAAACCTCCAGGCGTGTCGAAAAGCACAGAGCTCGTCCCAGCTCAAAACATCTAGTAGGGAAAGGAAGTCCTAAAAGCCGCACATCACAGCAAAGTTGTATGACAGCCACAGCCCGGACTTCAACCAGGCCACGACTGCTTGGGGCCTGGCTTGAGGCTGTCATACAACTCCTTAAAGGGTTTTGCTGTGATGTGCGACTTTTAGGACTTTCTTTCCCTACAGGATCTATGGTAGTTACACGAAAAGTGTATCAATATACTTACCTTGTGATTCCAGACCCAAGTAGGGAGTGTTGAAGTCTCTCTTTTTGTTATTTTTGTGTTCCAATAAGTTTTTTTTATTGAGATTATGTAAAGTGAACATAATAAGAGAAGAAAATTAAATAAAATAATATATAAACAGAAAGAGGTAGCTACGCAGGGCAACATCGTTGTAAAACGTAGAGCAGTCTATAAGTGCATTTGCCATAACACTCTTTTTGTTTTTATATAAAAGTTTTTTTTTTTTTGGATAGTTTCCAGAAACAGAACCGTAAAATCTCCCAGTCCCAATAGAAACTAGAAAGAAAATCAAAGAGAGACAAGCTCTCACAAAACGGGATTTTGAAGGGGGATACCAGTTCTGTTGTAGGTGAGTACACTTGAGACAGTAGATATAGAAAAATATAAATTAATTCATAACATCTTAAAATTGATATTGCAATGATACAGAATCATAAAAGCTTGGAAACAAAGAACTAGAATGTGCAAGTAGCCGACATGTTTCGCACGGTTGTGCTTCGTCAGGGCTTAGCACTTGTTTCATCCTGTTGGATCTGGCATCCACCGGGTAAGCTGCAATAGGAACTGGGTCGGTTGTCGGTTTTGATGCGCATGTCCAGCGGAGTGCGTTTCTGTTCAATGTTCTTGGAGTAAACTAGGTGAGCATGTCATAACTTTTTTCCAAGTTTGTTAATATGCAACAAATTTGTATTATGTAACAAATGCATATATATTGATATCATATCATTGTTTGACATGAATTATAAATCTTTATGTCTTATACAGACTTGATGAAATAAAAGAGAAGTGCTAAGCCCTGACGAAGCACAACCGTGCGAAACATGTCGGCTACTTGCACATTCTAGTTCTTTGTTTCCAAGCTTTTATGATTCTGTATCATTGCAATATCAATTTTAAGATGTTATGAATAAATTTATATTTTTTTATATCTACTGTCTCAAGTGTACTCACCTACAACAGAACTGGTATCCCCCTTCAAAATCCCGTTTTGTGAGAGCTTGTCTCTTTGATTTTCTTTCTACTCTTTTTGTTTTTATTGTAAATGTGGTTCATTTTATATGACAGGTCCACTTTGATCACTAGTGATAGGATGATCACAGTTTAAAAAAACACAATCAGCAAATGATGGTAGGTAGTTACCACATTTTGCTCTTTGTCTTTATTTTATAAATCTGTATGTTGGCTATATAGACATTTGCCTTTTGTAATGTTTCCACTTCCTGTCAGTTTTATTTACATCGATTTTTTTTTGTAAGGGTTGCTGCCGTTTTCCTATCTAAGCTCCATCTCCTTCAATTCTCCTATGCCTGTCTTGCTTATATATGGTTTGCTTTATCTATTGTATTCTCCTTTTTATATATTCTGTCACATATGGTTGTTTACTAACAATTTATTTATGCATGTAATTCCAACTTGCCTCTTGGCCATATTTCACTTACCCTTTACATTTCCTTTATAATTATTTTTAGATATATTATTCCTTTCAAATCCTTTCATATCTGTGTATGAGGATTTTTATATGTTTTTATATATTCTAGTTCTATCGCCAAACTCCAGGCAAAGAAGCATATGCACAGTTTAGATGCATATATGATATTTCACATATACAGTATATGAGCTGAAGACTTTAAGTATTATAATACAAAATAATAATTATAATTCATACTGTGTATTGCTTTGTTGCACTATTTTATAATATCAGCTTTTTAGAAAACAGTGTTGATTTACAGCTGAGGCTGGGTTCACACTGATACGACACGACATTCATCCGACTTTCATCCTACTTTGCTCTGCGACATCAGTCCTACATTGATCCTACATTGGTCCGACATCCATCCGACTTTCATGAACAGGATACTACTTTGATCCGACATTGTGCTAGTCTGACTTGTTCTTTGACCAATCAAAACAATCCCAGGGTGAGATGAATTCCTTTTACTGCTGCTGTAATCACCATGTCGGATGTCAAATGTCGGATGGTTAGGACAAGGATCCTACTTTGATCCGACTTCAATGATATTCAATGGGCTGAAGTAGGATCGAAGTCGGACAGAAGTAGTGCAGGGAGCATTTTTAATGTCGGACCGACTTGTGTCGGACCAGTTAAAGTGGAGTTCCACGCAAATTGACAAGTGTAGCGTATATGAATCAGTATAATGCGTACATAATACATTGACACTCCAAAAAAAAAATTCCCATCACAATACCTGAATTATGACATCTGAAGGGCTACTTCCGGCGTCTCTCTCCCGCGGGAGTAGGCGTTCTCCTGCGCCGCACTGTCTCCTGGGAGCAAAGTGTCATGCATCCCATGACTCAGTGCAGCTCGAAGCCCATGCAAATCGACCGTTGTCATGGTAACCATGAAGTTTACGGCGCGGCTCGCCGTTAACACGGCGCATGCGCGGGATTGAGCAGCGAATGGTGGGTGATATGCACTCACTGCTTTCCGGAAATAGGTGCTTGTGGGCTTCACAATGCCCACAAGCAAAATGGAAACGTCTGACAGCAGATTATCTAAGTTATCCTTGCTCATAAAAACGGACAGCGGCGGTTTGAAAACATCTAAGTAGTGAGTATGGTAATGTAGTGCGGAATGCAAAAGTATGAGAAAAAAAAAAAAACGGCTGCGGAACCTCCGCTTTAAGACGGCTCTCATAGGGATTCATTGATTTTCACACGTCATGCGACATGAGCTCCTAATGTCGGAGCATTTGTCGGACAAGTGTGAACCAGGCCTGATTACTTAGCTACTAAGATACTGTAATATAGGTACGTGGACTTTCAAAAATGGTGTTGGACACCATATATTTATGTAGCGCCCACCCCATTTGGGGGTGCTGTGTACCCAGATTTAGGGGCTGGTCTGAGATAGTATTTGGGCTCAGACCGTTCTCATTTATAGGTTGTGCTACTCTATTTCTCCAGGTGGTATACTGGTGTGCAGTTCCCTGTGGCCTGTAGGTGGCACTGCCATGACAGGTCAGGGTTGAACCATCAGTACTAGTGCTGTGCCTTGGGGTGTCCTCTCTCGGCAGCGGTACAGTGGGCGTGGTTGGCCTGCTGTGCATGCTAGGAGAGGATACATAAGGGGCAGACGCCGCCTGGGAGGAGTCTTCGGAGGAGGAGAGGAGTCGGAGTCCAAGTGCGTGGCGCATGGCCCTCCAGGCCATGGGGCCACGTGTGCATCAGTCCCAGGCACCTTTAGCCCTGGGGCTGCATCTTCAACACTGGGCCCAGCACCTTTAGCTGGAGCCCACCTTTGGGAAGAGGAATCCCAGGGTGTCCCTCGCGAGAGAGAGAAGAGGAAGCCGGGGGAGGACCTTTCTGACGGACCGGTGAGAGTTCACGGTGAAGGAAGGGGCCCGGTAACTTTCTGGAGGGATTCATCTATTCACCAAGGGCCTAGTAATGTGCTGCTGCTGGCACCTGTCCTTATGTACCAAAGCTAAGAGGTTCGGGGTCTGATAGATTCTGTGGCAGAGAGTCTCCCGATCGTATCTAGGGAAAGAACCTGATTAAACGTCCGAGCATCAGTTCGGCTGCTAGGATCCACTTTACAGGAGACTATCCGGGTGAGCTAAACCTACTCTGGGATAGAGTAGCGATTGTAATATCTACTTGGGATAGAGAGGTGACTGTAGAATCTACTTGTGCCTGGACTAACCTCCCAAAACCTTGCTGTCCTGTCTCTCATCCACCCTTTCCTATCTGCTGAATATTGACAAAAATAAACTCAACGTTGGAGTTTAGAGTGGTGTGGACATTGGAATTACTGGGGGGGGGGGGGACGGGGGACAGAGACTTGTCCCTATATCCTAGGTCCTAGGAGATGAGAACCAACTGACGGAGGAACCTATCTGTGGGACCCAAATACATAACACCGCTCAACCTCCTCAACCAGGAGGGTACGGGCATATAGTACGGTGTGCCCTTTTCCTGCAAGTGAGCCAAAGGTAGGGAAAAGGGTCCGTGTGCTACATTTATATATAAGAATAGCCAGGATTTTATATATATATATCTATATATATCTATATATATAGATATATATAGACATATATATAGATATATATATAGATAGATATCTATATATATCTATATATAGATATATATGTGTAGCGGGGTGTTCGGGGGTAGCGCTACATATATATATATATATATATAGATAGATAGATATATATATATATATAGATATATAGATAGATATATCTATCTATATATCTAGATATATCTATCTAGATATATAGATATATATACTGTTTTGTCTGAAAAAAAAATTGTGATTCTGTTCAGCTAATCCTGTGATTCTGAGATTCCTGACATACTGCATGATATACAGAATGGAATACAGCTGGAAACTCCATATCATCCGATTGCGGTAATAATTATTAGCTTGAAAGTGAGTACAGCATAGATACACGTACGTGTTTGGGGCGTGAGGCCTTAACATGTAAGCATATCTGTGCTGTACTTAACTTCAAGCTAATAAATATTACCACAATCGGATGATATGGAGTTTTTCGGCTGTATTCCATTCTATAGTCTGTACTTTGAGAGTTACTGGAGACGTTATAAGCCTTGGCACCGGTTTTCTCAATTTTCTTATGGGATCTCGATGAGAGCGTTGCTTTTTGTTGTATGAATACACATATTCAATATGTTTGGATGACTGCCCATTGGACTGGGAGCTCAAACAGAAAGCTTTAAATCTCTCATAGAACATATTAGGGTCACACTCTAGCTATGCAGAGTTTCAAGGCCGAACAGGATTCCAATTTTAATAGGTATGCTTTTCCTAGTGGGAAACCTTCATTGTCCATATTGTCATGGAGAGGGGTTGTCTACACTCGTTTGCAGCTATCTGTACTCGACTGTGTCTACAGATATACTGTAGACGCAGTGTTTCTCAACTCCAGTCCTCAAGGCGCCCCAACAGGTCATGTTTTCAGGATTTCCATTATTTTGCACAGGTGATTTGATCAGTTTCACTGCCTTAGCAATTACCACAGCTGTTTCATCAGAGGTAAATCCTGAAAACATGACCTGTTGGGGCGCCTTGAGGACTGGAGTTGAGAAACACTACTGTAGAGCAGTGGTCATCAACCCTGTCCTCAGGGCCCACTAACAGGCCAGGTTTTATGTATTACCTTTGGGGAGATGCAGACTAGAATACTGCAATCACTGAGCAGCAAATGATATCACCTGTGATGTATTTCAGTTACCTTGCAAACCTGGCCGGTTAGGCTGGATTCACACCTATGGCATTTTTTGTGCTTTTTGCATTTTGCAGATTTGCACTACAGAACGTGTTCCATAGGAAGCCATAGTAAATGGACTGTAGTGCAAATCTGACAAAAATGCAAAAAGAACAACAAATGCATAGGTGTGAATCCAGCCTTAGTGGGCCCTGAGGACAGGGTTAATGACCACTACTGTAGATGATTCAGTGATTGGCTGTGGTTAGGAGAACGTAGAAGATTATAGTTGAAATAATGTGCTTCCAATAGGTGAAGGAACAATGATGATATTTTCACAAAGTTGCTGCCATGTGACCACTGGAGACACATAGTATGTTAGTAGTGACATGACTAAGCACTAGATCGTAGTGCGAAACGCGTCGGCTGTTCCCCACTTTTTGCTGTGACCTGTAGTGCTCCATGTTTTTTACCAAATAAAGGCAACCTTTATAGTTTTTTGGGAGTGCGGCTGTCCATGTTCTAAATTTTTCCTATGTTAGCTGAGGAATCAGCATTGCTACCAAAAAGTGCATGCGATTTTATGGAAACGCATGCATCGAGGACCTGTATCTATGTGCTTACCTCATATCTGAAGGTATGAGGTGGCACCAAATGTCTCGTTGATGAGCACATATCTTCCTGCATTTATGGTCCATCTGCACCCACAAACTAATCACAAAGAAAAGCTAACAAAGCATCTGTCTTGGGGATCAATTATTCTTGTGAGGCAATTTTTTTCGCAAAGATTTTTTCTTCTCTCTATTGAGCAAAAATAAATAGTTCCATCTGTTGCTGTATTTTTTATTAACATCGTTGTGAAATCTGACAATAATGAGGATGGACATTGCATACTGTTGATGACAGCTCCAGCTTTGGGACTCAAATATACGTAAGCTCTAATTCTGGGGGGAGATGACACTTCCAGTCTAAGTAATGGCCCTGGATGTCATTTACAAACCAGCAGATTTCCATGTACAAACATGAAGCTAATAAGGTGGTTTTTGATCTCCATTTTTCTTGGTTTTGTGCATTATTTCATATATGCATCAATCTTTTACCAGCTGTGTTAACGCATATATTTGGCAGCAGCTAGAGTAGTCCATTGCCCAGCCGCCACACATATGCATTCATGGCAGTCTCAGGTTGTGTGCTGAGAGTGTGCTCACTGTACTTTCCTAGCACATTGACAGCGCTGTCACCAACATGGCTTCTGATTGGGAGCCTTGATCATGTGACTGCTGTGTGTGCCAATCACAGTGATTATGTGATTGGGAAGCAACGCCACCTCCCTGCAATAAAACAAATTTAAAGGGCTGCATGAAGGGTTAACACATATTAAGATCACTTCACATGTGTTTATGTAGCGCCCTGCTCCCAATGAGTGGGCGCTATATGTTGAAATTATAGTTGTCTGGGCATTAGTTTGGCCCAGAGAGATTTATTCAAATTGTGGCGCCGTTTCAGTTTAGCTGGTTGCATGATTCCCCCCCCCCCCCCAGCGGTGGGTGTCGCTGTCACCACTGGTCAGGGTTGGAAAGGCAACAGGCTGGACGTATTGGGTACCTCTTTCCCAGAAGTAGCACAGGGGGCATGGTGAACCTGCTGTGCATGCTGGGAGAGGGTACTTAAGGGGCGGACGCCATTTCTGGGGGTCGTTCGTCTCCGATCCTCACACGAGGGCCCTTCTGGCCTCAGGGATGTGTTGGCAGTTCCCGCCTCGGGGCCACGTTGGCCCGAGGCCTCGCAACTGAGATGTAGGCCCAGGAGTTACTGGGGCCTACCGATCCAGGGAGATCCTGTGTCGCCTTGCCTGATGGAAGGGACCGAGCAATTGAGAACCCAATTGGAGGATGTACCCGTATCCTAAAAGTCTACCTCACAGTGCTGCCGGAGCGGCTGAAAGATCCTGGCACTGAGAGCTGTGTTTTTCTGAGGGAGCTAACCCAGTGAGGGGTTATAGAGGTCTGTGGCAGAGACTATTGAGTAAATTACAATACCTAGTCTGTGGCAGAGACTATCTTTGATCGAGGTTCGCACCGGTTGCTAGGCCGGTGAGATCAGGCCTATCCGGTGGTGAGGACAGTTGCTCCTCTGGACCTAGGAGATTTCCGTGATCGACAAGTAAGATACCTGAGTCCTCCCCATTCCTCTACCCGCTCTGTTGGAACGTTTATTCAAACATACCCTTGAAAGAGACTTTGTGTTGGTGCAGACATTTCTCTTCAAGGAGAACCTCTGGAGCCGAACATTTGGAACAGTGAGGTAACGTGCAGACCCAAAACTAAACCAGCAGCTCCTACGGGGATACCTCTACACTTACATCAGTGCAAATTAGTTTCCTACAAAAAAATTTGACCAACCATGCCTGTATTTCATTGTACAACGCAGCACAGTAAAACCTTCCGAATAAATGAGAGGTCTGATGGGGTCTGGCTGATTGTTTTACAGCCTGACCCGATTGGACCCTCCATTCTCCTCTATGAGCAGTTGGATGTAAACAGACTTGTGTCTATTTATACCTGGCTACCTCTGAACCTATCTAGCAAAAACAAATGGAAGGGGGATCCGTTCCCCTCCATCTGGCCGAATCGGAGGGCAGTCAAATGTAAATAGACAACCGGTCCATTTACATTTGGCTGTCCATAGAGCAGAGTAGGCTGTGTCCGTGTCTACTCTGCATAAGCGGAGCAGACATGGACCTGTAATCCTGCCGCTTTGCTCAACTCAGCAGAGGATCAGAGGACGTATCCCCTGCTGAGAAAAACTGATCTGGCCCATGTGAAAGGGGCCTAAAACACAAGGAATTCGTGTCTCATTCCATCACATATCCCAGAAATAAGAGGGTTGTTTCCCTTTTCAGGACATTGGGCGGAGCCTTGTGAATCATTCTTTAACACCCCAATGGCAAGGTGCACATCTAGAACCATTAATGTATAGTGAAAATATAGCTAATCTAATATTAGAGAGTCATTTATTCCAAACTGCATACAGCAGTTCCAGGCTATTGAACCATCGTTAGTGCATTGTATGGAAACCATGGCTTCTATGAAGTAGGGCTTTAGAGCCAATAAGACAGTATAGCCATACTTGTCATGGTAAGATAGGCTATACCATGGGTCTCCAAACTCTCTAAATACAGGGCCAGTTTACTGTCCTTAAGAGTTTAGGGGGGTCGGACTAAGGCACATGGGAGTAGAAAATGTCCTGGTGTCCAGTAGGAGTAAACAATAATCTATCTTTGGTGTTAGTGGGAGGACTAGTGCCTCATCGTTGATGTCAGTGGAAGGAATAGTGCCACATTGTTGGTGTCAATGGAAAGAATTCTGCCCCATTGGTATCAGTGGGAAGAATTGCACCCTTTATTTGTGGTGTCAGTGGGAGAAATAGTGCCCCATTGTTGGTGTCAGTGGGAGGAATAGTGGCCCATCATCGATATCAATCGGCGGAATTATTCTCCATGGTTGCTGTCAGAGGGAGGAACTGTGCCCTTTTGATGGTGTCAGCGGGAGTAATAGTGCCCCATTGTTGGTGTCAGTGGATGGAATGGTGCCCCAAGGGCCAGATGAAGGAAAGCAAAGGGGCCACAGTTTGGAGACCGCTGGACTATACCAATGAAAACTCCCTCACTCTAATTAGTGAGCAGAACAGTAGAGCCTTCTTAAAACAGAAGGTATTCACATGTTTCATTCCATCACATATACCAAAAATAAATGATGAGAGCCCCTTCACACGGGACTGATCTGCTTTGCCCAGCAGGGGATCTGTCTGCTGAACCCCCACTCAGTTTATGCAGAGCCGGAATGAACCAAGATCCTTCTGCTTTGTTAGTGGTCGGGTGTAAACCGACCAGCTGTCCATTTATACCCGAATGCTTCCGATCAGGTCCACCTACACAGAGGACGAATCCTCTTTCATTTGTTTTTAGCTGACCAGATCAGAAGTAGGCATAGGCATAGGGATACATGTCCAATCCAATAAGGTCCACCTGAAAAACTGTCAGGTGGACCTGATCTGATCGTCCGTGTGAAAGAGGCCTAAGGCCTGGTTCACACTTGTCCGACAAACGCTCCGACATTGGGAGCTCATGTCGCATGACGTGTGAAAATCAATGTTTCCCTATGGGAGCCGTCTTAACTGGTCCGACACATGTCGGTCCGACTTTGAGAATGCTCCCTGTACTACTTTGGTCCGACTTTGATCCGACTTCAGCCCATTGACTATCATTGAAGTCGGATCAAAGTCGGACCGCAGTCTTGCATGATCCGACTTTGGCATGCGACTTGTGCTGTGCTGCTCTTGAGGGGGAACTCCACACCAAATTTAAAAAAAAAAACGGCATGGGTTCCCCCTCCAAGAGCATACCAGGCCCTTATCCGAGCACGCAACCTGGCAGGCCGCAGGGGAAGAGGGGGGGGATGAGAGAGTGGCCCCCCTCCCTCCTGAACCGTACCAGGCCGCATGCCCTCAAAATGGGGGGTTGGTGCTCTGGGGCAGGGGGGCGACCTGCGGCCCCCCCACCCCAGAGCACCCTGCCCCCATGTTGATGAGGACAGGGCCTCTTCCCGACAACCCTGGCCGTTGGTTGTCGAGGTCTGCGGGCGGGGGGCTTATCGGAATCCGGGAGCCCCCCCTTGATAAGGGGGCCCCCAGATCCCGGCCCCCCCACCCTATGTGAATGAGTATGGAGTATGTCAAGAAAAAACACAACCCAGCTTTTTAAATTAATTTATTGCACAGCTCCGGGGTCTTCTTCCGACTTCGGGGGTCTCCGCGCTCTCCGGTTCTTTCTTCTGCCGGGCCTCCGCTAACTTCTTTTAGCTCTTTTGCTAGCGGAGGCCCGGTCTTCTCCGTCGCCTTCTTCTTCTCCCGCTCTCCGGTTCTTCTCCCGCTCTCCGGTTCTTTCTTCCGCCGGGCCTCCGCTAACTTCTTTTAGCTCTTTTGTTAGCGGAGGCCCGGTCTTCCCGTCGTCTCGTCCGGCTCTCCGTTGTCCTTCTGCCGGCCCCTCCACTAACTTCTTGTAGCTCTTTTGCTAGTGGAGGGGCCGGTCTTCCCGTCGCCGTCTTCTTCTCTCTTCTCCTCCTTGATGTTGACGCGTCGCTTCCTCCCGCTGTAATACTGGCTGTTCGCTCTGCTCCGCATTAATATAGGCTTCTCATGACGTCACAGTCACATGCTCCGGTGGCCCCGGAGCATGTGACTGTGATGTCATGGGAGCATGTGACTGTGACGTCATGAGAAGCCTATATTAATGCGGAGCGGAGCGAACAGCCAGTATTACAGCGGGAGGAAGCGACGCGTCAACATCGAGGAGGAGAAGAGAGAAGAAGACGGCGACGGGAAGACCGGCGGCAGAAGGACAACAGAGAGCCGGACGAGACGACGGGAAGACCGGGCCTCCGCTAACAAAAGAGCTAAAAGAAGTTAGCGGAGGCCCGGCAGAAGAAAGAACCGGAGAGCGGGAGAAGAACCGGAGAGCGGGAGAAGAAGAAGGCGACGGAGAAGACCGGGCCCCGCTAGCAAAAGAGCTGGAAGAAGATAGCGGAGGCCCGGCAGAAGAAAGAACCGGAGAGCGCGGAGACCCCCGAAGTTGGAAGAAGACCCCCGAGCTGTGCAATAAATTAATTTAAAAAGCTGTGTTGTGTTTTTTCTTGACATTTTTTTTCCACCAGGTGAATGGGTAGGGGTACGATGTACCCCATACTCATTCACATAGGGTGGGGGGGGCCGGGATCTGGGGGCCCCCTTATCAAGGGGGGGCTCCCGGATTCCGATAAGCCCCCCGCCCGCAGACCCCGACAACCAACGGCCAGGGTTGTCGGGAAGAGGCCCTCTCCTCATCAACATGGGGGCAGGGTGCTCTGGGGTGGGGGGGCCGCAGGTCGCCCCCTTGCCCCAGAGCACCAAACCCCCCATGTTGAGGGCATGCGGCCTGGTACGGTTCAGGAGGGGGGGGGGCCGCTCTCTCTTCCCCCCCTCTTCCCCTGCGGCCTGCCAGGTTGCGTGCTCGGATAAGGGTCTGGTTTGGATTTTGGGGGGGACCCCACGCCGTTTTTTCGGCGTAGGGGTTCCCCTTCAAATCCAGACCAGACCCAAGGGCCTGGTATGCTCCTGGAGGGGGAACCCATGCCGGTTTTTTATTTAAAATTTGGCCTGGAGTTCCCCCTCAAGATTTATACCAAACACAGTGCCTGCCATTGGCGGGGATCCAAGTCGGATCCCCGTTCATTGAAAGTCAGGCATATGTCGGCTTCATGTCGCAGGGCAAAGTCGGATCCAAAGTAGGACAGATGTCGTGTCGCACTAGTGTGAACCCAGCCTTATTCCTCATTTTAGGACAGTGGACTGAGCCTGCAAAGCATTGCTTTATGCACTATTGGCCAGATGCCCATCCATGACCGCTGGTGTATAGTACAAATATAACCTAAATTTATAGAGCCATTTATTGCAAACTGTATACATTTTTCTAGTGTTTTGCTGTGCCTCCCAGTGTTGTTTCCATGACTTCTGTTTGAAATGCGTACAATGCAATTTTTTTTTCATTTTTTAATATGACTTTAGCATATTTTATTTTTTATATTTTTGTTATTTTTTGTAAATTTTTGTTCAAATTAGCGCAACACAATGCGCATAAAAGATTTAGATACTACGGCAAGTATCTCATAGTGTGTTTAAAGCTCATTCACGTTTCTGACACAAGCAGTTTTTTTCATTTCCAGTTATTCAGGTGGACCTGATCGGATGGATGGTCCATGTATCCATATGTCAACCGCCCATAGAGCACAGAGGGCTTGGTCCATGTCCACTCTGGACAGTGGACACCTGATTATATTTGGCTTACCTGATTTGTCATTTTTTGTGCCTTTTTAGGGCTCATTCACACTGTAACACATCCTTTAATGCATGCGCGTTGTGGTGCATTGCGTTTTTTTGTAATGTGTTGGCGTTCACTTTACACACATTGTGTGTGTTTGTTTGTTTTTTTGCCTTGATTTGTCCTGCAGTACGTAGGGTTTGTCCACGTTTGTTTATTATTATTATTATTATTATTATTATTATAAAGGATTTATATAGCGCCAACAGTTTACGCAGCGCTTTACAATATAAAAGGGAGACAATACAGTTATAATACAATAAAATACAAGAGGATTAAGAGGGCCCTGCTCAGAAGAGCTTACCATCTAATAGGGTAGGGCAAGTGGTACAAAAGGTTGTAACTGTGGGGAATGAGCTGATGGAAGCGGTAAAAGATTAGTTGGAGATGTGATAGGCTTCTCTGAAGAGATGAGTTTTCAGGGATTGCCTGAAGGTGGCAAGAGTAGGGGATAGCCGGACAGGTTGAGGTAGCAAGTTCCAGAGGATGGGATAGGCTCTGGAGAAATCCTGGAGATGAGCATGGGAGGAGGAGACGAGAGAGCTTGAGAGTAGGAGGTCTTGAGAAGAGCGGAGAGGACGGTTTGGGATATGTTTGGAGACAAGATTGGTGATGTAGCTCGGGGCAGAGTTGTGGATGGCTTTGTATGTTGTGGTTCGTATTTTGAATTTAATTTGCTGGGTGATCGGGAGCCAGTGTAGGGATTGGAGGAGAGGGTTGGCAGACACTGAGTGGTTGGTAAGGTGGATAAGTCTGGCAGCAGCATTCATGATAGACTGAAGAGGGGATGGCCTATGGAGAGGCAGGCCAATGAGAAGGGAGTTGCAATAGTCAAGGCGAGAGATAACAAGGGAGTGAACGAGGAGCTTGGTGGTTTCGTTTGTTAAAACGGGGCGAATTTTAGAGATGTTACGGAAGTGAATTCTACAAACTTTTGACAGCAATTTGAATGTGCTGAAAAAAAGTACCGCATTCCGTACTTTTCTTTTGCGCTGGGCAAATGCAATGCAACACACCAGTGTGAACTGCATTCATAAGAAAACATTATTTTTTGGTTCACATGCGTTGGGAATGCTCTCACGCATGTACTAGTGTGAAAATACCCGTAATTTGGATTACCGTATATACTCGAGTATAAGCCGAGTTTTTCAGCCCTTTTTTTAGGGCTGAAAGTACACCCCTTGGCTTATACTCAAGTCAGTACCTGAAAATCTTCTTATACTGCGACCGGCGTCCATTGTTTAAATATCGCGTCTTTCTCCTGGTCCCTTCCGTGATAGGCGCTTCCAGCAAACACTGTGTTGAGTGTTCCGCCTATCACAGAGGTCCTCTCATTCTCGGACTCCATTTCCCAGCAGACACTGTGTTCAGTGTTCCGCCTATCATGGACGTTCTCTTGTCCGAGGATGAAAAGACGTCCGTGATTGGCGGAACACTGAACACAGTGCCTGCTGGGAAATGGAGTCCGAGAATGAGAGGACCTCTGTGATAGGCGGAACACTCAACACAGTGTTTGCTGGAAACGCCTATCACGGAAGGGACCAGGAGAAAGGCACAATATTTAAACAATGGACGCCGGCCGCAGTATAAGAAGATTTTCAGGTACACTCGGGCACAGGGAGGCTGCAATGGACACAGTGAGGTTGGGCACAGTAAGCTGGCAATAGGCACAGTAAGGGTGGCACAGTGAGGTGGCAATGGGCACAGTGAGGTGGCAATGGGCACAGTAAGGTTGGGCAATTGGCACAGTGAGGTGGCAATGGGCACATTTCCCCCCTAGGCTTATGCTCGAGTCAATAAGTTTTCCCAGTTTATTGGGGTAATATTACATACCTCGGCTTATACTCGAGTATATACGGTATGTTTCTTTTTTGTTTAACACACTTTTATTCTGTTGAATTTGTCCGCTCCTTTAATTCTTTTGTTTTCTTCTCTTCCGCTGTTTAAATATTGTTTTCCCGTGTTTCATTACACTGTATTCTGCCTCCTAATTCTTCCTCTGCATTATCCAGACTAGGCTTAGCTGTTTACTCTTTTTTTTTTTTTTCTATTCCCCCATTGCCGACAATTATCTCCCGTAGACTGATGGCTTTTATGCATTATTTTTTCCTATTGCTCTCTAATTCATTTTCGTTCGCACTCCTCCTTTATGTGAGTATCCATCCACATCTCTCCTTCCTGTCAGTCGTCTCATGCCGACTTTCAGACAGGTACATAAAACAGGCAGCCAGCGAGACTGTGATTACAGCAACGAGCCCAAGGTTATAAAGAGGGCGCAGGGGAGAGAGCAGTGGATGGAATAATAAGCAGAGAACAGAGGCTTGTGATATCGTTTCTCTCTTTGTATTAATGACAGGCAGGCACTAGAGAGTTAGGTTACTTTTAGAGGAGCGTCTCACGCTTCCAAAACGACCTTATTAGGGCCGCCAGATATGGCCTGATTTGAGTGACAAAAAAGTGGATCTCCAAATTTAAGAAAACCTCGCTATATGTTTATGAGTTCCCATTCACACAGCATAAAAAAAATTATTTATCATTACCTTTTATTATATATTTTTTTATGGTATTATATTATATATTCTATTTACAGTATCTCAAAAAAGTGAGTACACCCCTCACATTTTTGTAAATATTTTATTATATCTTTTCATGTGACAACACTGAATAAATGACACTTTGCTACAATGTAAAGTAGTGAGTGTACAGCTTGTATAACGGTGTAAATTTGCTGTCCCCTCAAAATAACTCAACACACAGCCATTAATGTCTAAACCACTGGCAACAAAAGTGAGGACACCCCTAAGTGAAAATGTCCAAATTGGGCCCAAAGTGTCAATATTTTGTGTGGCCACCATTATTTTCCAGCACTGCTTTAACCCTCTTGGGCATGGAGGTCACCAGAGCTTCACAGGTTGTCACTGGAGTCCTCTTCCCCTCCCCCATGATGACATCACAGAGATGGTGGATGTTAGAGACTGTTTGAGGATGTCCCACAGATGCTCAATAGGGTTTAGGTCTGGAGACATGCTTGGCCAGTCCATCACCTTTACCCTCAGCTTCTTTAGCAAGGCAGTGGTGGTCTTGGAGGTGTGTTTGGGGTCATTATGTTGGAATATTGCCCTGTGGCCCAGTCTCTGAAGGGAGGGGATCATGCTCTGCTTCAGTATGTCACAGTACATGTTGGCATTGATGGTTCCCTCAATGATCTGTAGCTCCCCAGTGCCGGCAGCACTCATGCAGACCCAGACCATGACACTCCCACCACCATGCCTGACTGTAGGCAAGACACACTTGTCTTTGTACTCCTCACCTGGTTGCCGCCACACATGCTTCACACCATCTGAACCCAATAAGTTTATCTTGGTCTCATCAGACCACAGGACATGATTCCAGTAATCCATATCCTTAGTCTGCTTGTCTTCAGCAAACTGCTTGCGGGCTTTCTTGTGCATCATCTTTAGAAGACAGGACAACAGCCATGCAGACCAATTTGATGCAGTGTGCGGCGTATGGTCTGAGCACTGACAGGCTGACCCCCCACCCCGTCAACCTCTGCAGCAATGCTGGCAGCACTTATACATCTATTTCCCAAAGAGAACCTCTGGATATGACGCTGAGCATGTGCACTCATTATCTTTGGTGGACCATGGCGAGGCCTGTTCTGAGTGGAACCTGTCCTGTTAAACCGCTGTATGGTCTTGGCCACTGTGCTGCAGCTCAGTTTCAGGGTCTTGGCAATCTTCTTATAGCCTAGGCCATCTTTATGTAGAGCAACAATTCTTTTTTTCAGATCCTCAGAGTTCTTTGCCATGAGGTGCCATGTTGAACTTCCAGTGACCAGTATGTGAGAGTGAGAGCGATAACACCACAATTTACACACCTGCTCCCCATTCACATCTGAGACCTTGTAACACTAACACTTCAGTCCGCTCTCTGCTGAAAACCGGTCACAGGAGTGCAAAACAAATTACACTCCTGTGACCCTTAGAAGAATCCCAGCCAAACAAGCTTTGGCTGGACTTCTCCTTTAAACTTGATTAATCAATTCATAAAACAGATTTTTTTTTGGCCCAAGAATATGTTTATTTTATTATGTGGCCCTTGTACCAAAATGCGTAGAGACCTCTGTTATTCACAGTCAGTAAGCATTATTAATCATAGGTCCTGGGACCTACCTGGGTATCTAACATTGGTGATATCTAAGTACATCTATGTGAGTTTGTCTATAACAGGTGGAATAAAATGGCTTTGGCAGTGTGATATTATTATCATGGCATTTCTCCAAAGCTCTGAAATAAATACAGTATATTACATGCTTTAACTTGACTAAGTGCCGGTTCACACAGGGGCAACCCGACTTAAAGTGCGACTTTGCAAGGCGACTTCAGCGTGACTTTGAGAAACTTACAACGCGACTTAAGTTGCCTCCAGGACAGGCGACTTTGGCTGTGGCCAATCACAGAATAATCAGCTCTGTGGGAGGGAAGTTGCTTCAGTTAAGATGGAGATCCGACTTGGAGGCAATCTATGGGTACAAGTTGCCTCGAAGTCGCCTTGAAGTAGTACAGGAACCTTTTCTGAAGTCGGAGCAACTTCAGTAGTGTACATTAAGACGGCTCTCATTCACTTCAATGGAATTTCTTATGTCCAGCGACTTGGGATCCGACTTGTCAGACCTCAAGTTGCGCTGCAGTGTTAACCGGCACTTAGTGGCTTTCAAAATTTACAATGTAGAATGCCAACATTGTAGCTTACAAACACTGAGATGGCATCAAAACAAGGGGAGTTTTTCAACCTTGGTGACCTAGTAACCTACACATAATACTGCCCCTTGAAGATTTGTTATCTAAATTCAGCCCAATCTGTCATAATTTCATAGTTTCATAGTTGGTAAGGTTGAAAAAAAGACATCAGTCAACCCATTTCAACCAGTGTGGGTGTATGTGTGTGTATTTATGTCTACTAATTCCCATTTCTCTGTATATTGCGTTCGCTAAGAGCTTTTTGAACTTATCGACACTCCCTGCTGACACCACCAATTGTGGAAGGGAGGTCCACATCCTTACCGCTCTAACTCATGAAGTCTGACCTACCTGAACTTCTCTTTTAGCTGTTCTTGGTGGAAAAATGTTGACGGTTTTGTTTTGCAAAAAAATAAATCCTGCTACTCCTGAAGAATATATCTCTTTATATTTTAGTGGGTAATTATTTCACAATTTATCACAATTTTTTTTTATCAAAGTGCATTAGGGGCTCTTAACAGCCCACCATGTTCTTTTTACCTGCACTAGAAGAGTTCTCTCTGGTAATAATGGGCAGCACAAATTGTTCTTCATCCAGACACTTTCAAACAAGAACAATTGATCTTTGATGTCGTGTACTGGGTGAGATCATATCCCAATGTAGCCGTGTCCTCCAGGGTGTCACTCCGCCAAGCCAATCAGAAGAGACCTTGTTAAATGCCCGTGTTGTCCTCCGCTGACAGCTCTGTAAAGCATGATTGGTGATCAATGTTAGGCAGACCTGGTATCATTACAAAGGACAAGAGAAAATCATTGGCAGTGATGCAATTATTAGCTGTTTTGCTGTAGATTGTTTTTAAAGAGGAACTGCAGTCTGCTCACATGATTTGTAATAAAAACATCTTTGCCATTCTGAAGCTTCCCTCCAAGCGCTTTGCATATTATTTTATATATACTGTAAATCTGTACTTGACAAATATGCTGAAGAAATCTCCCTCCACTGAGTCTGGCTACAACCATTTAAACTGTGGGCAGCTGAAGCTGCTGCCTGTTCACTTCCTGGATTTACACAGACACACCTCCATCTCTGCAGCTCTCATTGGCCCTCTTATGACTCATCCACCCTCCCTTCATTGCAATGAGCAACACGAGTGAGAGCTGTGCATGATGCCATAAGCCTAGACTAATGACCAGACAAGAAACAAGAAGTGGGCTGTATAAGGTATTTACTGGCAGATTTTTTTTTTTACTATCCAAAGTTAAAACAACAAGGGCAGAAGATTTAATAGAAGGAAAGATGAAAAAATGACTGAAGCTCAGATTTAAGGCCAAAAATGCATTCTGCTACTTGTCTTTGTTAAAACAAAATACTAACAACTGTATACTGAATGAATGAATGAATGAAAGAGTGACTTGTATAGCGCTACACATGCGAACTGAATCGCCTCTAGGCGCTTTTTGCAACTTGGCTGGTGCGGTCATTTTACCCTGTAGGATCTCGACGCGCTTGGGACACACAGTCATACACACATATATACTGGGCCAATTTGGACAAGATCCAATTAACCTACCAGCATGTCTTTGGATTGATTGATTTACATGTAAGTTATAGTGTCTACAAACTATGGTACAGTGGAACCTTGGATTACGAGCATAATCCATTCCAGGAGAATTCTCGTAATCCAAAGCACTCGCATATCAAAGCGAGTTTCCCCATAGAAGTCAATGGAAACTAAAAGTGCGCCGGAGAGCCTCGGAAACACTCGGAAAGGCCCGGGGACAGCTCGGCTGACCTCGGAAAGCCACGGAAACACCCGGGAACGGAGTATTTCCGAACGGCTCCGGCACCTCAGGCCAAATGCAATACTGCACACCCAATTAGCTTGAATTCAGCTCATTTTGCGAGACAACACTCGCAAACCGAGTCAGAATTTAAAAAAAAAAGTTGCTCGTCTTTCAAAATGCTCGTTAACCACGTTACTCATAAACCGAGGTTCCACTGTATATATACTGGAATTTGTATTTTTTTTTTATATACTACTTATGGCGATGATAAGTGACTTTTTAATGGGACTGTGATAGTGCGGCTGGCAATCTGAAACTAAGGCCTCGTACACACGGCCGAGATTCTCGTTGAAAAAAACATGTCGTTTTTTTGACGAGATTCTTGGACAAGAAACTTGTCCCGGCCGAGTGTACACACGCTCGTTTCAAAGAACCCGCGGTTCTTTGAAAGGAGCGTACGCGGTGACGTCACCGACTACGTCGAGCATGCACTCGTCACATTCAATGCCGTCACCGCCATCTTGGTATACCCTACGTATGCCTAGGAAGCTACCGCGCATGCGTCAAATTCATTTCGAACATGCGCGGGCTTCGGGGAGGACAGGTAAGTGTACACACACTCACTTTTCTCGTCGAGAAACATGCCGAGGAGAATCTCAACGAGAAAATAGAGAGCAGGTTCTCTATTTTCTCGTCGAGGTTTCTTGTCGGTTTTCTCGACGAGAAACCCGATAGCAGCGTACACACGACCGATTTACTCGGCAAGACCTCTCTGCCAGCAAGTTTCTTGCTGGTTCTTGCCGAGAAAATCGGTCGTGTGTACGAGGCCTCACTGCCACTAAATGGGAACTGACTAACTGCCACTGACATCACCAGTGACACTAATACAGTGATCAGTGCTAATAATATACACTGTCATTGTACGAATCTGCATGATTATGTGAGCAGACTGCAGTTCCTCTTTAATTTTCTGAAGAATTTGTATTTTTATATTTATTGGATATGTTTTCAGAAAGTAAAAAACAGCGTTGCATGCAATTACCAGTTAAAGTATCGCAGTGCTAAATAGGAAAAAATGGTGTGGCCATGAAAGGGGTAAAACCTTCCAGAGCTGAGGTGGTTAACATGTATGACCTTTCCGAAATAAATTATTCATGCCTCTGGTCCTTCCCAGTATGGTCTCTAGGAAGTATTTATAATCTAGAAAAATACCGGGGCATATTTTCGAAATCTAGACAAAATATTAATCTTTTCCATTGACGCGTTTGTTCTTTTTTTTTTAAAAGAATCTCAAACAGAAAGCTGAGATGTCGAAGTAAAGAGAAAAAATAAGAACAAAAGTAATCTGAGCACAACTAAAAAAAGGAAAAAAATTAAAAACAAAACATCCCCCCTCAAGGAAAAAATCTTATTTCATGTTTTGTCGTCAGTAAAAGTTTTGTTAAAAAAATAAAAATAAAAGTACAGGCTTTATAAATTTGCAAAGTCCTCTACAAAATAGATTTTACTGGGTTATTTTCACCTTGCAAGATTGCCCAGAGCAGGTGAAATGATACAAAATATTTTCCATGAAATAACGATATAAAACTTCAGGCTTTATAAACTGACCCCATGAGTCTCATGTCCCCAAAAAAAAGTAGATGAAAGGCTCTGGACTTGGATATTTCGTTTGTCAAGCAGGAGTTGCTGTTGTGCTTGAAGGCTTATGTCTTATCACCTCTATGACAAAACAGGGCCCTTCCAAGGGGCAATAGCCTCCTAAATCAAGAAATCCAACTAAGATCAGCAAAAAGAAAATCCTAAGAGTCAATAACTATTGCAAATACCAAAAATTTAAAACAGTTGGATTTTTCAAGTGCAAATACATTAATCCAAACCAATATTTAAAGTTGACATTGTTATTTAGACTGATAATTTAAAACATATTAAAATAAGCAAATACAAGGGCCCATCAAGACCAATTAGGTTGCTAAATCCAGTAGTTGGCTCTATACAAAACTCAAATGACAGCTTGACGTATTGGCCTCAACAAGTTTCACCCCTAATTGGCTTCATCAGGAAGAACCTAACTACCAGAGGCAGACTGTATCAAAGAACAAAAATATGTTATTTAGACTGATAATTAAAAACATATTAAATGAAGCAAATACAAGGGCCCATCAAGACCAATTAGGTTGCTAAATCCAGTAGTTGGCTCTATACAAAACTCCAATGAACGCGCAAAATATTGGCCTCAACAACTTTCACCCCTAATCGGCTTCATCAGGAAGAACCTAATTACCAGAGGCAGACTGTATCAAAGAACAACAATATATAATCAAACTATACATGCAACGTCAGTAGGGAAAAGAGCAGATTATATTCATCAAAAAGCATTCTCACCACCAGAAGGTCACCATGTTAGGTCCAGGTCATGTACATCTTGCCCCCCCCCCCCTGCTTTTAATGGATACTTTGGTGGCAGGAAATCCATACAGATCCCTAGGAATAGTGTCTTGTTATCATCTCTATGAATCCTCTCTCTAGACTACCATGGGCAAGTTGGAATGGTTGGAAAGAGACTGCAGTCCCAGTAAAAGTCACCAGGGAAGCCATACTTGACCTGGATTTAGAGAATCATGGGAATCAGGCTCCATTCACAATCGCCGCAATTTCGCCCACGATTCGAAATAGCAGACGCCCGTACGTTCCCTGTGACTTCAAATGGCACCCCTGTTCGCAACACGATTTTACTGTGATTTGGCGGGTAACAATTGTGGTAATATCATGCAAACAAAATCGCGGGATGCCTGTCGCCCAAAAACAGCTCTTGTACTGCTTTTGGGGCGACAGGCGTCCCGCGATTGTGTTTGCACGATTTTACCGCGATTGTCGTCCACCGAATCGCAGTAAAACTGAGATTGGGGTGCCATTGGAAGTCACAGAGAACGGACGGGCGTCCCACGATTTGCCGCTATTTCGAATTGTGGGTGGAAATGCGGCAAATCTGCCCGCAATTCAGAACGCGGAGGTGTGAACAGAGTAGGAAGAAAAAAGTGAGATTAAGTTCAACATATCATTTTCTTCTGGCTTTATCATAGTGGCAGCATGGATTTTTTCTGAAGCTGATTTAAAGTGGTAATAAACCCAAAAGCAAACCTTTATTATATTGCAGCTTATCAGTTCTTAGATGTGATGGCTGCGTTAGTTTTCTTTTTTTTTTTTTAGGCTTACTTTCTTCTATTTTCATCAACCAGTAAAACTGTAGTTTTTCAAAAGAACAAGCTCCCCGGCAGAATATATCAGTTACAGGGATGAGGCAAACCATTTACCACAGTCAGGAGTGCTTACGTTGATTCGTTTTATTTGTTCATGTAAAACCTTTATCCCAAAAGGTAAAAAAAAAACGTCCGCTGTAACTGATTATAAAGTGTGAGCTGGAGTTTGGCTTCAGTTTGTTAGTGTAATAAATCTGCTAGTACATTTAACACTCACCCACAGTCCCCCTGACTGACAATGCAGCTGTCTGTTTTGCCCCCTGTTCTCCTTCATCCAGAGTAGGGGGGTGCTCCTAATACAGGCGGTGTGTTATTGTCTAGAACACCAGGTGAAAACAGGAAAAAATAAACTAATGCAGCCACAACATCTAACGATTGTTAAGCTGCAATCTATTACCTTGAGGGGTAGATTAGGTGACACTATGGTATCTGGCTCCTCATCCCCATCGAATTGAGATTGGCAGCAATAGGATGATTGGCATTATAATGTTGCCCACAAAAAAAGAATATACATACCGTAGTTTATATAAAAATATACATAAAACAGCAACAAATGATGGGTTCAATAAAAATTATTGGCAAAGCATAATACAGATCGTATAAATAATCACTGGTATCCATATATGAGAAGTGATCAGTACTTGATGTTGTATTTCAACACGTTTCGCCAACATTGGCTTCTTCAGGGGATTTCTATGGACCACCAGTTTTCATATCGCTCTAGTAATAAGATCATATACATAAATCAATGGTCACCCTTACAATTACAACAGGTAATAACAGTTATATATTATGATGAATTCTTTCCAATCATCCATAAAACTCACCAAAGAGACATCAGAGGAAATCACCAGGTGAGTCCACAGGAATATATTACATTTTTGGTTTTGGATTCAATACCACTTTAAAGCATGTTAAATAAAGATCTATCACAATGCTCTTTGTTTCCTAGTGTTACATTTCCTGCAAGCCCTTTCCACAACAAACGACCTGAAAAAATGTCTGACAGAAAAAGTGGGGTTGTTGCCCCTAGCAACCTAAACGATTCTCTCCTTAACCACTACAAGCCCGCGCTATAGCCGAATGACGGCTACAGCGCGGACCTAGAATGCCGGGAGGACATCAATTGACGTCCGCCCCTTGCTTCGTTCCCTGCGGCCACTGGGGGGCGTGCGAGCGCCACCAGCGGCGCGCGCGCATGCCCGGCGTCTCACTGAGAAGCCGATGCGCGTGCCTGGCTGCCGCGATGTCCGCCAGGCACCCGCGATCGGCAGGTACACAGACAAGGACGTGGATCTCTGTGTGTAAACACACAGATCCACATCCTGTCAGGGAGAGGAGATCGATTCTGTGTTCCTTGTACATAGGGACACAGATCGGTCACCTCCCCCAGTCAGTCCCCTCCCCCCACAGTAGTAATCACTCACTTAGGCATACTTAACCCCTTCAGCGCCCCCTACAGGTTAACCCATTCACTGCCAGTGTCATTTTTACAGTAACCAGTGCATTTTTATAGCACTGATCGCTGTAAAAATGACAATGGTCCCAAAATGGGGTCAAAAGTGTCCGATGTGTCCACCATAATGTCGCAGTCACAATAAAAATCGCTGATCACCGACATAACTAGTAAAAAAAAAAATATTAATAAAAATGCTATAAAACTAACCCCAATTTTGTAGACGCTTTAACTTTTGCGCAAACCAATCAATATACGCTTATTGCAATTTTTTTTACCAAAAATATGTAGAAGAATACGTATCGGCCTAAACTGAGGAAAAAATATAAAAAAATAAAAAATAAAAATTGGGATATTTATTATAGCAAAAAGTAAAAAATATTGTGTTTTTTTTTCAAAATTGTCCCTCTATTTTTGTTTATAGCGCAAAAAATAAAAACCGCAGAGGTGATCAAATACCACCAAAAGAAAGCTCTATTTGTGGGGAAAAAAGACGTAAATTTTGTTTGGGTGCAACGTCGCACGACCGCACAATTGTTAGTTAAAACGACGCAGTGCTGAAAGCTGAAAATTGGCCTGGGCAGGAAGGGGGTTTAGGTTCCCAGTAAGCAAGTGGTTAATATTATAGGCCACAGGGGAACCATGACGGCTGGAATCTAAATGATGACTGCCGGCAACACCGACACTTTCATTCATACAAATCTGATGTAGGAGGTCCGTAGGGAGGTCCTAGTAGTGTATTATGTATTATAGCGCCTAAAGAAAAACTGTCTGTGCTGCTTATACCAGCTTCAAGGTCATGAAAGGGAGAATATATGATTGTACTGTTAATGCTTATAGTATGCTGTGGGTTTTGGTTTACCTGTGGTATGAGCAAGTACCGTATATACTCAAGTATAAGCCGAGTTTTTCAGCACATTTTTTTGTGCTGATAGTATCCCCCTCGGCTTATACTCGAGTCACCTTTTTGAGCCTGATCTCCCGGACTTTGGGGACCAGGTACCGGCCGGCCGTAGGTCCCCAAGCTTGGCAAACATGTAGCCCCACTCTTCCTCTATAAGTGTGCAAAGTTTTTTGTCCGGGGAACCTACAGTCGGGGAGCACCAATTTTTCAAAGCCGGGCCCCCCTTCCATAGACTCCCATGTTAAACGGTAATTTCTCTGGTGAATTTGGGGACCCGGTACCGGCCGGTCGTAGGTCCCCTGGACCCGAAACTTGGCACACATATAGCCCCATTTCTCCTCTACAGGTGTGCAAAGTTTCTTGTCTGGGGGACCTACGGCCGGGGAGCAACGATTTTTCAAAGCAGGGCACCCCTTCCATAGACTCCTATGTTAAACGTCAGTCTAGTCATGGACACAGTGAGGCATGGGCACAGTGAGACAGTGAGGCATGGACACAGTGAGGCACAGTGAGGCATGCAGATGGACACCCTAGGCTTATACTCGAGTCAATATGTTTTCCCATTTTTTTGTGGTAAAATTAGGTGCCTCGGCTTATATTCGGGTCGGCTTATACTCGAGTATATACGATATACACTGCAGTGAACTTCACAAGTATTAATCGGAAAAAGGAAAAAAAAATGGAAAAATTTATTTAGAAATACAGATAAAAGTGCATTATAATATAATCTGTTTTATACAATATGATAAGCAATACTTAATAATTGTAATTATCTATATTGGAATGTATTCTGTCAAAAATAATACAAATTTTAAGTTTAAAAAAAAAAGAAGTGCATTATAATATATTACAAAACCACAAAGTAGCACAAAAAACTAAAAAACTGCATATCTTTTCGCAGCACAGATAGAAGAAGAAGACGACGAGGGATTGTGCCCACACTACTCAACTCTATTAGCTTCTAGCTGCATTTATGTACCCTTACCAGACCTGTTCTTTATATTTATTTGAACAGTCTAGTGCAGGGTGGGGTATATAGATAGTATACGTCTTATAAATATATATATTTTCTGCTATTTTCCTTGTCAAAATTTTTTTTCTCTCCGCTGCCTATGTGATGAAAACCAGCCTAGGAGTGCTGGAGAGAACTGTCCATGGTGCTGATGGCTCTGTGACTGCAGCTGCATAGAAGTAACAGCTCACATCAGAAAGCCTCACTACAACCGTACTTGTGCTTTTATGACACACACACATTCTTAAACGTCCTTGTGGTTTTAGCCCAACTTTGCTGCTAAATTTTTCACCATTTATTTTTTTATTTTTTAAGCTTCAAACTTCCTTCCCGAATGATTTCATTTACCTGATGCCGCTCCTCTATTACTGCTATCATCGAAGCATCATCTTCACATTGGTTTACATCCTTGGATTTCCAACGCTTTTTGACTCCCCTCCATTTGTCCCATGTCCATGGACATATTCCATCCCCTCCCTATACCAGTATAGGCTTTGGGTGTCATTTGATGCTATCACTAGCCCCTTACACTGGTTATTTATGCTAGTCTTTTGGTGTGATTGTATGAGTGCTTGAGAGCCACGGGCTTGTTTTTTACTAAATTTTTGATAACGTTGTCACAAATGTTCTAATCGTGGTATGGTGAAGGTTTTGAATTCATGTTTTCTATGTGGTTTTTGTCAAAATGAATCAAAACATTCACCATACCATGATTAAAACATAAATACAAGAGGTGTAACTTAGGCTCAGGCGAGCAAAAGTTTTCAAAGGGGCTCCATATGGAAACACTCGACGGCATAAGTACAAAAATGTATTGATACAAAAATAGCATAAATCGACAAAAAACACAACATGAATCAAAACCTTCACCATACCATGATTAAAACATTTGTGACAACCTTGTCAAGAATTGAGTAAAAAACAAGCCCGGGCTCTCAAGCACTCATACAATCACACCAAAAGACTAGCATAAATAACCAGTGTAAGGGGCTAGTGATAGCATCAAATGACACCTGAAGCCTATACTGGTATAGGGAGGGAATGGAATATGTCCATGGACATGGGACAAATGGAGGGGAGTCAAAAAGGGTTGGAAGTCCAAGGATGTAAACCAATGTGAAGATGATGCTTCGATGATAGCAGTAATAGAGGAGCGGCATCAGGTAAATGAAATCATTCGGGGAGGAAGTTTGAAGCTTGACCATCATAACTTTAGATCCGGAATGTATTTACACTCAAGTTATAATGGTCAAGCTTCAAACTTCCTCCCCGATTGATTTAATTTACCTGATGCCGCTCCTCTATTACTGCTAACATGGAAGCATCATCTTCACATTGGTTTACATCCTTGGATCTCCAACCCTTTTTGACTCCCCTCCATCTGCCCCATGTCCATGGACATATTCCATCCCCTCCCTATACCAGTATAGGCTTTGGGTGTCATTTGATGCTATCACTGGTTATTTATGCTAGTCTTTTAGTGTGATTGTATGAGTGCTTGAGAGCTCGGGCTTGTTTTTTACCCAATTCTTGACAACGTTGTCACAAATGTTTTAATCGTGGTATGGTGAAGGTTTTGATTCATATTATCTATGTGTTTTTTGTCGATTTATGCTATTTTTGTATCAATACATTTTTGTACTTATGCTGTCGAGTGTTTCCATATGGAGCCCCTTTCATAACTTTTGCTCGCCTGAGTCTTAAGTTACACCTCTTGTATTTACGGTGACTTTGGCTCAAGGAACCCCACCCAGTATCTGGTTGAGCCATAGGTGTACTACTTATCCTATCCAAGATTCAGTGTTGATTTATCTTTAGCCTAAAGTGGTTGTAAACCTTCATGTTTTTTCACCTTTATGCAGTCACCGCCCCCCCCCCCCCCGTGCCCCCGTTTTACTTACCTGAGCCCCGAATCTCAGTGGGCGCGATCCCACGTTGCTTTCCCCCAGCTCTTGTCGGCTCTTCATTGGATGATTGATAGCAGCGCAGCCATTGGCTCCCGCTGCTGTCAATCACATCCAATGACACGGGGGCGGGGCCGAGTCATACAATTGGTGGCTAAGGACACCAATTGTATGGCACAGGAGCGCGCCCGCAAGCTAACCCCCTTGGGAGAGCGCTGCCCAGAGGGGGTTAGCTCTTGCGGGGAGGAGCCACGAGAGCCGCCATGATACCCCAGAAGAGGACTGTGGGGGCCACTCTGTGCAAAACAAACTGCACAGTGGAGGTAAGTATGACATGTTTGTTTTAAAAAAAAAAAAAATCTGCAAACCTTTACAACCCCTTTAAGTTACACCTCTTGTATTTACGATGACTTTGGCTCAAGGATCCCCACCCAGTATTTGGTTGAGCCAGAGGTGTACTACTTATCCTATCCAAGATTCAGTGTTGATTTATCTTTAGCTTAAGTTACACCTCTTGTATTTACATTTTTATTAACTTTTCAGACTTTAGCACAGCTGCGGTATTCTGCAGTACATTTATAGCTCTTGTTAATTGGTTACTCTTGTCGCCTAAAATTGCTGTAATTTTTTTTTTCTTTCCCCGAATAGAACTATCATGAAACTTTACTCCTTTCTCGTTTATGTTAACTATCAGCTGTTGACTTGCAATACAACCCCATTATTGTCGCTAACCTCAATGTAGAATGTGTTGTGATCTCCCGTAAACTACTATTTAGCCCTAAAATGTGAAACGAGCCTTCATATGAAATAAAGTTCATTTATCCAATTTGGGATCCATCACGTCCTCTGGAGCGGCTGTGCCTTTATAGTGTTTGTAAGTCGGCGTATAATACCTATTTATCACTTCCAAAGGCACGAATCGATGGTTCTTAAATGAAGTTTTACCATAAGTGGTTTCATTTTGTTCGGGTTAGCTCCACTTTAATCTGACTGTCGGGATGAGAAGTCTGATACTACAGCAGCAGTTTGTATATTGCCGGTGATTACAGGATTCTATCCAGCATACTAGAGAGACTTGCACAAGGATACTTGACCCGCTTAAATATAGATTTATTACTGACACATTTCAAATCATCTCGCCTCTCCAGTTATAAAACAGCTTCCTATTTTGTAAACCGAGGCAAGCCAACAGGGACAGCGGCATCCACATAGGAAGGCAATAAACTGCAACGCTATGGAAATCCATTAGACACCACGCAGGCTTCCCATTGGCTGCTATTATTATTGTGTGTAAGCGTCAGTGCCCAACCGCCTATGACATCATCAGCTGACATTGAGACAGAGAAACAAAGAGGAATAGGGGGGGAAGGGGGGTTGGAGATGGGGGATGGAAGGTCAGGAAGAAAGAGAGGATGGAACACATAAAAAAAAAAAAAGTCTCTATGAGATATAAAAAATTAAACCAATGAAAACCTCCTCATTAATTATTGCTATTGGTGGAGTTGGCCTTTAAGGAAAGATGTGATAGGCAGATAAATATAAAAGAAAAGGGAATGAGTGAGATGAACTACATAAAGTAGATGGATAGAACAATAAATGGGAAGGAGGGAGATAGAAAGATAGATAGATAGATAGATAGATAGATAGATAGATAGATAGATAGATAGAAAGAATATGAGAGAGAGGCATATGAGAGAGAGCGGGAGATAGATAGATAGATAGAATATGAGAGAAAGAGGGAGATAGATAGATAGATAGATAGATAGATAGATAGATAGATAGATAGATAGATAGATAGAATATGAGAGAGATAGATAGATAGATAGATAGATAGATAGATAGATAGATAGATAGATAGATAGATAGATAGAATATGAGAGAGAGAGAGGAATATGAGAGAGAGAGAGGGAGATAGATAGATAGATAGATAGATAGATAGATAGATAGATAGATAGAATATGAGAGATAGAGGAATATGAGAGAGAGAGGGAGATAGTCAGAATCTGAGAGAGAGAGAGAGAGAGGAATACGAGAGAGAGAGAGAGGGAGATAGATAGATAGATAGATAGATAGATAGATAGATAGATAGATAGATAGATAGATAGAATATGAGAGATAGAGGAATATGAGAGAGAGAGGGAGATAGTCAGAATCTGAGAGAGAGAGAGAGAGAGGAATACGAGAGAGGGAGATAGATAGATAGATAGATAGATAGATAGAATATGAGAGAGAGAGAGGAATATGAGAGAGAGAGAGGGAGATAGATAGATAGATAGATAGATAGATAGATAGATAGATAGAATATGAGAGATAGAGGAATATGAGAGAGAGAGGGAGATAGTCAGAATCTGAGAGAGAGAGAGAGGAATACGAGAGAGAGAGAGAGGGAGATAGATAGATAGATAGATAGATAGATAGATAGATAGATAGATAGAATATGAGAGATAGAGGAATATGAGAGAGAGAGGGAGATAGTCAGAATCTGAGAGAGAGAGAGAGAGAGGAATACGAGAGAGAGAGAGGGAGATAGATAGATAGATAGAATATGAGAGAGAGAGGAATATGAGAGAGAGAGGGAGATAGTCAGAATCTGAGAGAGAGAGAGAGGAATACGAGAGAGAGAACGGGAGATATATAGATAGATAGATAGATAGATAGATAGATAGATAGATAGATATGTAGCGCCCTACTCCTGTTGGGCTGTGTTAAATTTAGTTATCTGAGCTGTAGTTTAGCTCAGAGGGATTAGGCTAAATTGTTGGCTCTGTTTCAGTCTAGCTGGGTTGCGCGTTTTCCACCTGACAGTAGGTGTCACTGTCACCACAGGTCAGGGTTGGAAATGCAGCAGGCTAGGTATATTGGGTATTCCTTTCCCAGAAGTGGCTCAGGAGGCGTGGTCAACCCGCTGTACATTCTGGGAGGGGGTACTTAAGAGACAGAGACCGCTCTATCGGGGTTCGTTGCCAGATCCTGACCCTAGGGCCCTCCTGGCCATTTTCGGCCTCGGGGCCTGCTGACCCGAGACTCTGCAACTGAGAAGTAGGCCCAGAAGTTGCTGGGGCCTACTAGTCCATGGATGGTCCTACACGGTCTTGCCTGCGGGAAGAAGTGGAACAATTGGGGACTCAATTGAAGGACGCATCCTGGCCAGTTTGCCTCACGGTGCTGCCGGCTGGCTGAAAGATTCTGGCACCTTGAGCTGTGTACTTTTAAAGGAACTTTTGCAAAGTGTCAGTGTGGTTACACGATCTTGTGGCGGAAGATTGTGGAACGATTAGATGGCACTCATCAAGTCTGTGGCAGAGACTTTGAACGAGCTTCGCACCGGTTGCTAGGCCAGTGAGAGTAGGCCTATCCGGTGGTTGCTGAATCCAGCGTGGAACTGATTTGTCCTCTGGATCTAAGATTGTGCCTGATTCACAAAGCAAGGTACCTGAACCTCCCCTATCCCTCTACCCCTCTGTTGGAACTGGTATAATAAAGCTCTTGAAGAAAAAGTAACCAAGCGTTGGTGTGAACATTCATGAAAGCTCTCCAAGAGGGATCCCTGACACGAGTGTGGTGAACAGAAAGGTAACGTAGGCCCAAAACTTTAAACCAGCAGCTCCTACAGGGGTAGTGCTACAGATAGATAGATAGATAGATGGAATATGAGAGAGAGAGGAATATGAGAGTGGCGTAAAAATGACAGATCGATAAAATATGATAAATAGATAGATATGAAAAATATAAACATAAATGGATAAATAGAAAGATCAATTCCCATAGATAGATATGAGAAATAGAAACATAGATATATAGATAGTGGGAAGATACATATAAGAGATAAATATGTACAGTAGATAGACATGATTATGAAAGATAGAGAGAAATATGAGAGATGAATAGATAGAAAATTGATAGATAGAGATAAATCTGATAGACAAATATACATAGATATGATAGGGAGAGAGATAATTATGAATGATAGATCAATAAAGAGAGAAGAATACAAGAGATAGATAGATACAGTAGATTCTGTAGATAGATGAGAAATAGGGAGATAGAGCAATATTAATATATTATATACAGGCATTCCCCACTTTTAAGTACACAGTATCGCTGGAGAGTGCAAAATCAGGCTCGCTTCTGCATAGAAACCAATGAGCTTCCAGGTTTTATTACCAGGCTTAATTGAACAAGCTGGGGTTAGAAGCCCATTGGTTTCTATGCAGAAGTGAGCCTGATTTTGCACTCTCAAGCGATGGTAAATAAACGCCATTGTGTACTTAAAAGTGGGGTATGCCTGTATATACACTATATTACCAAAATATTGGGACACCTGCTTTTACACGCACATCAACTTTTAAAGGCACCCCCGTCTTAGTCCGTAGGGTTTAATATTGAGTTGGCCCACCCTTTGCAGCTATAACAGCTTCAACTCTTCTGGGAAGGCTGTCCACAATGTTTAGGAGTGTGTCTATGGGAATGTTTGACCATTCTTCCAGAAGGGCATTTGTGAAGTCAGGCTGATGTGGACAAAAAGGCCTGGCTCACAGTCTCCGCTCTAATTCATCCCAATGGTGTTCTATCGGGTTGAGGTCAGGTCTCTTTGCAGGCCAATCAAGTTCCTCCACCCCAAACTCGCTCATCCATGTCTTTATGGACTTTGTTTGTGCACCAGTGGCGCAGTCATGTTGGAACAGGAAGGGGCCATCCCCAAACTGTTCCTACAAATTTGGGAGCATGAAATCTTCCACAATGTCTTCTTATGCTGACGCCTTAAGAGTTCCCTTCACTGGAACTAAGGGGCCAAGCCCAACCTCCTGAAAAACAACCCCACACTATATCCCCCCCTCCACCAAATGACTTGGACCAGTGCACAAAGCAAGGTCCATAAAGACATGGATGAGTGACTTTGGGGTGGAGGAACTTGGCTGGCCTGGACAGAGGTCTGACCTAAATCCTATAGAACACCTTTGGGTTCAATTAGAGTGGAGACTGAGAGCCAGGCCTTCTTGTCAACATCAGCCTGACCTCACAAGTATCCTTCTGGAAGAATGGTTAAACATCCCCATAGACACACTCCTAAACCTTGTGGACAGCCTTCACAGAAGAGTTGAAGCTGTTATAGCTGCAAAGGGTGGGCCAACTCTATATTGAACCCTACGGACTAAGAATGGGATGTCATTAAAGTTCATGTGGGTGTAAAGGCAGGTGTCCCAATATTTTTGGTAATATAGTGTGTGTATATGTATGTGTATGTGTATATATATATATATATATATATATATATATATATATATATAGATATAGATTTATATCTATATCTATATATCGTATTGTGGGATGGTGTGCAGATTCCTCTTGTTCAGATAAGACTGTCATGTAGTACAGTAGGATAGGGTCAGCCATGGTGGGGTGGGGTTATTCAGGTACTCTCCAGGTTTAGGTAACGATTTAAATGAATGTACATTATGTCTTTAGAGAAGTATATTGCAGTTTTACCATTTTAGGTTCCCCTTGGTGCCTTTATTGGGGAATTCCTGGACAGTGGATCTATTGTTTGCTGCTTGCTGTATGCACTGAGCCTTTCTCTGTGCTCCAGGTTACTGCACGACATTGTTGTTCATGCTGTTACAGAGCAAGCGTTGTTGCTAAAGGCAATGCAGTCTGTGTTTTCTTCAGCTGCTGGAAATTGGCAGTTGATAGTGGTTAAACACACAGATGTCAGGGTACCGTAGTCTGAGCAAAGCAGATTGCATTTGCTTTATGTATGTCTGACACAGGAGAGGGGTGGAATAGTGTCTACATGTCCCCATAATAATTCATCTCATTTTCTATCTTACCGTGGGAACATGACAGCTGGAATTTGGTTGGTTGCTATGGGGAACGCATTTTCCTTTGCGCTATATTGTACAGATTAGCCCCAGTGATCTGCAGGTCTCTGTTTTTCTGCTGCTTCGGCAGGAACAGCTGAACATAGCTGGGAGTCAGAGCCAGCTTGATTAAATTGGAATTGCCAGTACCAAGGCCCAGGATCCCCCTCCTCCCTCCTGACAGAATGGGGACACAGAAGGAAAGCAGAGGGGAGAGGAAGCATGAGAGGAGATAATTAGAAAAAGCCAATCAGCTGAGAAGGTGGCCAAGGTCTAGCAGGCTGGTGCGGAGAACCGCCGAGGTCTGCGCGGCTCAAGGACCTGCTAGCTATGATATGTGATTGATGGTCATTGTGAAGAGTCAATCAGCTGAAGAAATGACCCCAGCTCATTAGCACGGGAAGATAACTAAGCAGTTTTAGCCGATCCCTCGTGTGGTATTCATGAGTACTTAAACACCAAAAAATACATCTTACAGCAAGCGCTCTATTAGGACGCCAAATTCTTTACGTTGATTTAACCATTGAAGGGCATTTGGGCCCGTGTGGTCTGAGAAATTCCCGTCATTGGGCTGTTTTTTCTTTTAAAGAACTATGGTCAACTTGATCTTGTTTTAAAGTGCTCCTGATGTGTTAGCAAAAAACAATACGCTTTAATGTTATGGTTGTCATACACCCTTAAACCGGCCATAGATGAATCAAATCTCAGCCGGTTCAGCAGGGACTGGCTGAGGTTTTGATCCACCTATGGGCAGGCTAGTTGTGGTGGAAGGGAAAAAAAATGGCATAATCTTTGGGCTGCTTTCGACTTTATTATCGAATCTGCAAACAATAGCCAAAACCGACCTTGAGATCAATTTAGATTTGAATTAGATCAGGTTAGATCAAACTGAGTTTATCGGCTAGGTGTGGAAGATTATTGATGGTTTTGCTTCAGTTGGCAGCACTGAGGTATAGGAATGAGCTTGGGCATGTTCAAATCCTAGTCCAAACCCAGCTGAGCGAGCCCACCAGGAAACTGGCACCTGTACTGGGCCAATCATAAGGCCGAGGCATTCTCGACCCCACAGCAACAATTCACACCCCATGTATACGTGTGGTGGCAGGGCAGGAAATGCCTGGTCCATTTATGATTGGCCCAGTACAGTCACCATGGCAGTCTCTCTCATGTTCAGACTGGGATCTGAACACCCCTACTTTGTTCATAAATATGATATTTCGATTGATCCGATTATCAGATTGCTTTGTGGAAACAGAGATTGTATCATAACTATGGAGCAAAATACATCTCCCGTGTGTGGCATATTAATCAAATGGGTTGTTCTCCATGGAATGGCTATTCCTTTTGGAAGAGATTGTTTAGAAAACAACTTGATAATTTTTCGAAGCATGTATGGCCATATGTGTAGGGAGACCGTTTAGAAAGGTAATGTGAAAGCTGAACTGTAGGCTGAAGAAAAAAACAAAACCTTTCCAATGGGGGCCCCCATTAGTCTAGGGGTGCAGGGATGAGGTGTAATACCATATTCATGACTCCAGAAGGGTTCCTCCATCCACATAACCAGTCTCAGCGCTGCTACCTCTCTAAGGCCCTCCCAGCCATGGTCACATGCTCGGCCCCTTGATGATGTAGTTCAACCTGTGGCCCTCCAGCTGTTGCGGAACTACATGCCCCATCATCCCTCTGCCTTTGGGAGTGATGTTTGTAACTATCAGCCTTGCAATTCCTCATGGGACTTGTAGTTCTGCAACAGTTGGAGGGCCACAGGTTGAGCACCTATGATGTAGAGGGACCACCCACAACCCATGTTTCAGGCAGATGAAAACATCACTGGAGCTTGCCAAACCAAGGAATAGGGTACAGTTCAGCCCCATTGAGTTTAGTGGGTCGTGTTCGATGGGCGGTACTGCCCGATAGGACTGATAATGATTGTGGCATGTGTACACCATGGTACACTGGCTTTTTAGCTTAAGGGGGAGCAGTTATGGGGGTATTAAAACAACCCAAATTCACTTTTTGCTCTGAAGAAGAGGGCCTGTCCCTTGAAACGTGTCAGCTGGCAAGTCTGATGGAAGTCATGGTCGTATGAGTCTCATCTCTAAGGACCATTTTGCCTCTTGGGTTCATATACATTGCTGATCAGCCTATGACTTTTGGAGGGTTTTTGAAAGTTTTCGGTAATACACTTAGGTCTCTGCTCCCTTTTATTTCAAGCCGCCCAAATGCAAGTGTGAACCAACCCTACTTTTTTTTTCTATGCAAGCCAATCTAAGTACTTACATTTTGCCAGAATATTTCCAATCCCCTGTGCAGCAGCAGTCTGAAAGAGGAAGGGGCAAGACTGTGAGCCAATCAGGTATGCTGCATGCAGATGGGCAGGCAAAGCACATATAATAGAGAACAGAACACGTTGATAGAGAAGAGAGCAGAGGGGTGACTTCATTGGTCTTCTGCTGCTCCGTCACTGTCTTTCATCATGCTAGGGTTAGAGAGATGCCACAACTGTATTTCTTAATCAAAAGTTTGATTATTCTCTTCTCTGTGTAAATCTCAGATGAATAGACAAGAATAGATTTTTTTGGACGGGTAAAACAGCTTCCTTGCATCTGCATTTTTTTCATGTTTGGGGGAGGGGCATGGGGGGCATGGATGGCCAGTGTTTATTATAAGAAATCCAGGCTTGTGTATAGAGGATCTATGAAGGAGCAGATTATATACGTTCTAGCTGAACAAACTCCAGCATATTTTCCTTGTTAGATGCATCAGAAAAATAACTTTATTACACAGATGGCAAATGCTCGGTAAAAATATGCCGACACTGTGTTCTATTTGTCTGCCAACTTAAACCTTGGGAATTATTTCTCTGCAGTTGAAAGTGCCGTATATCAATGAAAGTATTTTCTACAGCAACTCTGACTCTTCAGTTCATTAAAATAAATGAAAATATGTTATATTTTGACAGTAACCATGGAAACCTTGCACATTACTAGTTTTTGGTAGCAGCCGCTAATAACTTGATAATGCAGCCAAGTTAATGTTGCAGATTAGGACTCAAGGTGTCTTGGTACAATGTCTGTAATGGGAAGAGGCTACATTACTTACATTACAAAACAATCCCCGTATTAGTCTCTGCATTTATTATTGCAATTTGCTTACTGAAAATAATCGTGCTGAGTTATGTGGAGAATGCGGTTTATCAGAAACTAATTATTTTTGAATGGACAAGAAGCGTTCGATTAGTAAAGAAAATGAACGATAAATATTGATTAATAAATGTTCCTGCCAAAATGTGTTTTGTGTTTCCAGATGATCTAAGAAAGTTTGGATAAACTGATAAAATAAAGAAAACCGTGGGTCGGTAAACAGTAAACTCATCAATTTACACAGTGCTTTTTATATACAGTGGAACCCGGATTGCGAGTAACGCGGTTAACAAATGTCTGACTCGGTTTGTGAATGTTGTCTCGCAAAACTAGCAAGATTCAAACCACTGCGGTGTCCAGTACCGCATTTGGCCGGAGGTGCCGGTGACACTCAGAGTCGTTCGGAAAGCCTTTCCGAGGGTTTCCGACTGCATCTGAACGGTCTCCGAGTATTTCCGAGTCTCTCCCCCCCACCTCTGGCCACATGCGGTATTGCATGCAATAGAAGTCAATGCGGAACAAATTATCTTAGCTTCCATTGACTTCTATGGGGAAACTTGCTTTGGAGTGTGAGTGCCTTGGATTACAAGCATTCTCCTGGAATGGATTGTAATCCAAGGTTCCACTGTATTTATATATATATATATATATATATATATATATATATATATATATATAATATATATATATATATATATATATATATATATATATATTAGGGTGTTTAATTTTTCCAAAGATGTGATTTTCATATGACTTTGCTTACGCCCCAGTCTCAGTGATGTAAAAGATATAAATGCCAAATTTCAAGAAGATTGGATAATATTTAGGGGCTGCACACATTGATCACTTTTATCACAAACTAGTGAAATTTCTAACATTGAACTAAGTGTACAAAAGAAGAAAAAAAAAAGATTCATATAAGAATAAACATTACAAAGCTATCGCTGAAATCAATAAGACAGTTATACTGGAAGACTCATCTCCATCATCACAAGCACCTAGTGATGAAGAGGCTGAGTTTTCGCCTCCAGCAACGAAAAAATGACATTCAAGTCCTAGATTAAAACCTCTTGATCAGACACTCACATCTACTTGGGATCGAGAACAGCTATCTATTCGACAAGCAAGTACTTCATTTATAGCAACTGCAAACAGCCTTGGCCACGATGTTTCAAAAATTTCTCCGGCTACCGTTTACCGAGCTCGGGCCATCAATAGAAGTAAAATGGCAAAGAAAATCGAAGAGTCACTCTTTGAAAATCCTCCTCATTTGGTCTTGCATTGGGATAGTAAACTGTTGCCCTCAGTTGCCCATGGGAATGTCAAAACTTTCGAAGATAAAGTTGCAGTTCTAGTGACTGGCAAAGATTTTGAGCATTTGCTTGGCGTACCTGTTGCCCTGAAAGGCACTGGTCAGCAGATGGCTGAAGTAGTTATTCGGAAAGTGGACCGATTTGGGCTACGTGGCAATATAATCGGTATATCTTTTGATGCTACAGCATCTAATACAGGACTGATCCAAGGGGCATGTACCAGAATTGAAAGGGAAATCGGATGAACATTGTTGTGGTTGGCTTGCTGTCATCACATCCATGAACTAATATTGAAAGGAGTGTTTTAGGATTGTTGTGGCATACCATCAAGTGGTCCTGACATCCAGAAAAAGGAAGTGAAACGATTAGAGGGTAAAAACATGGTTTTTGAAGGAAAAGACATGAGCCATTTCGTTACTAATAAAACAAAGACGTTCTTTGAATTGTTTTGGATCCATGACGTGACAGAATACTGCAGTGATTCTCTAAGAAGCCATGTGAACGCTCTTAAGGTTGTCAATGATATCGCAGAAAGAGGAATTGCTCTGATAAAAAAGTATAACGAACCAGTCAGGGATGAACAACAAAAATAATTCTTGTTGAGGGTAGTCGAACATCACAGAAAAGTCGTCACCAAGCGAACAAAACAAGGGATTGCATCGTTCAAAGTTGATTAACCAGTAGAGGCCCGCGCTATAGCCGAATGACAGCTACAGCGCGGACCTAGAATGCCGGGAGGACGTCAATTGATGTCCGCCCCTTTCCTCGTCCCCGGCGCGGGTCCCGATGTGCGTGCCTGGCGGCCGCGATGTCCGCCAGGTACCCGCGATCGGCATTTACAGAGACAGGGACGTGGATCTCTGTGTGTAAACAGAGATCCACGTCCTGTCATGGAGAGGAGACCAATGGTGTGTCCCTTGTACATAGGGACAACCATCGGTCACCTCCCCCAGTCAGTCCCCTCCCCCCACAGTAAAAATCACTCCCTTAGGCACACTTAACCCCTTCAGCGCCCCTAGTGGTTAACTCCTTCACTGCCAGTGACATTTTTACAGTAACCAGTGCATTTTTTATAGCACTGATCGCTGTAAAAATGACAATGGTCCCAAAATGGTGTCAAAAGTGTCTGATGTGTCCGCCATTATGTCACAGTCACAAGAAAAATCGCTGATCGCCGCCATTACTAGTAAAAAATAAATTATTAATAAAAATGCTATAAAACTATCCCCTATTTTGTAGACGCTATAACTTTTGCGCAAACCAATCAATAAATGCTTATTGCGATATTTTTTTTACCAAAAATATGTAGAAGAATACGTATCGGCCTAAACTGAGGAAAAAAATATATATATTTTTTAAAAATGGGGATATTTATTATAGCAAAAAGTAAAAAATATTGTGTTTTTTTTTCAAAATTGACGCTCTTTTTTTGTGTATAGCGCAAAAAATAAAAACCGCAAAGATGATCAAATACCACCAAAAAAAAGCTCTATTTGTGGGGGAAAAAATACGTCAATTTTGTTTGGGAGCCACGTCGCACGACCGCACAATTGTCAATCAAAGCGTGACAGTGCTGAAAGCTGAAAATTGGCCTGGGCAGGAAGGGGGTTTAAGTGCCCAGTAAGCAAGTGGTTAATATAACACATGTTTTGCCTATCATATTACCTATTAATCTTAGTGTTAAGTTTTAACAGTATTTTAAGTTTGTGATTTCTAGTTTTCCCAATAAAAGTAATTAACATTGAAAAATCTTATTTTTTGCCTACTTTTACAAAACAGATCAAAGTGTGCAACCTCTAAATATTATCCAATCTTCTTGAAATTTAGCACATATGTCTTTTATATCACTGAGACTCGGGGCGTAAGCAAAGTCTGCAAAAATTTTACAGTTTATTTTTTGCCTTAGAAAATGAAACACCCTAATATATATACACATACCGTATATACTTGAGTATAAGCCGAGGTTTTCAGCCCTTTTTTTTGGGCTGAAAGTCCTCCCCTCAGCTTATACTCGAGTCAGCGAAATGTAACATTGTAAATTGTACCTGAAAAAAAGTTGAGAGGCTGCGGCGTCCATCGTTTAAATCTCGCGGTCTCTTCCTGGTCCCTTCCGTGATAGGCGGAGGGTGTCTGCTGAGAATCGCCTATCACAAACGTTCTCTCATCCTTACCCATCCCAGCAGACACTGTGTTCAGTGTTCCGCCAATCACAGACGTCAGCTGGGAAACTGAGGATGAGAGAACGTTCGTGATAGGCGGAACTGTGTCTGCTTAGAAAACGCCTATCACGGAAGGAAAGAGGAAGAGACCGCGAGTTTTAAACGATGGACGCCGCAGCCTCTCAATTTTTTTTCAGGTACAATTTACCGTACAATGTTCAATTTAAACAGTGAGCTAGGGAACAGTGAGGATAGGAACAGTGAGGATAGGAACAGTGAGGAACAGTGAGGATGGGAACAGTGAGGAACAGTGAGGATGGGAACAGTGAGGAACAGTGAGGATGGGAACAGTGAGGAACAGTGAGGATGGGAACAGTGAGGAACAGTGAGGATAGGAACAGTGAGGAACAGTGAGGATGGGAACAGTGAGGAACAGTGAGGATGGGAACAGTGAGGAACAGTGAGGATGGGAACAGTGAGGAACAGTGAGGATGGGAACAGTGAGGAACAGTGAGGATGGGAACAGTGAGGAACAGTGAGGATGGGAACAGTGAGGAACAGTGAGGATAGGAACAGTGAGGAACAGTGAGGATAGGAACAGTGAGGAACAGTGAGGATGGGAACAGTGAGGAACAGTGAGGATGGGAACAGTGAGGAACAGTGAGGATGGGAACAGTGAGGAACAGTGAGGATGGGAACAGTGAGGAACAGTGAGGATGGGAACAGTGAGGAACAGTGAGGATGGGAACAGTGAGGAACAGTGAGGATGGGAACAGTGAGGAACAGTGAGGATGGGAACAGTGAGGAACAGTGAGGATGGGCACAGTAAGGATGGGAACAGTGAAGATGGGCACAGTAAGGTGGCAATGGGCAGTGACAATGGGCTTAGTGAAGTTGCAATGGGCACAGTGAGGCGTGCAAATGGGCATTGTTGACCCTCGGCTTATACTCGAGTCAGTAAGTTTTCCCAGTTTTTTGTGGTAACATTAGGTACCTCGGCTTATACTCGAGTATATACGGTGTATATATATATATATATGTATGTATATATATATATATATATATATATATATATATATATATATATATATTGCATACATACATATATATATATATATATATATACATATATATATATATATATATAAACACACACACTATATTACCAAAAGTATTAGGATGCCTGCATTTAAACGCAGATGGACTTTAATGGCATCCCAGTCTTAAGTCTCGTACACACGGTACGATTGTTGGCCAACCGAGCGTCTGATTTTTGTCAAAAGGGCATGTGCCTGGGTCTTGTCTTGCATACTAACAGTACACAATCGTCGTGCCACAAACACGAATGTAGTGACGTACTATGTGGAATTTCAGCTCTTGAGCGCCACCCTTTGGGCCCAATCTGCTAATTTCGTGTTTGGTGAGCATTGATTGCGAGCATGCGTGTTTGTACTTTCAACTTTTTTATGACGGATTTGTGTACTGACCATCAGAAAATCTGACGACAAACCATTGTCCACCGAAAATTTACTAGCCTGTCATCCAACATTTGTTGGCCGAAAGTTGGACAACAATTGTCAAAAGGAGCGTACTAACAGTAAGATTTTAGGACAACAGTCTGTCAACAGACAATCCCCTGCCAACAATCGGATCGTGTGTACGAGGCTTTAGTCCGTAGGGTTCAATATTGAGTTGGCCCACCCTTTGCAGCTATAACAGCTTTGACTCTTCTGGCAAGGCTGTCCACAAGGTTTAGGAGTGTGTCTATGTGTATTTTCGACCATTCTTCCAGAAGCGCATTTGTGAAGTCAGGCACTGATGTTGGACAGAAGGCCTGGCTCGCAGTCTCCGCTCTCATTCATCCCAAAGGTGTTCTATCAGGTTGAGGTCAGGACTCTGTGCAGACCAGTCAAGTTTCTCCACCCCAAACTCGCTCATCCATGTCTTTATGGACCTTGTTTGTGCGCAGTCATATTGGAACAGGAAGGGGCCATCCCCAAACTATTCCCACAAAGTTGGGAGCATGAAAATGTCCAAAATGTCTTGGTAAGAGTTCCCTTCACTGTAACTAAGGGGCCAAGCCCAACCCCTGAGAAACAACTCCACACCATAACCCCCCCTTGCACCAAATTATTTGGACCAGTGCACAAAGCAAGGCCCATAAATACATGGATGAGCAAGTTTGGAGTGGTGGAACTTGATTGGCCTGCACAGAGTCCTGATCCCAACCTGATAGAACACCTTTGGGATGAATTAGAGCGGATACTGTGAGCCAGGCCTTCTTGTCCAACATCAGTGCCTGACCTCACAAATGTGCTTCTGGAATAATGGTTAAACATTCCCATAGACCCACTCCTTGTGGACAGCCTTCTCAGTAGAGTTGAAGCTGTGTATAGCTGCAAAGGGGGGGCCAACTTAATATTAAACCTTACAGACTAAGACTGGGATGCCATTAAGGTTCGGGTGCGTGTAAAGGCAGGTGTACCAATACTTTAGTAATATAGTGTATATTACACATATAAAGGTGCAGCGCTTTAAATGCATAGAAAAGAGTCCTTATTAGTAGTTTAATAAAGATTCAGAGTTGAAGGTCCAACAGGTGCAGCTTCCAAACAATTGTGCTGTGAGAGATCCTCCACCGACAGCAATACACACACTGACCCCTACCTTCTATACATAAAGCTATCAAATACGCTTGAGACAACTCCAAATTGCCAAGAACACCTGATGTCTGCAATCTTCACGATATAGAAACTTTGCCATAGGGGGACCTCAGAGCATGCAGGGTTTAGGAGTAGGCAAGAGACACTTCATTGTGCGGTATTAATGGTAACAGAGTTTATTAAAATCCACCAAAATACTCACCAAACATTAAGTGAAATCTCACATGTAAATCAATGTTACAAGGGAATGTGTCCAACCATCAAGATGGCCGACCTCCGTGTGTGGCAATGTCACTTGACCCACCTCCGCCTGACACGTTTTGTCATATAGACGTCATCAGGCGTTGGGTGATGTATATACAGTATATTTTACATTCACATCAGTCCCTTCCCTCAAGGAGCTAACAATCTAAAGTCGCTAACTCACATTCATACATATACTAGGGCCAATTTAGACAGGAGCCAATTAAATTCACAATTAAAGTACATACTGCACTCTGTATGTGAACTGCTTTACTAGTGAAAGGCTTTGTAATTCTGTTCAGCCGGTACGGAATCGAAGCACCCCTACCAGATAGCATCTCAAGGTTCTGAACCCCTTCAAAGACCCTAATTCAGTTGAGCAATGCAGCCTGGCCCAGGACCCACGTCAGCCAGTGGCTGGACAGTATAGATCAGCCATTCTCAACCAGGGTTCCATGGATTCCTAGGGTTCTTCCAGAGTTTGCTATAGGGGTTCCTTGAGCTGTGACTGACTGATCTTCCCTTTAATGATGCCTGCATAGTTATAGGACCAACCCCAGTTGGTAAAGCCAGCAGCATGAAACAAATTCTCTTTTTTTAGCTGTCTATAAGTGTGGCATTCTGACCACCACTGTAAGGGTTGCATTCTTCCCATTGACCCCATTGACTCTTCATGGATTGATCTTAGTAAATGTTCCCTGAAATCGAAAAAAAAATATTTTGGGGTTCCTTTAGGGGTAAAAAGATTAAGAGATGCTGGTATAGATGCCCCACAGCTTTTGTGTCTTTTGTTATTCTGATTCAGCAAGAGAGGTCTGAAGCTTCCTGCTGCATTGTCTATACCAGGGGTAGTCAACCAGTAGCCCTCCAGCTGTTGTGGAACTACATTTCCCATGAGGCATTGCAAGGCTGACAGTTACAATTACTCCCAGAGGCATGATTGGACTTGTAGTTCTGCAACAGTTGGAGGGCCCCAGGTTGCCTACCCCTGGTCTATACTGAATTTTACATACAAAATACAACAGCGAGTATGACTCCTGGCAGTCAAGGATGAGAGCTGAGATCTCAGATGGTGGCTCCAAATTTTTTAAGTAAGTCGGCAAAAAAATCCAGAAGCCCATTTCCTTAGTTCAGCTAATGACTAATCAATGCTCCGAGTAACTTGTTTTCAGATAATAGTATGTTCAGACCAGCGCTCCAGAAGCATGGACATCACAAGGGTGGACTGCAATCCATCCTCCTTTCCAATGTTTGATCTAAGAAAGATTTTAAGGCTTCCTTGTAAGGCCCAGTCCAATCTCCCATGAGTCTTTCATAGGTTGCCACATCACCCAACAACTTCATGGCTTGGGTCAGATATGCCTCCCTCTCCTGAATAACCAGGCCTCCTCATTTGTCCACCTGTCTAATTATAATATCATTTTTAGACTTGAGGGACTTTTCTCCTTAAAGCCGTGTACACACGATCGGTTTTACAGATGAAAACAGTCCGATGGACTTTTTTCATCGGACAAACCGATCGTGTATCGGCCCCATCGGTCTTTTTTCCATTGGAGTTAAAAAATAGAACATGTTTTAAATTTATCCGATGGAAAAAAAAAACGATAGCAAATTACTATCGTCTGTGGGGAACTCCGTCGGATAAAAAACCCACGCATGCTCAGAATCAAGTCGACGCTTGCTCAGAAGCATAGAACTTAATTTTTCTTGGCTCGCTTGAGTGTTTCACGTCACGGCGTTTGGGACGATCGGTTTTTTGACTGATGGTGTGTAGGCAAGACTGATGGAAGTCAGCTTCATCGGATTTCCGATGGGAAAATCCATTGGTTTAAAATCCATAGGAAATCCGATCGCGTGTACAGGGCTTAAGGGACAAAAGTGAAATATAATCCCTTCTAGCTCTGTCACACATCCTCGTCAATTCTGAATATACCACCTCATAAAATGAGGGGATAAGTTACCTTTAGCCCACAGAAGATGGAAAACAGACTTGGGTCTAAACTATAGCTAATTTGACCTAAATCCGCATAATCACTAATAACAGTTTGTATTGATGGATATATAAATGAGGTTGTGAGCCCTGGATTGTTTTAGTTTTGAAGAAAGTGAGTGTCTCCCAAAATTCGTAAGATTACCAAATGGTTTGGGCTTGGTGACACCACCCCACTGCTGGATCATCTTATAGTATGACTGTTGACAATGCTAGCCTATGGGTATATTTGTAAGAGTGTTTGTGGTGTTCGGAAATTTTAATAAAACTTCTCTTTGGTAATGCACTAGGCCTTTGCACCCTTCTGTTTATTTTTGCACTTAACTGAATTTCAGCGCAGTTGACATCAATATCACACGAAAATAAAGGCTTTACAGGATGGGGTTACCAGCAGCTCGTAGTATGTATAATATTCTTGTACATGTGCCCAAGTTACAATTTTGTATGCTCTAAGCTGCACTTTGGGAGTTTGTTGTGCTGGTATTGTGCCCTAATTATCATGAACTCCATTATATGCAATACTTGTTCTTTAAATCATATGATGTTTGACTTCTTCTACTTAGAGGAAGATGTGCTCTTTATAACATAATGGTCAATGGCAGCAGTCCAATGCAATCCAGAAAATACCTTTTAAGCCCTGTACTCACGATCGGATTTCCGATGGAATAAAATCAGATGGATTTTTCCATTGGATTTCCGATGAAGCTGACTTCCATCAGTCTTGCCTACACACCATCAGTCAAAAATCCGACCGTCCCAAACGCCGTGACGTAAAACACTCCGGCGAGCCGAGAAAAATTAAGTTCAATGCTTCTGAGCATGCGTCGACTTGATTCTGAGCATGCGTGGGTTTTTTCTCCGATGGACTTGCCCATAGACGATCGGAATTTGCTATGGTTTTTTTTTTTCCATCGGATAAATTTAAAACATGTTCTATTTTTAATCACCGATGGAAAAAAGACAGATGGGGCCCATACACGATCGGTATGTCCGATGAAAAAAGTCCATCGTACTGTTTTCATCGGTAAAACTGATCGTGTGTACATGGCTTTAGTGTCAACAAGGGTGCCAAAAGGTGATTGAAAGCTTGGAATGGCAGCCGGGTGGTTTTGACAATTTCTAGAAGAGCTAGTCTGTTTTATAGTACAGGCTCATGCATGTTACTGTTGGGTGCTTGTTTATGTGTGTGTGTATATATGTATACGTAAATATATATATATATATATATATATATATATATATATATATATATATATACTGTATATACACCTACACACACACACAGTGGTGCACATATATTATTGTGTACATTCTGTTTTGTATTTCCAGGTCACCTCTGTTCGATATACAAGTGCCTAGCGGCCATTTTGTTTGTTGTACTCCATTATACGATCTAGACAGGCGTTTTTTTTTTTATTATCACTCCGGCTTCAATACATGCATTCAAAAGTCCAGTATTCTTTCTTCTTGCATTTTGTTTCTTCTTTGTTGGTTGTAAAAGCCATAAATGCAGCACAACTGCCCCAAGGGATGATGCTAGATGCTTAATATACTGCTGTGCACCACTCCACTCTACATTAAATGCAATTAATGGCTTGGAAACAGAAACCATCCCAGGCCTCCCTTTTTCTTCCTCCAGATGCTGTCTGTCATATTTCTGCAATAACACAGGACAAGGAGTTTCTGTGCATCATGTCTGAAATGTTCTCAGAACATGACTTACATAGACTCCCAAGAGGCTGAGTACATATATAGATGTAGGTAGTTGGAGAGGAGTCATGATTAAACTGGCCTAATGAAAAAACCTTTAGATGGCTTTAGAGGCCCCGTCTCAATGCAGTAGAATATTACTTTTTATTCTCGTCTTTCCTTTTGGTGTAAAGTGCATTATATTGGGTTAAAACAAATATATCTTCTGGAGTTTCATTGAAAGGAATGTGTTAGCAGAGTTGTCACTTTATCATATGAAGTGCCTAAAGCAAAGAGGATATATCACAAGTATTATTTTAATGAATGCTGCATATTTAATAATATATATTTTTTTTTTAAATACTTAAGCTTGTTAAAGAGTTATATAAACCCTTTGTGAAAAAAAAGAATTAATGTAGCCGTATACCTTTAACCTTTAAAAATATTTTAAATAATTGTAAAGGGGGCCCCTCTTTGTAAAGTCTTTAGAGCAGCCATTCTCAACAAGGGTTCCTTGATCTGTGGCTAATTGATCTCCCATCTGATGGTGCCTACATAATTCCAGGTCAAACGCTGTTTGACAGAGCCAGCAACATGACTGCAAATGTGTCATCCTGGCCACCCCTGTAAGGTGGGGATTCTTCCCACTTCCCACCACCAATGTAAGCTGTATTTTCATAATGACCCGCAATAGCCTTACCAGGGTTCCCTGAGACCTTAAAATTATTTCAAGGGTTACTTTGGTGTACAAAGGTTGAGAAAGGCTCCTTTAGAGCAGGGGTCTTCAAACTTCCCAAACATAGGGCCAGTTTACTGTCCTTCAGACTTTAAGGGGGCTGGACTGTGGCCAGTGTAAGTAGAAAATTCCCTGGGAGTAAACAATGCCCCATCATTGGTATCAATGGGAAGAATAGTGCCCTATTGTTGGTATCAGGGTAAGAAACGATGCCCCATCATTGGCATCAGTGGAAGGAATAGTGCCCCATCGCTGGTGTCAGTGGGTGGAATGGTGCCCCACTGTTGGTGTCCGTGGTGAAAATAGGGTCTGGTATCAGTGGTAAGAATAGCGCCTCAAGGCCTGGATAAGGTAAGCATCTGGCCCTTGGACCACAGTTTGAAGACCATTGCATTGGAGCATAAATAGGCTTTGAATGTGTGTTGTGTGGAGCTTCTGCCTACAGTGTGGCTCCTTTGCCTTGCAGGGTCTCTCTGGGGCCAGCCTAACATGTGCATTTCAGGACAAGTTACATAGGTTGAAAAAAAGTCCATTTAGTTTAGCCAAAAATACAAAATAAATAAATACATAAATAAATCTAAATACACACACGCCACAGGGTGCTGTGGTCAGTGGGATGCATGCACAATACAATAGGGAATTATTTTGGTGCTGTGTTTGACTGATGCATGCACAGTACAGTCCACTAACTCTCTATTGATGTGTTATTCCAACACATGCACAATATAGGCTGCTGCCTGTACTGTGCATGCATCGATTAAACACAGCACCAGAGTGCAGTAGGGACAGCGCCCCCTACTGTGTATGCATCTGCTGAACACAGCTGTAGAGTACTAGCAGCCTGTACTCTGCATGCCTAGGGCGTTTAGGGTTGCCACCTGTCCAGGATTCACCTGGACAGTCTGGGTTTTGAATCATTTGTCCAGGTTTCAGACAGCCTAAAACCTGGACACATTTTTCAAATTGGACTTTGGCTTCAAGTAACCAAGTACCACAACCACTGAGTGCATAGGCGTGTGCACGGGCCAGGTGTGCGTGGGCTCATCCTAATCACCAGGGTTGCCAACTGTCTGGGGGGCTAACTGTAGTTGTCTAAGGCAAGTGTCTGTCACACTCTCTCTCACACTGCCCAGAGCCTGTACAATTCTTCCCCCTGCCCCGCACAGACTGGAGAGGAGAGAGGGCTCAATCTTCTACTCCTCCTCCCGCCCCTACCCCTCTGTGGCTGGAAAGTTTAAGCCCAGCAGCTAGCAGATACATGCTGGATAACAGGTGCCAATGCCTGAGCCTCCATCCTCGGGTGAGTGAGTCTTTGACTGAAGTCTCCCCCTTCCCTTCCTTCTCTCTCCTACCTCCGAGGGAGCAAGTACACTAAGGCGAGCGGAACTCAGATGTAAGGGGTGCTCTGCAGACTCTGATGTAGGGGGGCTTTGGGAACCCTGATTTAAGGGGGAATGTTGGGAACTCTGATGTAAGTGGGGACTTTGGTAAGGAGAAACTCCCCTACATCAGAGTTCCTCTTTAAACCAAAGTCCACAGCGGCCCCCCTTAAAAAAAATATAACAATTGCTGTGCGCCGTTAAAGTGTTTGGGTTTGGCTTGAAGAAAAGGTGGTAACCCTAAGGGCTAGTTTACACTTGCTTCAAAACATGGCTTTGTTAAAAAGCTCTCTGAATGCCAGTCAAAGCTCCTGTCACTAAATAAAATATTTAGCTTAGAGTCCTGTTTACACCTTGCTTTTGCTTGGTGCTTCGATGAGGCTTCCATGAGGCCTCAGTGGGGCTTCGATGAGGCTTTGGTGGAGCTTTGATGGGGCTTTGATGGGGCTTTCGTGAGGCTTCTTGGGGCTTTGAGGCTTCAGTGGGGCTTTGGTGGGGCTTCAGTGGGTTTTCAAGCGAGCTTTGCCATAGACTACGATGGAGTCTTTGAAGCACCACTAAAGCTACATGGGGTATAATTTTTGAAGCTAACCATTTTATTAAGTGACAGGAGTTTGACTAGCGTTCAGAGAGCTTTAACAAAGCGTGTCCGAAGCCTTGTTTTGAAGCAAGTGTAAACTAGCCGTTAATGTGTGTTGAAGCCAAAGCAAGTGTAAATGAGCCCTAAGGGCATTGCGTATGGAATCATGGGACATGAGGTTCTGAAGATTTAGGAGTCCTAATGGCTCAAGGAGCACTTTTGAACATATGTTCGGGGAAGTGCTAAACAGAAGGACACAGTAAGGGGATTATCATAACCGCAAAAAAGTCAGAATTTGGACACAAGTAATAAAAGTACATTATCTACTAATTTGAGTGTATTTTAATGTAAAGAGCAAGATATCACTGGACTTTAAAGCTTATATGAGATTTTAAGGGATTGGGTTTAGTTTTACTTTTAAGTATAAGCAGGTACATTTGCTGAGTGCTATAACTGACAGATTAATCAGTCGTTAGCAGTAGTGGGTTAATGGCTAATGGGTTTGGTATTGTATAATGTACTAGCAGTAGATGTAAAACCCGTCTTGGCCCAAAATGTTCTTGCAAAGCATCCTATTAGACCACTTAAGGTCTAAGAAGTCTTGAGAAGTCTGTTCAGTTCCCTTATCTACAAGTTTCAGTGTTTTTCGTTTTTTTTTTTTTTTTGTTCCAAAGCTCAATAACAATATACAGAATATTTATTTTTTATGAAATGTCATTCAGATAGATAGATTGTTCTGCAAGGCTGACTCCGAAGCAGCGAGTGTAAAAATCACTGAGCGTCACTCCAGAGGGACATGCTGCAGCCAGTGATTAAGCTATATGTTAATATGGCGTCATTTTCTCCCACTGACAAGACAGGGTCACCAGGCGCTGCTGACAAGTACAACTTTCTTTCCTATTCCACCAGACGTTTACACTGATTCTGGATTGTAGCTGGAATGAGAATGAGCGGAAAAAAAGATACCGTAGGAACTACAGAAGTTACATGAATGAACTTTGTTGATTTACAGTATTTTTTATTTTTGGGACTTGTTGGCAGTTCATGAAGGATCACAAAACTTATCAAAATTTTTAGTCATTAGAGTGGAGCTATCACTAATCCCACCGATTAATTACTTACTGCAAAACAGGAGCAGAGATGTGGGACAGATCTATTGTAAGATCAAACCTTAAAGCGGACCTTCAGACTGGGTTCACATTATTGGGTTCCCTGCATCCAATTCGCAATAGCAGGAGATTTTGACCGGCTCTCTATGGAGCCGGTTCACACATCTCCGGCTGCGGCTCCGGTGCGAATTGCACAGGAGCCCTGAGGGTCTTTTGGTCCGTTTCAGGTCTGAATTCAGGCAAAAATTCAGGCTGATATCGGACCTGAAACGGTGAACGGAGACGCACTGGACCCCTGCTGTGAGCTGCATGCAAAGATAGTGTGAACCCAGCCTCAGTATTTTTTTTTTATCTTTCCATCTATTAAATCTTCTGCCCTTGTTGTTTTAACTTTGGATAGTAAAAAAAAAAATTCCGAACGTTTCACCCTGTTCGGATCGGATCACCACGCGATCCGCTCCAGAGCCTCGGCCGTAGGAAAGGCCGCGGCTTCGGCCTATCTCCGGAGCTGCGGCCATCTTGGTACACCCGGCGGCGGACGCTGTAATGACGTTTCGCCGCCATCTTGCTCCACATCACACTCCTGCACAATAATGAGAGAAGGGGCCAAGCGGACATCTTGTTACACCCAACGATTCAACACAAAACGGAGCTTATCAGCTTTAATACATTATTTGGAAATCCATCGGACTGTTTACATTTTAAATTTTAAAAGCAGCAGCAAACCTTACATGATTGCTAATGTGACGGAACACCTCTGATTTTCACATTTAACATTTTGTTAAATGTGAAAATCAGAGGTGTTCTGTCACATTAGCAACCATGTAAGAGTCCGTTGGATTTACAAATACTGTATTTAAGCTTATAAGCTCCGTTTTGTGTTGAAAATAACTGTGAAATCGAAAATTCCAGTGGGTGTAAAATTTTTCCTTTTTTTTTGCCGATCCGAAAATGATCCGATCCGTGCCTCTGATCCGAGGATCGATCCGATCCGTGAGTTTTTTGATCCGTTGCACCCCTACTTATGACATCATGCACAGCTCTCTCTCTCACTCTCGTGAGAGTTTGCCAGGAAGAGAGGGCCAGTAAGAGCTGCAGAGCTGGAGGTGTGTCTGTGTAAATCCAGGAAGTGAACAGGAAGCAGCTTCAAGCTGCCCACAGTTAAAATGGTTGCAGCCAGACTCAGTGGAGGGAGATTTCTGCAGCATATTTTGCAAGTACAGAATCACACAAACATGTTTTTATTACAAATTATGTGAGCAGACTGCAGTTCCTCTTTAAAGTGTTACTAAACCCAGGACCCTCCACTCAATGTATCTGGTCTCCCACAGTAAACAGAACATGGAAATGCAATTATTTTAGTAAATATAAACTGCTAAATACCTTTTCTGATAAGCATTATATAGCAGTCTTGTAACTTCCATCAGTGTCCATCTGAGCACTGGTTAAAGCTTGTAGTAGGAGTTTTCATTCTCCTCTGACTGTCCTATTAGGCAGCATGACCCCTGACTTTCTGTCTGGACAGTGCTGATTGGCCCTGTGCTGATCACATTCACTCTCCCCCCCGAAAAAAAAACTCTATAGCAATACACACCAAACTGAGCATGTGCAGAGTGCCCCCAAGTAGGGTTTCCACATCACCCCTTTAATCCAGGACACATATGAATTACACAGGTTCTGAGGCTGATTTAATGCAGATAAGGCACCAAGTGAGTTTAATTACCATCTTAATCAGCCACAGAACCTGTGTAATTAATATGTGTCCTGGATTAAACCCTACCCCCAAGGCTCTGTTCTATCGGGAGATGGACTGGGGACAGTAAAAGAAAAGGAGGGTCTTTTAGCTTTTTTTTTTTTTAATTCTTTATTTATATAAAAGGGGCAGAAAGTCCATTAGACTGCCTTTTTATTCAATGCGGAGGATCAACCCCTTAGGTTCCACAGTGAGTATAACAAGTATGCTTTATTGTATATACAGACTGATTTTACTGTTGTGGGTTTACTAAAAATCATAAATTCCCCTTTTGCTGCTCTGACGTACCAATATCAAACCTGACCACTACTAGGATGTGTGTAACAAGTACAATGATAACTCTGTCCTAGGTGTTTGGAAAACCATCACCATGGCCCGTTCAGCATGGTAGGTAGTGCAAATGCATAAAAAGTCAGCTGCACATCTTTTGGTAAGTGGAGGGCATCCTTGTTTGCACTAGATACGCGTCTAATTCTCTTGGTATCCTGTTTTATCCCTGCTCTAGGCTAGCCTTTTTTTAGGATTTTTGCATGTAGATCGGCATTTTTAGTAAGTGACAGATTCTCTGAATGACTTTGTCATTACATTCTGTATACCAAGAGCCAGAGCTGCATAATTTTATGGCTTTAAAAGGCTGACAGACATAAAATTTTTAGATCCGCAAGAACAGAAGCTACAAAGATGTTAGCAGTCTTGTGCTGAAAACTGACCACCCCCTTCTCCAGCCACTTTCTCATCTTATCATCTCACGCCCCTTTTCTCTGAAAATTGCAAATTGCCTTTTTTATTTATTGTTTTATTCACATTTCTTGGGAAATTTCTCTACACGGTTCCTAGGTTCTCACTTTGGCGAGAATAACGTGTTCCTTGGCTGTAGCCTTCTGGGATGCCCGCATCATGCATATCAGGAGACCAAGGGTTATGGTTCCGCACATGCACCATGGCGCAATTATCAGGGGGCCAGCTGTCTCCTCCTGGTACTTGCAGCCAGCCGCCTGATGACGTGGCCAATGCACAAACCCAGAGGAGACAGCCAGTCTCCTGATGACGTCATGGATCAAGATGGTGGCACTGGACCCAGTGTGCAGCAGAGGTGCAGAGGATCCCCACAGAATACTACTGAATCATTCTGGAGGGGCTCGGATGCGGCCTGGGCGAAATACTGGAAGAGGTCAGTTGGAGGTGTAGAATTCGGGCCGGACGGCGTTGGAGTCAACCCAGACCCTCTAATTAGCCAAAGCCAATATGGGGCAGTGAGTGAGTGAGTGAGTAAATGCGAACTAAATCGCCTCAAGGCGCTTTGTATCCAGTGTCATCCTGATCCTTCAGAAGAGGTAGGTCTTAAGTTTTTTCCTGAAGGCCCGATGGTTTTCTTCCAATGCGGATGTTCGTTGGTAGAGCGTTCCATAGCCGTGGTCCTTGGACTGCAAATCTACATTCTCCTTTAGATTTGTAGCGGGACTTAGGGATGTGAAGAAGTTTCTGGTTAGTTGATTGGAGAACACGATTGGGGCTGTAGTGTTTTATTTTCTCGCATAGATATTGAGGAGCGTTTCCTTGTGTGCATTTGTAAGTGAGGCAGAGGGTCTTGAATGTGACCCGATCCTTTACGGCCAGCCAATGGAGGGTCCTCAACGACGGGGTAATTGATTCCCCGGGTTTTTTCCCCGTTACCAGTCTAGCTGCTGTGTTCTGGACTACTTGTAGACAAGAGATTTGGTATTTGGGTAGTCCTAGATAGAGGGAGTAGTCGAGTCGGGAGGAGGATGGTTCTGTGTTTGGCAGCCTGCCCTGTAGGCTAATACATGGTACATATAAGCGACAGGCGGGTAGCTACACAGGGGACATGTACCCTCTAAATAAGAGAAACTCCCCTCATACTGTACCTATTTCTGTTGTTATATGTTACCTTTTCCTTTTTTTTTTTTTCTCTAATGAAACGATAATTATCTGTGTCACCATTACACTTCTACTGCAAATGTACTGTATGTCAAGATGTGACCGTACCTAATAAACAACGTTTAAAAAAAAAAAAGAATACTACTTAATCACTGGCATTGTTTGTGTATTACCCAGCACAATAAAGGGGGGTGAGGGGGTATTTAAGCAATCCTATATCTAAATGTGTACATGAAGTGGACCTGTATACAGTCTTGCTGGAAAGAGGGCAAAAAGGCTAAACATTTCAGAAAATATGCAGAAATACTGTCTCTCAATCACATGATCACTATGATTGGCTATCACAGAGATCTGTAACTTGTACTCCTTTTGAATGGAGAAAATGATACATTGTATCTTTTTCTCCTTTCTAGAGGAGAAGCATGTAGAAAAAAAAAGCTGTAAAAATAAATATGTAAAAAACAAATATGTAAAAATAAATATTTAAATTAACCACTTGCCGCCCGCCCTATAGCGGATTGACGTCGGCAAAGTGGTTGCAGAATCCTGACAGGACGTCATATGACGTCCTCAGGATTTTGAGCCGCTGCGCGCATCGCGGCGATCGTTGCTGCGGGGTGTCAGTCTGACCCCCTGCAACACCGATCTAGGTAAAGAGTCTCCGACGGAGACTCTTTACCACGTGATCAGCCCTGTCCAATCACGGCTGATCACAGTGTAAACAGGAAAAGCCGGTCATCGGCTTTTCCTCACTCGCGTCTGTCAGACGCGAGTAGAGGAGAGCCGATCGGCTGCTCCTCTGACGGGGGGGGTTTGTGCTGATCGATTATCAGCACAGCCCCCCCGAGGATGCCCACTGGACCACCAGGGATGCCACTAGACCACCAGGGATGCCACTAGACCACCAGGGAAGCACACCATAAAGATATATAAGGTATGTCACCCTAGACCACCAGGGATAATGGATGCCAATCAGTGCCACAATGGATGCCAATCAGTGCCCACAATGGGCACCACTGATTGGCAGGCATTATTGTTTGGCACTGATTGGCATCCATTAGTACAGTACAGTGCCACCTATCAGTGCCCACCCATGCCCACCCGTGGCACCTATCAGTGCCCATCCTTGCCGCCTATCCGTGCCCATCAGTGCCCACCCGTGCCGCCTATCTGTGCCCACCCATGCCGCCTATCTGTGCCCACCCGTGCCGCCTATCTGTGCCCACCCGTGCCGCCGATCGTTGCCCATCCGTGCCGCCGATCGTTGCCCATCCGTGCCACCTCATCGGTGCCCATCCGTGCCGCCTTATTTGTGCCCGTCAGTGCAGCCCCATCAGTGAAGGAGAAAACTAACTTATTTACAAAGTTTTGTAACTGAAACCAAAAAAAAACTTTTTTTTTTCCAAATTTTCGGTCTTTTTTTTATTTTTTAGCAGAAAATAAAAATTGCAGAGGTGATCAAATACCACCAAAAGAAAGCTCTATGTGTGGGAACAAAATGATAAAAATTTTGTTAGGATACAGTGTACCATGACCGCGCAATTGTCATTCAAAGTGCAACAGCGCAGAAAGCTGAAAATTGGTCTGGGCAGGAAGGTGTTTAAGTACCCAGTATGGAAGTGGTTAAATAAAGTAAAATAGCTAGGTAAAGGTGTGACCTTGATCAGTGTGAAGGTTAGGATCAAGGTCAGAGTCAGCTCATTTTAGATTTTAGAATTAAAAATCCCTGAAAACTTTTTTTGTTTGTTTAGTATCTGTGTTTAGGTAAGATAAAAGAAAAAGAGCAAAATGCACACTAATGTTTCTGGGCCCTACTGCGGATACAAACAACAAATAGTGTAGCCAACTAGGGTATCACTGTGATCGTCAGGAGTAGGAGAATTCATTTTGAGTTGTTCTTTGGGGGTGGGTTATAGTAATAGCTAGAAATATTCAGCTAAAGTTAAGAAAAAAAAATACTATTTTGGCCCAGTTTTCCGTTAATAATGAAAAAAAACTACAAAAAAAACAGGAAAAACCATAACATTTAATAACAAATTAAGGTACAGCATGATTCACCTGGATACACTCCCCGAGGAAATCACGAAGAGTGACAAAACTAGTAGGAGGGGCTTGGGAGGCTGGAAAGAACCAGGAAGTAACAGAAGGAAAACAGAGACAGTGTAAAAGACGCTGATAACCGGGGCTGCAGATCCGGCTGTGAGGTGATACCTTGTCCCAGCACTTGTGGATACATATACCAAGGCTTGTTTTTTTATTTGAAAAATGTGAGATAAACTTATTTTAGGCTTTATGTAAATAAATTATTTTTAAAACGGTTTAAAGCACTACTGTAAGCTTTGTACCTTAAATGTGGGCAATGTGAGTGGAGGCTAATGGTTAACAATAAGGAAGCAGTATAAAGTAAAAACCGATGAGCTATATGAAGTAGGAAAATCTAAGGAGGCCAATCAGAGGAGTGATTGTGATCTAAGGCACTATTAATAAGCCTATAAGGTGAGGGCACAACCGGTGGCGGTGACACAAGGATATTTGTAGATGGACAGAGGTGGATAAAATTGAAGATTTTATCTCCATGTATAGTGATATCACAAATCAACAAAAGGACTGTTTGTTTTTTTGTTTTGTTTTTGCACTATCTATTGAAATTTATAAGGACACGAATATGGAGCACATTGCACTTTATTGTTAAAAATGTTTTTTTTTTATTATTACATTTTATAGAGGATTGCACTTTATACGTATATATTTGTATGCACTATTTGTAATAGGGCTGCACTTATATTAAATATTCTTTACTAACACATTCCAACATCGCAAAACTGGTTTCAGTCATTAAGATTTATTTTGACCTTTGTCCTTAAGGGGTTAAAATATACAGCTTCTATTAAAAAGAATACCTGGTGTGTCTGCCATAAAGGTTCTTGTTCAGGCACTTACTGTTATGGGGTGACAGATGTCTCTAAGTTGTGCTCCCGCGTAGTCACCCTGTCACATACACTCCTAATGGAGACTACAAGCAGCTGTGCTGTCATGCATTGTGCAGTCATGCTCCACCATTGTCACGATGAAGGAGATCAGTATCAGTGAGATGCAAAATGGATGAAGAAAAGTAAAAACAATATTTTATATATTTTTTTAAAGAAAAAAAAAATTCTAATATGTGATACAGATTACTTTAGCAAACAAAATGTGCTCTAGTTAGAATTTTGATCTACTTTAGTTATTCGTTTTATACATTTAGTACAAGTTTCCTGACAAAAAAACAAAAACAGATGCTCCCAATCTCAATTTTCAATTAAGTGTATCGCAGTGACATCATGTTCTTTGCTAATGCTATGGAAAATTGACACCATGATATATGTCAGCTGCATTGATTGCTTGGTGACAGTGAGCGATACAAGCATCAAACACTGCTCATCTGCGAAATTCAATCTGGCCCTTCTCTATAGTCAGCATAGCTTATGATGAGATGTATTTCACCATCTGGACTTCCTCTGGGGTATTGATCATGAGCACCTGCATTCAGAGATTCTAGGTCAGCCTGGAAACTATTTTTATCTGGGCTGACTGGCAGATATCAGTTCTAGAGTTCGTACAATATTCTTACCGTTATGGCTAGGCATGGGTATTTCATTTTATAGGCATAGGCGTGCGCAAGGGGTGTGCCAGGTGTGCCTGGGCACACCCTAATCCTGGGGTTGGCAACCTGTCAATGGTGGGCAGGTGACAGGTAAACCGCAATCAGAACCTGGACAGGAGAGGTTGCGCAGGTGGAATATAGTGATACCGATCTGTCTTTTCCTCCTGCAGCAGCTGAAAGTAGGCTTCTCCTCCTCTTCCTTTTGTCAACATTCAGCTGCCACAGGAGGAAAATATAGGGGATCAGTACTAATATATGCCACCCCTCCTTTCCCTGTTCCTCTTCCTTCTGCTGCCTGGGTCCCCCATGTGTTCCCTTGCTCCCCCTTCCTCCCATTGTTTCAGGATGGAAGAGGCCGGTAAATATGTCAAGCGCATATGTGTTGGAGCTTTGGGGTGCACACCCTAATGCAATAGGCTGCGCACACCTATGTTTATAGGGTATACTATATATATATATATATATATATATATATATATATATATATATATATATACAGTATCTCACAAAAGTGAGGACACCCCTCACGTTTTTGTAAATATTTTATTCTATCTTTTCATGTGACAACACTGAAGAAATGACACTTTGCTACAATGTAAAGTAGTGAGTGTACAGCTTGTGTAACAGTGTAAATTTGCTGTCCCCTCAAAATAACTCAACACACAGCCATTAATGTCTAAACCGCTGGCAACAAAAGTGAGTATACCCCTAAGTGAAAATGTCCAAATTGGGCCCAATTAGCCATTTTTCCTCCCAGTGTCATGTGACTTGTTAGTGTTACAAGGTCTCAGGTGTGTATGGGGAGCAAGTGTGTTAAATTTGGTGTTATCGCTCTCACTCTCTCATACTGGTCACTGCAAGTTCAACATGGCACCTCATGGCAAAGAACTCTCTGAGGATCTGAAAAAAAGAATTGTTGCTTTACATAAAGATGGCCTAGACTATAAGAAGATTGGCAAGACCCTGAAACTTAGCTGCAGCATGGTGACCAAGACCATACAGCGGTATAACAGGACAGGTTCCACTCAGAACAGGCCTCACCATGGTCGACCAAAGAAGTTGAGTGCACGTGCTCAGCGTCATATCCAGAGGTTGTCTTTGGGAAATAGACATATGAGTGCTGCCAGCATTGCTGCAGAGTTTGAAGGGGTCGGGGGTCAGCCTGTCAGTGCTCAGACCATACACCGCACACTGCATCAAATTGGTCTGCATGGCTGTCGTTCCAGAAGGAAGACTCTTCTAAAGATGATGCACAAGAAAGCCTGCAGTTTGCAGAAGACAAGCAGACTAAGGACATGGATTACTGGAACCATGTCCTTTGGTCTGATGAGACCAAGATAAACTTATTTGGTTCGGATTGTGTCAAGCGTGTGTGGCAGAAACCAGGTGAGGAGTACAAAGATAAGTGTTTCTTGTCTACAGTCAAGCATGGTGGTGGAAGTGTCATGGTCTGGGGCTGCATGAGTGCTGCCAGCACTGGGGAGGTACAGTTCATTGAGGGAACCATGAATGCCAACATGTACTGTGACATATTTAAGCAGAGCATGATCCCCTCCCTTCAGAGACTGGGCCGCAGGGCAATATTCTAACATAACAACCCCAAACACACCTCCAAGATGACCACTGGCTTGCTAAAGAAGCTGAGGGTAAAGGTGATGGACTGGCCAAGCATGTCTCCAGACCTAAACCCTATTGAGCATCTGTGGGGCATCCTCAAACGGAAGCTGGAGGAGCGCAAGGTCTCTAACATCCACCAGCTCAGTGATGTCATCATGGAGGAGTGGAAGAGGACTCCAGTGGCAACCTGTGAAGCTCTGGTGACCTTCATGCCCAAAAGGGTTAAGGGAGTGCTGGAAAATAATGGTGGCCACACAAATTATTGACACTTTGGGCCCAATTTGGACATTTTCATTTAGGGGTGTACTCACTTTTGTTGCCAGCGGTTTAGACATTAATGGCTGTGTGTTGAGTAATTTTGAGGGGAGAGGAAATTTACACTGTTATACAAGCTGTACACTCACTACTTTACATTGTAACAAAGTGTCATTTCTTCAGTGTTGTCACATGAAAAGATAGAATAACATATTTACAGAAATGTGAGGGGTGTACTCACTTTTGTGAGATACTGTATATACTGTAGAAATCTAAGGCTTCTAATGGGGTATTTCAGCAAATAAATAATTTCAAACCAAAGTACAGTAAAATCATAAAACCGGTGTCTCCCATCATGGTTAGACCCTTCACCAAGCAGTGCTGCATTTGCCTTATTTCTGCCTTGCAGGTCATTGCAGAGAGATCATTTAAAACCACACTCCAGGCTAAAATCCCATCCCCCTATTACCACTCCCAACCCCCTTGTTATGTTAAACAAAAACTATAACCTTATCTAAAAGCCCTTAATTAACTGTAGAGATGGTATCGTGACAATCTGGTCTCAAATGTTCTCCTCTTTTGGTTTCTTCCTATTTTGGGTTCTTCTGTGTACACGTCAATTTCTATCTGACGTAGATACTTCTTATTGGATAGGCTGCAGCAGGGTCCTCTCACAAGAGAGAAGAGAATGATGTCATCACAGGGGGGGGGCAGCAAGGGACCAACCAGCAATGACAAGGGACCTAGATGGGGGACTTAGGCAATTTCTTTCCCCTTACCTTATGAAGCCAGATATTAGAACCTGGTAAGATTGGTTAGGGAGGGCTGGTCAAAAAAATACTTTAAGGACAGGTGTCTGGAAGTTAGAACTACAGAATTGTAAAAAAAAGTGTGTTGATTTTGTAATGAATATATACCGTATTTATCGGCGTATAACACGCACCGGCGTATAACACGCACCCCAAGTTTAGGAGGGAATTTTAAGGAAAAAAACTTTTAGGAGGGAAATTCAAGGAAAAAAAACTTACATTTAAATGCAGCATGCAGCCTTTCCCAGTGTCCATCTGCAGCCTTGCCCAGTGTCCATCTGTCCATCTGCAGCCTTGCCCAGTGTCCATCTGTCCATCTGCAGCCTTGCCCAGTGTCCATCTGCAGCCTTGCCCAGTGTCCATCTGTCCATCTGCAGCCTTGCCCAGTGTCCATCTGTCCATCTGCAGCCGTGCCCAGTGTCCATCTGTCCATCTGCAGCCTTGCCCAGTGTCCATCTGTCCATCTGCAGCCGTGCCCAGTGTCCATCTTTCCATCTGCAGCGGTGCCCAGTGTCCATCTGTCCATCTGCAGCCTTGCCCAGTGTCCATCTGTCCATCTGCAGCCGTGCCCAGTGTCCATCTGTCCATCTGCAGCCTTGCCCAGTGTCCATCTGTCCATCTGCAGCCTTGCCCAGTGTCCATCTGTCCATCTGCAGCCTTGCCCAGTGTCCATCTGTCCATCTGCAGCCTTGCCCAGTGTCCATCTGTCCATCTGCAGCGGTGCCCAGTGTCCATCTGTCCATCTGCAGCCTTGCCCAGTGTCCATCTGTCCATCTGCAGCCTTGCCCAGTGTCCATCTGTCCATCTGCAGCCTTGCCCAGTGTCCATCTGTCCATCTGCAGCGGTGCCCAGTGTCCATCTGTCCATCTGCAGCCTTGCCCAGTGCCTTTGCGATCGTGTCAGTCCCGGCGTTTTTTTAAATTTGGCGCCGATTTCTGTGGAGAGGAGCGAGCGGGGCCGAGTGTACTTCGGCTAGACTCGGCTCCTCTCGCAGTCCCGCCCATCTCCACTGACTGCGCCGCTGACGGAGAAAGCCGAGTGTACTTCGGCTAGACTCGGCTCTGCTCACAGTCACAGGCAGGACTGCGAGAGGAGCCGAGACTAGCCGAAGTACACTCGGCTTTCTCTATGTCAGCGGCGCAGTCAGAGATGGGCGGGACTGCGAGAGGAGCCGAGTAAAGCCGATTGTACTTCGGCTTCGGCTCCGCTCGCTCCTCTCGCTCGTTTTCAGCAGGGGAATTCGACGGAGTATCGGCGTATAACACGCACCCACGATTTTCCCCTGATTTTAAGGGGAAAAAAGTGCGTGTTATACGCCGATAAATACTGTACATGGATTTAAGGGTGTTTTGTTAAATTTGCCTGGAGTTCTGCTTCTGTTTAGCAGTCTAAACAGGCTTTAAGATTTGCTGGTACAATTTCAATTTTTTTTTAAACTACTCTTGGTATTCAGTGTGTGACATATGGGTAGAGAAGGCTCTGAAAACACAGTTACAGATGTTTCCTGAAAAATACATCTATTTTTAATCTAATCCCCATGTTAATTGACAGCCACCAAAGCTATATCAAACTTGTCAGTACCAGTGAAAAATCAAACCCATGCATATAATATAACGCCAAACATATAACAATAAACATTAAGAATGTATACAATGGTACCTATCTAACTTTTACATTTCCCACTTATTAGGATGGGGCTTCACAGAATTTGATAAATAGTAAACTGTGCTATAATGCCCAAGATCATTCTGGGAACTTGTTTTTACCTGCTTTAAGTTTTTTAGTAACAATGTTGACCTATATAACATTAAATGTTCGTACAAAGTTGTGCAAATGCATCCTTGAGGTGCTGGTGACTTCCTATTTAATGTCTTTATTTTTTATTTTATTTTTTATTCAATTTATTGGATTTTGTTCATAAAACAGTACAATACAAGGAGCAAAAACTAGTACAAAAACAGTATCCTTAAAATCGTTTTGCTTTACGTGTCATTACTATGTAGTACTCTAAAACTCCTGAAGAAGCCAATGAGTGTCGAAACATGTTGAGTTGAAGTTACTGCATATCTATTCAAGCCACATGGACACAGTCCAATCTCTTAATGGCTTTAATAGTTAACAACACTACAACATGTTGTTTTTTTATAATGCTTATGCTATGTTAAAGCAGAACTTAACCACTCCTAAGTAACCTGCCCCCTGCCCCGTTTTCCTTGCCGCTATTTTTAAATAAATCGGCACGTGCGCAGATGCGCCACCATCTCTTCCAAGAATTTGGGAGCTAGGAGAGACTGAAGGAGCATCTGCACTAGCGGCTTAGTAAACACACACTCTCCTAGGATAGCTATGACATAGCAATCTTAGGAAGCAACGGGGCCCAGTCTAGGCCTGGAATTGCTGCATTGCACTACAAAAAGAACCAAAAAACAAAACAAAAGGGTTAAAACAGAATAAAACATTTTAGCATTTGTGTAAGAGGGAGGGGGAAGGGAAAAAGTAAGAAATTGTTGTTTAGGCCCGGTTCACACACGGGCGACTCCTCAGGCGACTCGGCCGCCTGAGGAGTCGCGTCCCGGTCTGTACAATGGAACCGTTCTAATAGGCGCGACCTGAGTCGCTCCGACTTAGAAAAAGGTTCCTGTACTACTTTTGGGGGTGACGCAGGGCGACTTGCATTGACTTCTATACAGAAGTCATTATGCAAATCGCCTCGGCGGGCGTCTCAAGTCGTCTTGAGATCTCGCCGCCGAGGTCGCCCCCGAAGTCGTGCTGCCCCTGTGTGAACCGGGCCTTAGGCTAGTCAAATTCTGATATAAAGAAGTTCTGATCCAAGTCAAGGGAATAAATATAAGCAAGACTATTATGGGTCAATGTATTAAACCAGCAACAACGGACATATAACTCTTAAAAAGGAACTCTACTAAGAACAATTTATAGCTAAATGGACCAAATAATGTACAATGCCTTAAAGTATTCATACCCCTTGACATTTTCCAAATTTTGTCATGTTACAACCAAAAACGTAAATGTATTTTATTGGGATTTTATGTGATAGACCAACACACAGTGGCACATAATTGTGAAGTGGAAAGAAAAAGATAACTGGTTTTCAACATTGTTTACAAATAAATATCAAAGTGTCGCATGCATTTGTATTCAGCCCCCTTTACTCTGATACCCCTAGGGCTCTTTCACACGGGGCGGATCCGTGCAGATCCGCCCCGTGAAGCTCCGCTTGCTCAGCGGGGATCGCTCCGTTGATCCCCGCTGAGCCGACGGATGACTGGGCGGTCCCCGCACACTGTGCAGGGACCGCCCTGTCAGAGCGCCGCTCTCCCCTATGGGGAATCGGATGATGACGGACCGTAGAGTCCGTTGTCATCCGATCCGCTCCGCCGACGGAAGGAAAAATAGGGTTTTCCTCCGTCACACTTTGGCGGAGCGGAGCGGATGTCAGCGGACATGTCTCCGCTGACATCCGTGCCTCCATAGGGCTACATGGAGGATCCGTTTCAGGTCCGCCTAAAAAACTGACAGGCGGACCTGAACGGACCTCCGTGTGAAAGGGGCCCTAAACAAAATCTAGTGGAACCAATTGCCTTCAGGAGTCCACCTGTGTGTAATTTAACCACTTCCATACAGGGCACTTAAACACCTTCCCGCCCAGACCAATTTTCAGCTTTCAGTGCTCTCACGCTTTGATTGACAATTACTCAGTCATGCTACACTGTATCCAAACAAATTTTTTATCATTTTTTTCTCACAAATAGAGCTTTCTTTTGGTGGTGTTTAATCACTGCTGGGTTTTTTATTTTTTGCGATATAAGCGGAAAAAGAGCGAAAATTTTGAAAAAAAAACACTTTTTTTTTAGTTTCTATTGTAAAATTTTGCAAAGAAGTAATTTTTCTTCATAAATTTGGGCCAATATTTATACTGCTACATATCTTTGGTAAAAATAACCCAAATTAGTGGATATTATTTAGTCTGTGTGAAAGTTATAGAGTCTACAAGTTAGGGTGCAAATCACTGAAAATTGATCACATCTGATCACACCTGATGTACTGAAGGCCTATCTCATTTCTTGATACAATAACAATCCAGGAAAGTACAAATACCCCCAAAATGTCCCCTTTTTGGAAAGTAGACAGTTCAAGGTATTTAGTAAGATGCATGGTGAGTTTTTTGAAGTTGTAATTTTTTCCCACAATTCTTGGGAAAATGAAGATTTTTTTTTTTTTTTTTTTACACAAACTTATTGTATTGATAGGTTATTTCTTGAAAACAGCATATGCATACTTGCAACTACACCCAAAAATACATTCTGCTACTCCTCCTGAGTATGGCGATACCACATGTGTGAGACTTTTTCGGAAAACGTGGGAAAAAAATGAACAAAAATGACCCTATTTTGGAAAGCTAACACCCCAACGTATAATCTATGAGGCATAATGAGCCTTTTGAACGGTTCATTTTTTTCCAGAAGTTTTCGGAAAACGTGGGAAAAAAATGAACACGCATTTTTTTTACACAAGGTTGTCCATTTGTAAAATATTTCCAACACATAGCATGTACATAGCAAAAATTACACCCCAAAATACATTCTGCTACTCCTCCTGAGTAGAACAATACCACATGTGTGAGACTTTTACACAGCCTGGCCATATACAGAGGCCCAACATCCAAATAGCACCTCCAGGCATTCTAGCAGCATAAAATTACACATATAATTTTCTGACTACCAATCCCATTTTTGAAGGCCCTTCATATTTCTAACACATAGCAGGTACATACAAAATAACAAAAGATTACCTCTGGTTTTAGTAGTGCAGTGGTCCACAGAGGAGAGCATCGGTCCAGGCAGCAGGCAGGAATAGACAGGCAGAGACACCGCACAGCCAAAGCACAAGTCCAGGCAGCAGGCAGAGATGTCCAGGCAGAAATACTGTCCATAGTCAGTAGAGGCAGCAGGCAGAGAAATGGTCAACACAGCCAAAGTATTGGTCCAGGCAGCAGAAAGAAACCTAGTCCATAAAGTCCTGGGTCATTACAGGCAACGATATGGTCAGCACAGCCAAAGTATTGGTCCAGGCAGCAGGAAGGACCATCAAGCTAAGAGCCAGGGGGACAGGGGTAGAGGCTTCTCCCACCCAAATCTCTTTGAAGCCTCCGGGCAACCAGACCCTGTTCTGGGAACACAGAAAACCAAAAACTGATTTTCTGTACTCAGAACGCTATTCTGGAGCCCCTCACATATGTGAGACCCCTGTGCTAAAGTATGAGGGCAAAGATCAGTCCAAGTGGCAGGCAAAAACATGGTCGATTAACAGGCCGAGGTCGGTACATGTGGAAGTCAGAAACGTGGTTAAAACGGCAGGCAGAGGCATCGTCGGTAAACAGGCTGAGGTTGGTGCACGTGGAAGTCAGAAAGGTGTTAAAACGGCAGGCAAAGACATTGTCGGTAAACAGGCCAGGGTCAGTAGCAGGCAGGCACAGGTATTAGAAAGGGGGAAATGGCAGTCTGTTACTAATAAGGGGAACTAGTATCTGATAGATCGGTGATAATTTTTGAAGCAATCACCGATACACAGGCCAGGTTGGGAGGGACATTCGGGACAATGATAACTTGTATCTCTTCTAACTCCTCCTCTTGAGCATACACGACATCTCTTTTGGCGTCTTCTTCCGGATTCTGCGGGGGGAATACTATAGGGCAAATGTGGCTCATGCAGTCGACTCACACTATCGGAGCGAATGCTTCCTGGGGTGGGTCCTTGCTGGTAAATCAGGGCAGTGACAATGTCTTCAAAAGGTAGGTGGTGGGTTGGTTTTTGGGTGATTTTTGATAGCAGACAAATGAATTGAACAGGGCCATGTTAAAGAGATGAAATGCTACTTTTTTATACCAATATTTAGACTTTCGGGTTGATAAATAGGGTTGTAGCATCTGATCGTTTAAATCCACCCCCCCCCATGTACATATTGTAGTCATGAACACATTCAGGCTTTACTATGGGGCCACGTCTTCTCTGAATCTCCACCAAGTTGTCATCGTGGATTGTAGACATCATATGAACATCCTTCTTGTCCCGCCACTTCATGGCCAACACCTCCTCATTCCTCATGAATGCGGCTTCCCCCTTTTGTAGCTGTTTTGAAAGCAAATTCTGTGGGAACCCCTTCCTATTTTTTCGGAAGGTACCGCAGGCCAGGGTTTGTTCACGATACAGGTGATGGAAAAGGGGCAAGCTGCTATAGTAATTATCTACATAAATGTGGTATCCTTTTTTGAACAAGGGGTATGCAAGGTCCCAGACAATTTTACCACTGGTTCCTATATATGTGGGGCAATCACGGGGCTGGAGCTGGGAATCTTTGCCTTCGTAAATACGAAATTTGTGCACGTATCCAGTGGCTCGATCGCACAATTTGTTAAATTTTACCCCGTACCTGGCTCTTTTACTTGGGATGTACTGCTTGAACTGCAGCCGGCCAGTAAAGTGGATAAGGGATTCGTCTACACAAATATTTTTGTCGGGGATAAACACTTCAGAAAACCGTTGGGAAAAAGAATTTATTAGGGGGCGAAGCTTATATAATTTGTCATGGTTGGGGTGATCTCGGGGAGGGCACTGCGAATTGTCATTAAAATGAAGAAAGCGCATTATCATATCGTACCGTGTCCTGGACATGACAGCAGAAAATATGGGCATGTGGTGGATGGGGCGGGTGGACCAGTAGGCATGCATTTGCTTTTCTTTGTAAGCCCCATATTAAAACTAAGGCCCAAAAACAATTGAAATTCCTCTAGTGTGAGACGTCGCCAATTAAACATACGGGCGTAGGACGAATTGGGGTTGGCAGCAATAAATTGCTCTGCGTAAAGATTTGTTTGGTCCACCATGTACTGCAACAAATCTTCGGGGAAAAACAAATAAAAATAGTCCAATTGGGAAAAATTTGACTTGTTTGGCTGCACACCTGGCTGTGCGGTGAAAGGGGGGATTGTAGCGGATCCTGAGTTGGCAGGCAACCATAAGGGGTTTGCCAGGGCATCAGGAAGGTAGGACTGGGCCCGGATTCTTTGGGCTGGATGAGAAATTCCAGTACTGGTATTCGGCTCCTCTTCCTGGGGTCTGGCACTGCTGGTGGTAGGCAGGTCTTCTGATCTAGGTCCTAATCTCCTTACTCTTTTAGGAGGGGCGGTTTCCTCCTCTGACTCGGACTCAGATCCACTACCCTCCACTGGCTCGTATTCCGAACCAGAATCGGATAATGGGAGCTCCCCGTTGCTCTCATCATCTGACATGGTGAGGATGTTATATGCCTCCTCAGGTGTGTACATTCTTTGCGACATGGCGGTACTGGTGGTGCTACTGACAGCTCACTGATGGCAGGCCTGTGTGAGGGTAATGACAGGTTACTGATGACCTGTGTGATGGTACTTATGGCGGGACTGTGCGGCGGTAGTGATAGCGGTACCGATGGCGGTACTGATGGCTACCTGTGTGACAGATGGGCTGTCAGATCCTGGCGGTACTGATGGCGGTACCGTTGGTGGCCTGTGTGACAGATGGGCTGTGACAGATGGGCTGTGACAGATGGGCTGTCAGATCCAGATGGTACCGATGGCGGTACCTATGGCGGTACTGATGGCGGTACCGTTGGTGGCCTGTGTGACAGACGGGCTGTGACAGATGGGCTGTGACAGATGGGCTGTGACAGATCCAGATGGTACCGATGGCGGTACTGATGGCGGTACCGTTGGTGGCCTGTGTGACAGATGGGCTGTGACAGATGGGCTGTCAGATCCAGATGGTACTGATGGCGGTACCGATGGCAGTACCGATGGCGGTACTGATGGCGGTACCGTTGGTGGCCTGTGTGACAGACGGGCTGTGATAGACGGGCTGTGACAGATGGGCTGTGACAGATCCAGATGGTACTGATGGCGGTACTGATGGCGGTACTGATGGCGGTACCGTTGGTGGCCTGTGTGACAGATGGGCTGTCATAGCCAGATGGTACTGATGGCGGTACCGATGGCGGTACCGTTGGTGGCCTGTGTGACAGATGGGCTGTCAGATCCAGATGGTACTGATGGCGGTACTGATGGTGGGCTGTGACAGGTCCAGATGGGCTGTGACAGGTCCAGATGGGCTGTGACAGGTCCAGATGGGCTGTGACAGGTTCTCTTTATTGGGGGGGGGGTGGTGGGGGGGACATGTAGTGCAGACTGTATTTTTTCTAAATCAAAATGACTCACAGATCTCTCCTTCTCCCTTCTCTCTCCTCACACAATCGGTGTGTGAGAGAGAGAAGGAGAGATCCCTGGAAACCGCCACATTGTTTATACTTGTGACCGGCTGTGATTGGTCACAGCCGATCACGTGGGTAAACAACCAATTTTATTGGCAGTTTACCCTGATCGAGGATGGGCTATGTCCGAGGGACACGCGCCATCCCCGATCGGCGTGCAGCGCGCCCCCGGCGGCGCGAATAAGGCGCGCCTCCTATTTGTTTGGACATGTGACTGGCTGTGATTTGACACAGCCGATCACATGGTAAACAGCCAATGAAATTGGCTGTTTACCCTGATCGGGTATGCGCTGTGTCCGGGGGACAAGCGGCATTACCGATCGGTGCGCAATAACACCGAATCCTGACGGACGTCATATGACGTCCAGTCAGGATTATACAACCACTTTGCCGATGTCAATCCGCCATAGGGCGGGCGGCAAGTGGTTAATCTCAGTATAAACACCGCTGTTCTGTGAAGCCCTCAGTTTGTTAGAAACCTTAGTGAACAAACCGCATCATGAAGGCCAAGAAACACACCAGACAGGTCAGGGATAAAGTTGTGGAGAAGTTTAAAGCGGGGTTAGGTTATAAAAAAATTCCCAAGCTTAGGACATCTCACGGAGCTCTGTTTAATTCAAAGAGTATGGCACAACTGCAAACCTACCAAGACAGGGCCATCCACCTAAACTGACATGTGTGGCAGAAAACTAACACTGCACATCACCCTGAACACACCATCCCCACCATGAAACATGGTGGTGGCAGCATCATGTTGTGGGGATTCTTTTCTTCAGCAGGGACAGGGAAGCTGGTCAGAGTTGATGGGAAGATGGATGGGGCCAAATACAGGGCAATTCTAGAAGAAAACCTTTTAGAGTCTGCAAAAGACTTGACATTGGGGCTGGTGTTCACCTTCCAGCAGAACAATGACCCTAAACATACAGCCAGAGCTACAATGGCATGGTTTCAATCAAAGCATATTCATGTGTTAGAATGGCCCAGTCAAAGTTCAGACCTAAATCCAATTGAGAATCTGTGGCAAGACTTGAAAATTGTTGTTCACAGACGCTCTCTATCCAATCTGACGGAGCTTGAGCTATTTTGCAAAGAAGAATAGGCCAAATTTTTACTTTCTAGATGTGCAAAGCTGGTAGAGACATCCCCAAATAGACTTGCAGCTGTAATTGCAGTGAAAGGTGGTTCTACAAAGTATTGACTCAGGGGGGCTGAATATAAATGCACACCACACTTTTCACATATTTATTTGTAAAAAAAATTGAAAACCATTTATCATTTTCCTTCCACTTCACAATTATGTGCCACTTTGTTGGTCTATCACATAAAATCCCAATAAAATACATTTACGTTTTTAGTTGTAACATGACAAAATGTGGAAAATTTCAAGGGGTATGAATACTTTTTTAAGGCACTGTAGCTTTTCTTCATTTGTTTCATTATCAGGATTGATGATTAAATTGTGAGGGTGGTCCTACAGGCAGCATGGCTGCCACTATATCTTAAAACAGGCAATACATTATTGTCTATACCAAAATAAGCTACCGTATATACTCCAGTATAAGCCGACCCGAATATAAGCCGAGGCACCTAATTTTACCACAAAAAACTGGGAAAACATATTGACTCGAGTATAAGCCTAGGGTGTCCATCTGCATGCCTCACTTTGCCTCACTGTGTCCATGTGCATGCCTCACCATGCCTCACTGTGCCCATGCCTCACTGTGCCCATGCCTTACTGTGTCCATGACTAGACTGACGTTTAACATGGGAGTCTATGGAAGGGGTGCCCGGCTTTGAAAAATCGGTGCTCCTTAGCCTTAGGTCCCCTAGACAATGGGGCTACATGTGTGCCAAGTTTCGGGTCCAGGGGATCTACGACCGGCCGGTACCGAGTCCCCAAAATCACCAGAGAAGTGACCGTTTAACATGGGAGTCTATGGAAGGGGTGCCTGGCTTTGAAAAATCGGTGCTCCCCGGCCGTAGGTCTCCCGGACAACAAACTTTATACACCCACTGCCAGGTCCCCAAAGCCCGGGAGATCAGGCGCAAAAAGGTGACTCAAGTATAAGCCGAGGGGGGCTTTTTCAGCACAAAAAAATGTGCTGAAAAACTCGGCTTATACTCGAGTATATACGGTAATATGCATGTTAGCAGCACCCCCTGGTTAAAGAGACTCACCTACTTTGCCCTGAATGGGAAAGGTGACAATCTGTGTAAAGCAGCCCCAAAACCCACAACAACTTTTCAGCGGTCCCTCGCCACTCTCATCAGTCACAACTGGAGCAGCATACTCTGTGCTTCCCTGTATGGGTAAACATGTATCTTACTTCCGTGATTAAGTACACAGGCCCAACAGCCAAACAATAAGCCCAAGAGCTATCACATGATATGGGGAGTGATGTAACTGGCCCCTCTAGATCTGACACTATTTTTCTGCTGCGACAGAGACTAGATCAGTGGAGGATCACTGTAGTGGTACCAGTGGGTCGGTGGTCGGGAGTGGTTTTGACAACGCTGTCACTTTGCCCTGAATGGGCAAGGTGACAGTGTTTCTTTAAGAAAATGACATGAAAATATGAATATGTTATATTTAATAATACATTCAACAGCCTCTAGTAAATCCAGCTGTCCAAACTAATAATACTTGATAGTTGTTTTGCAGCAAGCAATGTATTTTTTAATTTTTTTACTTAGATTGCTATTTTATAGCGTGTTTTTGCTGAAACTGAAAATTAAAATGTGTGAGAGCAATATTTTAAGCCCATGCATGCATTTATTCTGGGCTTTTTGACATGAAATAGGTGAAGTCTGGCTATCTTCATTGATAAATGCCTACATCGCCTAGGTGCGATTGCGGTCTTGTTAGCAATGTTCGCAAACGCAACCTCCCTGTTATTAATACAAAAACGTGTGTATAGTCTATCTATGATCATCCAGACTTCCTTCTAAGTTGATTACCCAGAATGCACCAAGCCCTGGTATCTCTATTAAGCTTTCCGGTCATAATTCAGTCTAGTATTTATGAATGGATCCAGTGCAGATCTGATAGACTTTGTTGTAGTCCGATTAAGTTGTGCTGAGAGGACAGGAGAAGAAGAGAAGCTGACAGGTATACACCAGGGAAGGGAGGGTGATGAGCAGACTGGTGAGGGTTATAAATAGAAGTGGTCCAGATGGGAGATCAATAGGACAGTGACACAAGCAATGCATGACACTCTCCAAGCTGGGATTAGTTGCGTGGCCTGCCAACAGCTTGAGAAACGTCTTGTTATTCCGCATTTCAAGACAGCTTTATTGACCACAACAAATGCACCAACACATTTTCTATTGCCATGTGCTCTCTGCTAAGAATACATGATCTCTGCACTGGGACGGAAGGGGGCCTGACGCACATCTTGCCATGTGACACTGTGGTTGGAGAGGAACAAGATGAAAAGACCCTGATTCCGTTTAATGGACTTCTACTTCTCTTTGACAAAAGTCAGCGCTACGGCAGCAATATTTCATAGGCTCGTAGACAGTGTTGAGTCTGGTCTGCCTTATCCGTCTCTCTTTGATGTAAAAACGAGCTCACTTCAAGCGCTAGAGAACACAAGTGATGGATGTAACAGCCGGTGCTTGTGTGTGCGATCTTTGCAAGTTATTGTTGACGTCACGTAGAGGAGATAAGTGGAGCAGTGATGAAGGGAGGCATGATGAGACTCGATCGTATTAACATGCAGACTTCCATTTTTCAGAGGCCACCTGTGCTTTTTTTTTGGGTGGATGAGTGATGATCTACCATTGTCTTACTTCCAGATTTGGCATCTCATAACAATTTCAGTTTGACTTTCTTTCTGTATTATAATTAAACCTCCAAGTGAAATATGCTAAAGTTATAGCCCAAGGCAGTAATGTTATGCATATTGCATACAAAATTGAAATTTTTCTGTTAAGATTTGCAGAACATAAGTACATTCTGATCTATAGGAGCTTAGCTATGGGACAATTTGAAACAAAGAAGTTCAGAGCTGAAACCTCATAAGATGCTCCCAAATACAAATCCCGTTGAGGCCGGAAGTCCTTGGACACCATCTAATTCCTGATGACAGAGATGAGAGCCAAGTTCATGCAGCAGCTTTGGGGTCACAGATGCCCTATTGGGGTCTGCAAAAAAGGGTTTACATCTAAAAAAAAACATTTGCTACGTTTAAAAAAAAAATCAAATCTGGCTTTGAAAAGCAAGGACTGTGCATTGATCCATCAGCCAAGCTAGCTTAGTTCCGACGTGACACAAGCAGCTGTGGGAACCATACCAAGAAGAAAACACAGCCAGTATGGATTTTGTGGCATTCAAGCAGATTTGTGAGGCATGTTATGAATATCACCAGTTATAGACATAGGCTGTCTACCAATATTAAAGTATAAAGCCTCGTACACACGACCGAGTTTCTCGTCGTAAAAAACACGTCGTTTTTTTCGACGAGATTCTTGTTAACCTTGTCGATTTTCTCGTCAAGCTTTCCATGCGTACACACTGACATTTCCCAATTTCCTCGTTGTTCACCGCGGTCACGTCCAGCACGTACGACGGCACTATAAAGGGGAAGATCTTTTTTCTTGGCGCCACCCCTTGGGCTGCTTTTGCTGATCTCGTGTTACCGCGTGTGAAGTAAAAGTTTGGGAAGAGACGATTCGCGCTTTTCAGTCTTCGTACTTTTCAGTTCGTTTTCTGCGGTTCAGTTTGTGCTTGTGGGTTCGTATCTTGACTTTCAGGGCGTCTAGGCAGGTTGTATCTGTTTTACAGTGCGTTCTTGCCTGTTCGTTTCTGTTTTTCAGTTCGTTATTCATAGGCCTTGATGTTCTAAAGTGCGTTCTGTTCTGTACGTTCTGATAAGACGACCGTTTCCTAGCCATGACGCCTGGACATTCTCGTCGTCGAGTTCGTGCTGTGCGTGCGCTTGGTGTTGGTCTGCTTGTTTTGGACCAAGACCAGTCCATGAATGGTGTGAGGAGGAGTTCATGGACCAAGAATTGGTTGCTCCAGTGGGACCAATTCTGCCATATGCCTCTGCTGCGGGAGATCGTCGAGAATAATCCTGAGGACTACAGGAATTTTCTGCGGATGTCTGACCCCGTTTTGTAAGGAACTGTTGGCTTTGGTGTCCCCCTATATTACCAGGCAGGACACCGTTATGCGGGAAGCCATCAGTGCTGAGCAGAGGCTCATCGCCACCTTACGTTATCTGGAGACAGGGAGAAGTCTTCAGGACTTGAAGTTCACGACAGGCATCTCCCCCCAGGCTCTGGGCCTCATAATCCCAGACACATGTTCTGCCATTATACAAGTCCTGCAGGAGGACTATATTAGGGTAAGTTTTCTCGATTAACATCACATTTTATGTATTACATGTATGCTAATGTATTGTATTTCTTTCATCCTTCCCTAATTACCATGATTGTAATATGCTGAGAATGTCCCCTTTGTCCTCATGCATGCTGGAAGCTTTAGATTGCCCCTTTTTTCTCCTCCATGCATATTTCCCTTCACTAACCTTTCCAGCAGGGGCGCCTGTTGCTCCAAATGTTTGGGGGTTCAAACCCCAATTTAGGAAATAAACTTCCTCCTTTTTTGCTCTGGTGCCTATTAAACGCCCCCATTTGTTCCCTCCAATGCAGCCATTTTGTTCCCTCTAATGCAGCCATTTTGTCCCCTCCAATGCAGCCAGTTCCCCCCCAGCCCTGCACTTACCTTCTTGTGGTCAGCGTCATCCTTCTTCTGTCCTTGATGTCTTCTCCTTCCCTTGATGTTGCATCAGCCAATCATGTTACCATTAAACAGACTTGGGGCCATCCACCTGAATAGTGGGCGGCATAGACAATACATAGGTTAATGCAAGGCATGAACCTATGTATTGTTCTGAGTGACGGGCACAGGAGAGAGGGGGCAGTGCTCCAGCGCCCACTCTGGACGCACCGCCACTGCAATGCTATCCTGTGGCCAAACACATCTACCCCCCCCTCCCCATTATAATTTATTAATGGACCATCATAGGGGGTGATGAATATGATACATGAGCCTTCCATTATACTTATTTAAAACACCTTAATAAACGTAGACTTTGCTTGATGTTGGCCTCTAATGTATTTTCTTAGAATCTCCTTGTAATGTTTGATTTGTGTATTCTAATATTTTTTCATCTTGTTTGACTCCACAGCTTCCTTCCACGCCACAGGAATGGCAGACTGTGGCATCAGAGTTTGCCACGCGGTGGGACTTCCCCAACTGCGGTGGTGCTATAGACGGGAAGCACGTCCGCATCGTGCCGCCACCCCGTTCTGGGTCCTACTACTACAACTACAAGGGGTTTCATAGCATTGTGCTGATGGCGGTGGTGTCAGCACGGTATGAATTCCTCTATGTTGATGTAGGGAAGAATGGCCGGATGTCCGATGGGGGATCCTTCATCCAGACGGAGTTTGCCCTCCGTCTCCAGAGTGACGACCTTGCATTGCCACCGGATGCAGGGAATGTTGAAGGACTCCCCTTTGTTTTTTTGGCTGATGAAGCCTTCGGGCTCGGACCGCATCTTATGAGGCCATTTCCTCAGAGGACCCTGACCCCAGAGAAGAGGGTGTTCAATTACCGGCTGGCCAGGGGCCGAAGAGTCGTCGAAAATGCCTTTGGCATAATGGCCAGCCGGTTCCGCCTTTTTATGACTTCAATACACTTGGCGGACTACAAAATAAACTATGTAGTATTATGCTGCTGTGTGCTACACAATTTTCTCTGCCGCAAATCAAATTCCTATATGGCCTCAGTTTTGCCTGAGGCTGGACTTTCCCCTGATAATCCCCTGCCGGGCCTGGAATCTGCCCGTGCTGGCTTGCCCCCCCAAAATGCCCGTGAGGTTCGGGACAAATACATGGACTATTTCACGGGTAGGGGGGCAATTCCTATGCCAGGCTATGGCTAAAGATTCCTGTCTAACGATCAAAATAAAAATCTGGTTTAAACTTCTAACTTTTGTTGGTTTCCTGTCTCCTAGTTTGTCTTAGTGCATTTGTAGTGCCAAGTGTATTTTCCTTTAGTAAATACCAACCATTTCACTATGTAACCTTTAAAAAATAACCAAATAAGGTTAGAGTGTATTAGAAAAAGAAGCTACACGTTGTTTGTGTTCAAATATTTTACTATGTGCAAATTCACACAACTTTTTTTATAATTTTACATTTTTTGTTTGCCTGGCCACAAACCGGCAATTGTTTTCTTAGGAAAATACAAAAACAACAGTTGCATTCCAAAAATTACAAAATTGGATACCTCGGAGCAATCTGAGACATTCACTTACAAAAACTATATGTCTCTATGTGCCCGTCCTAATATGGGGTCCTGCCACCCCTTGCCCAGCCAAAAATTGAATATGCACACAATTGGGATTATTTTCCTATAGGGATTTTAGACTCCTGATCCCTATTGTCAACATGTGCTATCTGCCATCAGGGGTGATCAATGGACGTGTTTTGGGGGTGCAACCCCTTCCTCAGTTCAACTACTTTAGATACGAGGAAGGGGTTGCACCCCCAAAAGACGTACATGGATATCCCCTGATGGCAGATAGCACATGTTGACACACTGTGTGCAGATTAAATTTTTGGCTGGTTTGATTGTCAAAAAGTTTTTAAAAAGTGGAAGAACAAACATGAAAAAAGGGGGTTTGGATGCCTTATTGAATTCTCCCCAAAACATCGAGAATGTCTTTAAATGTTTAATCCATCACATGAATTCTTTCTTTCATTTTGTCCAGTTCCGTGCTACATTCCATCACTTGCTGGATGAGGCGGAGGGCACTGTCAGCAGAGAAACGTGTACTATCCTTCACCCCAACATTCACATCCCCTAAAAACAAAATACAAAAGGTATTATAACTCTGCAGGCCTACCTCTCTTACCTGAAGCTGTGGTGACAGATACTGACCTGTTGTGGTGACCAGTTCCACAACGTCATCCACCTCTCCTTCCTGCACTTCTCCTTCCTCCACCTCAACTTCCTCCACATCTTTAGGTTGTTGGTCTTTTGGAGTTTGGGGTTGTTGTGAAGCTGTGGGGTTCCTGTGCTCCCTGGAGTGTCCTCCTCCCAGTCTTCTCTCCCCTATGAGAATCAAACAAAAGGTAGAGTTATCACACAGAAATTCTCTATGTAAAAAAAAAAAACAGGCTAAATTGCTTGGAAGTGGGGTACAAGTGTGTGTTTGGGCGGAAGTTAAAGATGAATGCATTATTTCTGACCAATAATATGTTTAGTATTCACCTTTGTCTGTCATTTTTTAGACATGTAGGCAACACAAAAATTCTCTGATGCACCTGTGTGGGACACCCAAAAAAGGGGGGTCTGGTGGCCCACACTATAGTGCTCCAAAGTACAGATGTGGAAGCAGCTGCTGAGTGTCCTCTCCTTTACACAGTTTACAGTTTGCATTTCATTTTCTTTACAAACACATCATCTAGCCTAAAACTTTGTGCCCCAAATTTCCCAAAAAATGGCAGATGTCTAATTACTTTTGTGGCGGTAAAATAAGCCAAAACAGCGGATAGTGGCCGAACGAAGTGTCTGTAACGTAACGAACGATTACTGTGCCCAACCAAGTTCAAAATATTACATTTTGGAAGGGAGTCCAATAAGAAAAAAAAACAAAACCAGCAACATGTCAGTTTAGAAAAGGATTAATAGCAGAAAAGTGTAAATTTTACTTACTTTTTGCTAGCATTCTCTTAATGCTCCTTAACTGCTCCGGCTCCCTCAGTTTGAGGTCTGACCACCTCTTTCTGAGCTGCTCATTTGAGCGTTTCACCCCGAAATTCGTCTTCAAGCTCTTCACGACTTTAGTGAGGATTTTGGCCTTCCTTCTATTTGGTTTGCTATACGGCCCATGCTTTGCGTCATAATCAGACTTGAGCAAGATGTCCACCATCTCCGCCATCTCCGCAAAAGACATATTAGATGCCTTGAATCTCCTCCTTGATCGTGACGTTTCCTCGGTCTCCGGGCTTGTCTCCTCCTCGTTAGTTGCAGAATTATCAGACACCTGCTGTAACTCCGCCATATCTGTCTGTGCGCCGAAAGAGAAGGGGCGGGGAAAAGATGTTAGTTAGAACGTCATGGGCGGGCGACGTGTGCGGAGCGACGTGTTCGTATTTTGACGCATGCGTGGTGTGTATATAGCAAACACACATGTGACTATAGTACGTTCGGTGTGCGGAGAGAGGAGTTCAAGTGACGGACGTGCGAACGAAGGTATGTGATTTTGAGACTGTGCCAAATTGTTGGCCTATACTGTCTTGAGAATGTTGTAGGATATATATGGTGACTACGATGTTAAGGAGGTTAGACTGTTTGCCTCACATTAGTTATATATTATTTATTTAACTTGCAGATACAATATGAATGTCTTTATTAGCGACAAAGAGTTCCTGGCGGAATTTATTGACCGGGTAAGGGAGCTGCCGGCTCTGTGGGAGACGAAAAACTCCATCCACAAAAAAAGAGGGGTGAGAAAAGCAGCGCTGGAGAAGCTGCTCCCATTTGTGCAGACCAAGGTGCCCACAGCCACAGCAAAACAAGTGGACACTAAAATTGGGAGCTTGAGAGGCACCTACAGGACTGAACGCTCTAAGGTCCTGGCTTCTCAGAGGTCAGGAGCAGCAGCAGGTGATGTGTATGTCCCGATTTTGTGGTACTACAGGTAGGATGTCCTTCCTGGATGACCACATTGAGGCAAGGCCATCACTCTCCACTCTTCCCCCCAGACTTCCCTGCAGCCAACCTGAGCCTTCTCTGGAGCAAGAGGAGGCAGCCATCCTGGATGATCCTGATTTGGCCATCTGGAGCCAGGTATAGTATTAAATGAAAATGTATTGTGATAAAATTAATGTTTGACAAATATGTCAAGATGAGAAACATACAATATTTTGGGTTCCACAAGTGAAATCAAGATCTCTAGACATTAGTCTGCACTTAATTGGGTGCTAAATAGTCAATCTGATGTAGGTGTAAATTAGAAAAAATGTTTTTTGGATTTACATTCTAATTGCTTCAATCATGTTTATAAAGTTTGATGCAAAGGTTAAACCAACATATTAAACTATGTCCCTTTTTCATACACAGGATGAAATCAGCCAGAAGGAGGGTCTGGAAACTGTCAGGCAGGAGGAGGAAGGGCCCAGTGGCAGCCAGGAGGAGGCAGGGCCCAGTGGCAGCCAGGAGGTGGCAGGGCCCAGTGGCAGCCAGGAGGTGGCAGGGCCCAGTGGCAGCCAGGAGGTGGCAGGGCAAAGGAGAAGCACCAGATCCCAGGTGCCTCCCATCCGGCTTCCCAAAAGAGGCAGGAGGGACAGGACCATTAGTGAGGCAGCAATGGCCCTTATTAAAGAGGCCCATGCCACCCTCAAAGAGCCCACATCCCCTGAAGAGGCCATTGCCGGCCTAGTGGAGGCAAAGTTCAAGGTGATGAGCATGGAGCAACGCCTCCTATGCGAGCCCCTGCTCATCACCTTGCTCAACAAGGGGGTGATGGAAAAAATTACCCCCAATACAGCTATTTGTGAGGTGGCACAACTGTCCCAACCTCAACCTCCTCCTCCACCTCCACATTCTTCTTCTGCCCCACCCCCTTCTCCTTCACCTCCACCTTGTTCTTCCGCCCCACCCCCTTCTCCTCCACCTCCTCCTCCTCCTGACAGGAGTACCCCTCCAGTGGCCCAGCCTCCAGCCAAACGAAGAAGGAAGGCTGCAGGGAAGGCTTCAGGGAAGGTTGCAGGGAAGGTTGCCAGGAAGACGAGGAAGTGATGGCCTTGCTTCATTGTGGTCGGACAGAAGGCAGCCTGTTGTAGTACCACACACTTGGGACATATATCTCACCTGCTGCTGTTCCTGACCTCTGGGAGGCCAGCATCAGATTGTGCTCAGAAATGTTGGCCTTCTCAAGCTCCCAATTTTAGTGTCCACACAGGGTTGCTGTGTGCTCTGGGGTCCCTGGGATGCACAAATGGCAGCAGCTTCTCCAGCGCTGCCTTCTCTTTATTTTAGTTCAAACATGAATACATTTTATTTTTCTTTAAGTTCATACTTGACTATGTGTATTTGTAAAAATGTAAAATCTAGCTTTGGAGTAAGCAGATACATTTGACTGACAAAAAAAGGGACAGATAACAACCCCCCCAAAAAAATAACTAAATCGTGTTTCCCAAAAAAGTGTGTAAATTTAAATCATATATATTAAAAGATTCAATGGGAGATCACTACCAAAACATTGCGAAATTACAATTAACATCAGTTAGAAAAATATCTAATTTTTTAATATTCCTAAAAACTTGCACGATATAATACACATAAATCTTCTTAAGAGCAGCATGAAAAAGGTTAAAAAAAGATAGTCATAACTCTGTGTGAATATCAGCAGCAAAAGAAGTTCATTCGTTTGGATTAATGTAACATTCTAACGAAGATTTCAATGCACAACATTTAAACAATGCAAAAATTTGGAGCAGGACGAATGTGCTATCTCCATTACGAAGGCTTGTTTTACCAGAAGATGCGCTCCCGTCTCATAGTTGCTTCTGAGCATGCGCACTTTTGGAAGAGTCGTAAAAGCATACACACGAACCATTTTCTCGTCACAAAACAGGCCGACGAGAAACACGACGAGGAAATCTGGAATCCTGACGAGAAAATAGAGAGCAAGTTCTCTATTTTCTCGTCGAGATTCACAGCAATTTTCTCATCGTAAAACCATACACACGAACGGTTTTGTCGACAAAAAAGCTCACGCGCCACTTTTCTTGCCGGTTTTGGACGAGAAACTCGGTCGTGTGTACGAGGCTTGACTAAAGTTTTTTTTTTTTAGTTTTGAAATAAGTGGAGCTGGATTAGAACACTTTTTATTTTATTATTGCTGTTTGTGCCCCTGTTATGTAGATTTACCCTATTTGTCCTTTTTCCCGTTATTATTGAAAGTGAAAGTAAAAGAAATACCCTAATTTGGGGTTATCCACAGAAAAGAAATAGAGGGGAAATCTTCCAATGGGGACAATAGTTCTGGTGACCTGGGGGGCTCCCAATGGATTCCCCTATCTTGCAGGGGTTTCTTCTCACTTCCTGTTTAGCTGTGGGAAAGGAAGTGAAGGTAAATTTCGGATGCCAAATTATTATTATGAATTTTTAGATCTTTTGCAGGGATTATAACCCTCCCTTACTCTATTCAAAATGACAAAAAAAAGGTTTGCCTACTTTAACAAATATTACTATGGTCTCTATATAAATCACTGGTCGCCAGTGTGTTTAAAGGACTATTATTAGTAGGAATATGGTAAAGGAAGCTGCTATTAGATGTGCAGTGAAGGCCACTGACCACCAATGCAAAATTCTGGGCATCGCGGAGAAAGGTTGCTGACATTGGGGGCATCAACATTTTGCTCTGGGGCCCGTTAATATTTAGTTACAATCTTGTAAGTATTGCGGAAGCATTTTTTGGAAGCAATATGCTAATGTAAACAATATAGCTTTTAGTCTCCCCAACTAATTGCCTGTATTTTCCCATCCCTAAGAGCCTTCCTGCAGTTCCTTGCTTGGTTTAGCTGAGAGGCTTTTTCTGCTGTTTGTACAGCCTTCTTTGTCAAGACTCCTCAGCTACACTGCTCAGACAAATCCCTAAGCACAGTAGATGTGGAGTCCAGACAGACGGGGCTGTACAAACAGCCGGAACAGCCCCTCTGTCTAATATACTGATCTGTTTACACGTAGAATTATGGAAAGACTGCCAAATCCTGACTCAGCTGAAAAGTTGAGATTTGCATATAGCAGGTGCTTTGGTTCAGGGGTTTTCCAGGTTTTACAAGAGGATGAATGTATGCGTAAGCACAATCAGATGCCTGCTTTACATAATTAAAGTGTATATAAACCCAAGATAAAAATGTAGTGTATTACAGCCTACCAGTGCTTAAATGTGGTGGCTGCATTCATTTTCTTTTTTAAGAATATTTTTTATATATTTTCACCTGGTGATTCTGCCACTAAACGCACTTCTTGTTGTAGGGTGACAACTCACTGTACTGTATCCATTTAGGACCAGTGTTGCCACCCTAGGACAGGAAATGTGTTAACACACCGCAAAATGTTCAGAGGTAGGAAAGAGGGAACACAAGAGACGCCCTCTTTCCCTGCCATGTTTTCAGTTTCGTTGACCATAAAGAATTAATGAACCAAAATTATTGCATCAACCCTCAATCTTTTTTTCACTACTACCTTTCCTTTATACATTTAAAAAAAAATACATTCATTGAAAGGTTAATTAAAATGTTCACTGTGGTATAACATTTAAAATAAATGTTATAAAAAGTTAAATATAACATTAGAGGAAAAAGGGACACAGATTTTTGGTTCCAAATGAGGGATAGTTCCTCCAAATAAGCACTCATTGGGAGCGATGTGTTGGGTCTCCCCTTCTTCTCATCTTAGTTTAGGATAACAATACATAAATGTAAAGGTTAATGCAAAGGTTTACTGTAGTATAACATTTTCAGAGTTAAATATTACATTTTTTAGAGGTCTGCATTCCACACCAAAAAGAGAAACAACAATAGAGGAAAAAGGACACCAATTTTTGGTTCCAAATGAGGTACAGTTCCTCCAAATGAGGGATAGTTCCTCCAAATGAGGGATAATTCCTCCAAATAAGGGATAGTTCCTCCAAATGAGGGATAATTCCTCCAAATGAGGGATAATTCCTCCAAATGAGGGATAGTTCCTCCAAATGAGGGATAGTTCCTCCAAATGAGGGATAATTCCTCCAAATGAGGGATAATTCCTCCAAATGAGGGATAGTTCCTCCAAATGAGGGATAATTCCTCCAAATGAGGGATAGTTCCTCCAAATGAAGGATAGTTCCTCCAAATGGGGACTTGTTGGGAGCATATCGCACCAAAAAGAGAAACAACAATAGAGGAAAAAGGACACCAATTTTTGGTTCCAAATGAGGTACAGTTCCTCCAAATGAGGGATAATTCCTCCAAATGAGGGATAATTCCTCCAAATGAGGGATAGTTCCTCCAAATGAGGTACAGTTCCTCCAAATGAGGGATAGTTCCTCCAAATGAGGGATAGTTCCTCCAAATGAGGGATAATTCCTCCAAATGAGGGATAGTTCCTCCAAATGAAGGATAGTTCCTCCAAATGGGGACTTGTTGGGAGCATATCGCGCCAAAAAGAGAAACAACAATAGAGGAAAAAAGGACACCAATTTTTGGTTCCAAATGAGGGATAGTTCCTCCAAATGAGGGATAGTTCCTCCAAATGAGTGATAGTTCCTCCAAATTAGGGATAGTTCCTCCAAATGAGGACTTGTTGGGAGCATATCGCACCAAAAAAAGAGACAACAATAGAGGAAAAGGGACAGAGATTTTTGGTTCCAAATAAGGGGTAATTCGTCCAAATGAGGACTTGTTGGAAGAGATGTGTTAGGACTCCCTCTCTCCTTATCCTAATAAGGGATGAGCATGGGTTTGGCCCGAACCTGGAAGGAAGCTTACAATGACGGACCAGGCCAATCAGCTTCAGGTGGATGATTCCTCATCCTGCATCTGCTCATACACAAAGGGGCGTTGATGCTCATGACAATGTTGACCTAAAATGGCCAAGTACACCGGAAGTTACAAGCTCACTGAGTTTCTGGCAGGATCAACAGTTTTTTTTCAAACCGATAATATAAAACACGTTCAGTGGTGTATTTAACTAGTTCAGCTCTTTGGACGTACTACGTACATCCAAAGAGTGAACTGTTAGCTGGTGACTGCAGTAGCAGTCATCAGCTTGTGCTTGGTTTGTTCAACTGGCTCCTGGATTAAAAGTGATGTGGCGGTTGTATAGCCATCAATTCCGAGCATATCTGTGCTGAGGTAGATGGTGTGAAGAGCAGATGAGACATTGGGGTATATTAGACCCTCAATGTTACCAATAAGAATGCCTGTCACCTGCCTACTGCTATCACATAGGGGTTTATTAACCCCTTGTGGTAGCAATTATGCAAAATAAATAAATAAAAGAAAACAGTTAAAAAAAGAAAAAAATTTTTTGAAAAAACATTCTTGTCCCTCACACATGTGCAAATGCATGCCCAGGGTGCGCACATATATTTAAACTTTAGTTAGACTTACATATTGCCGCAAACGTCATAGTGAGAGCAGTAATTCTAGCTCAAGATCTCCTGGTTAACGCTAAACTGATGAGCTTTAAAGACTATAAAAAGCGTAGCCTTTGGAGATTCTTGAGTGCCGTTTTTTTTTCTCAATATAACGGGCGCGCGCAATTTTGGCATGTTTGATATCTATTTATTCAACAAAATCTCATCTTTTATATTTTACCAAAAAATGGATATTATATTGTGTGTGTTTGAACTAAAATGTATTTTATTATATTTTATCCTGAAAATTTATTAAACTGTTGCGCAAATATCATGTGACATAAAAATTTTGCAACTATCATCTTTTTATTCTATAGCGCCTCTGCTTATATACAATGTTTTGGGGGGTTTTAGGTAATTTTATTGCCAAAAATGAAGATTTTTACATATGTACAAAAAATGAAAAAATGTACACTAGCGCTGAACTGGTTAAAAGATCAAAAGGGAGCGAATAACAGAAGTTTATTGTTGGGTTTTTCCTATACTTTATATTAAGGCGTAACTGCACGACAAAGAGTACTGAGTTATATGGCATATCCAGCATCTCTTAACCACTTGCCGACCAGCCACTGTATATATACGTTGGCAGAATGGCTCATACAGGCACAATCACGTACCTGTACGTCCCCTTTAACTGCCCGACGTCGGGGTCGCGCATGCGCTGCCGGCGGCGCGCTCACGACCCCCCTGCCTTACCCGTGAGTCGGACCGCGGGTCCCGCGGACTCGATCGCCGCGGGGATCCCCGTAATCGTCTCACGGAGGCATGGAGCGCGGAGATGCTCCCTGCTCCCCTACTGACAATGTCACGATCTCCGCTCTGTGTATTCAGAGCGGAGATCGGTCACGTGTCACTCGTAGCCACGCCCCCACACAGTAGTAATCGCTCCCCTAGGCACACTTAACCCCTTCAGCGCCCCTAGTGGTTAACCCCTTCACTGCCAGTGTCATTTTTACAGTAACCAGTGCATTTTTATTGCATTGATCGCTGTAAAAATGACAATGGTCCCAAAAATGTGTCAAAAGTGTCCGATGTGTCCGCCATAATGTCGCAGTCACGAAAAAAATCGCTGATCGCCGCCATTACTAGTAAAAAAAAAAAAAAATGCCATAAAAACTACCCCCTATTTTGTAAACGCTATAATTTTTGCGCAAACCAATCAATAAACGTCGATTGCGATTACTAAAAATATGTAGAAGAATACATATCGGCCTAAACTGAGGAAAAAAAATGTTTTTTTATATATTTTTGGGGGATATTTATTATAGCAAAAAAGTAAAAAATATTGCATTTTTTTCCAAATTGTCGCTCTATTTTTGTTTATAGCGCAAAAAATTAAAACCGCAGAGGTGATCAAATACCACCAAAATAAAGCTCTATTTGTGGAAAAAAAAGGACGTCAATTTTGTTTGGGAGCCACGTCGCACGACCGCGCAATTGTCAGTTAAAGCGACGCAGTGCCGAATCGCAAAAAGGGGCCTGGTCTTTATGCTGCGTATTGGTCCGGGGCTTAAGTGGTTAATGAACTAATCCAGCCAGTGCCCATCTTTTGCAAGTTGATACATTTTGCGAAGCATAGATTTAGCAAAGGGAGCATAAATCTGCTGAAATTACATTTTTTTTTTTTTTTACGGAAAACAGAAAATTTAATTAAGCAGAAAATCTCATTGCTTTGTTCCCACTCCCCCCTAATCCCTCTTCAAATAAAGTGATGTACTGTTTTATTTTAGGTTCATCCCGTGGCCTTTTTTAAATTTTTTTACATTTTATTGAATTTCACTGATATACACACACTGTTTTTATGTCGTATTTGTTTCCCTACCACCCAGACGATGTTTGGCTATCGACACAGTTTCTCTTTCTGATAGATGAGGTTTATAGCAGACTAATATTCCTATGGAGGTGAGGGGCTTGCGGCAAACCGTATTTTTAACTCCTGGTGATTCTTATTCTGTCTGCATAATGTCTTACCTGAGGCTGTCAGTCGGAAGGCAGCAGGAACGCGACCTGAGACTTATCATTCCAGATGAATTTGAGGTCCTTGCGCAGCGGCGGAAAGTAACTCAGCCAGCTAGATGATAAATATATAAAAGAAAGCAAATTGTTTCAGGAATATGAACGAAGAAAATGATGCACAAACTGTCCTAATTTAGTAGGTCTTATCTGGTACAGTAAATGATTGCAAAATTACATTCTTAAGACATTTTGTTCAAGTCTGGCCTACAGAATGAAAAGATGTGAGCACAATTTTTCTCATGGAATATACAATTACTTACAGCATGCCAATTCAAAACCTGCACAGCAGAATGAGGTATTTTCTTGGTCAAACCAATATTCATCATCACTACCCAGCGATCCTATCTAATTCTAATAGGATAGTGCTCAAATTATATGGACATGGGTAGGTTGTTTGAACTGAGCAAAAAAAAAAATGTTGCTTATACTTTATTTGCCTTGAATCTAAATACTGGGCTGGTGTTATATGTAACCATGCAGTCCTCCTCACCCCACTGCATGGGTTAAATTATTGTATTGACGAGATCAGTGGTTCTCAACCTTTCTAGTGCCGTGACTCCTTCATAAAATTTCCAAAGTTGTGGGGACCCCTAACAGTAAAATTATTTTCGTAGCGTCAGCACCTAAAGCAAAACAAGTAATTTGCGCCCCTAACCCATGGACATTTAGCGCTCCCTGAGTCCCTTCCACTCGTACATTATTAAAAATCCTTATGGTACATTTTAGGATGTACCACTCTTTTTCTTTGTTCTCTTTTCTTTCCCTTTTATCTCTCTCTATCCTAAATTCTTGTTTTTTTCCCCAATCCCTTTCTCTAGCCATTTCTCTTGTTCTTTCTCTTATTCTTTATCTCCCTTTTTCTTTGTTCCTCCCCCTTCCATGTATTTTCTATTTTTATTCCTTCTCTTTCTCCTTGGTGGGGGAATGGAATCAGTGGCAGTGCTGGGGGGAGTTCTGATCAGCCAACTTAGGTGCTCTTGATCAAGATCATCTGCTTATCTGAGATCTGTAGTTGGGACTTTTAATGGCAACAATAATCACAGGTAGTGTTACTCACTGTGTCACCAACTTTGTGGTGTCTCGCAGCAGACACCTATGCCGAAATCAGGAGACAGGGTCTCCTCCAGCCCCTCCCACTTCACATTCCTCCCCAGTCAGCTGACTTCTAGTCTCCACCCCCAGCCATGCTGTGAACTGAATGGGCGGCTGCGAAGAGGCTGAGTGGGCGGCCACAGGCTCCAGGAACAGTCATGCTGGGCGGCCACAGGCTCCAGGGACAGCCCTGCTGGGTGGCCGCAAAATGCCTGGGAGAGCAGGAACAGCTCAGGATTAGGTGACCCCTGGCAAATCGTCATTCGACCACCAAGGGGGTCCTGACCCCAGGTTAAGAACCACTGGTCTAGAGCATTGTTTCTCAACCAGGGATCCATGAAAGGGTTCCTTCAGAGGTTGCTAGGGGTTCCTTAAACATTGAACAGTTTTTGCCTGCCAGATATGTTCCCACTGTCATCATAGATCTTTCTATCTATAAGGGGTAATTCTTCCCGATAACCACAAGTGTAAGGGAAATTCTTCCCACTGTCTATCACACTAATGTATCACGAGTTGTAGACATAGTAATTTTTAGCAGGGGTTCCCTGAGACTGAAAAGTTATTTCATGGGTCCCTCTGTGTTGAAAAGGTTGAGAAAGACTGGTCTAGAGGGATTAGAATTAGTATAAATACCTACATTATTCCTCTCTCCATCAGCAGTTGACACTCTTCTTAGTTTTTGACACTTCCTGGATGCGGGTAGACTCTTGCAGTCGTGATGTAAAATGCAAAACCGATGGTCCTACATTGTACGTGATGACATCAGAGAGCATATGACTGGCAGAGTGGTGAAGAAAGTGGCTTTGGAAGAAGGTAATACAACATCATGGGCTTTAAAGGGTCACTTTCGCTTAAAATTTGTGCAGTGGAAGACTCTGGATACGTAATTCTCTGTCGAGTGGCGAGTCTGAAATCTGCTATCTTTATTACTACAGCCCCCCCGTAGAATCCTTACATCCAGTATACTTCTGCGTTTTTCAGAAGCCTTGCCTATTTAGTGGTTTCTTCCATTGCCCTGTACATCACTACTGTGCCCTGGAGTGGCGTAGCATCAGCAAAAAGAACCACAGTGCGGCACAGGGGACCAGACATCCAAAACATAGGCTGGTGCCAAACCAATCCGAACCCAAGTGTGGAGATGTGTTGATTGTAGTGATTCTGTTATATTTTTACATAAACGTTTTACTGAAAATATTTGAATAGTACATAAATTACTCTATCAGTCCAAAATAGTTACATAGGTAGACATCAGCAGAACAGAAATATAACATGTCTAAACATCTCTTAACAATAAGCCTATTCTCAAATGGGGTAACGGTATTTAGATGTACATACCCTAGGAGAGGTAAAGAAGAACTCCTGAACAGAAAGAAAAACAGAAAAAAACGGGTGGTAAATGGGGAAGATGGAAGAATGAGCTTTATTAGTCCTGGCTTATAGAGGAACAACTTTCTCTATCAATCTCATGATAACTTATTGTGTTAAAGCAGTACTGCATGGGTGAGAAGCCACGGATCTAATGCTAATAAACCATGTTTAGCAAGTGGCTCCAAATCTTCCAATCTCCTCTGGCCGTGTCCCCCAATAGTAGGTAAAAATTAAGTGGGTCCCCTTACTCTCCGGGACTAGAAAAAAAAAGGGGGGGTTGTAGGGAAAAGGGGGAAGGGAGGAAGAAGATAAGGACGTAATGAGGAGAGAAGCTGAGGGAATCACCGACTACCCTCTCCAGCTTCCAGTGGTCAGAACACTAAAGTGCGTCACGCCAGTAGGTGATTCTGTTATAGGCCATACTTGGAAGACAGTAGAGTTTGGACTCGCTATCATCCAGAAAGGTGAGTCTTTTTCTTATAAACCAGGACCTCACAAAATATAACCGCTCTGATGTCACAAGCACTTGGGCTAAGCAAAAATGGCACCACACAGGAGTGGATCAGGATTCCCGTTTTCCACAAAGAAGGGATCTCAAAAGGTTCTTCACACTCTAACAAACCTAGTTTCCACTGCATGATATTTTTCTTTTGACACGTCTTGGCTCTTAATGATAGTAAAATTTGCAGGCTAACTAGTTCACTTTGTCACCAAGAGTTGTGTGCTTTTGGTACTAGGATTTAATAACAGTCTATTGGTAAAAGATAGATTGTCCTCGATTGTCCTCGTAAAATGTACGAAAGTAGTATTGGTCATGTTCTGTTCTACCTGTAATTAAAGAAACGTAGCTAAGGAGAAATTTAAGATCCCGTGTGCATGACCCTGATGGATACTCATTTCCAAGCTAACTTTTTACGTTTTATCAACTGCCATAATCCTATACCTATTAGGTGAATTGACTCCAATTCACTACTAATTGGACTACCAAAATGCATAAACTGTGCCATGTTTTTGTGGGTTGGGCAAATATAATATAGAAAAATGTCATAATTGTGATTTACCTGGAAATTACCTGATTTGCTCACACAATGTGATTCACAGAAAAGAGCTTCATCCAACAATGAACTTTGATACTTGGCATTTGTTTGAGCTTCGTACAAACACCACAAATCTTGCAGTATTGCTGTGTTTATCTAAAACTTGAATGGAAAGTTCTGAAAATACAGTATAACCAAGTCTAGAAAATAATTTGTCCATGTACATAAAATATCTGTGTTTCTTTTGGTCTGACAGAGCACGCAACACTTAAACTCCACTGTGCGGGTTGTAAATAATTAAAGAGAAACCGTTTTCCCTTGCACGGTTGACTTTTCAATCTCTGGAAGCAGCCTCATGTCGGGTATTAGAATAATCTTGGAATATTTGTCATTCCAATGACGATTTCTTGGCATTCCTTTCCTCAAAATGAGCTTAGTTCAGGAAGCTCCATAATGGCATAGATATATCATTGTGGAGATAGATTTTACCTCGGCAGTGTTCGGGTGGGGGCTGTAAGCTCCTCTTACTTGGCCCAGTTGTGTTCATTTTTAAGCTGGAGAAATGTCAGGTATTTCGCTTTGATATTCACTCGATTAAACTGCCTGTGGCAACTGCAGTGCCGTTAATGATGCCAGCAGCACAGTGTAACATATACAGTATAGAACCTTTAACAACAGCTGTGGAGATGGTGTGCTGAAGCTGGCCAGCGAACAAAGGTAGAAAAAATGAGCATGCAGGCTGATAAAGGATGTATGTGGGACATGGGAAGAAAATAAAGATAGAAAAACAGAGGGTAGAGATACAAAAGAACAATGTCGAGAGGGAAAAATTGCAGAATGACCGGAACCTTAGCTCAGAAATATGTCATTTTAGGCTTTCCGTAGATGGTAGGTCTCCCAATGGCAATGACATATGTTAAAGATCTTGCAATTCTTGAGAAGATTACAGGTGTGCTGGACCTTCCACAATTGGGTGATGTTTGACTTCCGTGCTTCTAAAATATTTTTTCTTGTTTCTTTGGAGAAAAGGGAATAGCCACTGATTATATGGGCAGGTTTTCAAATGTAATGCTTTGAACTTTCATTGTTCTTTGAGTTATCCACTTTTTCTTTTTATGTTAAGCTTACCTGCTCTGTGCAATTTTGCATACATTTGTAGTTTTGCACAGAGGAGCTCCGATCCTCTTCTTTTTGAGTCCCCCACTGTTGGTCCTGGTTCCTCCCCCCTGCAAAGTGCCCCCAATAGCAAGTATCTTGCTACAGGAGCACCCGAGCAGGCTCGCTCCCAAGCTGCACATTGTGTGTCTATTCACACACAAAGCGCACCTCGGCCCCGCCCCCCCACTTTCTCCTCATTGGCTCGCTGGCTGTAATTGACAATCCAGTGAGGAGAGAGACCTGGGAGAACCCCTGCTCTAATGCAGAACGCTGGATCTAGATGGGGCTCAGGTAAGTATAAAGGGGGGGGTCTGGGGGGGAGCTGCACCCAGAAGTTTTTCTACCTTAATGCACAGAATGTATGAAGGTACATTTTGAGCCTTTAGAACCTTTTTAAATTAGATTTCTGTATTCTGGGAGCAACCAAACTTGGACTTTGAGAGGAAGGGTTAGCACCCTAGGTCAGCCTGGGCTTTTTTTGTCAGCCTAACACTGAGCATGCTCAAAGGAAACACAGGGATGGTCGTATCCCTGGGCAGGAGGTGGGAAAGTGACTATAGGGAAGCAGAGTTTTAGCAGATATTTTTTTTTTCTGTAGTCAAATATCAGATTAATGATTTACTAATGGATGAGTACCATTAAGAAAATTCAAGGGAAAGGAAGTATTTAAATGCCCATAGTGTGAGATGCTTAAGACTTCCATTGGTGGTGATGTAAACACAGGTGCAGAAGTTTCACTACTGGAGTCCCCAAAAGATAAAAGAGGCTAATCGTGTTTATTTTTTAATAAAGCTGGAATATTATGTCTATAAAATGTAGCTTTACCCAAAGCTGGATAGTAGTATTTTTGCTGTCTCTGGCCCTATTCAGGCAATTTTCATACAATTCCTGTCCTGTTGACAACTTTGCAACCATGTCCGGAAACAAGAAGGGATATCCCTAAAATTGTCATAAGGTCTATAAAAACAAAACACATGTTTTATTATGGTGTGGAAAAGCTAGGATGTTGTTAGGATATTCATTGCTATTGTATTGTCCCCCATTTAGAGATGTTTCCCACTTCTCACTCCAGTGAGTACAGGAAGTGAAGGAAAATCTTAAGAACAGAACATAGTTGGCAGTAAATTCATAATGGGAGATCAAACCATTCTTCACTCTATTCAAACTAAAAAGGTGTTTGGCTAGAGATATATTTGAAATATTGATGTGCCTAGTTTTGCTGTTCCCAAAAAGATGTGTAGGCTTTTTAACCACTTGCCGCCCGCCCTATTGCAAAATGACTGCGGCAAAGTGGTTTCAATATCCTGACTGGACGTCATATGACGTCTTCAGGATATTGAGCCGCTGCGCGCCCCCGGGGGCGCGCATCGCGGCGATCGTTGTTGCGGGATGTCAGTCTGACACCCCGCAACACCGCAGTCAGTCTGACACCCCGCAACACCGCAACACCGATCTAGGTAAAGAGTCTCAGACGGAGACTCTTTACCACGTGATCAGCCGTGTCCAATCACGGCTGATCACGATGTAAACAGGAAAAGCCGGTGATCGGCTTTTCCTCACTCGCGTCTGTCAGACGCGAGTAGAGGAGAGTTGATCGGCTGCTCCTCTGACAGAGGGGGTTTGTGCTGATCGATTATCAGCACAGCCCCCCCGAGGATGCCCACACTGAACCACCAGGGATGCCACCAGACCACCAGGGATGCCCACCATAAGGTATTCCACCCTAGACCACCAGGGATGCCAATTAGAAATGCCTAATGGATGCCAACCAGTGCCCACAATGGATGCCAATCAGTGCCCACAATGGGCACCACTGATTGGCAGGCATCATTGTTTGGCACTGATTGGCATCCATTAGTACAACACATTACAGTACAGTGCCACCTATCAGTGCCCATCCATGCCACCTATCAGTGCCCATCCGTGCCACCTATCAGTGTCCATCCATGCCGCCTATCAGTGCCCATCCGTGTCGCCTATCAGTACCGCCTATCCTTGCCCATCCATGCCGCCTATCTGTGCCCATCCGTGCTGCCTATTTGTGCCCATCCGTGCCGCCTATCTGTGCCCATCCGTGCCGCCTATCTGTGCCCATCCGTGCCGCCTATCGGTGCCCATCAGTGCCGCCTCATCGGTGCCCATCAGTGCCGCCTCATCGTGCCCATCAGTGCCGCCTTATCGGTGCCCGTCAGTGCAGCCCTATCAGTGCCCATCAGTGAAGGAGAAGACTTAATTATTTACAACGTTTTGTAACTGAAACAAAAAAAAATTGTTTTTCAAAATTTTCGGTCTTTTTTTTTTTTTTTTTGCAGAAAATAAAAATCGCAGAGGTGATCAAATACCACCAAAAGAAAGCTCTATTTGTGGGAACAAAATGATAAAAATTTAGTTTGGGTACAGGGTAGCATGACCGCGCAATTGTCATTCAAAATGCAACAGCGCAGAAAGCTGAAAATTGGTCTGGGCAGGAAGGTGTATAAGTGCCCTGTATGGAAGTGGTTAAAGTTGCCATGTATGCTTCTTCCTAGCTTTCATGGAATGGCATTTAAATCCTTTGGTTAAAGAAGAACTTCTCGCTTTTAAATAAAGCTTTGTTTACTTGAATGGAAAGGATTCTCCTCCTGCAGCCTCCTGGGATACGCAAGATTGATATCCAAGGTGGCTGCCGGAGGAGAATGAAACATGATTATTGCCTAGGCAAGAAGATTGGCGAGGGCAGAGTCAGTGCGAAAATAACATTAAAAAAAATGGGAAAAAAGTGAAAGTATGTTCAGCTCTTAGTAATAGAGAAGGGCAGAAAATTACAATGCCCCAAACTTTGATTTTAGAGTTGCAGCGAACAAAAATCCAACAAATGATAATAAGGCAGAGATGCCTCTGCCGTATCATCATTTGATGATTTGTTCACTGTATTTTTCAAAGCACCACCCTCTTTGTCCCCTTTGAGGACCTAGGACCAGGTTTCTTAAGGCATCGAGAGCTACCACTTCCCACAATGAAGACAGGGGTACTCTCCACATGCCTACATGGATTGTTGAATTTAACTCCAATCGGTTATTGGCAACCTAACTAAATGTAAGTTACATCCCGTTTGTTCTTTAGAATATTAAAAGTGACCACTGTGGAAATTATTATATCGTAAAGCCCCTCCCACCTCTCCTTTTTTTTCTTCTTTGGTGGAGCTTTTTTTCTTCTGACACAACACCCTGAGGGCCACCAACCTATAGACATTGCTTTTATGGTGAAGTTTTTTTAAGTTGTAGCATATAGTAACAGTGGAGACACAAGTAGTTGTTAAATAGAGGTTTGTGTTACAATTTGTCCAATAGTGAAATACTGTGCCATCATAGCAATATGATTGAGGGCCTGCCGATGGAGGTGAAGAAAAGCATAGTGACGGTAATAGCTGTCCGCATGCACAGATAATGGGGATGCAAGACATGATGGTTGACACAGTGTCATGGCAGAGTACAACATATATAGAGGAAAGAATTGATCTAGGTTGTAATAAATATAGACATGAAAGCAGAACTGAGAAATTTTACAAAAGGGCACCAAACCTCGTGATGGGTCAAGAGACATGAGAGGAGAAGCAGAAAGGAAAAAATAGCAAGATCGGTATAGAAAAAAGACAAAAAAGGAAAAACAAAACTTAAATTTGGGTGTCAATAAAAGAAAAAATGTATAACAAGAATGCAGGATGTGAAAACAGCAAGAACATTATAATTCTGATAAAGGAGAAGAAAACAGTCAAGCATGATCATTCTGAAATATAGTAATTGTATAATGTAGCTGAGGAAAGCGGTAAAGTCGCAAGTTTTTATGGCACACCTCCAGTACATCTAAATCCCATCCATCTCTTAGGAACCCCCTATTTTCTATTGTCGTACCGTAATCATTTCACTAAGGTGTTACTAAGAACAGGTGAGTTTGGCCTCATTCACATGACCACTTTGGGTCAACACAAATGACATATGATTGCAAACACCTGTGATCCCCACTACGGCTGTGCCTTCGATTGGAGTCTTCGTGGTACCGGTAACACCATTGGGAAGGCCCTTGCTAGATTGAGGAATAAGGTAAATATTACACCTTATTCATGCAACCCTAGACTTGGCAAGCATATAACCCTTGCAGTATGGAGTGGCAGCCAACGACCCACTGCAAGGATTTTTTATTTATTTTTTTGTGCCTGGAGTTGGGCTTTAACACACTGCTAAGATCCTCTTTAATCATAATTTGTTTGATGAAGGGTTTTGTTTAAAAGTCACGTTTCTTTACTGGTTTTTAATAGAAACCACATGATGAGCAGGAAAAGGGTCATCACTGGGGCAGGGCTTTGATAGAACAGGGGAAGGGCCCAAATGTGTATGTAGGACTCCTTGACTTGTTCCGCTCCATGGGCCATGGTAATTATATAGTTATTCCCATAGTCTTAGTTTTTTTTAATGAAGAAGCACAGATGAAGAAGTTTGAATTGCAGAGAAACAGAACATAGAAAATACCTTCCCCATGACTAAAAGCCCATGTTCACCAAATAAATAGTCTATTTTTAATCTATTGCAGAAACCCTCTTGTAACCAGACATTTAATGGGGACAAAATCCTATTTCTCTGAAGGCCCGAAGGCAGAAGATGTTTTTGTGGCATAACAGCTAACACATCCTTGTCTTAATGCCTTTCTGTCTTTTCCCATTTTTATTTTGCTGTTCTCCGACACCCCCACCTATAACATTTTCTGCAACTGTCAGAACAGATCTATGAGAGTTCAAGTTCCTAAGACCTGCTTGGAGTAACAAGGTGAAGCTAAATGTTAAGCCCTTGAAGCCAAAGGTCTTGCTGCGGAGCCACCCACTGAGTTAATCTCCGATGTCGGTGGATGTCAAGGTTACAATTTTCCAACTTTTCAGCAGCATCTAGAACAGCTAATCTGAGCTGTTCAAATCTAAAAGATTGGTTCAGCTCGAACATTCACAAGCTGTGTTTACCTGAGAGAACATTGATGCAACGTTGGCTTTATGAACTAATATAATACAGAGCAATGTTGTTCCTATGCCCACCTAATGGAGCAATGAAAGAAGAAATCTGATTATTGTTTTGGCTTACAGCACACCACTGTTCATTGGTAATTTATTAGAAATACAGTAACTTTTTTAAAGCCTAACTCCAGGTATTAGAAAAAATCTACCCAGCAGTGGAGCCCTTCTGCACTGCAAAGGTTAAATGGTCATTGGGGTAGATTTACTAAAACTGGAGTGTGCAAAATCTGGTGCAGTTCTGCATATAAACCAATCAACATCCAGGCTTTATTGTCAAGGCTTAATTGAACAAGCTGAAGTTAGAAGCTGATTGGCTACCATGCAGATTCTGAGCACTCCAGTTCTAGTAAATCTCCCCCATTATGTCTAGGAGTGCCAACATAGCCTGCAATACTCACCTTACTCTGCACTTCATCAGTTCAACTGGTCCTCCGCAGCCTCCTAAGGCGCTTCTGCTGTGATTGCATGTTCACTGCTATGGCGTACAATTCAGGGTTAATAGCCATATCTTGTAAACGATAACATAGAGGGACCTCCCAGAGCCCATGGCTTTAGGGAGACATGGAAAGCACCAGAGCAGCGGATAGGGCAAGTGGCAATGCCTTTTCCTCTTCCCACTAGACACATTATTCATTTAACCCTTAAAAAAACACAATTTTTTAAAATGGTCATTAACCCTTTCCATACAGGGCTTTTTATACCACTTCCATACCGGGCCTATTCTGGCACTTCTCTCCTACATGTACAAATCATCATTCTTTCGCTAGAAAATTATTCAGAACCCCCAAACAATATATATGTTTTTTTTAGCAGACACCCTAGGGAATAAAATGACGGTCGTTGCAACTTTTTATCTTGCACGGTATTTGCGCAATAATTTTCAAACGCCTTTTTTTGGGGAAAAAAATGGTTTCATGAATTAAAAAATAACAAAACAGTAAAGTTAACCCAATTTTTTTGTAAAATATGAAAGCTTATGTTACGCCAAGTAAAAAGATACCTAACATGTCACGCTTTAAAATTGCGCACACTCATAGAATGGCGCCAAACTTCGGTACTTAAAAATCTCCATAGGCGACGCTTTGAAAATTTTTACAGGTTACCAGGTTAGAGTTACAGAGGAGGTCTAGTGCTAGAATTGTTGCACGCGCTCTAACGCATGCAGCAATACCTCACATATGTGGTTTGAACGGCGTTTACATATGTGGGCAGGACTTGCGTGTGCGTTCGCTCCTAAGCGCGAGCTATTGGGGACAGGGGTGTTTTAACCACTTAACGACCGCTCACTGTATATATACGTTGGCACAATGGCACCGACAGGCACAATCACGTAGAGCATACGTGATTGCCTTTGTACAGTTGGGGGGTCCGATCGGACCCCCCTTCTGTACAGTGAGCGGTCGGACTTCGTTGGGGAGCGATCCGACATGAGGGGACGGCCATTCGATTCCGGCCACCCCCCCGCGATCGCTCCCGGCGAATGGAAATGCCCCCTCTGTCTGTCGAATGTACACACAGACAGAGGAAGCAGGAGGAAGTGATGTCATCTCCTGTGCGGCGCTCACATATACCGAGCGCCGTACAAGAGAAGACATCAAGGTTAGTGCACAAACACTACACTAACACCAGCACACATAGGCACATAAATCGCCCACCCAGGCCCCCCCAGATCACCCCCCAGCCCCCAGTCACAGTGTCACTGATTGCAGTGACCATTTATTTACTGATCACTGCAATCAGTGACATTTGTGACTGTAAAAGTGTCACTACATTTAGTTTTAGGTCCAGTGTAGCCCCCTAACCCCCCCTAATAAAGGTTTAACCCCTTGATCACCCCCCAGATAACCCTTTCACCCCCTAGCACCGCCGTCGCTAAGCGATCATTTTTCTGATCGCTGTCTTAGCGTCGGTGATGCAGATCGGTAGCCAGTAATTTTTTTTAGGTTCGCCGCAGGTTTTTATAGCGTCAGGTACCCCCATAAATTATCTAATAAAGGTTTAACCCCCTTGATCGCCCCCCAGGTAACCCTTTCACCCCCTATCACCACTGTCGCTAAGCGATCGTTTTTCTGATCGATGTCTTAGCGTCGGTGATGCAGATCGGTAGCCAGTATTTTTTTTTTAGGTTCGCCGCAGGTTTTTATAGCGTCAGGTACCCCCATAAATTATCTAATAAAGGTTTAACCCCCTTGATCGCCCCCCAGGTAACCCTTTCACCCCCTATCACCACTGTCGCTAAGCGATAATTTTTCTGATCGCTGTCTTAGCGTCGGTGATGCAGATCGGTAGCCAGTAATTTTTTTTAGGTTCGCCGCAGGTTTTTATAGCGTCAGGTACCCCCATAAATTATCTGATAAAGGTTTAACCCCCTTGATCGCCCCCCAGGTAACCCTTTCACCCCCTATCACCACTGTCGCTAAGCGATAATTTTTCTGATCGCTGTCTTAGCGTTAGTGATGCAGATCAGTAGCCAGTATTTTTTTTTTAGGTTCGCCGCAGGTTTTTATAGCGTCAGGTACCCCCATAAATTATCTAATAAAGGTTTAACCCCCTTGATCGCCCCCCAGGTAACCCTTTCACCCCCTATCACCACTGTCGCTAAGCGATCATTTTTCTGATCGCTGTCTTAGCGTCGGTGATGCAGATCGGTAGCCAGTAATTTTTTTTAGGTTCGCCGCAGGTTTTTATAGCGTCAGGTACCCCCATAAATTATCTAATAAAGGTTTAACCCCCTTGATCGCCCCCCAGGTAACCCTTTTACCCCCTATCACCACTGTCGCTAAGCGATCATTTTTCGGATCGCTGTCTTAGCGTCGGTGATGCAGATCGGTAGCCAGTAATTTTTTTTAGGTTCGCCGCAGGTTTTTATAGCGTCAGGTACCCCCATATATTATCTAATAAAGGTTTTAGCCCCCTAATTGCCCCTAGTTAACCCTTTCACCAGTGATCATCATATAAGTGTTACGGGTGACGCTGGTTAGTTAGTTTGCTTTTTATAGTGTCAGGGCACCCGCCGTATATAACCCAATAAAGGTTTAACCCCCTGATCGCCCGGCGGGTGATATCAATTAGGTTTTAGCGTCAGAGAGGGTCTGCGTCACACCCCAGGAAGCGTCAGGTTAGTGCCAGTAACGCTAACACCCACGCGTGAAGCATACACCTCCCTTAGTGGTATAGTATCTGAACAGATCAATATCTGATCTGATCAGATCTATACTAGCGTCCCCAGCAGTTTAGGGTTCCCAAAAACGCAGTGTTAGCGGGATCAGCCCAGATACCTGCTAGCACCTGCGTTTTGCCCCTCCGTCCAGCCCAGGCCACCCAAGTGCAGTATCGATCGATCACTGTCACTTACAAAACACAACACACATAACTGCAGCGTTCGCAGAGACAGGCCTGATCCCTGCGACTCCAGTGCTGTAGGAGGTGATTTCACCACCACAGTTAAAAAAAAAAAGCAAATATGCCGAAGCATTGGGGCAGCAGGGGCGGAGGAGCGATTTTGCTCCTAATGCCGCGTACATACGATCGAAATTCCGACGGAGGCTTGCCTGTGGAAAAGTCCGACCATGTGTGTGCGGCATAACTTTTTTGCGGGAGGATGCCCCCATGCTTCTAAATATATAAATGGTGCATGTATGCCCATCATTAGAAGTGGGTGGATGAAGGGCGGTATTCTAATGGTGGGCATACCCACCGATCAATCTCTTTTTTCGTTCAGCCACTTGGCTGCATGAAAAAAAAAAGATTACAATACATGTCCAACAAGGACCAGCAACGTACTGGTATGTTGCTGGACTTTGAATGGTTATACCAGATTGATGTCTGCGGGTTTAGGTATCATCTTGGTATCATTCTTTTCAGCCAGCGGCCGGCTTTCATGTAAAAGCAATCCTAGTGGCTAATTAGCTTCTGGACTGCTTTTACAAGCAGTGGGAGGGAATGTCCCCCCCCGGATATAAAAAGCGCCATTGGGAAATTGGGAAAGCATTTTATCACACCGATCTTGGTGTGGTCAGATGCTTTGAGGGCAGAGGAAAGATCTAGGGTCCAATAGACCCCAGTTTTTTCAAAAAAAGAGTACCTGTCACTACCTATTGCTATCATAGGGGATATTTACATTCCCTGAGATAACAATAAAAATGATAAAAAAAAAAAAAATATGGAAGGAACAATTTAAAAATAAAATAAAAAAGCAAAATTAATAATAAAAAATAAAAAAGCACCCATGTCCTGCCCTGCTCTTGCCCAATGGCGAACGCAAGCGTCGGTCTGGCGTCATATGTAAACTGCAATTGCACCATGCATGTGAGGTATCACCGCGAAGGTCAGATCGAGGGCAGTAATTTTAGCAGTAGACCTCCTCTGTAAATCTAACGGGGTAACCTGTAAAGGCTTTTAAAGGCTTTTAAAAATGTATGTAGTTTGTCGCCAATGCGCGTTTGTGCCAAATTTTAAAGCATGTTGTGTTTGGTATCTATGTACTCGGCCTAAGATCATCTTTTTTATTTCATCAAACATTTGGGCAATACAGTGTGTTTTAGTGCATTAAAATTAAAAAAAGTGTATTTTTTCCCCAAAAAATGCGTTTGAAAAATCGCTGCGCAAATACTGTGTAGAAAAAAAAAATGCAACACCCACCATTTTATTCTGTAGGGCCTTTGCTTTAAAAATATATATAATGTTTGGGGGTTCAACATAATTTTCTTGCAAAAAAAAATATGTTTTCATGTAAACAAAAAGTGTCAAAAAGGGCTTTGTCTTCAAGTGGTTAGAAGAGTGGATGTAAGCTTCCTAATGTTGTGTATAAAATGCCAGAACAGTTCAAAACCCCCCCAAATGACCCCATTTTGGAAAGTAGACACCCCAAGCTATATACTGAGAGGCATGTCGAGTCCATGGAATATTTTATATGTTGACACAAGTTGCGGAAAAAATAAAAAAAATTTTTTTGCACAAAGTTGTCACTAAATGATATATTGCTCAAACATGCCATGGTTATATGTGGAATTGCACCCCAAAATACATTCTGTTGCTTCTCCTGAGTACGGGGATACCACATGTGTGGGACTTTTTGGGAGCCTAGCCGCGTACGGGACCCCAAAACCCAAGCACCGCCTTCAGGCTTTCTAAGGGTGTAAATTTTTGATTTCACTTCTCACTGCCTATCACAGTTTCGGAGGCCATGGAATGCCCAGATGGCACAAACCCCCCCAAATTACCCCATTTTGGAAAGTAGACACCCCAAGCTATTTGCTGAGAGGTATTGTGAGTATTTTGCAGATCTCGCTTTTTGTCACAAAGTTTTGAAAATTGAAAAAAAAAAGAAAAAAAAAATGTTCTTTCTTCATTTTCAAAAACAAATGAGAGCTGTAAAATACTAACCATGCCTCTCAGCAAACAGCTTGGGGTGTCTACTTTCCAAAATGGGGTCATTTGGGGGGGGTTTGTGCTATTTTGGCATTTTATGGCCTTCGAAACTGTGATAGGGAGTGAGGAGTGAAATCAAAAATTTGCGCCCTTAGAAATCCTGAAGGCGGTGCTTGGTTTTCGGGGTCCCGTACGTGGCTAGGCTCCTAAAAAGTCCCACACATGTGGTATCCCCGTACTCAGGAGAAGCAGCAGAATGTATTTTGGGGTGCAATTCCACATATAACCATGGCATGTGTGAGCAATATATCATTTAGTGACAACTTTTTGTAATTTTTTTTTTTTTTTGTCATTATTCAATCACTTGGGACAAAAAAAAAAATATTCAATGGGCTCAACATGCCTCTCAGCAATTTCCTTGGGGTGTCTACTTTCTAAAATGGGGTCATTTGGGGGGGGTTTGTACTGCCCTGCCATTTTAGCACCTCAAGAAATGAGATAGGCAGTCATAAATTTAAAGCTGTGTAAATTCCAGAAAATGTACCCTAGTTTGTAAACGCTATAACTTTTGCGCAAACCAATAAATATACGCTTATTGACATTTTTTTTACTAAAGACATGTGGCTGAATACATTTTGGCCTAAATGTATGACTAAAATTGAGTTTATTCGATTTTTCTTATAACAAAAAGTAGAAAATATCTTTTTTTTTAAAAAATTTCGGTCTTTTTCCGTTTATATCGCAAAAAATAAAAATTGCAGAGGCAATCAAATACCATTAAAAGAAAGCTCTATTTGTGGGAAGAAAAGGATGCAAATTTCGTTTGGGTACAACATTGCATGTCCGCACAATTTACAGTTAAAGCAGCGCAGTGCAAAATTCTGAAATCACCTCTGGTCCTTTAGCTACCAAATGGTCCGGGGCTTAAGTGGTTAAAAAAAAAAAAAAAATGTTTTTTATTATTTTACTTATTTTTTTTATTTTGACTTTTTTTTGACATTTTTTTTTTTTTTTTTGATCACTTTTATTCCTATTACAAGGAATGTAAACATCCCTTGTAATAGGAATGTGTGTGACAGGTCCTCTTTATGGAGAGATGCGGGGGGTCAATAAGACCCCACATCTCTCCTCCAGGATGGAAAGCATGAGATCGTGAAAAAAAAATCACTGATCTCATACTTACAGCCGCAATGGCGGCTTTGTTTACATCTGAGGACCCGGGCGTGACGTCATCACATTGCGCCCGGGCCTCCGACGGTCATAGAGATGACTGGTGACCATCTGGTCACCAGTCATCTCTATGCTCGTCACGTGACCCACCACCGGCGCCGGACGATTCTCTCCTGGTCCCGATGGCACGGGAGAGCCCGGAGAAGCACCGGATGGTGGCAGGAGGGGGGGATGTCCCCTCCCGCCGCCTATAAGAACGATCAAGCGGCGGAACCGCCGCTATGATCATTCTTATGGTGCGCAGAATCGCCGGCTGAAGACAAGGATATCTGAATGATGCCTCTAGCTGCAGGCATCATTCAGATATCCCCCCTCAAACCCAGGACGTCATATTACGCCCACCCGGAGGGAGAGAGGGTTCCTGCCGGCGTCATTTTACAATGGCCCGGTATGGAAGTGGTTAAAAATTATCGTGTGTGGGCTTCAGAGCATTTTTGACGACGTGAAAAATGGCCATGAAAAAATTGGAACATGCTCTAATTTTTCTCGTCGTTTTTCACATCGTCGTTTTTCTCGTCATGAAAAACGGCCGTGTGTAGGCTTTAACGAAGTGAAAAAAAATGCGCATGCTCAGAATCAAGTATGAGACGGGAGCGCTCGTTCTGGTAAAACTAGCATTCGTAATGGAGATAGCACATTCGTCACGCTGTAACGGACTGAAAAGCACGAGGCTGAAAAGCGTGAATCGTCTCTCACCAAACTTTACTAACATGAAGGGTGACGCCATTCGAATGGAACTTCCCCTTTATAGTGTCGTCGTACGTGTTGTACGTCACCGCGCTTTACTCAAACATTTTTTTTCCACGATAGTGTGTAGGCAAGGCAGGCTTGAGAAGAATCACGTCGAGAAAAATTCAGTTTTTTTTCAATGACATTAAAAACGGTCGTGTGTACGCGGCATAACAGACGGAACAGTGCAAGGGTAGATTTCTTAGATTCGGGCTTTGAGTATATATAAAACCAATCACTAAAATCTCATGGAAGCTTTAGCAGGCTAATGTCATTTCAGAAGTCCGTTTTAATATTTGTTATCTGCAGTTCTCATAATAATCCATTATTACCCTTCCAGGAAGATCCTAGTTCACTTTCTGTTATAGGGTGACAACACTCTGTTTGTTACCCAGTTGTGCTCCTGTGTTATCACCCTGTCACATGGTCTTCCAGTGGAGGACTACAAGCAGGAATCGGACAGGCATGATGGTCATCTGTTGTCCCCTACAGAAAGCCCACCATAAAATATGCCATGCAGCTATTGCTAAAATACATGCATATAGACATACCTCCCACCCTTTTTTTTTTTTTTTTTTTTTTAGACCCAAATCCCTCTATCCCTTATTCCTCCTCACTTGTTCCTCATTTCGGTCTGTCGTATAGACCTCTATGAAAATTGAATTACCAAAAGAAGTGTTATATTACACCAAAGCTGGCCATAGACTAATCAAAATGTGTGCAGTTCAACAGGGATCATATGCTTTTCGATCAGTTTGTGGCTGTCCCTCTTTAACAGATGATGATTTTAGATAGACTTTTGTCTAATGGACAAGTTAGAAATTATTTGTCACTCAGTGGCTGCGGCCCACTGATCAGTGTATTCAAACCACGTAGGGGCCACTATTCAGTTCAACTGGAAGCTCCCTCTTTAAAGAGCCACTAGGCCCACCTCCCTCCTCCTTTCCCAATGAAGGACTATGCCTGCTGTGATATGTGAAGAACATATCCCAAGAGGCACAGTGGGCAAAGTGCACATCATTTGACTGGCGAGTGACAATCTTGGAGCCGGGGAGCGGGGGTCAGACTAAAACCTAAAAAAAAGGCATATCTATTAACCACTTAAGGACCGCTCACTGTATATATACGCCGGCAGAATGGCTCGTACAGGCACAATCACGTACCTGTACGTCCCCTTTAACTGCCTGACGTCGGGGTCGTGCGCGCGCCACCGGCGGCACGCTCGCGACCCCCCTGCCTTCCCCGTGAGTCGGACCGCGGGTCCCACGGACTCGATCGGCGCAGGGATGCCCACGATCATCTCAAGGAGACATGGAGCGGGGAGATGTTAGTGTAAACACAACATCTCCCCGCTCCCCTACTGACAATGTCACCGATCTCCGCTCTGTGTAATCAGAGCGGAGATCGGTGATGTGTCAGTCGTAGCCACGCCCCCCTAACAGTAGTAATCACTCCCCTAGGCACACTTAACCCCTCCAACGCCCCTAATGGTTAACCCCTTCACTGCCAGTGTCATTTTCACAGTAACCAGTGCATTTTTATAGCACTGATTGCTGTGAAAATGATAATGGTCCAAAAAATGTGTCAAAAGTGTCCTCCATAATGTCGTAGTCACAAATAAATTTGCTGATCGCCGCCATTACTAGTAAAAAAAAAAAAAAATTAATAAAAATGCCATAAAACTACCCCCTATTTTGTAAACTCTATAACTTTTGCGCAAACCAATCAATAAATGCCGATTGCGATTTTTTTTTTACAAAAATATGTAGAAGAATACATATCGGCCTAAACTGAGGAAAAAAAAAATGATATATTTTTTGGGGATATTTATTATAGCAAAAAGTTAAAAATATTGCATTTTTTTCAAAATTGTCGCTCTATTTTTGTTTATAGCGCAAAAAATAAAAACCGCAGAGGTAATCAAATACCACCAAAAGAAAGCTCTATTTATGGGAAAAAAAGGATGTCAATTTTGTTGGGGAGCCACATCGCACGACTGCGAAATTGTCAGTTAAAGCGATGCAGTGCCGAATCGCAAAAAGGGGCCTGGTCTTTTTGCTGCGTATTGGTCCGGGGCTTAAGTGGTTAAAAGCAAGCCCTTTCTACACAGCGGAGGGCTGGAGAGGAGGCAACATCATATTGAGGGTGAAAATACGCTTTAAGCTATTTAAGATTAAAAATAATCCAAAAAAAGCCAAATTATATCAATAGAAGAAGAATAAAATCAGAAAAAAACACAAATAAGCAAGAGTATTAAACAAATTAACAGATTTCATGAATAATACACAAAGGGTTAAAGAAAAACACATACTGATGGTGCACATTTCCTACATTATATCATGGTACCAGCTAAAGATGAGATTTAATGGACTGGGGAATAAGAGGTAGAGAGAAAGATATGTTCTTTGCAATCACGGAATGTGATGACTGTATGTGCACATCAATCAGTCCAGGAGTTAGATGGGTTAATTCTGAGGGATCCTGCGGGCATTAAAGATTTTTTGGAGCTGGGAAGTGAGGGGTCCATGGTTGGATGCAGATGGAAAGGTCGGGAGGCGCACAATGGCTGGGCTCCCCTGGTCTCGCAAGGCTCCCTCCTGCTCACTGAGCTACTACAGGAAAGTCTCAGAGCCCCGGGGCTGCTTAATTACTAAAGGGAGTTTGCGCAGAAGGCAGAGGATTATTGCGCCAGTGATTTATTTATAAGCTGCAAACATTGAGGTTAACCATTCAACAGCTGGAAGAGAAGACTCCACTTATTGCACAGCATGATGCATGTTCACAGCAATTAGACATAGTTACATCAGTGTCAATTTTATGTGCTTTTAAAGTGGTTATTGCCATAAACAAAGAATATGTTCTGAGAAGAAAATTGACTTACCTGTCATAACTAGATGGTAAAGGACAATTCTGTTTAAATTGTGTTTTTAGGTTGTCTTTTATGAATAGCAAGTGAACAGGAATTCCAGAGTTAGGTGATAAGTCTAGGATTACAGTCTAAGACCCCTTTCACACTGAGGAGTTTTTCAGGCGTTTTAGCTCTAAATACCGCCTGAAAAACTCCTGCCCTGCAGTCTCAATGTGAAAGCCCGAGGGCTTTCACACTGAGGCGATGCCCTGGTGGGACCGCTCCAAAAGTCCTGCTAGCAGCATCTTTGGAGCGGTGAGAGGAGCGGTGTGTTTACCGCTCCTACACCGCTCCTTCCCATTAAAAGCAATGGGAAACCGCGGTAATACCGCAGGCAATGCGCCTCTGCAGAGGCGCATTGCCGGCGGTATTAACCCTTTTTCGACCGCTATCGGGGGACAAAACCGCACCGCTAGCGGCCGAATACCGCCACAATTCCGCGGCAATTACGACGGTAGAACGCCGCTAAAAATGGTGGCGCTATACCGCCACCGCACCTCCCGCCCCAGTGTGAACAGGGCCTAAGGCTCCATGCATACCGGGCTTAAAAAGAAACGCCAGTTCTCTTTTTCAGAAAAAGGCTTCATGTACACTAGCAGCTCCTAGACTTGAGTTTAGGAGCTTTTAAACTCCACTTCATAAAGCCTATGTGTCAATGTACACAAAGGATTTTAGCAGAGTTTAGGAGCTGCTGTGGTTAGGGGAGCTTCAACCTGCCTCAACCTTCCTCTCTGAACGCTGAAGGATAGAATAAGAACATTTTGACCACCGGCCACGGTTAATGACAGCCAAGTGTACATGAAGCCTAATACAGCCTTTCTCAATCTTTTCAACACACAAGAACCCTTGAACTCACTTTCCGGTCTTAGGAAACCCCTGATAAAACTCACTATATCTACAACTCATGATACATTAGTGTGATGATCAATGGGAAGAATGCTCCTTACACTTGTGGTCATTGGGAAGAATTACCCTCTTGCAGATAGCTAAAAAGATCATTGGTGTCAGTGGGAACTGAGAGACAAGTAACTCCTAGCAACCTCTGGAGAAACCCTAGGGCTCCAGGTAATCTTGGTTGAGAAACCCTTCTCTAATATTTAAAGGGTCAGTCCAACCAAACTTATATTTTAGTTTTTAGTAGATGCTTGAGAGAATAACGACCTGATATTGTTTTAGGAACCTCCATGACGTATACTGTATATATCAAAAATCATATAGGATATCCGCGCTAAAACATATAATTACAAATTCACAATAGCAGGAGATTGTGACCGGCTCTCTATGGAGCCGGTTAACATATCTCCACTGTGGCTACGGTGTGAATTTGCACAAGAGTCCTGTGCGTCTTTTGGTCTGTTTCAGGTCCGAATTCAGCCAAAAATTTGGGCAAAAATTTGGGCTGAAATCAGACCTGAAACGGTGAACGAGGACGCATCAGACCCCTGCTGTGAGCCGCATGCGAAGATAGAGGGAACCAAGCCTTAGGGAAGCTTATCTTGCCTTTATCTAACAACCGAACGTCTACTTTCTCCATCAACTCATCCCCACACATTTATTACATTTTGTATTATTTGCCCCTCCCTTTTTAGATTGTAAGCTCTCACGAGCAGGGTTCTCCTAACCTCTTGTCTTGAATTGTATTGTAACTGTCTCTGTTTATTTTGTAAATTGTCTCTCTTCATTCTGTAAATCGATGTGCAAACTGTTGGCGCTATATAAATCCTGTATAGTAGTAATAATAATAATACTACTACTACTACTAATATTAATAAATTCTGCCCCTCTCACTTCCGGCAGAGCCAATTATATACAACATCGTTCTGCTGCTTCTGGCAGGCACAGTCGGCTCCTGGTCATTAATCCAGCGCTGCCCACATTTCATGGGAATAAGCGGAGAACAATTGATTATTTTTCTGCCTGTGATATGTCAGTCTAGAAGAGTAGAAACCAAAACCCATCTGTCTGTCCCTCTGAACAGGCACAAGGACGCAAGGACGTTAGCAGAGGGCAAGCCTGAAATAGATGAACATGTACATATTGGGGGGAGATTTACTAATACTGGAGATTGCAAAATCTGGTGCAGCTCTGCATAGAAACCAATCAGCTTCTAGTGTTTTATTGTCAAAGCTTAATTGAACAAGCTGAATTTAGAAGCTGTTTGGCTACCATACAGCTTGGCAACACATGTTAAAATTTCACTAAATGATATATTTAGTTATTTTTTACTATGATGCATTCTCTGCATGTAAAAAAATGTCCCAGTACCTTTCTATGCCCCCTTGTCACCACTGCTGGGCCCAGGACGATCTGCACCACTTCCCTGATTTTCCAGGTGGTAGAAAAGGGTCCTAAGGGCAACTAAATGATAGGCCTCTGCTGCCATCAGTCAAATTGGTAAAAGGAGGAGGGAACAGAGATGTGACTTGCTAGGCACTGTGTGTGTCTATGGACAAACACAGCACTGGACAGAAGCGTGCATGGGTGGCTTTAAAAAATGCAGGTGAAAGCACAGTTAAATAAAGTTATTTGAATGCTTACTTGAAGTGTTTTTCCATTTCATTAATTATTTTTTATTCACTCGCTATGTTCCTCTGAACTTGCTGGAAAATTTGACTACTTCTAGAAGAGTCGATTCCATAGTGCAGCCCCATTCTTCCTTGCATGTCACAGCCTTCTCCTCTTCTAAAAGTGTCTAATTACTGTATGTACTGTCCCATCTCTTTAGCCCCTCCCCCTAATCCCTTATCTTTAGCTGCTGGGGGAAAAACAAAGGGAATACTATAATTAAAATACAAACTTGTATCTCCTATCCCTTTGAAGAAGTCACGGGACAAGTGACTCAACGCGTCGGGTAGAGCTGGTGACGTCACTTCCGGTGTCTCGTACATCGGAATTAGCGGTGAAGAGGCGAGGAGCTTGTATCTTGGAGATATTAACTGCATTTAATACAAGATGTGGAAAGTGTGAGTACACATTTTTATGTTACAAAAAATTATATTTTTAACGGTATTGCGCAATAAACTTTTTCTATATATTTTGAGCGACACTTGAGGATCGTTTTGTATAGAGAGAGTGTGTCCTTTTTTTATTGAAGCTGGTGTTCCTGATGACCGAAGATCTTCTTTTATTACTCAAGGCTTGAATAGACCCTGGTGGGTCTTTTTTTGAGGTGAGCGGCCATTTCACTTAGCGGTGCTTGGTGGAGGTGATTGCACATCCATTGTTTTGAGGCACGAATTGCATCACTTATTTACAAGCAAGAGAGACATTTCTTTTTCTTCATAATTATCACAAGTTTTTGGACTTTTGTTTCATCTTTTGGAGTTCCTTATACATATTTTTTTTTTCACCTATATATATTTTAATTGTTTAGATGTGGAGTTTGATAGTTTTGAAGCGCAACCATTATTTGCTTTTTAACTAAAGGGAATACTATAGCATGCAAATAGAGTGACAGCTCTTAGTCTGTTTGGGCTTCTGACATCACATCCAAGATGGCGGGCCCAGCAGAGGTTCTTAGGGCTTTTGGATGCCTAAACAAGGGAAATAACATAAAATACATTAGATGTCTCAAATATAGGCTGTTCACTTTGCAAGGGAATTTTCCCTTAGCTTAGTGAATGTGATGAAAATGCACATTGCAAAGAATACCCAATCATATGCAAGAAAACCGGAAAAGCCAATTTGCAGTAAATTAAGCCCACAATCTTATGGGAAGACTTTTTTTTAAATACATTTTCTGGTGACAGGGTCTCTTTAAATGCTTTACAATAATAAGTCAAAATTGGCACAAAATTTTGTTACATTCAACCAAACACTCCATACATTAAAATGACATCTAAAATAACTAAGCTCAAAGTAGCCGTTGATGAGAGGTCACGTATTTTCTAAAGCTTTTTTCAGACATCGGAGAACAGTTGAGATGTAGAGGAGCCAGCAGACCACTAGGTGGCGCCTACAACACAAAGTGGTTGCAAAAATATGAATGCTCAGGTAGCCTAACATTCATAATTATATATTTAAAAAAATAAAAAAAATAAAGGAAAAGCAGTATGTGGTTGCTATTTTTAATAGTTTATTTTTACATGACACCCGGGGACACTTTTTTTTGCTGTTAGACAGATGAATACTTATTACTCTGCCTAGAGAAGTGAATTCTTGCAGCAAGTTCAATGCAGATCTCTATATTGGTAAGTGCTTATTATTATCAAGTAATCCTAATGAATTCATTCTGCAGCCAAATAAAAATACACATAAAATTAAAATCTTGCTGGGTTTCCATTAACGGCAATCGTAGTCAACAAGGTATTAATCAAGCGTTGCATCCTCGCCAAAAAAACCTTACATTAAAAAAAAAAAACACATTTTATTCATTTAATTAGTTTCCGCTTCAGCAATGCTATTTTGCATATTCTTCTTCATAAAAGTGGAACATTAAAGTATCACCTCCGCAAAGTGGGGTAAACGAATATAATAGTTTATTAGATCTTAAAAGGGTATTCCAGTTTTTACCGTGTTGGGCCCGATGCATGAAACCACTGTAAGGATAAGACCCTCTTTCAGGAGGTCATCCTAAATGTCTTGTGGAAATGATGAGAAGTCTTTCCAAAAGGGACAAAAATAACTTTTCAGTATAATAGTAAAGTACAGAATTTTTGGCAATCATTTTATTGCTGCCTGTGCCTTCCTGTGTTGGTGACAACAGAACCCCACATTACTTGTATGGGCGTCACTGGGACAGGAAGACAGGTAGGTTATCCCAGAAACATAAATCTGATTCTTCCCTACTGTATCTGAGTTTAAAGCTGACGTCTAGATATGAACTTTATTATATAGTTACATTGGTCCAGCTTGACCCAATTTAAAGCAGAACTAAACCCATGGATTCAACAGTTTCAAAAAACAATTACATTCCTGGCATGCCGGGAATGCTAACTGTCACATTTGCTTGTGTTCCCAACCAAACTGTCAAACCATCAAATGGCTGGAGTCATAACTGATCACATGTGCAGTCACATGACTGTTGCAGGTCAAATAGAGGCTAATGCTTCGCACACACGATTGGAAACTCCGACCAGAAAACCATGTTTTTTTTTCCGACGGAATGTTGGCTCAAACTTGTGTTGCATACACACGGTCACACAAATCTTGTCGGAAATTCCCGACTGTCAAGAACGCGGTGACGTACAAGACATACGACGAGTCGAGATCAATGAAGTTCAATAGGCACTGTGGCAGGCGCAGCACTATGAAGTGCCTTTATGCGCTGTGGCATTAGAAGAATTTGATTTCTCTGATCTTTTAGTCCACACAAGACTATCTGTTACTCTATAATTCCTCTAGCGCCGTTCTATGGAAGCAGTAGGTTTAAAGAGCACACCAAACCTTTAAGATAACTTCTTTATTCACTTCAGCTTTTTTTCTTCTATAACACTGACAATTTAGCAGCAGGAAGTCCATGTACATACACGTGTTGAATAAAGTATAACAAATGTCGGTTCAACTGTTCAATCTTGTAATTCTACATAAAATGGTAGATATATTTCTCTCTTCAGTATCTGTACTTTCACTTTAAAATACTTTAGACACTTTATAATCTATCTGGGACTTGCTCTATAATGCTGTTTGCTCTGATGTTTGCTCTGAAACTTGGTTTGAAACCTGGTTTGAATCTGGTTTGATTCCTGGTTTGATTGTTTGCAAACCTGGTTTGATTGTTTGCAAACCTGGTTTGGTGGAACTACAAGTGAACACATAACTAGTTTCAGTATACAGTTCTAATCACATTATTAACAATAGGAACTTATATAACTGTATTAAATACCTATTTTGGCCACTTGCTTCCATAAAACTGGACTCTGGATGGATCTGAATTGTTCAGCTCCACACTCTGATGTAAAATGCAATTCTAGACATGTGATATGAGATTTCCTAGACAGAACATGAGTGAAATGCTGGCTATGATTGGACAGAGACATTTGCTCAGTGAGATTGGTTGTGATTGGCTAAAACTCCTGATGAGTCACAAAAGCTTAACTCTATGCTTTCTGGTTACAATTCTGCTGTCATTAAGCTTACTTTTCTGCATATAGAAATGACTCTTAAAGGTATATTTTTTCTTTTCTTCTGTGAACACAATATACAACTGTTATATGACATCCATATATAAAGCCACAGTAAATAACTCTGCTGTTATCTCTCACAAATGAGCATATGCACTGTTTTAACATTATTAGCAGGTCTAGCTGTATATATGCATGTAAGCCACATTAGCAACCTAGGACAGGTCTTAGCTGGCCATCTACAGGCAGTTCGGCTCTTCTGCTTGATTCTAAACATGCGTGTTTTTTTGCGCGTCGGAATTGCATATAGACGAATGGAATTTCCGATAGGATCTTTTTCCGTCGAAAAAATAGAGAACCTGCTCTCAATCTTTTGTTGGTGGAAATTCTGACAGCAAAAGTCCGATGGAGCATACACATGGTCGGAATTTCCGACCAAAAGCTCACATCGGACTTTTCTTGTCGGAATTTCCAATCGTGTGTACGGGGCATAAGATGGCAGCTCTTTGCCTGAAAAGGAGGGTTTAGTTCCACTTTAACCACTTGCTTACTGGACACTTAAAGTAGAAGGCAACCCTCCTATCATTTTCAGGCAAGGAAGCTGCCTACTTGGCTTCTGTTTAATCTTCAACTGCACATGTGATCAGTTATGACACCAGCCATTGGATGGTTTGACAGTTTGGTTGAGAGCACAACCAATGTGACAGTTGGCATTCCCGGCATGCCGGGAATGTAACTGCTTTTTGAAACTGTTACATCGATGGGTTTACTTCCGCTTTAAACCCCCTTCCTGCCCAGACCAATTTTCAGGTTTCAGCACTCACACTTTGAATGACAATTGGGCAGTCATGGAACTCAGTACCCAAATTTAATTTTTATAATTTTTTTCACACATATAGAGCTTTCTTTTGGTGGTATTTAATCACTGTTGTTTTTTTTGTTTTTTTTCCCAAAAAAAGAAAAAAGACAGATTTAAAAAAAAAAAATTAAGAAAATGTTTCATAGTTCGTTATAAAATTTTGAAAACAGGTAATTTTTCTCCTTCATTGATGTGCGCTGATGAGGCTGCACTGATGGGCACCGACAGGCTGCACTGATAGGCTTCACTGATGGGCACTGATAAGTGGCACTGATTGGAACTGATGATTGGCACTAATAGGCGGCACTGACGGACACTGATAGGTGGCACTGAAGGGCACTGATAAGTGGCATTGATGGGCGCTGATGATCACTGATGGGTGGCACTGGTAGGTGACACTGATAGGCAGCACTGATCGGTGGTACTGATGATGAGGCACTGATGGGCATTGGTTGGCAGCACTGGTGGGTATTGAAAGGTGGCACTGTTGGGCAAAGGTAGGTGGCACTGGTGGGTACTTATAGGTTGCACTGGCGGGTGGCACTGGTGGGTACAGGTGAGGCAGCCACGGCTCTCTGTGTGAGGGACCAATGTCCCTCTGACAGAAGCCGGTGAACGCCTTTTTTTTCCCTGACGCTTACCAATCTTCTGTTTATATCATGTTATCAGCTGTCATTGGCCCCTTACTCCCATTTGTGATCTTAGACTTAGTGATCACAAAGCGCGCCTCGCGTGCCCCACAGGGGGCACGCAGGCAGCTAATGAACGGGAGGCCATCATATGACGGCCTCCAGGCAATTAAGGCCCGCGCTGTAGCCGTCATTTGGCTAAAGTGCGGGCGGGAGGAGGTTAAAGTGTTACTAAACCAAGGACCCTGCATTCACTATATCTGGTCTCCCACAGTACGCAATTATTTTAGTAAATATAAACAGCTCTAACTGGTGATGAGATAAGGTATTTATCAGTCTTCTATCAATGTCTGGTTAAAGTGTGTAGGGATACTTTTAATTCTCCTAAAACTGTCCTATGAGGCTGCAGGACCCCTGACCCTCTGTCTGGACAGTGCTGATTGGCCCTGTGCTGATCACATGCACCCTCCCAAGAAAAAAAAAAATCGACGGTTCGGGCATCCATGTCGCTGGATCGTGGGACAAGTGAGTGTGCGTTTATTAAAAGTCAGCAGCTCCAATTTTTGGAGCTGCTGACTTTTAATAAACACAAAAAAGACTGAAACTCTGCTTTAAGCATGCATATCTCACACCTACGGGGTCGCTGTGGATTTTGGCAATCGTAGTAGTTGCCCAATACAGTGATCGCCACAATCATTGAGGTCCTATGTTGAGCAGCTTCCATGCATAGTGACCACAGGGAGTTGTTTGCTCGGCACTGCTGCCATTCACAGAACGCCTTGTATTTTTTCTTTCAATTGTTTTTTATTAACAAGTATAGTTTTAAAGTGGTTGCAAACCCTTTACAACCACTTTTCACTACAGGTAAGCCTAAAATGAGGCTTACCTGTAGCTACCGTGGATATCTCCTAAACCTGCATGGTCTAGGAGACATCCCCTGTATCAGCATGTGCCGACATCATCGGCACTTGCACACTGAAGCAACGGCACATTCGTGCCATTGCTTCAGCTGACATGCCGTTACCGGCGGCTCCCGTAGGCATGCGCAGGAGTGACATCATCGCAGCTCCGGCCAATCACAGCGCCGGAGCCCGCGATACCCGCAAATAACTCCGGGAGACATGTCGCCGGGCAGAGCAGTGTGCCGGGACCGCTGCGGGGGCTTAGATCTAAGGTGAGTACTTCATAATGAGCTAGTATTTTATGCATACTAGCTCATTATGCCTTTGTCTTGTAGTTTTTTTTTTTTTTTGGGGGGTTTACAACCACTTTAACAAAATGCAAAAAGACATTTTAACAATATCCGATCATATATGGCAATAAAGCAGTTGCCGAACATGGCTTGGAGGCTCAAAGGACTTATAGGTGGGTATATGTATACAATGTTGGTCTGCTTTACACTATATTGAATCATAAAATTTTGATCACAAAATTAAGGTAACATTAATGTTAAAACATGTATGACTAAAGAAGATCAAACCAAAAAGAAATTAAATCAAGATAATACAAAACAGGAAAGAAAAAATCGAACTGTACCACCATTAGTTTGGTATTGAACATCAAACATTTAATTGGTTCAAAAAACATTTTTTCACGGAGAATACTCTGGAAATCTTGCGACCCATAGATGCCAACTGAATTAGAAGATTGAGCAAAGTATTTTTCGTAAAGGTGTTGGGTTTTAAGCCTTGTATTTCTTCAAAGAATGCAATTTCTGATTGGACTAGCAGAGACTGTGATGTTACTGCCCCGAGACTCCAATTCGTCATCTCAGAATTTATTTAAGAAACCCTGTGGTCCCTATGCAGAAGGCAATCCACTTTGCACAGGACACAATAGATTGTAGGGATCACTGTAGTAGCTCCGGGTACTACAGTGATTGTCACCTTCCACAGCGGTTCCTTCAGATATGAGATGTGCATACTTACATGGAACTTTACAATAAAAATTCTACCAAAATTTCAGCTTTAGGCCTACCAATTTACAGAGCAAGAAGACTGATTTCAGCTCACAGCTCATATGGGTAATTCAGCAAAAAATGTAAATGTTTTACGCTAGATAACCTGAAATATGAATCCATGACTATTGGAGGAATAGACGAGTGAACCAAACGGCCTTTGTGCACCCTTGCCTTTTTAAAACGTTTTTTTTTTTTAAATGGGTTTTTAATTAATTTTCATGTTTTTTCTTAACATTAAGTAAATGTATTACTGCCCCATGTAAAACCCTGTTGCTACTCAAAACCCTCCATTCGGTTCCCTGTAATCAAAGCCTTGACTATAGAAACCTCTAAAGACTAACTTCTTGCTTTTGGCTCACCCAACCACCGCCAATATCCATCTCCACTTGCCCTCCCTCCTCCCGGTGCTTCTTCCCCTCCTTGATGATGAATCTTTCTCACGCCGTAGCCATAAATTTTCCCAGAAGCCTCACAGCTCCTGCCAGTCTTTTTCTGCAAGGATGAGCTCAAGAGAGCAGCCTGTGCATCAGGCTGAGGAGAGCATTTTAATTTTATTTGATAAATACATAGATTTTGTTACGCTTGCGGTAACCGGCTGTCTTTTATTCTCGCTCTCGGCTGAAGGGCAGAAATTCATATCTATGCACGGGTGATATGTTTAAGAAGCGTTGATAGAAAGGCTAATGCCATGCAGAGTGTTCAGTATTTGCACGTTAACTGCTTCTCGAATTTTGGCATAAACATTCTAGTACCATGAGTTCTGTGTCTACACCCACTAGCAATTGATTGGCAGAGGAAATGCGATCAATCACCAACTGCCACTTAAAAATGTAAAAATAATTCTCAATTATACTTCATTCATCATTATTTAACAAACATATTATAGCAACCCCCCCCCTCCCCTTTATAGCAAAGATTCTTAACCTGGGGTCCGAGTGGTCCATGAATGGGTTTCAGGAAGGTCAGATAAAAAAATAACATTTACATTGTATTTATTACAGGTTATGTAGCGCCGTCAATTTGCGCATCACTTTACATCTATATGTAATGTACATTCACATCAGTCCCTGCCCTCAAGGAGCTTACAATCTAAGGTCCCTAACTCACATTCATACATTCACATACTAGGGGCAATTTTGGCAGGTGCCAATTAATCTTCCAGCATGTCTTTTGAAGCGTGGGGGGAAACCGGAGTACCCGGAGGAAACCCACACAGGCACAGGGAGAACATGCAAACTCCGTGCAGGTAGTGCCATGGTTGGGACTCAAACCGATGACCCTAGTGCAGTGTCTCTGAACCTCAGTCCTCAAGTACCCTCAACAGGCCATGTTTGCAAGTTTTCCTTTATCTTGCACAGGTGCTTTAAATCAGAGTCAATGGCTTGGTATTTTGGACAGCTATTTTATCTAAGTGAAAATCCCAAAACATGGCCTGTTGGGGGTACTTGAGGACTGAGATTGAGAATCACTGCCCTAGTGCTTCTAGGTGGAAGTTCTAACTTCCTTGGCCACTGTGCCTGCTCACTATACAGCCCTCCCCTTGTCTAAATCAATTGTTTCTCATTAAAAGAACATAAAGAAAACACACTGCCAGTGCTCATAGTGCCGACCGCTAAGTGTCTCTTGGCGTGTTGTTGGCCCATGTTTACCATATAACCTGCACAATTCTCATTTACTTTATTCAAACTTTGTGTGTGTCATATACTGTACATGTATTTATTGCATGCAAAGTTGCTTTTATGTGAATATTTCTTAGGAGGGGGTGCATAGCATTCATATGATTCTTAAAGGGGTCTGTGGCTCAAAATCGTTAGGAAACACTGCTCTATAGTGTGTACTAGCCTCAATCCAAACCACCAAGTGTGTTTATCTCTGATCTCTCATTGCTATCTACATGAGTCACTGATAGAACTCTGAAGCCGTGTACACACGATAGGTTTTACCAATGAAAACACTCCGATGGACTTTTTTCATCGGACAAACCGATCATGTATGGGCCCCATCGGTCTTTTTTCCATCGGTGTTTAAAAATAGAACATGTTTTAAATTTATCTGATGGTTAAAAAACCGATAGCAAATTACGATTGTCTGTGTGGAACTCCATCGGATAAAAAACCCACGCATGCTCAGAATCAAGTCGACGCATGCTCAGAAGCATTGAACTTGATTTTTCTCGGCTCATCTGAGTGTTTTACGTCACCGCGTTTGGAACTGTCAGTTTTTTGACTGATGGTGTGTAGGCAAGACTGATGGAAGTCAGCTTCATCGGTTTTCCGATGGAAAAATCCATCAGTTTAAAAACCATAGGAAATCCGATCGTGTGTACAGGGCTTAAGTCAACAGCAGAGCCTCCCGGGAGGTGACCCGTTCCCCTCCAGCACACAGCAGGTGACTCATAGCCTCAGCTCTGTATGTTAGCATGTGTAGAGGGGTGTGTCCCTTTCCTCTACTCAGCTATCAGATTACAGGGAGCTCTGTACTCTAGCTCTGCAGTGTGTGTGAACTTTGATCCATGTGCTTTAGAAGGCTGTACAGGAGAAATCGCTGCAGATACACAGGTACAACTTATGTAGGAGGATTTGTCTCATGTCTGTGTATTACCTGAGGCTAGTCACTTCCCTGGGCATATGTAAGGGTTTACAACCACTTTAAAGCGGAGTTCCACCCAAAAGTGGAACTTCTGCTTAAACCACTCCTCGCCCCCTTACATGCCACATTTGGCATGTCATTTTTTTGGGGGGGAGTGGGGGCTTCAGTAGGAGTGGGACTTCCTGTCCCACTTCCTCCATCTGCCCAGGGACCGCTTAGGCGACTCTTCATATCGCCTTTTGGCGGCCCCTCCCTGTAGGCGATCACCTGGGACATGTGACAGGTCCCAGGCGATCGCCTGTCCACTCAGATTGCGCAGCGCCGCTCGCATTTAATCTCTAAACCCTCTTTACCACCCTGTCTACACTACCCATGACTGTGACTTGACATGTTATAAGCATTATACTCCATCATGGGGTTCAAGCACCCAAGTAATATCCTTATCGGCGTATGTTACCACTACCTCGGTACCTACACCAGTTTTCACAATGTTGTTCTGCCTCGGCTGTAGTGAACAAATTTTCCACTGCTCTTCCCTCCTCCCACTCCTTCTATTGGTATCCTTTGTGGTATTCTTGAGGATAAATAGTCATCTGCTCATTGTTGTATTAAAACAACTGATTTTACGTAAAACCACTGTTACTATTTGTTCCATCTCGAAAATTGTACTGACACGTACTGTATGCTAACGTCAATCAGCAGATTGGGGGTGCAAAGAAGTTTATCATGTTATTAGTGACTCTAGGTGTTGCTGCCTGGTCAGCTATATAGAAACGTGTAGGTTATAGTTTATAGACAACAGGCAAAGCTTTACGGATATTTTAAAAAGCCAGGGTTAAGTCCTACCATGCTTCAAGGGTTGTCTGACCAGAGTGAGGTCACGGCAATTATCGCACTGGCCTTAGAAAGGGATAGACATCATTAGATATCTAGAAGTCTTTGATAGCGGCGCATGGTGACCCTACTCGTCAGGTCACAGTCATTAGTATATCTGTGCAGTGCGATGAACTTTCCTGGAAAACTTTAGCCAAGGATTTCCTGACCACTAATTAAATTACCTATGTCTTATGTCAGAAAGACAACTGACCTTTGACATTATAATATCATCAGGCAGTTGATTCCCTTTAAGCAGCTTTTGTAAAATGGCAATTTATCTTCAAGTAAACCTTATTTAGGTTAACTCAAGATTTGTATTAAAGCAAGAATATTGAGCAAATGAGAAGGAAACCTACTACAGTGTACTATAAATGAGGGAATGCTGTATCAAAAGTTGGTACATTAAAGTGGTTGTAAACCCTTCCATATATTCAGTGATGTGACTAGGCTCAGGTGATACACAGAGATGAAACAAATCCTCCTACATAAGTTGTACCTGTCTATCTGTCGTTTTCTCTTCTACGCGTCCATTCAATATGCTGAATTTATAAAGCTTGTCTGAGTGTTCAGAAAAAAAAGCGGGGACGGAGAACTGAAGTTACACTCTGCAGAGCTCAGTAAGGAGAGCTCTCAGAGCTAATTGGTGGGAAGGGACACCCTTCCTGCTGTAATTTACAGCAACTCACTGTGCTCTACCATAGGAGAGCCACCAAGAACCTGTTTTCAATGAGTACTAGATGGTTTTGGTTATGTTCTATGTGCAGTTTTTGTGTGTTTTGTATGTTTTTTGATATGTATACATGTGCAATTTTTATCATATTTATTTATCAATTTTTATAATATAATATTTTTATATACTTTTTTTTATAAAAACAGGGTACCGTTAAGGCCCATACACACGATCTGACTTTTTGACAACAAATGTCCAACGGACGTGTTTAATTGGACAATCCAACCGTGTGCATGCTTCATCGGACAATTGTTTTCACTTTTTCATTGGACAAATGTTCGGTGTGAATGCTCTCAAACTTTTCAGCAACAAATGTCCGATGGAGGCTAATCCGATCGTGTGTACAAAGTCCAAAGTACAAACAAGCATGCCCAGAACCAATGCTAAAGATCAGACAACAATAGCAGAAGTTGCCCAAATTGTGGCACTAAAGAGCTGAAAAACCACGTAGTACGTCTATTACGTCACTACGTTCATGTTTGTTGCCTGAAAATGTTCTGCCGTCTGTATGCATACCAAGTTCACGGCCAATGCCCTTTCGGACCAAAATCCACGGAAAAGTCTGATGGAAGTCCGATCGTGTGTACGAGACTTTACAGTCCCTATTCTTAGTTTGGTAGTGTCCATTATTTTGTATATCATTGAATAGGATGAGGTACCAGACCTATATGGTCTACCAAATGAGGGTCTCTCATTGAGGCCTCCCTCCCAATTTCCTATTTTTCATTTCATTTATTGTAGTTTGAATTTATTATTACATTGACAATTTGCATTTTGGGTTTGTTGGAACTTAAAGCGGAGCTCCACCCTAAAGTGGAACTTCCGCTCATCGGAACCCTCCCCCCCTCCGGTGTCACAATTGACACCTTTCAGGGGGGAGGGGGGTGAAGATACCCGTCTAAGACAGGTATTTTCACCCACATCCGGGAGTCCTCTCTCCGGGAATCTGCGGGAGTTACGTCACTTCCCCCAGACTTCCCTTGGTGTTCTGGGAGACACTCAGCTCCCAGAACACAGGAGCACCAATCAGAACGGCGCAGCGCGACTCGCGCATGCGCCGTCGGGAACCGGGCAGTGAAGCCACAAGGCTTCGCTTCCTGGTTCCCTCAGCGAGGATGGCGAAGGGGGCAGCAGAGTGACGAGCGATCGCTCGTCCTCTGCTGCCGACGTCGCTGGACTCCAGGACAGGTAAGTGTCCAAATATTAAAAGTCAGCAGCTGCTGTAGCTGTAGCTGCTGGCTTTTAATATTTTTTTTTTCAGGTGGAGCTCCGCTTTAACAGGCTCTCTGTTATCCAAACAGCTATTTCTCCAGCCTGTATGTATAGCATTCATCCTTGAATGCAAAGCAACTCCTTGCAAAGCCCGCTGGTTGAAATAGAAGCCAATTTGTGTACTTGTTGAAGCTTAAATCTTAGACTAGGCTTACAAACCGTGAGCTATTTCTATATGAATCATCTGTTGTGAAAGTGTCTAGCTGTGGATGGTCTTTATAGGATCTTCCAACATCTTTCCTTATTACCATGGCATTTCGAAAATTATGGGATGAGGCTGGGGTCAGTCTCAGTTCAAGGGACCACACAAAGGCTGGATCTTGTCATTGCTTAATTTATAGGCAAATTGATATGCTGATCTCGCCAGCACCACCAACACTTTCCACGGGTCTTCTTCCAAGACAAAAACTGCATCACCAGGGCAATGGATCTAGAACTTTAGCATGTACTTTTGTAGTATGCCATTCGGGAGATTGAGTTTTCTTCACACAAAGAGCCATTTTTAGAATCTGGAGATTTGATAGTACTGTGATTATTGATCAGTTAATGATAAATAACAGTTCATGTCCACCAGGCACTCCATGTGTGAGATCTCTGTGGTTGAGTACCCCAGTCTGCACACTTGCCTTGACCATTATTAGTGAACCGCTCTCCCTCTTTGGAATGTTAATTTTGTATTATAGAAAATACATTAGCTAGGGTGGAAATACAAGAATACATACAAATAAAGAGGGGGGGGGGGGGTTGTGGGACTTTAAATGAAGCACATGAGTGGAACAATGTATCAGTTTAACAGCATAAGTTTAATAAAATAGTTACATAAGTTATACAAATATCTTGGCCATTGGCTCTGTATAAAGATACAAGTTAACATTAAAATTTGCTAAATCACATCATATATTATAACATAGCGCATCAGAGGTGGCCTGTTGACAAGAATGGCCCGTTGGCTCTACGCGTTTCGGTGACTATCGCCTCGTCAGAAGTCTGTAAAAATAATTATAGGTATGTATGAGGGCCAGTAAATTGTATTCATGAATGAATGGGGGTAGGAGAATACTAAGGGAACAAGAAAATTGAGGTACGGAGGAGGAAAATGGTCCAACCCCCTACTTACACATTAGTGCACTCTGTGTGCAAATGGCGCTGTACTGGCTGTGATCATCATGCATCCCCCCTGGGAGCTGAGGGGGCAGAGACACTCACCAGCCACTTCATTAGGTACACCTTGATAGTAACGTGTTGAACCACCTTTTGCCTTCAGAACTGCCTTAATTCTTCATGGCATAGATTCAACAAGATGTTGGAAACATTCCTCAGAGATTTTGGTCCATATTGACATGATAGCATCACGCAGTTGCTGCAGATTTGTCGGCTGCAGATCCATGATGCAAATCTCCTTCCACCACACCCCAAAGGTGTTTTTTTGGATTGAGATCTGGTGACTGTGGAGGCCATTGGAGTACAGGGACCTCATTGTGATGTTCAAGAAACCAGTGGTGAGATGATTTGAGCTTTGTGACATGGTGCATTATCCTGCTGGAAGGAACCATCAGAAGATGGAGACACTGTAGTCATAAAGGGATGGACATGGTCAGCAACAATACTCAGGTAGGCCGTGACATTTAAACAATGCTCAATTGGTACTAAGGGGCCCCAAGTGTGCCAAGAAAATTTCCCCCGCACCATTACACCACCAGCCTGAATCATTGATACAAGGCAGGATGGATCCATGCTTTCATGTTGTTTATGCCAAATTCTGACCCTCCCATCTGAATGTTGGAACTTAAATTTGAGACTCATCACAGTTTTTTTTTTTACATTTTGGTGAGCCTGTGCGAGTTGTATCCTCAGATTCCTGTTCTTAGCTGGCAGGAGTGTGGTCTTCTGCTGCTGTAGCGCATCTGCTTCAAGGTTCGATTTGTTGTGAGTTGAGAGATTGTATTCTGCATATCTTGGTTGTAACGAGTGGTTATTTGAGTTACTGTTGCCTTTCTATCATCTCGAACCAGTCTGCCCATTCTCCTCTGACATCAACAAGGCATTTTCGTCCACACAGCTGCCACCCACTGGATATTTTCTCCTTTTCGGACCATTGTCTGTATACACTAGAGATGGTTGTGTGTAAAAATCCCAGTAGGTCAGCAGTTTTTGAAATACTCAAACCAGTCTGTCTGGCAGCAACAACCATGCCACGGTCAAAATCACTTAAATCCACTTTCTGAGGCTCGGTTTGAACTTCAGCAAGTCGTCTTCATCACATATAGATGCCTAAATGCATTGAGTTACTGCCATGTGATTGGCTGATTAGCATTTTGTGTTACCAAGCAATTGACATTGCCAATTAGCCAGCCAAGAGTCTACTTGTACCTCTCGTTGGTGGACTAGACCTTTAATTGCACTTTTCTGTTTTAGTTTTTCTTAATGAACTTGACGCTTTTGTAACTATTAATGGAGCTTTTATTCTTGGATTAAGTATTGAAAATTTCTGAAAATTTTTAGGTAAATATATGCATCTTCCTTTTACAGGGCAGTGAGAATAGGACTTAGAAGGGGTGGGAGCAGATTTAGGCTTAAAGGGGCTGTAAAGTTTTATTTGTATTTATTTTTAAATAACAAACATGTCATACTTACCTCCACTGTGCAGCTCGTTTTGCACAGAGTGGCCCCGATCCTGGTCTTCTAGGGTCCCTCGGCGGCTGTCTCGGCTCCTCCCCGCAAGAGCTAACCCCCCTCTGGGAAGCACTCTCCCAAGGGGGTTAACTTGTGGGCGCGCTCCCGTGATACAGTCGGCGGCAATAGCCGCCGACTGTATCACTCGGCCCCGCCCCCTGGCGCGCCGCGTCATTGATTTGATTGACAGCAGCGGGAGTCCATGGCTGCGCTGCTATCAATCATCCAATGAAGGGCCGAGAAGCCAGCGCGTTCACGACGCAGGACTTTCGAGGGCTCAGGTAAGTAAACGGGGGGCTGGGGGGCCTGTAAGCATCGGATGTTTTTTCCCCTAAATGCATAGGATTGGCGACCGCCGTACGTCGGCATATTGGCACGGCTGCGCACATTTGCGTACAGGTACATCCCCCTTAATGTGCGAGCCATGGGTCGCGCGCACCGCCGGCAGCGCGCTCGCGACCCTGTCGGGAACTCCATGACCGCTCCCACGGAACCCGCGGACCCAATTGCCGCCGGTGTCCTGCGATCAGGTCACAGAGCTGAAGAACGGGGAGAGGTAAGTGTAAACAAACCTCTCCCCTTGCTTCCTAGTGACACTGTCAGTGATTGTCTGTTCCCTGTCATAGGGATCAACGATTAGTGACATGTCACGCCAAGCCACGGCCCCTAACAGTAAGAATCACTCTTTAGGTCACACTTAACCCCTTCAGCGCCCCCTACAGGTTAACCCCTTCACTGCCATTGTAATTTTTACAGTAATCTGTGCATTTTTATAGCACCGATCGCTGTAAAAATGACAATGTCAAAAGTGTCCGATGTGTCCGCCATAATGTCGCAGTCACGATAAAAATCGCTGATCGCCGCCATTGCTAGTAAAAAAAAAATATTAATAAAAATGCCATAAAACTATCCCCTATTTTGTAGACGCTATAACTTTTGCGCAAACCAATCAATAAACGCTTATTGCAAAATTTTTTACCAAAAATATGTAGAAGAATACATATCGACCTAAACTGAGTAAATTTTTTTTTTTTTATATATATATTTTGGGGATATTTATTATAGCAAAAAGTAAAAATATATTGCATTTTTTTTAAATTGTCGCTCTATTTTTGTTTATAGCGCAAAAAAAAAAACCGCAGAGGTGATCATATACCACCAAAAGAAAGCTCTATTTGTGGGAAAAAAAGGACGTCAGTGTTGTTTGGGAGCCACGTCGCACGACTGTGCTATTGTCAGTTAAAGCGACGCAGTGCCGAATCGCAAAAAGAAGGCCTGGTCCTTTAGCAACAAAATGGTCCGGGGCTTAAGTGGTTAATTAGTAATGGCCTGGAATTGTACTTTATGTGATGTATTTCTGATGTATATCAAGCATATTTCTTTCTTCACAACACTTTGCTCCCTCCAGTGTTTCTGCACATGCATTAGTTGTGAAGGATCCAGCTTAGAGGTTAGAGCTTACCCATAAATAGCCCTGGGCACTTTTTGGTTTATTTGGGTTATCGGTATTTTAGAAAGTTTTACTTTATTTGATACAGTTACCCCCTCTGATCCAGCAGATTTCATGCAGTTTGCACGCATATTCTCTCTTTGCTAGAATCTCTGAATATTTCAGTTTGCTCACGGAGCAGCATCTGTGAATGATCCCTATTCAGCTGGATATTTTTCATGCTTTATTATGAGACTTTCACCTGTGGTTACAGTTTTGAATACATCTACTTATCATTTTTCCCCCTGGTACTTGTGGTCATGTTTAACCATATATTGATAGATCGTTCCAAAAATGTGACAAGTTTACCATTTGTTGCTTCCAGCTATATTTACATATTTAGTTACATGACAATCCGTCCATTTTTTTATTGGTATTGAAACTGAATTGAGCACATATGGCTAGCTAGTCGCTACTATTTCTATTTTATTTTTTTTAATCATTTTCACTGACTGGTGTCACCATATCACAGTGATCACATACCCAACAACTTTGCTGTCTAGCTTCTGTTTTAGCTGTCTTTTTTTTGTCAGTGGTTCTTAAAGGCAAGGTCTACCTTAGTGACCATGTCACACCCATATTTAGGTGACGTTCCTCAACCACCCTACTGTCAAACTGCCTCCCCACCACGTACCTGATTTGCAGGGCTTTCTTTTTCCCCCTGCAGCATTCTAATGAATTTGGCATGGCTGTGTTAGAGAAGTCATCCATTCACAGGGATATGAGAATGGAAGAAAACAAGTTCTATCTACCACCGTGGCAGATGGACTCATAGATCTCAATACAGCGCAAGTGCTGTGACATCACCATACTTGTAGTCAATTGATTACTTCCTCCAGTCCCATTAATGCTTGAATGAGAATAAAGGAGCGCCCGATGTCTGAAATAATAATGCAACTCTTTGTAGAAGAATGCATACATTTATTGAAAGTGTGAGAACGTACAGATCGAGCCAATGCATTTTGAAGCAGGTGTGTCCCCCCCCCCCCTCCCTTCAGGGCTGTAGGTATGTGATAACGGAGATGGATTGACTCCGAATTTTTTGTGATGGCAAATGCTGGCTCCTGTATTGTAGAGGCAAAAGAAGAGGGGAAATTTGGCCTGTCAAAATGTGAAATCTTGCACCAAATTTCCCCTCTTCATTTGCATCTGCAAGGAAGAAGTCCTGCATTTGCCAACACAAAAAAATTCTGGGACTACCACAGAGTCCATCCATCTCTATTAGCAAAAACCAATGGCCACGAAGGAGGAGGCGGCAATTCCGCCTAAACAGATTTGCTCGATCTGTACATTCTGACATTAAATAAACGTTTGTATTCTTCCACCAAGAGTTGCATTATTTCAGACACGGGGTGCTCCATCCTTCACATTCAAGCATTGTTTCTACTGAAGCGAGAGCTCCATTGTACCAGTAAGGTAGCAGCCAAACATCCAAAGGGAGATCAACTCCACCACTTACCTTCAGAACCACCTAATGACTATCAGTACCCTTGTGCATCAGTTCAACATGGTCTTCTAGTCCAAATTAGCTGAGCCCCAGTAAGGTAGGTACCTCTGGGGCTGAGGGAAGGATCTGCAATAGCCTCTGCACAGTTGCGGTGCTCTGTAGGCTCCAGTGCCAACAATGCATTCACATTTTCTCATTTCTTAATGTGGGTGCATTTATTATTTTTTTCCCCCAAAAGCTGGACCATGAGTTTACAGTGTATCTAAAGCCAAAAGTTTTTTTGGGTGGTGAAAGGTTGGAATTCTTGTAAGGTTTTATATTTCCATCTTTGTGTCTTCACCCATTCTGTATCTTTCAGTGTCTTGTTGATGGGAAATCCAAAATTTGGAGTTGTCATCAGTATATCAATAGAAGGGGAATCTTCCAATGAGGATACCTGTTCCTGTGACAACTAAAGCCTCGTACACACGCTTTGATTTTCAGACGACCGAATGTCTGTTTTTTGTGGCATGCTAATCTTATGTCGAAATCAAAGAGGTTACTCACAATAGGAAAATTTTCGTACGGCAGAATACAACGTCAGAAGTGACGTAATGTGTTGAATAGTTTAGTATGTATTTTTTCATCTCTGAGCATGCGTAGTCTTGCTCTTATGACTTTTTTTCTTCCAAAAACCATACTAATGAAACGAAAATCGGACGTTGAGCTCACATCCAACTAAAATTTTATAGTCAGCACATCCAGCTTTTGTAGTCCAAAAAAACAAAATTGGCTGCCGAAAGCACCATACTGACAAACCGAAAATCATCAGACAGCTCGTCGTACAAATTTTTCCATCAAATTTTCGTATCGTGTGTACGGGCCTTAAGAGTAGATTTCCCTCGCTTTAGGCAAATTTACTCTTATTTTATTGTGTGCACAAGACAGGATGCAAAGAGAAATCTCCCCAATGGGACACAGATGGCAAACAAAAACTTGATGTTGTTTCAGACACTCCCTACTCCATCTGGAAAAAAAAATGGCTTTAGATATACTTTGCATTTTCATGTTCTCACACTTTATCAAAAATACTGTGACTTTGTAAGCATTTGAAATAATCATCACATCTTACCTTCAAACAAAGAGAAAAACAAAAATAAAGTGGTCTAAATTGCGATTATATATGCAATAACTATCATTTTGGGCCCCAATACTCTATCGGCAGGCCTACCATGTCTGGTAGCAAAGGATATGGTTCTGACAGTACTCTTGTCAACTAAATATTCATGCATTAATTACATTTTCTATTCCCCCCTCGCCTCCCTGGTAGACCCTATAGTCCAGTAAACACCTGGCACCTGCTGCCCCTTGCTCGGCACAACAAACCCTTAGGCCCCTTTCACACTGAGGCACTTTGCAGGCGCTATTGCGCTAAAAATAGCGCCTGCAATGTGCCCTAAAAAAGCCGCTCAATAGTATCCAATGTGAAAGCCCGAGGGCTTTCACACTGGAGCGTTGCGCTTGCAGGAGGGTCAAAAAACTCCTGCAAGCGGCATCTTTGAGGCGCAATAGGAGCGGTAAAAATAACGCACCTATAGCGCCCCTGCCCATTGAAATCAATGGGGTAGCGCCTCCAAAACGCCCGCAAAACGCCGCAAAGAGGCATTATTGCGAGAATTTTTAACCCTTTTTTCGGCCGCTAGCGGGGGTTAAATAACCCCCGCAGGCGCCCACAAATCGCGGCAAAAAAAACGGTATAGCGGCGATAAAAATAGTGCCGCTATACCGCCAGCGCATCCAGCGCCTTTGTGTGAAAGTAGCCTAAAACAAAGTCTAATTCCTTTACTCCTAAAAAAATTAACAAAGTTTGGGGATAGCATTCTCACACCTCCTAACAGACCCCTAAAGAATGATTGGGCAGCTGAGTGGTTTATTGGTTAGCACTTCAGCCTAGGGTCCTCATTCAAACCCCATCCAGGACACTATCTGTATGGAGATTAGATGTTCCCCCTGTGCTTGTGTGGGTTTCTTCCCACACTCCAACTCTCCAAAAGAAACGCTGGTGGGCTACTTGGTAATTGGCTCAAACAAGTCTGTCCAAGTTGGCTGCTTCACCTTCTAGAGGCTTTGAGTTCCCAGGGATAAAAGCGCTGTAGAAATTTTAATTAAATTATTCAGAACCTCAGGTGCACATTTTGGAATTACGTATACAAAAGCATCATTCATCTAGATCTTTTCTTTGTTATATAAATGAGTGGTTTTTTTTATGATATAAGTCTACCGTGGGCAGACATGACTTGGTGAAAATTATTTGTACCAAGGACATATCTGTAACCATTGCAGCTTAAGTAACTGTTGTGGTTCCCGGGAGTGCAGGAGGGTCGGTATGCTGTCTCCGTCTTTGTAAATAATAGCAAATGGGGGAATATGTATTGAAAGAATAAATGTCTGTATATTTTAGGTGTGCTAGAATGCTTTGAAAACATTTTTAAAAACCGAAAAATGAAAACGGATAACTGTATTTTACATTATTGTAGGGTTTAGCTGAAAGTTCTTTTTCTTGTGACCTTTATGCAGTTTTGCTGTCTGATTCATATTTTGATAATTCTATTATGAAGATATGAAGCAGATTCAGGTTTGTATGTACAGTATGTGCTCATCTGTATTGCACATCAGGGAATGGGGTTAGCATTGCTTCTTATGCCGCGTACACACGACCGTTTTTAATGTCATTGAAAAAAACAACGCTTTCTCAACGTGATTCTTCTCAAGCCTGCCTTGCCTACACACGATCATGAAAAAAAATGCTCGAGCAAAGCGCGGTGACGTACGAAATGTACGACGGCACTATAAAGGGGAAGTTCCATTCGGATGGCGCCACCCTTTGGGCTGCTTTTGCCGATCCTCGTGTTAGTAAAGTTTGGTGAGAGACGATTCGCGCTTTTCAGTCTCGTGCTCTTTAGTCTGTTATAAAGGGTGACAAATGTGCTATCTCCATTACGAACGCTAGTTTTACCAGAACGAGCGCTCCCATCTCATCACTTGCTTCTGAGCATGCGTGTTTTTTTCACGTCGGTAAAGCCTACACACGTCCGGATTTAATGACGAGAAAAACGACGATGTGAAAAACGACGAGAAAAATTAGAGCATGTTCCAAATTTTTCATGGCCATTTTTCACGTCGTGAAAAATGCTCTGGAGCCCACACACGATCGTTTTTAATGACCAAATAAAAAAATGGCATTTTTCTCGTCATGAAAAACGGTTGTGTGTACGCGACATTAAAGTGGATCTTGCAAAAGAAAAAATTTACATTTGGGGCACCAACCCTTTATGATGGATGTACAAAATTTCACTAGTGAAGAAAAAAGGTACCTATATAATGTATATTTATATTCACACTACTGGGGGTGACATCCCTATCCTTCCGGTGACATTTCTGGAGAATGTCGAGTATCCCAAATCTCATGGGATAACACTCCAGGACAGCGCAGAAGTTTCTTCTTGTTAGATCTGGCATCTTTTTTGTTCTCGGGATTTTACCTACAAGATCTTGACTTGGAATAGTGATGCAGTTGTGGCCTTAAGCCCCGTACACACGGTCGGACTTTTTGCCAACAAACTTCATTTTAAGCAAGTTTGACAAAAAATCCGACCGTGTGTACGCTCCAACGGACAAACTTTTTTGGTTTTCATCGGACAAATGTTCGGTCTGCAAATGGACAAACTTTTCGCCAACAAAAGTCCGATGGAGCAAAGTCCGACCGTGTGTACAGAAAACCATCAGACTTTTGTCCAATGGACAAAACAAATAATGTTAAAATCAACCAACAATAGCAGAAGTTGACCAAAGGGTGGCGGTAAGGAGCAGAAAAGAGCAGAAAAAACACATGATGTTGGAAAAAGTTTTGGGAAAGTTTGCAGAAAAGTCCTGTGGTGTGTATGCTATGGGTGTGCCCAGCCAACTCCGTTTGGACAAAAATCCACGGTAAAGTCAGATGGAAGTCCGACCGTGTGTACGAGGCTTTACCCTGACACTTCTGATCTGCATGGTTGTTCAGGTCAGTAACTAAGATAGTATGGTTGCCTGATACAGGCAGGCAACAAGCATTTTCAAAAGAAGGTCAGCACTGGAAGCCTTTGCATTGAGTACAGGTCCTTTTGTATGCTTTTGATGCTTTTGTATGCGTAATTCATGACTGTTGAAGTAAGCTTGTTGTAGAACTAATTGAACTCTTTGGGTCACTTGCACATTGCAAGGAATTTACCAAATTTCATATAAGACTCTTCCCAGTTCCAGATACTGCTCCATTCATTCAAGTCAGTTCCTCCTTTCCCATTGCTAAGTGAGAGGTTATAAAATAGAAAAAGCCAACATCCCGCAGTGAGCCCCAGTTGTTTATTGAGTACTTAACAAAACAGGTGGCACTTACATTTTGCCAATACCATGTTCTCCTTGGTGGAGGAACATTTTTGTCAATTTATCTGTGTCACGTGTTTTGTTGTGTCCTCAAAACACAACCAAGGATCATTATGGGGTGCTAGCTTTTTTTATTTAATGAGCTATAATATAGTAACACTAGTAGCCAAGCTCTTCCCATCAGTGGCGTTTAGGGTCAGGTGCTGAATGTATTTGGATGTTCTGCACACAAACCTTCACAGCCTGCTGAAATGGGTTACCAAGACCTCCTTATCATTTCCACTTAACTAAAGGTGCTAGGTGTTCCCATCTACCTTTTATATTTCCAGTACCTATAGGTAAGCCTTGTTATAGGCTTACCTGTAGGTAAAAGTGGTGTTACTAGGTTTACAACCACTTTAAGTGGTTGTAAAGGCTGAAGGTTTTTTACCTTCATGCATTATATACATGAAGGTGAAAAACCTTCTGTGTGCTGCTCCCCCCACAGCCCTCCCCTAATACTCACCTGAGCCCCCTCTCAATCCAGTTATGTCCATAAGGGCCTTGGCTGTCCCGGGTCTTTCTTTCTTTATTGCCTGAGACAGCGGGAGCCAATGTCTTCCACTGCCGTCAATCACAGCCAGTGAGCCAATGCGGAGAAAGCGGGGGGGGGGGGTGGGGTCGAGCTACGGCTCTGTGTGTTATGGACGCAAAGAGCGGGGCTAGGGAGCGAGCTAGCACCAGATTGTTACTGGGGGCACTGGTCAAGGGGGAGAAGCCAGGAGCGTCTGGCTGACAACGTGAGAAGAAGAGGATCGGGGCTGCTCTGTGCAAAACCATTACACAGAGCAGGTAAGTATAAAATGTTTGTTATTTTTTTTTAACTATGCTTTTATCATCACTTTAAACAATAAAAGGTGTTTTTTAGGGGAATGTTTAGTCAAATATTCATGTCTGTATAAGACTGAGATGGGAGAGGGAGAGTTTTTCCTACTACTAGTAAAAATGATCTTCAACCATTGCTCGTTAAACGTAAACACTTCTTTTAGTGGTAATATTTTGAACGCAGATTTCCGGCCTAGGTGGAAGACCTGAAACCTCCCAAGAGGGACTACTGGAAACTGTAAAATTCCTGTCAGATATCCTTGATTACTCAGGTGAAGACACACGGCAGTGGTTCCCTTGAGAAGTCCCTATAGATGAAATTGGGAATCTCTCCATTGCATCATGAAGCTTTAAGCTCCTAATATTTACAGCTTTGGGAGCTCAGAACATGCTGATCACGTCCCTGTTGCCCTGAAAATTCCGCTCCCTTCAACCCTGTTCTGATTCTAAACTGCTTAGATATATTTAGCTTGAAAAACAAAAGTCTTTCGGGGCAAGCGTGATTGAGTTTTGCTAAATCATCAATAGGCAACTGTTGTCCACAAACTGACACAACAGAGGGCCTGAAGGGACCCATTCTAAGATTATCACCTGCTGAATGAAAAATACAAAGGAAAGACTTTCTCGCTCTGCTCTCTTTCCGCCCTGGGGAGTCACAGCATTTGGGCAAGTCATATTAATAACTCGAAAAAAAGGAAAGGAATTATTCATAGCAGGAGAGCAACTAGAACGAGAGCAACGTCAGCAAGGTACTAGAAGACGGTGAATGTGAAGGGGGTTGTGTCATTTCTAAAGCTGGGGCAATTGTGGTATACATATTTAATTTAACATGTTAACCACTTGGCTTCCGGAAGGTTTTACCTCCTTTATGGCCAGGGCATTTTTTCGCCATTCAGCACTGTGCTACTTTAACTGGTACCGTATATACGCGAGTATAAGCCGACCCAAATAAAAGCCGAGGCACCTAATTGTACCACAAAAAACTGGGAAAACGTATTGACTCGAGTATAAGCCTAGGGTGTCCATCTGCATGACTCACTGTGTCCATGTGCATGCCGTACTGTGCCCATGACTAGACTGACGTTTAACATGGGAGTCTATGGAAAGGGTGCCCAGGTTTGAAAAATCAGTGCTCCCCGGCCGTAGGTCCCCCAAACAAAAATCTTTGCACACTTATAGAGGGGAAATGGGACTACATGTGTCCCAAGTTTCAGGTCCAGGGGACCTACGACTGATCGGTATCGGGTCCCCAAAATCCCAGAAGAAATTACTGTTTAACATGGGAGTCTATGGAAGGGGTTTGAAAAATCGGTGCTTCCCAGCTGTAAACCCCCGGACAACAAACTTTGCACACTTGTAGAAGAAGAGTGTGGCTACATGTGTGCCAGGTTTGGGGTCCAGGGGACTTACGGCCGGCTGGTAGCGGGTCCCCAAACTCCGGGAGATCAGGCGTGAAATGGTGACTCGAGTATAAGCCGAGGGGGGCATTTTCAGCACAAAAAAATGTGCTGAAAAACTTGGCTTATACTCGAGTATATATGGTAATTGCTTGGTCATTCAACAATTTACCCAAATAAAATCTATATAATTTTTTTCAGTCAAATAGAGCTTTCTTTTGGTGGTATATAATCAATTACATTTTTTTTTTTTTTTTTGCTGTATAAAACAAACAAAATGGCGAAAAGTTTGAAAAAAAATGTTTTTCTTTGCAAAACTGTATAACAGAAACAAATAAATAATCTTTCTTTATGCATTTTGGGCAAAATGTATTCTGCTACATTTCTTTGGTAAAAATAACCTAAATTAGTGTATATTAAAGAGGAAGTAAACCCTCTTAAACCCCCCCCCCCAAAAAAAAAAAAAAAACCTGCAAGGCAAAGGCATAATGAGCTTGTATGACTAGCATACTATCTCATTATGAATTACTTACCTTAGATCAAAGCCCCCGAAGCCGTCCTCGTCTCCCCCTCCGGCCGCAGACATCTCTCCTGGAAGTTACTTCCGGGTATCGCGGCTCCAGCAATGTGATTGGCCGGAGCCGCGATGACGTCACTCCGCTCATGCGCACGGTAACCGGACACGCTAGGGAAGAAACGGCACAGAGTTTTGTTTCTTCCCAGCTCATGCGCCGTTTACAATATTGGCGCACTACAAGTGAAATATCTCATCAACGACGCACGTTTAACAGATATTTCCACTACCTGTAGGTAAGCCTTATGCCGCGTACACACGACCGTTTTTCATGACGAGAAAAATTTAATTTTTTGTCGTTAAAGCCGTGTGTACGCTTTAACGACGTGAAAAAAATGCACATGCTCAGAAGCAAGTGATGAGACGGGAGCTAATGGAGATAGCACATTCGTCACGCTGTAACGGACTGAAGAGCACGAGGCTGAAAAGCGCGAATCGTCTCTCACCAAACTTTACTAACATGAGGATCAGCAAAAGCAGCCTAAAGGGTGGCGCCATCCGAATGGAACTTCCCCTTAATAGTGCCGTCGTACATTTTGCGCTTTGCTCGAGCGTTTTTTTCATGATAGTGTGTAGGCAAGGCAGGCTTGAGAAGAATCACGTTGAGAAAAACGTCGTTTTTTTCAATGACAAAACGGTCGTGTGTACGCGGCATTATTCTAGGCTTACCTATAAGTAGAAGTCAACAAAAAGGGTTTACAGACCACTTTAAGTTATAACGTCTACAAGCTATGGTATATATATCTGATAATTAATCAATCCTGATGTACTGACGGGCTAACTCATTTCTTGAGGCTCTAAAATGCCAGGACATTACAAATATTCCCCAAATGAATGATCACAGAAGTGCAGTTTATTCTGCACTCCTGTGACCTGTTTTCTGCTGATGTCACACAGCTGGTCCAGGCTTGGGAAAGATCGCGACCATTTGGTCGGGATCCACCCATATGCCTGGACCGGAAACCTGGCTCAGCCTCCCAGCGAGCCGCTGAGAGCCTGAAACAGCCGCTCCTGCCCTCTCCGCAGCTCAGCGCTCCAGTGAGCACAGGGGGGGGGGGGGTTTGGCAGACAGTGGTGACTGACAGTCACCGACTCTCTGCTCAGGGAGCACTGAGAACCGAGCGATCTGTGGTGTTTGATCGCTCAGTTCTCAGCCTTAGAGCCAGCAGGGGAAAGATGCAGCATCACATCGATGCTGCATCCACCTAGGTAAGTATAATTCTTTAAAAAAAAATAATCAATATTTCTGTTTTAACTATATGTACTGGTGGTCAACACATATTCATGGCCATGGCTATACTCGGTGCTTCTGGGTAACATGGTTAGACATTATAAAGCTAAATTCCAGCGTTACCTTCAGTCTTTCTGCTGCTTATAGGGTTGTTTGGTGTTTTTTGTTTCCTGCCTCTAAATACCCCTGCATGTTAGCCTATGTGTCCATGCACACACAGGCATTTAGAGGCAGAAAAAAACTAGAGCCAGTACGTCTAGGAGCAGTAGAGATTTGGCAAAAGTAAAAAAAAGCTTGATGTCCATGTAAACGTGTCTAAACGCTCCTAAGCGCTAAGTGCATTTAGCGTTTGGGCATTAATTAATTTCAATGGCCAGCATAAATTATTATTCTGGCCAATGAAATTAACGCCCAAGCTTTTTATGTGCCTAAACGTCCCTAAACTCATTGCCTGAGTTTACAAGCATCAAACAAAACTCTACTGCCAGAAGGAAAGGGGTCTAGGAGAGTTAGCCAAACATCCAGCGTCCAGGCCTTAATGTGATTTCACTGCACACTTTCAGCTTCTGACAGTATGCAATAGAACACAGGTGTCAAACACAAGGCCCGCGGGCTGAATCCGGTCTGCCGAGCCTTGTCGTGTGTCCCACACCGGCTCTCACCTGCTTTCAGTCTGTACACAGCGCAACCCTGAATTCTGCACTCTTTTCACAGCGCAACCCTGAACTCTGCACTCTATCCACAGCGCAAGCCTGAACTCTGCACTCTGTCCTCAGCGCAACCCTGAACCCTGCACTCTGTCCACAGCGCAACCCTGAACTTTGCACTCTGTCCGCAACGCAACCCTGAACCCTGCACTTTGTCCGCAGAGCAACCCTGAACCCTGCACTCTGTCCGCAGCGCAACCCTGAACCCTGCACTCTGTCTGCAGCGCAACCCTGAACCCTGCACTCTGTCCGCAGCACAACCCTGAACCCTGCACTCTGTCCGCAGCCCAACCCTGAACCCTGCACTTTGTCCGCAGAGCAACCCTGAACCCTGCACTCTGTCCGCAGCGCAACCCTGAACTATGCACTCTGTCTGCAGCGCAACCCTGAACCCTGCACTCTGTCCACAGCGCAACCCTGAACCCTGCACTCTGTCCGCAGCGCAACCCTGAACCCTGCACTCTGTCCGCAGCGCAACCCTGAACCCTGCACTCTGTCTGCAGCGCAACCCTGAACCCTGCACTCTGTCTGCAGCGCAACCCTGAACCCTGCACTCTGTCCGCAGCCCAACCCTGAACCCTGCACTCTGTCCGCAGCGCAACCCTGAACCCTGCACTCTGCACTCTGTACACAGCGCACCCCTGTACCCTGCACTCTCTATATAGCGCACTCTTGAACTCTGTATTCTGTACATAGCGCAGGTCCCGAACCCTGCCATCTGTAAACATCACACCCCTGAACTCTGAGCTAATTATTACTTAAAATAAAAAACAGTTATAATTAAATGCAGAGGCAATTATTTAATATGATAAAGAGTAGATACATAGTCTTAGATATAAAACTGTCTCCTTGAGGACAGCCATATTGCTGACGAATTTGTGTTTGACACCCCCGCAATAGAAGGCTTAGCAAGTCAGAGAGAGACCATCTCATTTTTGGCTATTGGGTATCCAGAACCATCTACCCCTTCCTTCATGAGCTTTTTCCTGGCTGCCGCTTTTATTTAATGAATTTCAGTTCTTGGAGGCTCAGCATCAGATGTGGGTGTTACCTGGGGCAGTCTATATGCAGAAATGCAATCAAGACATTTTTATATTTGCATGGTGTTGTGATATCTTCAGGAAGTTGTGTACAACGCCGGCCCTCCCACCAACCATAAGAGGCCTGCATTGCATAGAGAAGCACAGAAACCCGGTGATGACATCACTGGTTCTAAAAAGGGTATATGATAAGGGTACATGATAAAAATAGAATGGTTTTATTTAAAAAGAATATTGTTAATGAGGTGGGGGAAAATTTAAGCAGATTAAACTTCATCTTTAAGACAGTTACTGCTATGATATCTGGGGCAATAAGAGGACATTGGGGATAAATGGCAGTGCAACTGTTTTACATCCCATAAGGGGAGCTGTCTGTCCCATTGTTCCTCCCCGATTGTTGTCCAGAGAGTCCAGCTGTGGACCGTTATGTTCACTGCCACTGTGAACAGAAAGGCTCATTAGTAAAGCATCTGCTGTTGGCTCCCATTTTCTGTTCCTGCACCTCTCATCTTGGCCGCAGCACCGGAGCATAACTGCTTTTTGCCAGTTACATGGATGTGCATGGTTGCCCATGAACGTGAAGCCTTAGTTCCCATTTATCCTCTCTGCAGTGTGTCCTAATTAACTCACATTATCACACCATTGGTGAATATTTTTGGAAGGGGAAGAGTTTCTAGGCCAACCGAATGCAAGTTTCTTTGCCATCGTGCCTCTCCTTTCTGTTGCTACTTTATTCTGTTTGCTCCTTCCATTTCAGTCAACAGCAGTTTAGTAAAACTTTGATATACACCCATCATCCATAACATTATGACCACTAAAGCCCTGTACACACAATCGGATTTCCTATGGTTTTTAAACCGATGTATTTTTCCATCAGAAAACCGATGTCGCTGACTTCCATCAGTCTTGCCTACACACCAGTCAAAAAACCGACCGTTCCAAACGCGGTGACGTAAAACACTCCGATGAGCCGAGAAAAATTAAGTTCAATGTTTCTGAGCATGCGTCGACTTGATTCTGAGCATGCGTGTGTTTTTTATCCGATGGAGTTCCACACAGACGATCGGAATTTGCTATTGGTTTTTTAACCATCGTATAAATTTAAAACATGTTCTATTTTTAAACACCGATGGAAAAAAGACAGATGGGGGTCATACACGATTGGTTTGTCCTGTTTTCATCGGTAAAACCTATCGTGTGTACACGGCTTAACAGGTAAAGTGAATGTAGCGGGTACTTACTTTCCCGGGGTAATTTTTGAATTTTTCGGTGACACCAGTGGTGTGTCTCCGGCGGTCCACTGGGTGGCGCTGTCACCATGGGCCGACGGACGGATACCGCTGTGTGCTGAGCCTACTTTTTGTCCTCTCTTGGCAGCGGTATGGTGGGGCGGGGAACCCACCGTGCTTGCTGGGAGAGGGGATAAAGGGGGCCGGCCATCTTGGTCACGGGGTTGTTGGTCCCTGGCACCTTTAGCCTGCGGACGGAGTTCGTGTTTGTCCTCTAGGCGGACTAGGCCTAGAGGACCACCGGAGATCGTGTTCCACCTCTGGCACCTTTAGCCTGAGGTGAGGTACTCGGACGGCGGTCCGGAGCTCAGTGCCCAACACTGAGTTCCGCGAGGGAAGGATCCTAAGGTACTCCGGAGATGGGTGCCTGAATCCAAGGTGGGCGTAATGGACCGGGAAGAGCTCCTCATCTGAAGACCCGGTGCAGCATACTGCCGGTGACGGGTGAGTCTCTTGTCGGAGACCGTCCGGAAGGTGAATTTCCCTCGTGCGGAGACCATAACCCACTCTTTGGAGGAGAGTGGAGGATCAAACTTGTGTCTGGGCCTATTCGCACCCACACCCCCTTTTCTGTTCTATAGCCAAGGGAGTCCATGTTATGTGTTAAATAAAGGAGTGTTGGACTTTAACGGTGTGGGGCTCAGTTCCTGGCAGACGAGGTTCTCGGAGACTCTTGGAGGGAGGATCCGATGCACAACACAGGCCCGAAGGTAAAGAAAGGCATTGCTGATACCACTTTTACACCTGTGGTGGAAGCCAGGCGTAGCGCACCCTCTCCCTCCCCTATCATACCCCTAGACCAGAGACATTGCGAGCAGAACTTTAATAGAGGGGACGGGGAGAGGGGAGGAACTGCCCGCTACACGTCGGGGCTCGGGTCAGGGATATGTGTTGTGCATCACTTGGTAGAAGGTGTCTGCCGGACAGAGTTAAACGAATAGGCCAAATTGCAGCCCTGCTCGAAAGTCGTGGACATGACCTCAAAAGGGGAAAGGCCCGCGCAGGAAGGGTGGTGAAAGGGGGAAACCCAGCCGTGTGACGGACTACACGTGGGGTTTTTTAATAGCACTGCGCCACCAGACACAACCCCCACCGCTTAGTTCGTGGGCGTGTCTCAACCAAGCCAAAGTGGAAAAGACCGCGAACTGGAGCAAAAGGGGAGGAGTCCAATACATGTGACGGACTACACGTGGGACATTGGCGCGAAAACTCTGCAGTGTGAGATGGAACAGCAACAGGTCGCCATGTTTGGACCCGCCTCATGGATTTCGGTTCACCCGGCAACTACAACATTGACTGCTGCTGCTCCAATAACGGATACGGGGATCCGACTGAAGCCGAGGGGTCGATTCGCCCTATACTCATGTATGGACGTTGAGGCACTGGGTATGATTTGCTTCGGGTGTTCGGGACTGGTGTGCCTGTTGAAGCCGTTCGGACATTGTGAGGCCTGTGGGGAGTTCACGTTCGAAGTGGATCCGGAGGTTGAGAGGCCGAAAACCATCTACCCAGGCCGGGCTTCAGGTACCGCCACTCAGAAGGGAGGAATCGCGGCTGTGAGAGTCACCCCTGCGCACACTGCAACGACCGCGGAGGAGGTCGTGAAACATCAACGGGAGAAATCCGAGGATGCTGACTCGGTCACCACTGTCTCACAGCGTCCGCCACCAAAGAAAAGAACCAGCTTGGTAGCCCCGACCAGCGGTGGTGGTGGACCGTCCCGCATGCTTACGCCAGACCCAGAGGGATCCGTTGACGGGAGTTCCGGACGTCCCAGGAAAGGCCAAGGTAAGCCGGCAGAGAAGACTTGGCGTGAGGGAGGAGGTGTCGAGAAGGCATGGCCTAGCAAGTCCCCGGAGTGTGGATGTTCTGTTTCCACACAGGGCTACATACCCGCGGAGGAGTGTGACACCTCCGACCTGGAATCTCTCTCTGATATGGGAGATGATGCCCTGATAGATGACTTGTTTGCCAAGAAGGGCTGGGACAAGATACCGCTTGCTTCATTCCGTGGAATTGGGAATTCACCTATGTCCATAGGAGAGAGCACACTCCGGGTGGAGGCGTCAGCGCCTGAAGGAGAATCCCTTCCTCAACTTGTCCCTGCATCCCCGGCGCCATCTGTATCTGATGCTGGGGTTAAGACACTGTTGCTGCGGCCCCCAATTCCCAGAATGGAGGTGGCCAAGGCACCTCGTCATCCAGACTCAGTTGTTTTGCCTGGTGAAGGGGACAAAGCTACCATGCCTCCTTTGGCAAGACTACAGCGCTTATTTAGCCAAAAGTTTGCAGCGGAGTACGGATGGGAGTACCCCTACTTATCGAAGGACTTGCTATATGAGGTGGAAGTGTGCCGGGAGCGCTGGTACAATGACTTTGTGTGGACCCACCTCAAAGTTCCACACGCCCGTAGATACCTAACATGTTCTCCAAAGGCTTCACAGCGCTTTAAAGACTGCAAGGCAGAATGGATGGTGGGAAGACACATCCACGCAGACAAAGTAGTGATCAGACGCAAAGAAGGCGAAGATGTAGAATACCATCTAGAGACTATGGATCAGCACTTGAAGCCACTGATTCTGCCACATCCCCACTTTTACCTTTAGGAGAGAAAGACTCCAATATTATCATGTTGCTGAACTTTCTGGGGTAGATAGGGTTAGAGAGAAAGGAGAAGAAGTTCCACGGGTGCAGTTACCAGGAGGCTGTCACCAAGTGGCAGTGTCGCGCAACGTTACAAACACTTTTCACGCACTCACTCTTTGGAGAAACAGGGATTTCTTTTAGGAGAAGTTTATTTTCCTCATACACACGGATACATGTGTCAGGGTTTTACATGTTAAATTCAATTTATTTTCCCTCTGCAGGAGAACATCCCAGCAAGATTACATACTCTGGGGAGGTCTTTAGTTAGGATGGGGAGGGAAAAGTAAAATGGTAAATGTGATTTTCATGTTGAATGTGTTGTCTTTCACTCCTCTTTTATTACAGGGGCTCAGACACAACTTCTTCGTTAGGAGAGTTTCCAAAAAGTTTTTGTTTTTCAATTGTTAATGGTTTCTGGACTGGATCATGTCAGTTGTTGAGGATGTGATTCACTCCAGACACTGGGGACCAGTGTCAAATGACAGGGGGAAGTATGTAGCGGGTACTTACTTTCCCGGGGTAATTTTTGAATTTTTAGGTGACACCAGTGGTGTGTCTCCGGCGGTCCACTGGGTGGCGCTGTCACCATGGGCCGACGGACGGATACCGCTGTGTGCTGAGCCTACGTTTTGTCCTCTCTTGGCAGCGGTATGGTGGGGCGGGGAACCCGCCGTGCTTGCTGGGAGAGGGGATAAAGGGGGCCGGCCATCTTGGTCACGGGGTTGTTGGTCCCTGGCACCTTTAGCCTGCGGACGGAGTTCGTGTTTGTCCTCTAGGCGGACTAGGCCTAGAGGACCACCGGAGATCGTGTTCCACCTCTGGCACCTTTAGCCTGGGGTGAGGTACTCGGACGGTGGTCCGGAGCTCAGTGCCCAACACTGAGTTCCGCGAGGGAAGGATCCTAAGGTACTCCGGAGATGGATGCCTGAATCCGAGGTAGGCGTAATGGACCGGGAAGAGCTCCTCATCTGAAGACCCGGTGCAGCATACTGCCGGTGACGGGTGAGTCTCTTGTCGGAGACCGTCCGGAAGGTGAATTTCCCTCGTGCGGAGACCATAACCCACTCTTTGGAGGAAAGTGGAGGATCGAACTTGTGTCTGGGCCTATTCGCACCCACACCCCCTTTTCTGTTCTATAGCCAAGGGAGTCCATGTTATGTGTTAAATAAAGGAGTGTTGGACTTTAACGGTGTGGGGCTCAGTTCCTGGCAGACGAGGTTCTCGGAGACTCTTGGAGGGAGGATCCGATGCACAATACAGGCCCGAAGGTAAAGAAAGGCATTGCTGATACCACTTTTACACCTGTGGTGGAAGCCAGGCGTAGCACACCCTCTCCCTCCCCTATCATACCCCTAGACCAGAGACATTGCGAGCAGAACTTTAATAGAGGGGACGGGGAGAGGGGAGGAACTGCCCGCTACATGAATAACACAGATTATCTCAGTACAATAACATCTGAAACTGGATGGGATATATTAGGCAGCAAGTGAACATGTTGTCCCTGAAATTGATTGGCAAGCATAAGGATTTGAACGTCTTTGACAAAGACCAAAGCAATGGCTAGACAACTGGGTCAGAGCAACTCCAAAACTGCAGCTCTTGTGGGATGTTCTTGGTCTGCAGTGGTCAGGACCCCAGATAGCAAGCAATTGTGCTGCAAGATTGAAAATGACTTGCTAAGCTATTGCTAGACTTGCCAGGCTTCACAAGTTTGTTGCACAATTGCAGCAAGTCCGCATTGCATGACTCCAGATCAACTTTCTTTGCAAACATTCTGCAACTCTGCTGCAAGTTCTGGTTCAGTTATGTTGTGCAATAGTCCTCCCACCACAGGGGTCACTGTGGCTGAATTTTCATGCTGTAGACTTGCAGAGCTCTTGCTGTAGATTCATCACTGTGACTTTGCTCTTGCTAGAGACCTGCTACGCACATTTGCTACAAATTGGAAAAGTGTCAACTAGAACTTGGGCTTCAAGTGCTCTGCAAGTGTACAACTTGCCAGTGAAAATGTGCAGAAAGTTAACAGGACCCACAATTCAACACTGCCACAAATTTGTGGCAAGTTATCCTTGCTATCTGGGACTGACCAAAAGTGGTCCAAATGTAGCGCCCCTTTACTTTTAGGGGTACTATGTGCCTAAATTTAGGGGTTGTTCTGAGTCAGTAGTCAGGCTCAGACTGCTTTGATTGTTAGTTTTTTTTGCTTCTGCCTATGTGGTGTTGCCTGGTGTGTAGTTCCCTGTGGTCTGTAGGTGGCACTGCCATATCAGGTCAGGGTTGAACCATGGGTGACATTGCTACGCCTTAGGGTGTCCTCTCTCTGCGGTTGTGCGGTGGGCATGGTCGGCCCGCTGTGCATGCTGGGAGAGGGTACATAAGGGGCAGACGCGATCTTTCGAGGTCCTTCCGTCTGTCCATTCCGCTCTGTTTACCAGAGCAGTGCGCTCATCATGGCCCTCCTGGCCAGGGGAGTGCGCACAAGTGTATCAGTCTCAGGCACCTTTAGCCTGGGGCTGCAGCTCTGCAAGTAGGCCCAGCACCTTTGGCTGGGGCCTACCCCCGAAAGAAGAATCCTAGGGTGCCCGGGAGTGGGTGACCCAATCTAGACGAGAGGAAACCAGGGATTTCGGTGAGAGGAGTCGCCGCCTCGGAAGAGGCCTGGTTACCTACTAGAGAGATTCAAACATCCGCCACAGGCCTTGTAACGTGCTTTAATTTGCACCTTGGATCTAGTGTTACAAGCACTGGGAAGTTCGGGACTTGGAACTGTTCCTGATCGTATCCTAAGGAAACTCAAGTAGATGTTCGGGCTCCACACCGGCTGCTAGGGCCGCTCTGATAGGGACTATCCGGGTGAGCTAAACCCACTCGGGATCGAGTGGCGACGATAAGTTGGAAGTCTTGTGGCTGGACCTACCTCCTAACTTTGCTATCTTTTACTCTCATCAACTCTTTCCTGTTCCCTAAGCAAAGAGTTGAAGTGGTGTGGACAGTGGCCTTCTTGGGGAGAAATATAGACTTGTCCCTACACACTGGGGATGAGAACCAATGGAAGGAGGTAACTCGCTGCAGGACCCAAAATTGTGAACACCGCCTGACCTCCGATCCAGAGGATACGGGCTTGTGGCATGGTGTGCCTTACTCTGCAAGTGGAGCCAAGCGGAGAAAAGGGTCTGTGTGCTACACACAAAGAACTGGTGACAAGGTAATCCCAGATAGCAAGGATTACTTGCCACACATTTGTGGCAGTGTTGAATTGTAAGTCTGTCAACTTACTGCACATTTTTACTGGCAACTTTTGCAGGGCACTTAAAGCACAAGTTCTGGTTGACACTTTTCCAGTTTGCAGCAAATTTGCATGGCAAGTCTCTAGCAAGAGCAAAGTTGCAGTGGTGAGTCCACAGAAAGAGCTCTGCAAGTCTACAGCTTGAAAATTCAGCCACAGTGACCCCTGTGGTGGGAGGACTATTGCACAACATAACTGAACCAGAACTTGCAGCAGACTTGCAGAATGTTTGCAAAGAAAATTGATCTGGAGTCATGTAATACAGACTTGCTGCAATCGTGCAACAAACTTGGCAAGTCTAGCAATAGCTTAGCAAGTCATTTTCAAACTTGCAGCACAGTTGCTTGCTATCTGGGATGGGTGGCCAGGGCTCATTTATGCACGTGGGGAGGAAAGGCTGGCATGTATAGTCTGATCCAGTAGAAGACCAACTGTAGCTCAAATTGCTGAAACGGTTAATATCGGTTCTGATAGAAAAGCATCAGAGCACACAGTGCATCGCAGTTTGTTGTGTATGGGGCTACATAGCCGAAAATCGGTCAAGGTGCCCATGCTGACTCATGTTCACAGCCAAAAGCACTCACAATGGACATCCAAAAGGAGCAATGGAAGAAGGCAGCCTGGTCTTCTGAATCATATTTTCTTTTACATTATGTGAATGGCCAGATGCATGTGCATGTCTTGCCTGGAGAAGAGATTGCACCAGGTTGCATTATGGGAAGAAGGCAAACCAGTAGAGGCAGCGTGATGCTGTGGGCAGTGCTCTGCTGGAAAACCTTGGATCCAGACATTCATGTGGATGTTGCTTTGGAATCCATGCCTCGATGGGTCAGGGTGGTTTTGGTGGCACCTACTCAATATTAGGAGGGTGGTGTTATGGCTGATCGGTTTGTAGGCCAAGTCTAAAATACATCTCGTATGGCCATCTTCCAAACAGCTGTTAATGCTGTAAGCGGCCAAATAGCAGATATGTAGAAGTCCATTGTATTACTACATTGGGGCTCCTATATTGAATTTCAAATGTTAATGGTATCGCTATAAATTATACCGCTTTTATGAAGATGGAACGTTGCCATACACTGTACAGTAGGCACAAGGTGTAAGGTACCTATTTCTACTTCTCTACCTCCAAATTTGCTGTGTGATCCCCCAGAAAAAAAAAAAATCCTATGTAAAAACCATCTTTCCGAAAACTCAAGTTTGCATAGCAGTACAGACGACATGGTGAGAGCAGGCGCAGATAGCTTCAGGTGACTGCTGTGCAGTGTATGATTTTAGCTTGTCAGAGAATCAGTTTACTTTAAATAACGATTGTAACTTCAAAGGTGAAAGTGTATGTGGTGCTATAACTTGGGATATCTACTGCTGAGAATAAAATATAAGTGAATGTAGTCTGCTAGAAAGGTAGAAAATTGTGATGGATGTAAGGTAATGTTTGTTGTCTAGGTTTCTCTGTCTCCTGGGGTCCTTTGACTGTTCTGTCTACCTTAGGCCTCAGTCTTTCTTCTAATACTACTGCTAACATGGCATTTATAGAGAAACTATAATAGTTTTAGGTCAACCTTTACATTGTTTTTAATGTATACATTGTTAAATTTAAAAGGTAACTCTACTTTCGTAGGGAAAAAAAAAATAGAGCATATGTATACTTGTGACACAAGTCATTTTGTAATTGGATGTTATTAAAAATTACCTTTCCTTTTCCTTCAAAGTCCAGAATTTAGAAAGCCTGCCAGAGCTTTCAGAAAAAATGGGGCAGTGAGCTGAAATTACACTCTGTAGTGAGGAGAGCTCTGAGAGTTGATTGGAGGGAAGAGACCCATCCCTCTTTACACAACACCTGGGAACAGAGTTAAAGAAGTTGTAAAGGCAGAAGGTTTTTTATCTTAATGCATTCTATGCATTAAGATAAAAAACCTGTGTACAGCAGCCTCCTCAGTAGGGTTGCCATATCATCCCTTTAATCTAGGACACACATTAATTACACAGGTTCTGTGGCTGATCAAGGTGGTAATTAAACTCACTTGGTGCCTTATCTGCATTAAATCAGCCTCAGAACCTGTGTAATTCATATGTGTCCTGGATTAAAGGGATGATGTGGCAACCATACTCTCCAGCACCCCCCAATTACATACCTGAGCTCCTTCTCTCTCCATTGATGTCCACAATCCCCTCAGCCACCCAGGACACTCCTCCTGATTGGCTTAGACAGAGCAGCGGCGCCATTGGCTCACGCAGCTGTCAATCAAAGTCGGTCAGCCAATCAGGGAAGAGAGGGGGCGGGGTCAGGTTGGGGCCCTGTGTCTGAATGCATACACAGAGCTCTGACTCTGTTCGGGTGCCCCCATAGCAAGCTGCTTGCTGTGGGGGCACTCAAAGGAGGGAGGGTCTAGGACCCGAGAAGAGGAGGATCCGGGCTACCCTGTGCACAGAAGAGGTAAGTATAACACAACTTTTACCCTGGATGTCACAAAAGCTACCCAGAATTCTTTAGCAAAAAATAAACAACATAGAGGTGACATACCATCTGGTATAAAGTAGGACACCATATGTCCTGCTGTCATCCTTTCCAGTAAACTCACTCCCTTGTTGTGTGGCAGCAAATAGATCTGGAGTGTCTGCTCCAATGCTTCCTCTGCTGAGATGTTTCTCCATCATTTCACAGCCCAGTGGCCATGTGATAGGAGGAAGCTGTAGATGTGATAGATGCCATGAACTGTCTGACTGATTGTCCTCTTTTCAGTACAATCTTCTGCCATCAGCCACCTATGTAAACGGACAATGCTACACTTCTGACAGCCAGCAAATCAGTAGGATGTGGCGCTCAAGGGTTAAAAACTGTCTGTCCAGCCAGTGTATGCAATGTGTGCAATCACCAGAACGCTGAAGGCATTTTGAAATTTACGGCCTTTTTCTTGATGGCTTTCTATCTCCTCCCATTCTTTATAGGACTGCTCTAACGAGCATGCTGTTTGCACTAAACAAAATTCATACAGAAGACTTGTCGCTAAGAAAACCAAGCAACTCCTTAAATGCTTGGGTGATTTGATTGAGCCGAGTCCTGGCCTGCATAGCTGTTTAGGCAAGAGTAGGGCTTGAGTGGTGGGGATTCTAGCAGTTAAAGTGAAGTAAAAGCTACATGCCAATGATGCACCCAGGTGGTGGACACCTTGCAGTGACTGCAAATACTTTAATTTATCCTTAACGTCTAGCTCTCGACATTTAGCAGTATCCTGGAAGACCCTCAACGGCAAAAAAAAGTCTCACTTTGAACAGTTTACTGGCAGAAGTAGAGTTTGTTTAGATCTTGCTTAGAGCAGAAGCAAAGATCTGTGTATATAGGGGTCTCCAAACCTTCTAAACAAAGGGCAAGTTTATTGTCCTTCAGAATTTAGCGGGCCGGACTGTGGCCAGAAAGAGTGGACATTTTTCTAGCATCAGTTGGAGTGAACATTGCCGCATTTGGTACTAGGAGGAGGAATAGTGCCCTACTGTTGGTGTCAATGAGAAAAATGCCTCTCCATTGTTGATGTCCATTGGCCTATCAATGGGAGGAATGTGCCCCAAGGGCCGGATAATGGCAAGCAAAGGGGTGCATCCTTCCCCCCGGGCCACAGTTTGGAGACCAATGCTGTATATAAATTAGTAACTAATGAATCTAAAAGCATACTGTATCTCTGTGGTAACAATGGCTACACACCTCTATGGTTAAAAATGATGATGGATATGATATGGAAAAACCAAACTTGACTATAGACGTTGACTATGCGTTTTTGAGGAAAACTCCCCATTTATTTGGGATGATATGGAGAACTGTAAGCTTTACTGAATTGGTATATTATTCAGGACCAATGCTATTACAGACTGTGAATTATGCACATTGTTTGTAAGGACCGGGAGAGCCTTTAGTAACCTTTTAAAAATGGTCGGCTTTGATTTTCAGGTATAAGGGTTTTGCATGGTGGGGCTTAAAGGAAAAGTAGGGCCAAAGCTCTTTTGGCCCTACTTTTCCTGGGAATCAAAGGAGTGCCCTTTGTTCTGCACCCCTGTGGCCCGTATTCATCCAACATAGGGCTAAAACCCACTATCAGCCGGTCTAGACTCTGGAGAGATCCCTACTTTAATGTCGGGATCCACCCAGATGCCTGGGCCTTCAGCTGGTTCAGCCTCTCAGGGTGCTGCTGAGAACCTGAGCCAGCTTTTTCTGCCCCCTTCCCAGCCCAGCGCTCCAGTGAGCGGTAGAGGGGCAGAGCAGAGAGTCTTTCAGTCACCGGCTCTCTGCTCACTGAAGAACTGAGCGATCAGTAGTCTTTGATCGCTCAGTTCTTGGTGTCGAAGTGGCGGGGGACAGATGCTGGACGTGGGTGAGTATGAATGTATTTTTTTTTTTCATTCTGAACTTCTCTTTAACTTTGATTTAGATACACAAAGACACAACCTTGTATGTAGCTAACAGCTCGGTTCAGGTGGCTCTTCAATCACACAAAACATTTTTTAATAAAGAAAGTACTTACTATTTTGGTGACTGCCTAGTTGCCTTTTTTTATAGCTTCACTTTTAGCAAAGGGCTCACATTAAAATTGGAAAGAAAACTGAATCAAGAGTTGAATTATTTTATTTTCCCATAGCATGATATGAAACCTAATAGGTTCTTATGGTCATCCGTTCCTCTTTGCCTAAGTTTTGATGAGTCATATTGTTTCATTTTACAGATGGGTCCTTGTTGGTTGCTATAGGCAGCATCTTTTTCTCCAGTTTTCATAAGTCAGTCCTAATGCCAAGTATATAGAAAGTCATTTTTTACTCTCTGCTCTGTGTTTAAAAGAGCTGAAGAAACCTTTCAAATGCTTGTATCCTTACGTCTATGTTTTTAGTTTAAAGTGTTTTTCCACATTCGCAGCCAAAATGGGTTGACATTTACATTATAGTTGTTGCATGTCCCCATTCACTTAGCATAACTTAAAAAAAAAAAAAATTGCAGCTTACCTTTTTTGATGCTATATTCTTGACTTTCCAGTAAGGAAAATCCTAGGTAGTGCTTTGTGTTTAGGAGAGGTCTGGCCAGCTGTGTTTTTCCATAATTAGCCCTGTCTCTACTGTACTGGCAGATCTTCATTAATAATTGAACTAAATTGGAATGCTCACTGTCCTAACAAACAGTTAAAGGTGTAGAGGCTGGGCTTCCTGCATTGTATGTTAATGAGGACAGACTTGGGACTGGCTCACCCTAACATTGTTCAAAAAGCCTTGAGGTCAGCCATGACACCTCCTCCTGAGAAATCTCTAAAGCCTGGTACACATCAGTAATTTTTTTCGTTCAACCTGACAGCTCCAGTCTGAGCCGCTGTACTAACAATCTGACGTTAGTGCAGCGATCTCCTCTGCTGTTCTTTTGTGTTTTTACAGGGGGGCGACCCCCTGCCAAGAACACTCCGCTGATCGGGCTTCTGTCGGACTGGTTGCCATTGGCCGGTTTTTATTGATCAGACCAATGTCGCCCGAAATTTGGCCCATGTGTACTAGGCTTAAAAGGTCAGAAATATTTTTAATAACATTTAGGCATGCTATGTAAATGGGAACACATAACAAACATATAGCGGGCCACAGAAAGAGGATAGGAGAAAAAACCAGCCACCGCACAACATACAAGTCTGGCATGTAATAGGTTATAACAGCCTCAGTCTAACTCCATCCAGACCACGCCCCCAGCATGTTTCAACCCACCCACGGGAACCTCCATGACTAAGATCCATAGGCGAAACATGCCAGGTGTGTGGCCTAGATGGTGTTGGGCTGAGGCTGTTATTACCTATTACATGCATGGTGTGCGGTGACTGAAATTGTTTTTCCTCTCCTCGTTCTATGGATTACATGGAGTTGGGGCGGACTCCTAGCCTGACCTACACCCTAAGTGGAATGCTCCAAATGGGGAACATAGATGCTGAAGCAGAGACTCTAAAGTCTGCTTCGGTTCACAAACATAAGCTCTGAAGAAGAGAAATGTATCGAAACGCGTAAGCTTATGCTTCTACAGCAGGGGTAGGCAACCTGGGCCCTCCATCTGTTCTGAAACTTCAAGTCCTATGAGACATTGCAAGACAGCGACAATCAGGCATGACTCCTTGAGGCAGAGGCATGATGGGATTTGTAGTTTCACCCCAACTGGAGGGCCCAGGTTGCCTACCCCTGCTCCACAGGGACAGTCCCATGTGATGTGGACAGTTTTATGGACCCAAGTGGAGGAATATTAAGATATGCTTTTGTTCAAGTCTTTTTTTGTGAGTATATTACCTATCTTTGTATACTAATAAAGCCTTTGCTTAGGCATAATGCGCTAGGCCTACGCGCCTTCTGTCTTTTTCATGTTCCAGAGCTAGCCTGACCTGCACCCTTACACCCCTTTCACACTGAGGCGTATTTCAGGCGTTTAAAAAATGCCTGAAATACTCCTGCCCCAGCATTCTCAATGTGAAAGCCCGAGAGCTTTCACACTGATGCGATGCGCTGGCAGGAGAAAAAAAAATCTCCTGCAAGGCGCATATTTGGAGCGGTGAAGGAACGGTGTGTATACCGCTCCTTTACCGCTCCTTCCCATTGAAATCAATGGGAACCCGGGGTAATACCGCCCGCAAACCGCTGCTGTAGCTGCGGTTTGCGGGCGGTATTAACCCTTTTTCGGCCGCTAGCGGGAGTTAAAACCGCACCGCTAGCGGCCGAATATCGCGGTAAATACGAAGGTATAGCAGCGCTGAAAATCGCGCCGCTATACCGCCACCGCACATGCCCGCCCCAGTGTGAAAGGGGCCTAAGTTGAATACTCCGAATGGGGAACATAGACACTGAAGCGGGAACCCTAAAGTCGGTTTAGGTTCACAAACATATAGTAGCGGTTTCTCAAAATTTACTGCAAAAGTGGAGATATACTTTAGGGATCGATAACACTAAGTTATAAGATAGAGATTATCTATTGACCACATTCAATCGGGTTTTATTTTCAATAAAAATTGATTGCAATTATTTATTACATGCCATACATTCATTTGTTAACCACACCTTACCCTGTATTGTAGTCTTCTGTAATTCTTTGCATTGCCATATCCAGTCAGGATTTGCTGCACTGTATAGTGCTGCCAGTCTAGCACTGGAAGCTTGTTGACAGGAGGAGAGAGCACATGAAATGACCTCAGCATTATGCTCCTTCGTTGTCCAATCTTGGGGTAAAGCTGTTTACCAAGCTGTATTGTTTAATTACAGTGAAGAAAAGGGATGTCACTGACTTTGCTATGCTGTCTGGCAATGAACACCCAAGACTAAACAGACTGAACAGAATTACAAATACTTTAACAGGTGAGACAATTCCCATATATGTACTTCAACTATTAATTTAGTTGTATACCTAGCACATCATTATTATATACACACCAGGAGATATTGCACAATCTCATTGCCAGTGTTCTGAGCATTGCCTACCCTACCAGTTATTGTTATATTTGTTTCTCTTTTTCGGGATTGTACCCTCGTTTTATTGCTTATGAATGAGAGCTGGCTGCACCCTCGGTATGGCCATCCAACCATTATGCTGAATCTGAATTTTTCCATCTTTTCAGTAAATAACACATTAAATGTTGTTTATGCTAAAATATTTCAATGCTGAGAGGAATTCTTTATTTCTTATTATCCCATGCTGTGAAAATAAGAGGTAAAAATAAAGCATGAGGAGGGAGAGGGCGTCCTTTGCGCACAGCTTAGGACACATTAAGTTTTAACATATCGTTTTTATTTCCCAATTCTTATTTAGCTTAATGGTACGGAATTCCTGCAGTTTAATGTGAGAATCAGAAGAAGAAATCAAGACACCAGAAAAATGATGTTGAAAATTCCCCAGGATATGCATTAAAGATGAATTCCAGGCATGGTATATTTTTACATAGGTGCATTGGCCCATCTTGGGCAGTGTATCTATGTATATAGGGGCAGGGGGGGGAAGAGATGTGCCAAGCCACTTCTAGTACAGGATCGTTTATTTAACAAAGTGCAAAAAATATAAAATAAAGAATGCACTCACATGGTGCTCAATGACTAAGACTTGTTAGGGGAACAGTGTAGGAATGAGGGAGCCTTGGATTTCAGCAGCGGGCGTTGTGTGGAAGCTGAAGCTGCGAGGCACAGACTCGGGGAGATGCCGGCATGATCTCTCATTATGGGAGTATTCCGGAGCTGTTAGACCTTGGTGCCGCCTACCACTGTGCTGGCCAATCGGACTGCGTTTCAGAGGCAAGGCCACGCCTCCTTCACCAGCCTACTATGTGACACTGACCTCTGGTGTAAAAAGGATTCGTTATTAACCCCGCCGTCGCCGGAAATGCAAAGCATTCTCTGAATGGTGCCAGTGCCGAGTGGCCAGCCTCCTGTGTTCATAATGCATCAGGCTGCCCACTCAGTATGGGACCTGGAGGCAAGTGGAGATCACTGGAGTAGCGGTGTCTGCTTTAGGCTGGGTTCACACCAATGCGAATTGGATGCGGGTTTCTCCACATTCAATTTGCATGATAGGAGATTGTGACCGTCTCTCTACGGAGATGGTTCACATATCTCCATTGTGGCTGTGGAGCGGCTTGCACAGGAGTGCTGTGCGTCTTTGGCTCTGTTACAGGGCCAAATTCAGGCAAAAATTCAGCCCTGATTCGTTCGGACCCCAACTGCGAGCCGCATCCATCGGAGGGGTGAACCCAGCTTCAGTGATTTCCAGCTTCCAGGGGCATCTACCAGGTATGGTATATACATAATTACATTGGTCCAAGCTGGATCAATGTAACTATATAAAAATATTGTATACAATGCCTGGAATAAACCTTTTCACTTACACTGTATTGTCAAAAGTATTGGGACACCTGCCTTTAAACGCACATCCCAGTCTTAGTCCGTAGGGTTCAATATTGAGTTGGCCCACCCTTAGCAGCTATAACAGCTTCAACTCTTCTGGGAAGGCTGTCCACAAGGTTTAGGAGTGTGTCTATTCCTCCATAATTCTGAGGAATAGACACATTTGTGAGGTCAGGCACTGATGTAGAAGAGAAGGCCTGGCTCATAGTCTCCGCTCTAATTCATCCCAAAGTTGTTCTATCAGGTTGAGGTCGGGCCAGTCAAGTTTTTCCACCCCACACTCGCTTTATGGACCTTGTTTTGTGCACTGGTCCAAATCTTTTGGTGGAGGGGGGATTATGGTGTGGGGTTGTTTTTCAGGGGTTGGGCTTGGCCCCTTAGTTCCAGTGAAGGGAACTCTAAGGTGTCAGCATACCAAGACATTTTGGACAATTTCATACTCCCAAATTTGTGGGAACAGTTTGGGGATGGCCCCTTCCTGTTCCAACACGACTGCACACCAGTGTACAAACAAAGTCCATAAAGACATGGATGAGCGAGTTTGAGGTGGAGGAACTTGACTGGCCTCAACCCAATAGAACATCTTTGGGATGAATTAGAGTGGAGACTGTGAGCCAGGCCTTTTCATCCAACATCAGTGCCTGACCTCACAAATGCATTTCTGGAAGAATGGTCAAACGTTCCCATAAACACACTTGTAGACAGTACTTCCCAGAAGAGTTGAAGCTGTTATAGCTGCAAAGAGTGGGCAAACTCAATATTGAGCCCTACAGACTAAGACTGGGACACCATTAAAGTTCATGTGGGCGTGTAAAGGCAGGAAGATGATACAATCCTGTTAGTCTGCTCCCTATTTCAAAAGAAGCAGTTTAGAGGAGGGATTGTTGCAGAGACTTTAGTTGGCATCGTGATGTACCCACATGGCACTGAGAGGAGCTAAACACGTAGCATAATATTTCCTTTTGGCACATCTACTGTTACTCCGTGTTTATGGACAGAAGAACAGACACTGTTGCCACCACAGAGTTGCACCTCCTGAGCTGTGGTGGCACCAGAATCTCTGCTTTTCTGATGTGGTGCCACCAGGCCATAAAAATTATCGATCACATTGATGTACATAGCTCTGTAGCCAGGATTTTTGATATATCATGCACTAAATTCCACAGCCAATTAGTGGTAAGGATTGCTACAGATGAAAAAATATTGCTTACACTGTTTGAGCATTGTCAGCGTAATAAAATACTTTACAGATATCGACAACTTTATGCCTTGAAGGGTTTGTAACATTTTTATTACAAAGTACATTGATGTAACAAAGTGGCCTGGGACCTTTAATAACTAATCATTTTTTGATAAACCTGACTTTAAAATGGGAGTTTGAATCTGATTGGCTGCTTTCTGTATGAACTCTCTCCATCTATTTTTATACAAACACCCAGTATTATTACAAGTGGGAATGTGTGCCAATCCAGTAAGGGCATTCTTTTTTTCTTTAAAATATTTTTCTCTTATACCCCCATTTTCTTCTACCGGCAGCATAAAAGTAGTTAAAGGCCACCTCCACTGTTTCTTTTTTACGTAGAATGCCAACCCACCTCCAAAGTCTCAAAGATATACTCAGCTTCTTAATACTCCAGTGCTTCACTCCACGTCCCCCTCCACTCATGGCTGCCAAACCTCTTCTAACATTCAACTCAGTTCATGTGACCCAAGGGCTTCAAGTATGCTTCTCCTGGGAGTGGCTCACCAATCTCCTAGCTCCCAGAATGATGCAGAGAACAGTGCCCATATGACTGTTCTCTGCATTATTGAGCACTACCCTCGCACAACGAAGGAAACCCCAGAACATCACATGTCCAGAATGGGGGGCAGCCCAAAAATGGAATGAAGGGGTGTTGCTCTGGGGGGGGGGGGGGATCTGGGTCCTGTCAACCAGCATTTGGGCCTTAAAATAAGCCTGTATTGAGCAAAACCTATAGGTTGTCATTGTTGACCTCCTAACAGAAGGAAAGTTCAGAACGAACCTTAGAAAGTATTATTTTATTGAAAGGGTAGCTAATGCTTATAACAGACTTCCAGCAGTAAGCCAACACTTAGTGAATTTAAACATTCTTGGCATAAACATAGATCTATAAATCCAAAATGGACAGACTCAATAGATCACTTTGGGGGAGATTTACTAAAACTGGTGCACTCAGAATCTGTTGCTGCTGTGCATGGTAGCCAATCAGCTTCTAACTTCAGCTTGTTCAGTTAAGCTTTGACAATAAAACCTGGAAGCTGATTGGTTTCTATGCATAGCTGCACCAGATTTTGCACCATGCAGTTTTAGTAAATTAACCTTCTAATGCTGCGTACACACGTTCGGAAATTCCGACAAGAAAACCGTGGATTTTTTTCGTCGGAATGTTGGCTCAAACTTGTGTTGCATACACACGGTCACAGAAATCTTGACGGAAATTCCGACCGTCAAGAACGCGGTGACGTACAAGGCGTACGACGAGCCGAGATCAATGAAGTTCAATAGGCAGTTCGGCTCTTCTGCTTGATTCTGAGCATGCGTGTTTTTTTGCGCGTCGGAATTGCATACAGACGAGCGGAATTTCCGTCAAGAACTTTTCTTGATGGAAAATTTGAGAACCAGCTCTCAAATTTTTGTGCGCTGAAATTCCAACAGGAAAAGTCCGATGGAGCATACACACGGTCGGAATTTCCAACCAAAAGCTCACATCGAACTTTTCTTGTCGGAATTTCCGATCGTGTGTACGCGGCATTAGGCTTTTTCTCCCTTTGCTATTCTATGTTTCTATGTTTCTGTTAAGGAAAGGCGGCAGAGTCAGGTTGGTTTGTGAAGATTAATGGCCAACCTGACACGGACCTTAAAAATGTACTTTAGTTTCAGCCAAAAATCCACTCTGGATTGTAGAGGTGTTATTATGAACAATGAATTATAATCCATGGTTTTATGCTCTCACCTACCCACAGTCGCTGTATATCCTGCCAGTGCCTTCTCTAAATCCATTCTGTTAGACCACTGTAAAGGATGAGACCTATAGCCATTGTCAGATGCCTTATATTCACATTGTATGGTTAAACTGCTCACTCTCATTTATGCACTTGGTAGCGATGGTAAAAAATTATAGCAAGACTGTTTTATGTAACGGACGTCTTGCTGCTTCTCCGCAAGCCTTTCAGCCGGAGAATTCAATGAAGCCTCTGAAGGGAAAAAATATCTATTGAAATGCCGTTTTGTGGACCCAAAACCTCATTGATTTTACTTGCTGGACGCCGGCGCTCAAACTGGAATCTATTTCAGCTAATTTGAAAAGCGCAGTTCTGAGGACGCCATTGTATCCCTTGTATAATCTTTGGCATTATCCTTTGCACTGCCATGTTTTCTAAATCTAATTGTCATGCTCGATTCTCTGGCCCTTGAATGCCTTCAGACCATTAGGAACAAGAACAAAATGGCTTCTCTTCAGTGAGCAAGAAAGCCTCGCAAGACATCAGTAACAATCTTAGCCTCTAGCATACCAGCCAATTTAAGAAAATGTGCTGTTTATTTACAGTATTAAGAGTTACAGTAGATATAGCACTTGGTTAGTTGGTTTTAAAAAGTCCCATAAGAAAAAAACAACTATACAACAAACACAATAGAGGTTGCTGTAGCTGCTTAAAACGTTGCGGTGAAAAGTTCTGTCTTTCCCTTGTCTCTTCTTTGTATCTGCTACCATATAGATTTCTGCTTCTTAGTTTCCCAATACCTACTGGCTTTCTGTTAAGAACTGTTGACATTGTGTTACCATAGCAACACATACTGTAGGCAATTATAGGTAATGGTTAGCCCATTTAGCTAGGTATGACATCCCATTTAAAGTGATTGTAAGGCCTCATGCCCACGGACGTTTTTACAGCCGCGTTTTTAAGCGTTTTTTACAGCTTAAAAACGCCTGTCCATGTTAGTCTATAGCTTCATGCCCACCTAGACGTTTTTGAGCTGCAAACAGCATAGACGTTTTTAAGCTGTAAAAAAAACCCAGGACCAGTGCGTTCCTCAGCGTCGGAGTTAGGCAGAAAAAAACGCGAGCGTCAAAAAACGTGCAAAAACGCGCAAAAACGTGCACTAACGCGCGGTCGCGTTTTTTAGCTCCGACGTTTTGTTTTTTTTAAATTTACAATAACAATGACAGGCGTTTTTAAGCTGTAAAAAACGCAGCTGTTAAAAACGTCTGTGGGCATGAAGCCTAAATGCAATTAAAAAAAAATCTCTATGCTGATGTTTAGGCTTTAGAACTACTTTAAAGCGGAGGTCCAGGCTTTTTATGTTTATTAAAAGTCAGCAGCTACAAAAAGTGTAGCTGCTGACTTTTAATAAACAGATACTTACCTGTTCCATGGTCCAGCGATGCGGCCACCTGGAGCGTCGCTCTTCTCCCCCTCCTCTCCGCCGGCGCCTCCATTGCCACTCTGGGCACCTGGCCGTGACAGCTTTCGGCTTAACGGCCGGGCACGCACTGCGCATGCACGAGTCGCGCTGCGCCATCGGAGTGGACAGGTGATCTTTTGGGACCTGTCACGTGTCCCAGGAGGTCGCCTAGGTGGCCCGTAGGCTGAAAGAGGAAGTGTAACAGGAAGTCCCACTCCTAACGAAGCCCCCACTCCTCCCAAAAAAAAATTACATACCAAATGTGGCATGTAAGGGGGTGAGGAGTGCTAAAAGCGGAATTTTGTATTCAGCTCTGGTTGCAGTACCCTCATGCTTTCTTGCGCTATCCCTTGCATTGATTCTTTTCACCTGCTAGATGTCCTCAGTCCATGTTAAAGGACGCCCCATGGCCTTAACATTAAAGACTGAGAACATCCTATGAGTGCAGACCATCATGGACCAAAGCCCCCACTGCCCTGGCTGTATTTGTGATTCTTTTCTTTTTTTTCTTTTGTATACTTACCTTTTCCAGATGTCTTCAGGCTAGTTGCCTGTGTGCAGAGTCCTCTTACCCTTTGGATCTAGCCACTGCCAGAAAGGATCTAGAGTAGGGGGACCCTGTATGTCACGTGACCAGCCTGAAGACATCTGGAAAAGGTAAGTATAAAAATAAAAAAAAGCGGCCGGGAGTTGAAGCTCTGGAGGTTGCGGGAGGTGTTATCCTAGACTTGGGCTCCAAAGCCTCATACGCATGATGAGGACATCAGATGAATGATCGTCTGATTTTTTATTTTTTTTGCATGCTTGTCTCATATTGATAACCAATAGGTTACTAAAGTTAACGAAAATTCTCGTAAGACATAATACAATTTTAAAAGTGATGTAATGCATTCTTTAATTTCTGAGCATGCATGGTCTTGATCACATGATTCTTTTCGTACAAATACTATACTAATTACACGAAAATAGTTAGTTCTTTTATCATACGAGAAAAATGTTTGTGCTTGTCCCTTCGGATATTTTCGCATGAACGGTCATGATCGGCTTTCGAAAGTGTACTAACGAATAGATTATCGGACGATCGCTCCGAATGTGGTTTTTTTCATCCAATATCCTCATCATGTGTACAGGCCTTAAAGTGGATGTAAACCCTCTCCTATACCCAGTGAAGTAAACAGCCTCAGATGATACACAGAGATGAAAAAAAAATCTTCCTACATACGTTTTTACTTGTATATCTGCTGTCTTTCCCTTTCTACACTCATTGGAAGGTGCAGATCATGTTAGAAATCTGTCTTCCTCTTTCAGCAGTGGGTGTGAAGTTTCTCATGTGTCAGAGAACTTGTCAGACGTGACTCTGCTGATAACAGAGGAACGGAGCACCAGAGAGAAACAACACTTAGAGCTTTGGAGATAGATAAGTAAACACTACATATATACAGTATGAGCTTAGGTCAAATTTAATGAATGGGGTTTACAACCACTTTAAGGCTGATGGGAGCCCTACTATGAGCTTCATCCAGGAGTGTGCTGCAAAGCACAAGTTGTGGTAGCATTGATTTCCTTATTCTTGCTGTACGGTTCTTCAAGGGCTGGTTGCCTGACAACCAATAATGCTGTCAATCACTGAAAAAGCACCAGAAAAGAGGTGTCAGTCTCCAGTGTGATGTACTGAGCATACATGCCAGAGGTAAGTACATTTTACATAATGTGTGATATCAGCAACAATGATGGGGTGGACAGAGAAATACTGTATGAAGGTGCCTGATGCAGAAGAATAATTTTGTATTTTTACTATACAGTATTGTGGTGAAAATATGAATGAGTTAAAAGTCAGAAATTTAACAGCTCCTCATTTTAAAACAATTTTCTGCCTTCTAATTAGACCGGATGTCTTCTTTAACATGATGACAGAGAGGCTATTAAATCCTCATGGCTTTCAAAAAGGAAAACAGTTTTTATCCCTTGAATAATTATACTGTTGTCAAAAAAGAGAGAGCGAGAAAAAGCTTCAGAGCCAACAGAGCTAAGTATTGGCTCTCTATCCAAAACATATTATTTTTAACCACTTACCTTGCCTTTTCTGTAACTTTTTGTTTAAATCAGATTAGTTTGCTGGAAAAGAACCCCCAAACATTATATATATATATATATATTTAGCAGAGACCAGAGAGAATAAAATGGATAAAACTTTTTAATTAATTTTAATGCAAACAAAAACCAACATAGATAACGCAATTTTTTTTGTAACAAATAAAAGATGATGTTATGCTGAATAAATAGATACCCAGCATGTCATGCTTTAAAATTGCACACACTCGTGGAATGGTGGCAAACTACGGTATTTTAATTTTAATTTTTAATTTTAATTAATTAATTAAAAATTGTCATTTTAATATTTTTTACAGGTTACCTGTTTAGAATTGCAGAAGAGGTCTTGTGTTAGATTTATTGCTGCCTTTCTCTAATGTTTGCAGCGATACCTCACCTGTGTGGTTTGAGCACCGTTTACATATGCTTGTGTGACTTGCGTTTGCGTTTACTTCTGCGTGCGAGTACAGAGGGATTTTTTTTTTCCTATTTATTACTTTTTTATTTGTACACTGTCCCTTTTTTTTTTTTTTTTATCACTTATATTCCTATTGCAAGGAACGTAAACATCCCTTGTAATAGAAATAAGGATGACAGGTCCTCTTTATTGAGAGATCTGGGGTCAAAAGGACCCCTAATTCCTCATTTAACTTTAAAAGCAAAAGATCAAGGAAATGTTTTTTTTTTTGTTTTTTTTTTACTTTTGCTTTAAAAAAAAAATTACGATGGCCCGGGGAACCGGAAGTGACACCATGACATTTTTCCAGTCCTCCGAGGGAATAGAGACGAGTGGTGGCCATCTTGGCTTCACTCTTCTCTATACCCAGCTACCACCAGCATCTGATCGCTCCCAGGCTTCACTGATCGGTCAGGTAAGCCCGGGAACGACCGGGAAGCTTATAAAAGCGATCCCGCGGCGATCTGCCCATGGGACCGCTTATATCTGAGAGAGAATCACCTATAATAAAAAAAAAATACAGAGGTTATGACAGCTAGCTGCTGCTATAACCCCAGTATTTAACATCAAACAAATAACTTATTTTTACTATAGGCCGGTCAGCAAGTGGAGAGAAAATGTAGATTGACATTGTTAAAGTATTAACTTTTTTTTGGGGGGGAGGGGGATAAAGTAGGACAGTGGTGGTAAACTGATTTGATTTGGGGGGACTGCAGTGCAGCTCCTGATATTACCAATGGGCCATCCATAGTATTTTTTAGAGACAACATTACAGTCAATAGCTAGAGGCTGAAGGCATGATTCAAGAGATGGCCTGAGATATTTCAGTAGAAGGCCAAAGTCTGTGGGTTTGCTAAAGGAGATAGTCAGAGACTAAATATATTTTACATGAGACTACTAAAGGTCACTGCTATAATATAAGGAACAATACTTGTTTGTGCTCTGAACATAAAATAAGTACGGGTGCCACATTCAATATTGCTTTACGTATGATTGATTAAAAAAGATCTGAGTGGTTGTAAACCCTTACATACTGTATACACAGATGAAACAAATCCTCGTACATACGTTGTACCTGTTTATTTGCAGTCTTCTCCACTCTACATCTGTTCAAGGTCCAGAATTTATAAAACTTGTCTGATTGTTCAGAAAAAAGGGGTGGGGCTGAAATCACACTCTCCAGAGTTCAGTGAGGAGACTTCTGAGAGCTGATTGGCTGGAAGGGAATGGACCACCCCCCCCCCATTTTACACAGCATACAGAAACAGACCTGAGGCTGTCAATTACGGGCTGTTTGCTGAAGCTTCCTCTCCTGTCACCTTTTTTGTCTTGGTGTCAGGAAAACTTGTCACAAGCGAATCATGCTGATAGCAGAGGAACAAAGCAGCAGACAGTGCTCTTAATTAAGACAAGTACACACTGGGGGTTATTTACGAAAGGCAAATCCACTTTGCACTACAAGTGCACTGCAAGTGCACTTGAAAGTGCACTGCATGTGCACTTGGAAGTGCAGTCGCTGTAGATCTGAGGGGGACATACAAGGAAAATTAAAAACAGCATTTTAGCTTGAACATGATTAGGTGATAAAAACAGCAGAGCTTCCCCTTATTTTAGATCTTCCCCTCAGATCTACAACGACTGCACTTCCAAGTGCACTTGTAGTGCAAAGTGGATTTGCCTTTCGTAAATAACCCCCTCTATGTAGAGATATGCTTTGTTCATATTTCATGCCCTATGCCGCGTACACACGACCATTTTTAATGACGAGAAAAATGATTTTTTTTTAACCACTTAAGCCCCGGACCATTTCGGGCCATTAGGACCAGGCCTGTTTTTGGGATTCGGCACTGCGCTGCTTTAACTGTAAATTGTGCGGACATGCAATGTTGTACCCAAATGAAATTTGCGTCCTTTTCTTCCCACAAATAGAGCTTTCTTTTAATGGTATTTGATTGCCTCTGCGATTTTTATTTTTTGCGATATAAACAGAAAAAGACCGAAAATTTTGAAAAAAAAAGATATTTTCTACTTTTTGTTATAAGAAAAATCTAATAAACTCAATTTTAGTCATACATTTAGGCCAAAATGTATTCAGCCACATGTCTTTAGTAAAAAAAATGTCAATAAGCGTATATTTATTGGTTTGCGCAAAAGTTATAGCGTTTACAAACTAGGGTACATTTTCTGAAATTTACACAGCTTTAAATTTATGGCTGCCTATCTAATTTCTTGAGGTGCTAAAATGGCAGGGCAGTACAAAACCCCCCCAAATGACCCCATTTTGGAAAGTAGACACCCGAAGGAAATTGCTGAGAGGCATGTTGAGCCCATTGAATATTTTTTTTTTTTGTCCCAAGTGATTGAATAATGACAAAAAAAAAATAAAAAATTACAAAAAGTTGTCACTAAATGATATGTTGCTCACACATGCCATGGTTATATGTGGAATTGCACCCCAAAATACATTCTGCTGCTTCTCCTGAGTATGGGGATACCACATGTGTGGGACTTTTTAGGAGCCTAGCCGCGTACGGGACCCCAAAAACCAAGCACCGCCTTCAGGATTTCTAGGCACAAATTTTTGATTTCACTCCTCACTACCTATCACAGTTTCGAAGGCCATAAAATGCCAAAATAGCACAAAACCCCCCCCAAATGACCCCATTTTGGAAAGTAGACACCCCAAGCTATTTGCTGAGAGGCATGTTGAGTCCATGGAATATTTTATATTTTGCCACAGGTTGCGGGAATATGACAAACTTTTTTTTTTTTGCACAAAGTTGTCACTAAATGATATATTGCTCACACATGCCATGGGCATATGTGAAATTACACCCCAAAATACATTCTGCTGCTTCTCCTGAGTACAGGGATACCACATGTGTGGGACTTTTTGGGAGCCTAGCCGCGTACGGGACCCCAAAAACCAAGCACCGCCTTCAAGGTTTCTAAGGGCATAAATTTTTGATTTCGCTCCTCACTACCTATCACAGTTTTGAAGGCCATAAAATGCCAAGATGGCACAAACCCCCCCAAATGACCCCATTTTGGAAAGTAGACACCCCAAGCTATTTGCTGAGAGGCATGTTGAGCCCATTGAATATTTTTTTTTTTGTCCCAAATGATTGAATAATGACAAAAAGAAAAAAAAAAAATGTACAAAAAGTTGTCACTAAATGATATATTGCTCACACATGCCATGGTTATATGTGGAATTGCACCCCAAAATACATTCTGCTGCTTCTCCTGAGTACGGGGATACCACATGTGTGGGACTTTTTGGGAGCCTAGCCGCGTACGGGACCCCAAAAACCAAGCACCGCCTTCAAGGTTTCTAAGGGCATAAATTTTTGATTTCACTCCTCACTACCTATCACAGTTTTGAAGGCCATAAAATGTCAAAATAGCCCAAAACCCCCACAAATGACCCCATTTTGGAAAGTAGACACCCCAAGCTATTTGCTGAGAGGCATGGTGAGTATTTTACAGCTCTCATTTGTTTTTGAAAATTAAGAAAGACATTTTTTTTTCTTTTTTTTTTTCTTTTTTTACATTTTCAAAACTTTGTGACAAAAAGCGAGATCTGCAAAATACTCAACATACCTCTCAGCAAATAGCTTGGGGTGTCTACTTTCCAAAATGGGGTCATTTGGGGGGGTTTTGTGCCATCTGGGCATTCCATGGCCTCCGAAACTGTGATAGGCAGTGAGGAGTGAAATCAAAAATTTACACCCATAGAAATCCTGAAGGCGGTGCTTGGTTTTTGGGGTCCCGTACGCGACTAGGCTCCCAAAAAGTCCCACACATGTGGTATCCCCGTACTCAGGAGAAGCAACAGAATGTATTTTGGGGTGTAATTCCACATATGCCCATGGCATGTTTGAGCAATATATCATTTAGTGACAACTTTTTGTAATTTATTTTTTTTTTTTTGGTCATTATTCAATCACTTGGGACAAAAAAAAAAATATTCAATGGGCTCAACATGCCTCTCAGCAAATAGCTTGAGGTGTCTACTTTACAAAATGGGGTCATTTGGGGGGGTTTTGAACTGTCCTGGCATTTTATGCACAACATTAGGAAGCTTATGTCACACATCATCCACTCTTCTAACCACTTGAAGACAAAGCCCTTTCTGACACTTTTTGTTTACATGAAAAAAAATTTTTTTTTGCAAGAAAATTATGTTGAACCCCCAAACATTATATATTTTTTTAAAGCAAAGGCCCTACAGATTAAAATAGTGGGTGTTGCATTTTTTTTTCCACACAGTATTTGCGCAGCGATTTTTCAAACACATTTTTTGGGGGAAAAACACACTTTTTTTATTTTTAATGCACTAAAAAACACTATATTGCCCAAATGTTTGATGAAATAAAAAAGATGATCATAGGCCGAGTACATGGATACCAAACACGACATGCTTTAAAATTGCGCACAAACGCGCAGCGGCGACAAACTACATTCATTTTTAAAAGCATTTAAAAGCCTTTACAGGTTACCACGTTAGATTTACAGAGGAGGTCTACTGCTAAAATGACTGCCCTCGATCTGACCTTCGCGGTGATACCTCACATGCATGATGCAATTGCTGTTTACATATGACGCTAGACCGACGCTTGCGTTCGCCTTTGCGCAAGAGCAGGGGGGGACAGCGGTGCTTTTTTTTTAATTATTTATTTGGCTTTTTTATTTTATTTTTAAACTGTGCCTTCCATATTTTATTTTTTTACCATTTTTATCGTTATCTCAGGGAATGTAAATATCCCCTATGATAGCAATAAGTAGTGACAGGTACTCTTTTTTTGAAAAAAATTGGGGGGTTAGACCCTAGATCTTTCCTCTGCCCTCAAAGCATCTGACCACACCAAGATCGGTGTGATAAAATGCTTTCCCAATTTCCCAATGGCGCTTTTTATATCCGGGGGGGGGGGACATTCCCTCCCACTGCTTGTAAAAGCAGTCTAGAGGCTAATTATCTGCTAGAATTGCTTTTACATGAAAGCCGGCTGCTGGCTGAAAAGAATGATACCAAGATGATACCTAAACCCGCAGGCATCATTCTGGTATAAACATTCAAAGTCCAGCAACATACCAGTACGTTGCTGGTCCTTGTTGGACATGTATTGTAATCTTTTTTTTCATACAGCCTATTGGCTGAACGAAAAAAAGAGATTGATTGGTGGGTATGCCCACCATTAGAATACCTCCCTTCATCCACCCACTTCTAATGATGGGCATATATGCCGAAGCATGGGGGCATCCTCCCGCAAAAAAGTTATGCCGCGTACACACGGTCAAGCCTTCGTCGGAATTTCGACCGTATGTACGCGGCATAAAAGGTTATGCCGCGTACACACATGGTCGGACTTTTCCACGGGCAAGCCTCCGTTGGAATTTCGACCGTATATACGCGGCATTAGGAGCAAAATCGCTCCTCCGCCCCTGCTGCCCCCATGCTTCGGCATATATGCTCTTTTTTTTAACTGTGGTGGTGAAATCACCTCCTACAGCGTTGGAGTCACGGCTTTATGTATCGTGGGAGCAAACGCTGTTGCTGTCAAGATAAATAAATCCGCGATGCAACTGAATGGCGTACCTGCTAAGCAAATGGTGGTTAACATTAAAACAAAGTAACATTACAGTACAACAGTAAGACCTTACCATACCATACCTGCAAAGCAAATACCAAAACAAAACCTAGTAAAAAATAAAAAAATGTTTTAACGCAACCTGTGCCTAAAATATATATATGCCGAAGCATGGGGGCATCCTCCCGCAAAAAAGTTATGCCGCGTACACACGGTCGGAATTTTCCACGGGCAGGCCTCCGTCGGAATTTCGACCGTATGTACGCGGCATTAGGAGCAAAATCGCTCCTCCGCCCCTGCTGCCCCCATGCTTCGGCATATATGCTCTTTTTTTTAACTGTGGTGTCACGGCTTTATGTATCGTGGGAGCAAACGCTGTTGCTGTCAAGATAAATAATTCCGCGCTGCAGTTGAATGGCGCACCTGAAAACAAAAAATTACATACCTGAAAAGCAAGCATGATAAAACATTGCAGAATAGAATACAGTAAAAAAGAGCAGAACAATAGAGAGAAAATAGAGAGAGAGAGAACAATAAAACGACAACTATTTTTGGTTTTTTTATTTTATATTTTTTTTGTGTTTTGTTTTTTACGTTTTTTTTTTCTTTTTTACACTTTTTTTGTAACTTTACAACTGTAATGGTTCGGGTCTCTCAAAATGTAATGGCATCTTGGGAGACCCTGTGTAAGTGTGTCCTTGTCTGTGAAATGCTGTACCCTACGCTAAAACTTCACTTTTGAGTGGTAGCGTTCAAAACATTCACCTTGGACTGGTTGATATTGATGGTTGCTATGGACTGGTTGCTATGGACGGTTGCTATGGACAGTTGCTATGGACGGTTGCTATGGATTGGTTGTTATGGATGGTTGCTATGGATTGGTTGCCATGGACAGTTGCTATGGACTGGATGCTATGGATAGTTGCTATGGATGGTTGCTATGGACAGTTGCTATGGACGGTTGCTATGGACTGGTTGCAATGGATGGTTGCTATGGACAGTTGCTATAGACTGGTTGCTATGGATGGTTGCTATGGACGGTTGCTATGGACTGGTTGCTATGGACGTTTGCTATGGACTGGTTGATATGGATCAGGCCTGTCTCTGCGAACGCTGCAGTTATGTGTGTTGTGTTTGGTAAGTGACAGTGATCGATCGATACTGCACTTGGGTGGGCTGGGCTGGGCTGGGCGGAGGGGCTAAACGCAGGCGCTAGCAGGTATCTGGGCTGATCCCGCTAACAATGCATTTTTGGGAACCCTAAACCGCTGGGGATGCTAGTATAGATCTGATCAGATACTATACCACTAAGGGGGGTGTATGCTTTGCGCGTGGGTGTTAGCGTTACTGGCACTAACCTAACACTGCCTGGGGCGACGCAGACCCTCTCTGGCGCTAAAACCTAATTGATCTCACCCGCCGGGCGATCAGGGGGGTTAAACCTTTATTGGGTTATATACGGCGGGTGCCCTGATGCTATAAAAAGCAAACTAATCAACCAGCGTCACCCGTAACCTTTATATGGTGATCACTGGTGAAAGGGTTAACTAGGGGCAATCAGGGGGTTAAAACCTTTATTAGGTTAAATATGGGGGTACCTGACACTATATAAAAACCTGACGGGTAACCTAAATAACTAAATAACTTACTGGCTAACCAGTGACACCAGTGACGCGTATACGGCGATCACTGGTGAAAGGGTTAACTCTAGGGGCAATCAGGGGGTTAAAATAATATATGGGGGTACCTGACACTAATAAAAACCTGCGGCGAACCTAAAAAAAAATAACTAATAATCTAAAACACCAGCGACACAAATACAGCGATCGGAAAAACAATCGCTTAGTGACGCTGAAGTTAGGGGGTGAAAGGGTTACCTGGGGGGTGATCAAGGGGTTAAACCTTTATTAGGGGGGGGGGGTTAGGGGGCTACCCTGGACCTAAAGGGGCCTAATCCTAACTGCCCTGCAACTTTTTACAATCACAGATGACACTAAATGCAGTGATCAGTAAAATAAATGATCACTGCAATCAGTGACACTGTGATTGGGGGCTTTGGGGTGACCTGGGGGGTGATCTGGGGGTGACTGGGGGGTGATTTGTGTGCCTATGTGTACCTACGTGTCAGTGGACTGTTGGTGCACTAACCTGCTTCCTCTCTGCTCGGCGCCAGGAACGAAAAGACCGCAGCGAGGGAGATGACATCACTTCCTCCAGCCTTGTTTACATCACATGGCGGAGGAAGCATTTTCATTGGCCGGGAGCGATCGCGAGGGGGGGGCGGAATCGAGCGGCCGCCCCCTCATGCCTGATCGCTCCCGAACACTTAACGGCCGCTCACTGCAGTGAAGGGGGGTCCGGATGGACCCCCCAACTGCACAAAGGCGATCACGTAGATCTACGTGATTCTGCCTGTCCGTGCCATTCTGCCGACGTAAATCGGCGGTGGGCGGTCGTTAAGTGGTTAAATGGTCATTAAAAATGATCATGTGTGGGCTTTCCAGCATTTTTCTCGACGAGAAAAACGCAGAGAATCCCGACGCGAAAATTTTGAACATGCTCTAATTTTTCACGTCGTTTTTTACATCGTCGTTTTTCTCGTTGTGAAAAACGGCCGCGTGTGAGCTTTAACGACGTGAAAAAAAATGCGCATGCTTAGAATCAAGTATGAGACGGGAGCGCTCGTTCTGGTAAAACTAGCGTTCGTAATGGAGATAGCACATTCGTCACGCTGTAACGGACTGAAAAGCACGAGGCTGAAAAGCGCGAATCGTCGCTCAATAAACTTTACTTACATGAAGGGTGGCGCCATCCGAATGGAACTTCCCTTTTATAGTATTGGGACTTTTAAGGTGCAACAACTACACAATATTCAATATAAAAAATATAATTTTATTACAAAAAAATATATATGAAAATTCATATGTACAAATATACATGAACCATCAAAATAAACATAATAGAGTTTCCAAAGTGCATACAGACAAAATTCTCTACATGTTTCGCCATTTTGTAGGCTTCCTCAGGAGTTTGTCATGCAAATACTGGAAACAAAAAAAGAAAAATAATAAATACATAATATTATTAACTCAAATTTCAAACTCAAAATTACAAAACAGAATATTATTAAGAAAAAAAAAAAAAAAGGATAACTGAAAACCATAACCAGCCCAATGGTTGCTCAAAAGTTCATCTCAAAATTAGATCTATTTATTCAAGGTATATGACCTTATTAGTATCAGTTGTAAGTACATAACCTGTAAATTTTGATGGTACAATCTAAAATGAAGAATGACCAGATAGCCAATGAGCTATCCCACACGGGGGGCGCCCGTAAGGAGGGGATCATATGGTGTATCATAGAGGGGGAGAAATACTGGCACAAATAACCACCCGGATATTACTAGCACAGGAACAGAGGGCCATCTGGGGGAAATTACAAAGAAAATTCGAATGAAGTCAAATAACAATCTATGTATAAGAGTAAAGGCGTCTAATCTAGTTATACGGCACATACCCCATCAGTATTTACCTGTTTATGGCTGTTGATAGTAAAAAATATAAATTAGAATAGGCAAAAAAGGGGGCAGTATCTCCAAAGTACCCCAATCAGTGTCCACTCTAAAGGAAACAGAAATAGTGGAAATTACTATAAATATATGTAATAATCCCCTCTAGTTGGTAATCAGAATTTTAATTTTTAGCCATATACTTGCTAGCTGATATATACCTGGTTAATCCAATTGGATAAAGTGTGTCCACATTAGGGCATCTCTGCCGAAAAACTTGTTTTACAAAACCGATCAATCAGTTTACTGAAAAAATAAAATATAAAAACCATTTGGGATTAAAGAATACACTATGTTACCTCCTTTATCCGAGGGTTTTATCACTAATTGTTCGTTCTGTTTTAAAGATAACACGGCTTTTTGTTGGGATGGCTTAAGGTTGGTATTTCTTCTAAACCTTTTCCAATTGGTACTCTGTAGTTCCTTTGTAACTTGTTGGGTGAATGCCCAAATGTTGGGGTTTCCTTGGAGAGTAGGAAAGGTCCTGGATTTCGGTTTATATAGATTAGGTGGAGGAAAAATTCTCTCCGTGGAAATCTCATCTACGAGGCCAGACTGGGGTTCCTCAAGGGGGTCATCTAGTGGATTACCTTCTTCCCATAATTCCATTAATTCATTTATTGCCTGAATCTCCTTAATTGTTTTATTTTGCCAAAGATCTTCCCCCATGGAATCCATGGGAGAACGTTGATAATCCCTGTCAAACATAATCTTAAAAGTAAGTTTTCTCGCAAAGAGGTTGACGTCCTTTATAATTTCAAAGGCATCAACCTCCTGATCAGGACAAAAAGTCAGGCCAAGGCCCAAAACCTCCGTCTGATCCGGTGTAAGTAAATGTGAAGACAAATTAATTACTTGGAAATTACTTTGGAAGTTGCTTTGAGTGCCTGTGAAGGAATGGGTGTCTTTTTGTTGTCCACAATTGGGGGTGGTGAAAAGATTGGCGCAGTGCGAAGATCCCCTATATTGGGGATTTGAAAGTCCCCCGAAGGGGTAACTATTGATTGATTTAACTTCGGTGCATTAAGAATATTAGAAAAACTGGGTGTGGATAAATTAAGGTGACCATCACCTGTGGGATGAGTGGGAGGGGGTACATTTTTGGACTGTGAACGTAAACCCTGACGATTCATGTCCTGTTGAGTACGTTTAGAAAGCGCTGACATCGAAGGTGCTCGATCAGTCTTTCTTTTATTAGAACTAGCTGACATGTTTGAGGCATTACCTGGTAGGGACGAGGAAGATAAAGATGATTCATCAGAATCAGTGGCTTCCTGATTTTTATTTGTTTGCTTACGAGCTGAGGATTTGGATTTCCTCCATTGGTTTTCAGTAGTCCACCGATAGGCTGTGTTTGATTCATATGCCAGACGATCCCTATAGTATTTTTTATCCTTAGTTTTAAGGATATTGGAGACAAAAGACTCCAAATGTTTTTCTAAGAGAGCCTCTCTATTAGAGAAGGTTTCCTCCGTAGTCAAGTTGGAATTTTCAACATACAATTTTTCTATGTCGTTATTGACTATCTCTAAATCTTTAGCATAGTTTTGGCAAAGAGCCTCCATCATCTTAAATGAACATGACTGTAAGTTTGATTCCCAGTCTAATTTGAATTCTGTCTCCACTTTAAATATATTAGGAAAAATCTGTATACGTAATCCCCACGGTACAATTTTATCCTCTAAATATTTCAAGAAATACCTGCGATTCCAAAAAATACGTGCTTTCTTTTCCAATAAACGTTGAAGGCTATTGAAAAAGCGTTCAAGGGTAATCCCACCAAATGTAGACCCTTGGGCTAGATGGATTTTAGTCATAAGGCCATCAAATGCCGACCCTCTATAGGTAGCCATGCTGATTGAAAAGACTCTGTTATACAAAATAGAAACTATAAAAGGATTAATCTTTAAACCCAATTCAAAAGAATAATCTAATGAACTACAAAAATGATATAGAGGTGACAGGTAGAAAATGAGCGTTTGCCACCCGGTATAATCACAAGGAGAAATTGAAAATAATACCTGTCACCTGTATCTCATAGGCACCACATCCCTTCATTACGAAGCTATATAGAAATATGAAGGTATTGGGACTTTTAAGGTGCAACAACTACACAATATTCAATATAAAAAATATAATTTTATTACAAAAAAATATATATGAAAATTCATATGTACAAATATACATGAACCATCAAAATAAACATAATAGAGTTTCCAAAGTGCATACAGACAAAATTCTCTACATGTTTCGCCATTTTGTAGGCTTCCTCAGGAGTTTGTCATGCAAATACTGGAAACAAAAAAAGAAAAATAATAAATACATAATATTATTAACTCAAATTTCAAACTCAAAATTACAAAACAGAATATTATTAAGAAAAAAAAAAAAAAAAAAGGATAACTGAAAACCATAACCAGCCCAATGGTTGCTCAAAAGTTCATCTCAAAATTAGATCTATTTATTCAAGGTATATGACCTTATTAGTATCAGTTGTAAGTACATAACCTGTAAATTTTGATGGTACAATCTAAAATGAAGAATGACCAGATAGCCAATGAGCTATCCCACACGGGGGGCGCCCGTAAGGAGGGGATCATATGGTGTATCATAGAGGGGGAGAAATACTGACGATGGGTGATGTCGGAACTGACGTGCCCGCTCCGCCCATTGATTTGGCGCCATTGTGCGTCCAATGGGAAGGGGGAGGGGGGTATATAGTCCGGATCGCAGCCTTGTAAATCAGTAGCATGACCAACACTCTGGGGAGAAGACGTTCTTAGATATCAGTCAAAGGTAAATTACTTAGGCACTAGATCTCTTTATGGGCAACATTGGTTTTTATCCTGTTGTCTGGTTTACTTTGGTCTTTAATCCCAAATGGTTTTTATATTTTATTTTTTCAGTAAACTGATTGATCGGTTTTGTAAAACAAGTTTTTCGGCAGAGATGCCCTAATGTGGACACACTTTATCCAATTGGATTAACCAGGTATATATCAGCTAGCAAGTATATGGCTAAAAATTAAAATTCTGATTACCAACTAGAGGGGATTATTACATATATTTATAGTAATTTCCACTATTTCTGTTTCCTTTAGAGTGGACACTGATTGGGGTACTTTGGAGATACTGCCCCCTTTTTTGCCTATTCTAATTTATATTTTTTACTATCAACAGCCATAAACAGGTAAATACTGATGGGGTATGTGCCGTATAACTAGATTAGACGCCTTTACTCTTATACATAGATTGTTATTTGACTTCATTCGAATTTTCTTTGTAATTTCCCCCAGATGGCCCTCTGTTCCTGTGCTAGTAATATCCGGGTGGTTATTTGTGCCAGTATTTCTCCCCCTCTATGATACACCATATGATCCCCTCCTTACGGGCGCCCCCCGTGTGGGATAGCTCATTGGCTATCTGGTCATTCTTCATTTTAGATTGTACCATCAAAATTTACAGGTTATGTACTTACAACTGATACTAATAAGGTCATATACCTTGAATAAATAGATCTAATTTTGAGATGAACTTTTGAGCAACCATTGGGCTGGTTATGGTTTTCAGTTATCCTTTTTTTTTTTTTTTCTTAATAATATTCTGTTTTGTAATTTTGAGTTTGAAATTTGAGTTAATAATATTATGTATTTATTATTTTTCTTTTTTTGTTTCCAGTATTTGCATGACAAACTCCTGAGGAAGCCTACAAAATGGCGAAACATGTAGAGAATTTTGTCTGTATGCACTTTGGAAACTCTATTATGTTTATTTTGATGGTTCATGTATATTTGTACATATGAATTTTCATATATATTTTTTTGTAATAAAATTATATTTTTTATATTGAATATTGTGTAGTTGTTGCACCTTAAAAGTCCCAATACCTTCATATTTCTATATAGCTTCGTAATGAAGGGATGTGGTGCCTATGAGATACAGGTGACAGGTATTATTTTCAATTTTTCCCTTTTATAGTGCCGTCGTACGTCACCGCGCTTTACTCGAACATTTTTTTCCACGATAGTGTGTAGGCAAGGCAGGCTTGAGAGGAAACACGAAAAATCACGTCGAGAAAAATGCAGTTTTTTTCAATGACATTAAAAATGGTCGTGTGTACGCGGCATTAGGTTTACAACCACTTTAAGTGAGCTAACATTGTGTGTGCGCCATTGTTCTCTGGGCACACCCAAATACCTGTTAACAAGGAGAAGGCAATTGTGAAGTGATTGCGTTTAAGTGTCTTCACACGCTGGCTACTCCCCCTATATTACAGAGGTGTGAGTTTTCCCTAATTTTAGGCTTTTCTGAATTTCCTTCATTTGGAGCCTGTTCATCGGGAACAAACAAAGTAATAGGCAGCATTCTCCGATGTTGTCAAAATTGTCCAAAAATCTTCATTATTTTAATATCCAGCATACAGAATGAGTAACCTTGCTCCAGCACACAACATGGCTTCCAGCCTTTCATGTAATTGCCTATAAAAATGATTGCCAGTGAAGTAAAAGGGCAATAATTAAATCAGCAAGTATAGATTTTGCAAACTATAGTCTACCCTTGTCCACACAATAGTCTCTCGTTTTAACTTCCAGTGGAAATGCTAGTTTTTTATAAGGAACATTATATATAAAATCTAGGTTTATTTTCTCAAAATACTGTGAGGGGGGGTTAACTCGGTAGCGGGTGTGTGTGACCCCCTGGTTGGGCTCCCCACACAAAAACAGGGCCAGCAGACGGAGGTTGTGGTTTTCAAAATCAAAAGGTGCGGTTTATTTCTCTATGTACAGTGACAAAAACACAGCAAAGCCAAAAAGAAACAAACAAAATAAATCCTGGTCAGTTTGACCTCTGACTAAACATGCAGGTTTCCTAAACTAACAACTGGGATCAGCCTGGTGCTGTCCTAGTCCCTAAGTCCCTGGTTTAGTAAAAGTCCAAACAAATAGCCACACAGGCTTTGCCTCACCGCACAGGGGTTCACTCTCCCTAGACAGTCCACACAGGTCTGGTTCCAGGCATGAGCTAACATCTAATGAATCTGGGAGTTTCTTATAGAGGCCTAAATGAGCTGACAAGGTTCAGCTGGTCTCATCAACTCCCTGTCTGCACGACGCCCAGCCCTCTCCCTAGAGGTATGAGTCATCCATGAGCACACTAGCCTTATACAACTCTCCACCTAGTTGTACAAATCGGCGTAAAGCCTGAATCTGGGCGAAATATATCTACCCCCCTGGATGCAACCAGGTGACTTTACCTTCCTGCTGTCACATACCCCCCCCTCTTGTTTTAACCTCGGGGTTGGAACACCAGCAATCAGGCATTCATGTACTCGAGACAAAGCATCCACATTCCCCATTTGAACGCCAGGGCGATGCTTTACTGTGAAGTTGAATTCCTGGAGGGCCAGGAACCACCTATTCACTCTTCTATTTGTTTCCTTGTTTTGAGCCATCCACTTTAACGGAGCGTGATCCGTAACCATGTCAAAGTGCCTACCTAGCAGATAGTACCGAAGGGAATCTAGAGCCCACTTCACCGCTAAACACTCCTTTTCAACCGTGGCGTAATTTACCTCATGGGACTTCAACTTCCTGCTGAGGTAAATGACTGGGTGCTCTTCCCCGTTCCAGACCTGGGACAATACTGCTCCTAACCCCACATCTGACGCATCACTTTGTACGACAAAGTCTTTAGAGAAGTCGGGTGAGTACAACACTGGCTGGCTACATAAGGCTTGTTTCAAGAATTGGAATGCTGCCTCAGCCTCGGGGGTCCATTTAATCATGACCGACCCTTTCCCTTTCGTCAGGTTGGTTAGGGGCACAGCCTTAGAAGCAAAGTGGGGAATGAAGCGCCGATAATAACCCGCGATTCCCAGAAAGGCTCGTACCTGCTTCTTGCTGTTGGGACGTGGCCAACTCTGGATGGCCTCGACTTTGTTGAGTTGGGGTTTTATTACTCCCCTGCCAATGGTGTACCCAAGATATTTGGCCTCCTCCTGCCCAATGGTACACTTCTTGGGGTTAGCCGTAAACCCCGCTTCCCGAACAGAGTCCAGGACTGCTTGCACTTTTGGCAGATGTGAGGCCCAATCTGTGCTATGGACAATTACGTCATCCAGGTAAGCCGCAGCATACTTCCGATGGGGCCTCAGCATCTGGTCCATTTTCCGCTGGAATGTGGCCGGCGCATTCTGTAACCCGAACGGCATTCTCTTATATTGGAACGCCCCGTCTGGGGTTACAAATGCGGTTTTCTCTTTGGCCGACTTGGCCAGGGGAATTTGCCAATACCCTTTTGTGAGGTCAAGAGTCGTCATGTATCGGGCTGTTCCCAGCCGGTCGATCAACTCATCTATACGTGGCATGGGGTAGGTGTCAAATTTTGTAACTTTGTTCAACTGACGAAAATCATTACAAAATCGCCAGCTCCCATCCGGTTTAGGCACCAACACAATGGGACTAGACCAATCACTTTGGGACTCCTCTATCACCCCTAAGTTCAGCATTTTCTGTACTTCCTCCCGTATTGCCTCCCGTCGGGCCTCTGGGATCCGATAGGGTTTTAACTTCACCCTTTCACCGGGCGGGGTAATAATATCATGCTCTACCCCAGATGTTTGTCCCGGCAGCTCAGAGAACACCTCCTTGTTGCGAAGCACAAACTCCTTAACCTCCTGTTGTTGGGGTTGTGACAAGGTGGCTGCTATTCCAACCTCCGGAATCACGCAACCAGTTTGAGCTGGTGACCAAGTTTCTGCGACTAGGGACTCTCTATCCCTCCAGGCTTTCAACAGATTAACGTGATATATCTGTTCGGGCTTTCGCCTTCCTGGTTGTCTGACCTTGTAATTCACTTCGCCCACTTTTTCCATTATCTCGTAGGGGCCTTGCCATTTGGCAAGGAATTTACTTTCAACCGTAGGGACAAGTACCAATATCCTATCCCCCGGGGAAAAGGTACGGGTCTTTGCTCCACGGTTGTACACTCTCTGCTGTGCCAACTGCGCTTGGGCCAAATGTTCCTTCACGATGGGCATTACCTGTGCAATTCGATCTTGCATCAGGGCGACATGCTCAATCACACTCCTGTGGGGAGAACTCTCACTTTCCCAAGTTTCCTTGGCAATATCCAACAGCCCTCTTGGGTGTCTCCCATACAGTAACTCAAAGGGGGAGAATCCCGTAGAGGATTGGGGCACCTCCCTAATAGCAAACATCAAATAAGGAAGTAGACAGTCCCAATCCTTTCCATCTCTATCCACCACTTTCTTCAACATTTGTTTTAGGGTTTTGTTGAATCTTTCAACCAGCCCATCGGTTTGGGGGTGATACACAGATGTACGCAATTGCGTCACTTTGAACAATTTACACAGCTCTTTCATAACCCGGGACATAAAGGGTGTACCTTGGTCCGTAAGCAGTTCTTTACAAATACCCACCCGGCTAAAAACAAGAGATAGCTCTTTGGCTATGGTTTTGGCCGAGGTATTTCTGAGAGGGATCGCTTCTGGATAACGGGTGGCATAGTCCATTATAACCAATATGTACTGGTGCCCCCTAGCGGACTTGATTATAGGACCTACCAAATCCATTGCGATTCTCTCAAACGGGACCTCAATGATGGGTAGAGGGACCAGCGGGCTACGGAAATGTGGCATCGGGGCCGACCTCTGACACACAGGGCAGGAGGAACAATAATTTTCTATGTCCTTCATCACCCCAGGCCAATAGAATCTCTGTAATACCCTCTCTCGGGTTTTCTCTGTCCCCAGATGACCTCCAAGAATGTGCCCATGGGCCAACTCCAACACCAACTTCCTGTAAGGTTTGGGCACCACCAGCTGCTCAACGGTTTCTTCTGCCCTTTTTGCCACCCGATACAGTAGGTCCTTCTCTACGCTGAAGTATGGGTAAGTGCAGGTATTATCTGGGTTCACTAACTCGCCATCTATTTCCACTACGTTTTCCCGTGCCTTTATTAGGGCGGGGTCTTTTAACTGTTCTGTGGCAAAATTTTCCCTGTGAACCTCCAGATCAGAAAACTCCACAGACGGTAGGTTTTCGTCTGAGGAGGTGGGCTCCTCTCCAGTTTCTTGAGTCTCCCCTGCCAATACTGACAAGGGAAATTCTGGAGAGTCCTCACCACTCTCAGAGGAGTTCTGGCTATCACATTCCTGGTACATAGGGGCACCAGTGGGGGGCTCAGGATCATCCCACAGTTCCCAGAACTTCGGAAAATCCCTTCCCACAATGGCGTCATGCGGTAACTGAGATACTAAGCCCACTGGATGAGAGAGGGTACCTTTGGGGGTCTCGAAACACACTGTAGTCACTGGATACTCTCGGGTGTCCCCATGCACACAAATAACAGCTACCTTGCTATTCCCAGAGACCTCTGTTTTAACTAACTCAGCCTTTATCAGGGTCACAAGGCTACCTGAATCCAACAATACCACAACATTTCTACCATTAATACACATTTTGCATAAATGTTTCTCAGTTCCCCGAATGGCAGTGCATGCGACTGTCGCACACAGCGACTGACGTCTGTCCATCAGAAAGTCACATTGCATGGGTTCCTCCACAACCGGGCAATTTGCTGCAATATGTCCCGCTTGCCGGCAGCGGTAGCAAACGATCCTTCTTGCGGCCTCTTGAGCCGCTGATTTCCCAGGCTGTTCTCGCCAAACTTGGGGTAGAGCTCCCACCCTCTCACTCTCTCCACCCTCACCCCTTGGAATCCTCTTATCCGCCCCTGGGGATGGTCTGGTCTTAGGGTGGAAAGTCCGAGAGTCTCTGGAAGAGGCCGTCAGGTTCTCTGTAGCCAAGTATCTCTCTACACGATCCACAAGTTTACCGGCCGTTTCTGGGTCTCCATGGCTTACCCACTTTTGAATGGCGGTAGGAAGAGCTCTCAAGAAACGATCCATCACAACACGTTCCACAATCTCCGGTGCGGACAAAGTCTCTGGCTGTAGCCACTTCCTGCTCAGGTGAATGAGATCATACATTTGAGACCTGGGGGGTTTTCCAAGCTGGAAAGTCCAGTTATGCACCCGCTGAGCCCGGACAGCCAGGGTGACACCCAGCCTTGCCAATATTTCAGCTTTTAGCATCACATAGTCTTTTGCTTGGTCAGGCTCTAGGTCATAGTAAGCCTTCTGCGATTCACCAGTTAACAGAGGAGCCACCAGTCCAGCCCACTGCTCCTCAGGCCACTTTTCTCTTTCAGCAGTCCTTTCAAATGTGGTCAAAAATACCTCTGGATCATCCTCTCCAGTCATTTTTGTCAATAAACGACTCACCCCAAAGGACGCGGTATTAGTGGGACGGCTTTCCTCACTGGTCTGCGGACGTTGCTGCATTACTGCTTCCATTTGTTGTAGTCTCTGCTCTTGCTTCTGTAACAGGTCTATGAAGCGGGCCTCAGATTGCTGCTGGGCTTGTTGATGAGCTTGCTGCTGGGCTGCAAGGCTCCTTTGCAAACCTGCATTTGTCTGCTGTTGATTGGCATTTGCTAGAGCCAGCTGTTTCAGTATCTCCTCCATGCTGGCTTAAAAAAAACTGCCACTGGTTCTCCACCAACTGTGAGGGGGGGTTAACTCGGTAGCGGGTGTGTGTGACCCCCTGGTTGGGCTCCCCACACAAAAACAGGGCCAGCAGACGGAGGTTGTGGTTTTCAAAATCAAAAGGTGCGGTTTATTTCTCTATGTACAGTGACAAAAACACAGCAAAGCCAAAAAGAAACAAACAAAATAAATCCTGGTCAGTTTGACCTCTGACTAAACATGCAGGTTTCCTAAACTAACAACTGGGATCAGCCTGGTGCTGTCCTAGTCCCTAAGTCCCTGGTTTAGTAAAAGTCCAAACAAATAGCCACACAGGCTTTGCCTCACCGCACAGGGGTTCACTCTCCCTAGACAGTCCACACAGGTCTGGTTCCAGGCATGAGCTAACATCTAATGAATCTGGGAGTTTCTTATAGAGGCCTAAATGAGCTGACAAGGTTCAGCTGGTCTCATCAACTCCCTGTCTGCACGACGCCCAGCCCTCTCCCTAGAGGTATGAGTCATCCATGAGCACACTAGCCTTATACAACTCTCCACCTAGTTGTACAAATCGGCGTAAAGCCTGAATCTGGGCGAAATATATCTACCCCCCTGGATGCAACCAGGTGACTTTACCTTCCTGCTGTCACAATACAAAAACTCAAATTAAAATTTTCAGTACAGTATTTTGTCTTGTTAATATTTCATAATGGAGTGAGTTAAAGCATTCTTCTCTGCATACTGTGAGAATTATGCTATGCAATCTTTTTATTTTCCTAAAGCATTTTGGTAAGAAGGTGACAAGTTAAGGCAGGAAAGTTTTCATGAAAAACACACTTTATGAATGGACATCTGTTGGCGTAACTGACCCCCCAAATCAATATTGATGGGGGACCGATTTGGATCCTTGCTAAGCAAAACCTATGCAAGGGCCATAAGCAGCAAGAATGAAGGTATATTATCGAAAGAGGAACAGCTTTGTCACCCTATTAAAGAACTGGCCTGTGCAATGGTTCTACGGGTCAACTGGTATTACAATAATATTCAATAGAATAAAAAGGTGCTACTACCCCATATTATTTAGAGTTGTCGGGTGCAGAATGTGCAGACGCTCAGCTGCTAACGAAGTAAATAGATAGAAGACAATTCACAACTCAATACATGCTCTTCAACCAGTCCAAATTTATTGTAACTCCATAAAAGATGACTTCATACAGAAGACGTTAACGCGTTTCAGCCATAATAGACTTGTTCACAACAATTTACTATGAGGTTCCAAGAGAGCTGAAACTTACCGGCAGGGCTTTTTTTCAGCTGGAACTTGGTGGAACTCAATTCCACCACCTCTGGCTCAAGCTCTCTGCCTACCACTATCACCTGTAAACACAGAAGTCACCTACAGTGGAGGTACTAGGGCCGGCTGGGTGCTTCAGCTTAATACAGCAGCAAAAGTAAGATATGTGGATGATGGTGGAGCTTTTACGGAAGGGGGGTTGCATGGAGAGGTCAGAGCTGAAGATGGGTGAAAGTGGGATGCAGAGGTAAGTGGCTTTGGAAGAAGGCTGAACTCTGCACTCTCTTTGTAGTGCACCCCTGAACTCTGCACTCTGTATGTAATGCACTCCTGGTGTTTAATGCCCCTTAAGACCCTCCCACTATTAGTGAACTTTAACCACACTATTAACCCACTATGAGATGAGGTTTGGAGGGTGTGTGTGTGTGAGAGGGTTCGGGGGGTTGTGATTGAGTTCCTGCACCTATTTTCTGAGAAACAAAGCCCTGCTTACCGGTATGGGGAGCCTACATCACATTCGTGAAAGTATGATTTGACCACAGTCCTACTTGTAATGAGATAGACATGGAGGTTACCATTGTTGACCTCTCCTTTTAAAATTGCTACCTGATTGGCTGGCACTTTCCCCAGATATTGAGGTGCTACCCAGGTAGAATTGTGCAAATAATTCTACCTTCCACATTGCTCAAACCAGATGAGCAGTTTAAAGGTTGCGACCAAAATAATGGACCAAGGAATGGTTTTGGGGTGCTTTAATAATAAAACATTATACTGACATCATATACTTGTGTTCACTATGTTCTAAAACAGTAAATTGTGTTAGCAATGGATGGTAGGTGGAAAAAGTGTACTGTAGGCGATATCATTTTGTTGGGTAGCTCAGCATCATTTAGCCAAAGCTTTCTGGAATACTTTTTTCCCCTCTTCAGTCATAGTGGCAAACCAGTAAATGAAAAATCACTTGGTTATAAATGAACAAGTACAGCAAGCCTCAAAGAGCAGGAGTTAACAAATCTGCTTTTTGACAGATAACAGATAAAAGGACAGAATGCCATGATCAAATAGTACTCCTTTCCCACCTTTGCTTTATTTCCTGGACTCGCTCCTAAATAGTTCGCTCGTCAAACACAGCTCTCTATTTATCTCATCTAGGTCTGCTAGTTCAGTTAATTACTTTTTCTTTTTTTCTCTTTTTTTTTTATGTCCCCCAGATTTGTGAATGTTATACTGTGTAAAAAATAAAATAAAATAAAAAAATATACATATATATAAATATATATATACCGGTATATAAAAATAAAAAAAAATATATATATATATATATATCTAAAAAAAAAAATATATATATATATATATATATATATATATTGTGAGGGGGTTAACTCAGCAGCGGGTGTGTGTGACCCCCTGGGTGGGTTCACCACACAAAAACAGGCACAGCAGACAGTGGTAGGAGAAAACAAAAGGGTGTGGTTTTATTTGAACTATATATAGACAAAAAATACAGCAAAAACAAAAGAAACAGGAAAATAAATCCTGGTCAACTTGACCGCTCACTACACACGTTGGTGTCCCTAACTAACAACTGGGTACAGCCTAGTGCTGTCCAAGTCCCTAGCTCCCTGCTTTTAGAAGTTCTTAGCAATAACCACACAGGCTTTGGCTCACCACACAGAGATCACACTCCCCAGACTATCCACACAGATCTGGTTCCAGGTTGGAGCATCTCCCTTAGCATGCTGGGAGTTCTTGTAGAGGCCCTAATGAGCCCACTTACTTCAGCTGGGCTCATTAACTCTTCCCCTGCAAGACTCCCAGCACTCCCCCTAGTGGTATAAATCGGCATAAAGCCTGAATCTAGGACATATATACCTTCCATCCTGGATGCAACCTGGTGATTTTACCTGCCTGCTGTCACAATATACACAGCGGGTAATATAAGTATTGAACACTTCACCATTTTTCTAATTTTTCCAGGTAAATATATTTCTAAAGGTGCTATAAACATTAAATATTCACTACATGTGGTAACAACCCATGCAATCCATACATAAAAAAAAAAAAAAAAACAACTACGTTCAGAAATGAAGCTGTGTAATAAAGTGGAATGATTCAGGGGAAAAAGTATTGAACACGCTAACCTAAATGTATTTAATACTTTAACCACTTAAGCCCCGAACCATTTGGTAGCTAAAGGACCAGAGGTGAATTCAGAATTTTGCACTGCGCTGCTTTAACTGTAAATTGTGCGGACATGCAATGTTGTACCCAAACGAAATTTGCGTCCTTTTCTTCCCACAAATGGAGCTTTCTTTTAATGGTATTTGATTGCCTCTGCGATTTTTATTTTTTGCGATATAAACGGAAAAAGACCGAAAATTTTGAAAAAAAATTATATTTTCTACTTTTTGTTATAAGAAAAATCGAATAAACTCAATTTTAGTCATACATTTAGACCAAAATGTATTCAGCCACATGTCTTTAGTAAAAAAAATGTCAATAAGCGTATATTTATTGGTTTGCGCAAAAGTTATAGCGTTTACAAACTAGGGTACATTTTCTGGAATTTACACAGCTTTAAATTTATGACTGCCTATCTCATTTCTTGAGGTACTAAAATGGCAGGGCAGTACAAAACCCCCCCAAATGACCCCATTTTAGAAAGTAGACACCCCAAGGAAATTGCTGAGAGGCATGTTGAGCACATTGAATATTTTTTTTTTGTCCCAAGTGATTGAATAATGACAAAAAAAATAAAAAATTACAAAAAGTTGTCACTAAATGATATATTGCTCACACATGCCATGGTTATATGTGGATTTGCACCCCAAAATACATTCTGCTGCTTCTCCTGAGTACGGGGATACCACATGTGTGGGACTTTTTGGGAGCCTAGCCGCGTACGGGACCCCGGAAACCAAGCAGGATTTCTAAGGGCGCAAATCTTTGATTTCACTCCTCACTACCTATCACAGTTTCGAAGGCCATAAAATGCCAAAATAGCACAAACCCCCCCAAATGACCCCATTTTGGAAAGTAGACACCCCAAGCTATTTGCTGAGAGGCATGGTGAGTATTTTACAGCTCTCATTTGTTTTTGAAAATGAAGAAAGAAAATTCTTTTTTTTTCAATTTTCAAAACTTTGTGACAAAAAGCGAGATCTGCAAAATACTCACAATACCTCTCAGCAAATAGCTTGGGGTGTCTACTTTCCAAAATGGGGTCATTTGGGGGGGTTTTGTGCCATCTGGGCATTCCATGGCCTCCGAAACTGTGATAGGCAGTGAGAAGTGAAATCAAAAATTTACACCCTTAGAAAGCCTGAAGGCGGTGATTGGTTTTTGGGGTCCCGTACGCGGCTAGGCTCCCAAAAAGTCTCACACATGTGGTATCCCCGTACTCAGGAGAAGCAACAGAATGTATTTTGGGGTGTAATTCCACATATGCCCATGGCATGTTTGAGCAATATATCATTTAGTGACAACTTTGTGCAAAAAAAAAAAAATTGTCTTTTTTCCGCAACTTGTGTCAACATATAAAATATTCCATGGACTCGACATGCCTCTCGGTATATAGCTTGGGGTGTCTACTTTCCAAAATGGGGTCATTTGGGGGGGGTTTGAACTGTTCTGGCATTTTATACACAACATTAGGAAGCTTACATCCACTCTTCTAACCACTTGAAGACAAAGCTATTTTTGACACTTTTTGTTTACATTAAAACATATATTTTTTTTTGCAATAAAATTATGTTGAACCCCCAAACATTATATATATTTTTAAAGCAAAGGCCCTACAGAATAAAATGGTGGGTGTTGCATTTTTTTTTCTACACAGTATTTGCGCAGCGATTTTTCAAACGCATTTTTTGGGGAAAAAATACACTTTTTTTAATTTTAATGCACTAAAACACACTATATTGCCCAAATGTTTGATGAAATAAAAAATATGATCTTAGGCCGAGTACATAGATACCAAACACGACATGCTTTAAAATTTCGCACAAACGCGCATTGGCGACAAACTACATACATTTTTAAAAGCCTTTACAGGTTACCCCGTTAGATTTACAGAGGAGGTCTACTGCTAAAATTACTGCCCTCGATCTGACCTTCGCGGTGATACCTCACATGCATGGTGCAATTGCTGTTTACATATGACGCCAGACCGACGCTTGCGTTCGCCATTGGGCAAGAGCAGGGCAGGACAGGGGTGCTTTTTTTTTTTTTTTTTTTTTTATTAATTTTGCTTTTTTATTTTATTTTTAAATTGTTCCTTCCATATTTTTTTTTAATCATTTTTATTGTTATCTCAGGGAATGTAAATATCCCCTATGATAGCTATAGGTAGTGACAGGTACTCTTTTTTTGAAAAAACTGGGGTCTAGACCCTAGATCTTTCCTCTGCCCTCAAAGCATCTGACCACACCAAGATCGGTGTGATAAAATGCTTTCCCAATTTCCCAATGGCGCTTCTTATATCCGGGGGGGGACATTCCCTCCCACTGCTTGTAAAAGCAGTCCAGAAGCTAATTAGCCACTAGGATTGCTTTTAAATGAAAGCCGGCCGCAGGCTGAAAAGAATGATACCAAGATGATACCTAAACCCGCAGGCATCATTCTGGTATAAACATTCAAAGTCCAGCAACATACTAGTACGTTGCTGGTCCTTGTTGGACATGTATTGTAATCTTTTTTTTTTTCATGCAGCCAGTTGGCTGAACGAAAAAAGAGATTGATCGGTGGGTATGCCAACCATTAGAATACCGCCCTTCATCCACCCACTTCTAATGATGGGCATACATGCACCATTTATATATGCCGAAGCATGGGGGCATCCTCCCGCAAAAAAGGTATGCCGCACACACATGGTCGGACTTTTCCACGGGCAAGCCTCCGTCGGAATTTCGACCGTATGTACGCGGCATTAGGAGCAAAATCACTCCTCCGCCCCTGCTGCCCCAATGCTTCGGCATATTTGCTTTTTTTTTTTAACTGTGATGGTAAAATCTCCTCCTACAGCACTGGAGTCGCAGGGATCAGGCCTGTCTCTGCGAACGCTGCAGTTATGTGTGTTGTGTTTTGCAAGTGACAGTGATCGATCGATACTGCACTTGGGTGGCCTGGGCTGGACGGAGGGGCAAAACGCAGGTGCTAGCAGGTATCTGGGCTGATCCCGCTTACACTGCGTTTTTGGGAACCCTAAACTGCTGGGGACGCTAGTATAGATCAGATCAGATATTGATCTGTTCAGATACTATACCACTAAGGGAGGTGTATGCTTCACGCGTGGGTGTTAGTGCTACTGGCACTAACCTGACGCTGCCTGGGGTGTGACGCAGACCCTCTCTGACGCTAAAACCTAATTGATATCACCCGCCGGGCGATCAGGGGGTTAAACCTTTATTGGGTTATATATACGGCGGGTGCCCTGACACTATAAAAAGCAAACTAACTAACCAGCGTCACCCGTAACACTTATATGGTGATCACTGGTGAAAGGGTTAACTAGGGGCAATTAGGGGGTTAAAACCTTTATTAGATAATATATGGGGGTACCTGACGCTATAAAAACCTGCGGTGAACCTAAAAAAAATTACTGGCTACCGATCTGCATCACTGACGCTAAGACATCGATCAGAAAAATGATTGCTTAGTGACAGTGGTGATAGGGGGTGAAAGGGTTATCTGGGGGGTGATCAAGGGGTTAAACCTTTATTAGGGGGGGTTAGGGGGCTACACTGGACCTAAAACTAAATGTACTGACACTTTTACAGTCACAAATGTCACTGATTGCAGTGATCAGTAAATAAATGGTCACTGCAATCAGTGACACTGTGACTGGGGGGCTGGGGGTGATCTGGGGGGGCCTGGGGGGGCGATTTATGTGCCTATGTGTGCTGGTGTTAGTGTAGTGTTTGTGCACTAACCTGTGTGTCTTCTCTTGTACGGCGCTCGGGCAGGGTTGCTTTTTAATTACTGATAGATTTCAGCTGGTGTCTTGACTTTCAATTTCAAGCTCCTCTTCCTAGATTTGCTTATTAGCAGGGCAACATGCTGTACTCTGCAGGAAGTACAACTAAGCTATTTCTACACTCCTTCACTTCTTGTCACAGGATAGAGGGCAAAGGGAAGCTAGGCCGTGCTTTTCAGCAGTTCATGGGATAAGGGACTGATAGTTAAGAACTGTATGTGTGTTCTTGTGTGTATATATACGTGAATGTTGTAAGAGGACTGGGTCACCTGGCATTGAAAGCGGTAAACCATGTACGAGACAGGGGCACCCAGAAATAGACCAAGCAGGGTTGTCTTGCCCTTTAACAAGTCAGAAAGCCTACACCGTTTCAATGCAGGAGGGCTTTGCTTTGTACAGCAAGTCCATAGCATAAAATAAACAAAACATCTGCTTGTTCGCCACTAACTAAAATCCTGAATAACAAGGTGCCCCTAATGGGCTCCTCAGAAGAAATCGGCAGCACTTGTGCCTTTTTAGTGTTCTGTCAGCACTCAATCTTTTCACCAAGTAGCAGGTCCTCCCAGAAGGAAGAAAATAGAGTTCTGAGCATCAGTTAGCTTACATACAGTATATAGAGGCCTGTGCATAGCTGAGACTAATAATGAGTTCTGGCTACCTTGTGAAGTGTGGACCCAGAAATAGAGGCTTAATCCCATCCAAAACTCTGGAAATCCTCAGTCTCCAGTACTTAAGATCTGAGAGAGCAACAAAGTTTATTTTCTCCATAGCAGTCATAAACCCTGAATCGGTGAGATAGATAAGTGACATATATAAACCGTCCACAATCCTTTATTTTGACAACTTTGCCGCAGTAGAGTGTCATCAGAGCTTCTGAAGGTACTCTGCTGATAGAGACTTTTTATAGGCATAGGCACACCTTAATGTGAGAATGTTCAGGTCTGGTGATTTGGTTACAGTGGCTTTAAGTGCTGCATTCCAGGTAACGAGTGCACTTCCTTAGCTTGAAGCTTCGTTTTTTAGAGGGCTCTGGTATTGCTTTTTAAGGTCTGATGCCGCGTACACACGATTGGAATTTTCGACAACAAATGTTCGATGTGAGCTTTTGGTCAGATATTCCGACCGTGTGTAGGCTCCATCGGACATTTACTGTTGGAATTTCCGACAACAAATGTTTGAGAGCAGGTTCTCAATTTTTCCGACAAGAAAAGTTCTTGTCGGAAATTCCGACCGTGTGTAGCCATTTCCGATGCCCAAAAGTGCTGCGCATGCTCGGAATCAATTTGTCGCATGCTCGGAATCATTGTACTTAATTTTTCTCGGCTCGTCGTAGTGTTGTACGTCTCCGCGTTCTTGACCATCGGAATTTCCGAGCAACATTTGTGCGACCGTGTGTGTGCAAGACAAGTTTGAGCCAACATCCATCGAAAAACAAAACACGGTTTTGTTGTCGGAAATTCAGATCGTGTGTACGCAGCATGAGGCTTCATAATAGATGTATTTTTGCTACCATTAAGGGTGTACCAAATAATATGGCCTTGTGTGATTCTCTCCATATCTGGAAGTTTTTTGTTTTTTTCTAGAGAGCTCTGGTGGTGCATTGTAAGTGCAAAAGCTTCATAATAAATGTAATTCAAACACCTATAAAGGTTTACCTAATAAAATGGCCACTAGGTATATATGAAAATGTACTGTATGTGTATATCAGTATAACAATGCAGAGCGATTGCTAATTATAATATTAATTATAGTCATAATACTTTTAATATGTTCCTGAAAACTTTGTCAGCTTCATCTGCCTACCTGCTGATATGCAACCATGTACTGATTACATTTACATAATTGTTAGATATGATACTATATAAATGCATATGTAGACAATTGGAAAAGTATATAATGAATGTATTATTATAAAAAAAAAAAAATGGCCATGCATACAAATTAAAATGATGTGCGTGCGCATGTATATTTTTACCAGTAAGCTGGTTTACATAATAATAATATAATAAGTGCTGGTGAATAGGTGTTCATTAATTCTGCTGATTACGCACTTTACTGGCAAAAATACTTTACAGTGCTCTTATATGTCTAAGTCACTGACCTGGAGCTGCACGATTAATTGTTAAAGTGGAGGTTCTGCGGTGCATACTTTTTTTTTTTTTTTTTTCATTCTATGTTAAAAGCTTAGCAATGTAATTACTCACGTCTGCGGCACTTTAAAACGCCCCCCGTCCATTTTGCGGTAAAAAAAGAGTTTATAAAACTCTTCTTGCTTTTCCCATTTTGCTTGTGGGCATCTTGAAGCCCACAAGCATATCCTTCCGGGTAGAGAAGAGTGCTTCTCTCCCGGCATTCAGCGCTGGATCTCGCTCACGCCGGACGGACGCACGCCCCACGCGAGCAGCGCCGTCAACACTTCCTGGTTGCCATGACATCGCAGGTGTATAATGGCAAAATACACCAGCGTGCCCTTATCTAAAATGGCGGAATTAGATCCGCCCCCGTCACGTGACCGGCTAGACGAGTCACGTGACGATACACTTATCGTGAGATCTGACTGAAAGGAGCCAGGAGCCACTGCGAGAATAGGAGCATAGGAAAGGACACGCCTACTCCCGTGGGAGTAAATCCGGAAGTAAGATTAAAGATAAAAGATATAAGCAAAACTACTTTGAAAAAAAAAAAAGGTTAGTGCTATGCTTATTTACGTGATAAGAGGAACTAATGATGTTAAACCTAAATATGTGGGTGAACCTCCGCTTTAAGAATCAAAATCGCAATTCTTTTCCCTTCCTGATCTTAAAACAGCATTTCCGGATTCTATATAACAAGTGCAGAGAGCTCTCTGACAGATGAAAAAAATAAAACAGGCAGGCTGCCAAGTTTTATCACAACATCGCAGATAATTGTAAACAAAGTAACATTTTATTCTTAGATCAAAGGGATGAACTTCTGTCTGTAGTTGAGGCAAGTTTAACCACTTAAAGACTAAAACTTTTTCTGACACTTGCTGCTTATAAGTTAAAATCAATACCGTATTTATCGGCGCATAACATGCACAGGCGTATAACACGCACCCTAACTTTATTGCTAGAAAAGTACTCAGAACCCCCAAACATTGTATATATATATATATATATATATATATATATATATATATATATATATATATTTATTTATTTTTTAGCAGAGACCCTAGAGAATAAAATGGTGGATGTTGCAATATGTTATGTGGCACTGTATTTGCACAGCCGTCTTTCAAACGCAGTTTTTTTGGGAAAAAAACACTTTAATTAATAATAAAAATAACTAAACAGTAAAGTTAGCCCAATTTTTTGGTATAATGTGAAAGATGATGTTACGCCGCAGGAATCGTGATCTTTATTCTAAGTAAAAAAATTGTGATTCTCATTTTAGCCAAAATGGCAGTTACATAGATTAGGATAGAACTGAGAAGACTTGTTTCATCATTGATGGGTAAAAATAGAACCCTTCTGAGAGGCTTTACTGATTTTGAAAAAAGGAACAGAAACACTAATAAGAGTAAATTGCAAAAGAAAAAAAAAAAAGAAAAAATCTTTGGAAACTGGGTATTTTAGTACTTTTTAATCACCATAAAATGTACTCTGTTACACTTACCAATCATTATATCGCAGCATGCCTTCAAACAAGACATTAATTATATGTTGTTTATTCACTTCAAGCAAGATTTAAAAAAAAAATAAAAAAAAACCCTTCCTCTTATTATTCATAGGAAAAAGAAAAACAAAAATAGAATCATACCCACATTTTCCTAAAAGCCATAGAGACCTTTCCCATTTCCTTCATATTCATAAATTCACTCTACAATTTTATTGGACCTTTTATATAGTATACACAGTAATATTAGTAATATTTTTTATAAGTCCATGGATGCAATTGTGTTATTCCACCGTAAAGTTTAATTTTAAAATTTATGTTTTCCAGGACTGAATAACATGTCCGATTTAGGCCGTACACCGCCAAGAATCAGTGTTTTTCTGCAGCATTTGTGTACAGGTGTGACCAACCAGCCATCTGTACAGTTAGAAATGCTATTTCTTATTTTACTATTTCTTGGCGACATATAGTCCAAATCTGTTTGAAAGAGCTCTTATCCTAAAGCATCCAGTTGCAGTTTAAAAGGTAACTCCACTTTCATGAGAAAAAAAAATTGTAAATAAAGAAAAAAGAATAAAACGTATACAATTGCAACACAAGTTATATTGTAATTGAATGTTATTAAAAATTACCTTTCCTTTTCAATGTGCAGCTCTATAATTTTCTGAAAATGCAATGCAATACTACCTGGAGGTGTTCTGTACACAGAATCTATACAGAACGCCGCCCAGAAACATCATTTCCTGCTTGTGTGATTGGCTCACCAATTTTCCCAGAAGTCTGCACTAAGATACACGTCAGATTTCAGGCATCCCCTGCAACAAAAATGTCATTTTTGGTGAGATACTTTCAATAGGAAATCATGTCTAAAGGGATGCAGGCCCAGCAGCTTTCCTCATTAGAGCCCTGATTGTAAATTATGAAACCACTCTCATTAGACTCACTTAACACATGGGCAAATAGGAACAAACAGTGATTTATTCAGAATGACAAAGGGTAGGGATCTGCAACAAAGTTTGTTAAAATCCTTGAAATGTAAAGATCACCCACTGGAATGTTTTTTTCTCAACAAAAGCGGAGTTGCACTTTAAGGCTAAAACGTTAACAACGCTTCACATTGATATCCTGTTGGGGAGACATTTTTGCTGCAGGCAGAATTCGCTCATCAGCTGGCGGGACCTGCTTCTGGGTCCTGGGCAGATCCACCACATGTCCCTCCTTCAAAGCTCTCCTCCTCCCACTTTTACTGGGTAAAATGCCCCTTTCACATGGGACAGTCTCCGGTTTGATTAGCAGGGGTTTTGTGCGCTGATCCCCTGCTAATCGGAGCAGAGTGGTTGGATGACAGGCCCGTGTCCTCTCAGTGAACAGTGCCACTGCTTATTTTTGGGTTGCTGGGTGTAAACGCATTCCGCTATCCCTTTACACCCGACTGTCCTACAATCTGCCTAGATGAAAGAGGATGGATTCTCTTCCTTTTTTTTTTTTTTTGCGGACCGGATCAGACTGGAGATAGGGGGGTGCACATGGACACAAGCCCGTTAAAACCTGCTGATCTATTGGGGTGAATGGACCGTTCGATCAGGTTCACCTGAAAAACTGACAGGGAAACCTGATCGGAACGCTCGTGTGAAATTGTTTCTGTTATAAAATGTTGTAAATAAGTACGTTTTCTTCTTCACTGACGGGCGCTGATGAGACGGAACTGACGTGCACTGATGAAGCGGCGCTGATGGGCACTGATGAGGTGGCACTGATGGGCACTGATATGCAGCACTGATGGGCACTGATAGGAAACATTGATTGGCACTGAGGCTGCACTGATGGGCACTTATGGGTGGCACTGATAGGCAGCATGGATGGGCACTGATAGGCGGGCAGCGCTGATGGACACTGATGGGTGGCATTGATGGACACTGATAGATGATGGTACTGATGGGCATCACTGATGGCACTGACAGGCATTGCTGATGGGCACTGATTGGCATCTGTCTTGGCACTGATTGGCATATGTCTGGGCACTGACCGTCATCCCTGGTGGTCCAGTGTGGCATACCTGGTGGCATCCGCAGGGGGGCTGCGCTGATAATCAATCAGCACAGACCCGCCCTATCAGGAGAGCCACCGATCGTCTCTCCTCTACTTGCGTCTGTCAGACGCGAGTGAGGAAAAGACGATAAATGGCTATTCCTGTTTACACTGTGATCAGCAGTGATTGGACACGGCTGATCACGTCGTAAAGAGTCTCCGTCAGAGACTCTTTACCGAGATCGGTGTTGCGATGTGTCAGACTGACACGCCGCACCACCGATCGCCGGGTTGCGCGCTGCCAGGGGCACGCCCTGGCTGTTATCCTGAAAGACGTCATATGATGCCCAGTCAGGATAACGGAACGGATAGCCAGGTGGGAAGTGGTTAATCACTAATGAGACTATACTACCAAATTGATTTACAGCGCACTTTATTTAGAGACACTATCAATCAGATGATGGTGTTCGAGTTTTTTGTATATGCTAATTACAATTTATTTTGTATATCACAGTACCGGTATGTTGATATGTCAATTCTCAACATTTTATTCTTAGCGCTGCACTGTTTTCAATTTATTCATTTTGGTTCTTTGCTGAAGGAAATTCCAGTTTGATGGTGTATTAAATAGAACTCTAGAACTCACCTTTTACACCCCCCCTCGTGGCACTATCCTAATTTTGTGGTGTTGTGGACCCCCACATCCACATAGTACTGTGATTGGAAATCTCAATTTACTGGCTCGTAAACTGTTCATTACGATGAAGGATGGGGACTTCTATAGCTCACAATGAAAACAGAAATATGTGGTGTGCATAACGTGATAATATAGAGGTTTGCCTTTTTTTTATGCCGCGTATACACGGTCGGAATTTCCGACAGAAAAAGTCTGAAGCCTTGTACACACGATCGGATATCCTATGGATTCTAATCCAATGGATTTTTCCATCGGAAATGCGATGAAGCTGACTTCCATCAGTCTTGCCTACACACCATCAGTCAAAAAACCGACCGTCCCAAACGCCGTGACGTAAAACACTCCGATGAGCCGAGAAAAATTAAGTTCAATGCTTCTGAGCATGCGTCGACTTGATTCTGAGCATGCGTGGGTTTTTTATCCAATGGACTTGCCCATAGATGATCAGAATTTGCTATCGTTTTTGATCCATCGGAAAAATTTAAAACATGTTCTATTTTTTAAAACCGATGGAAAAAAGACCGATGGGTCCCATACACGATCGGTTTGTCCGATGAAAAAAGTCCATCGGACTGTTTTCATCTATAAAACCTATCGTGTGTACAGGGCTTGATGGGAGCTTTTGGTCGGATATTCCGACCGTGTGTATGCCCCATCGGACTTTTTCTGTTGGAATTTCCGATGGACGTAGATAGAGAGCCGGTTCTCTATTTTTCCGTCGGAAAGTCAGACGGAGGTTTTCCCGTTGGCAAGTCCGACCGTGTGTACGCGGCATTATCCTGAATGGAGTTTTTCTTTAAGTTGGCTGGACTGTACATACACAATACTAGCTAAACACTGTGTTTGCTGTTGTTTGCTATTGTATTTCAGGCTTTGTACTGTGGCCCTCTGACCTACAGAGAGAATTCTGGGTTGTTAATTGCTTTGGTCCCAGAGCTCTGTTGTCCTCGCACAGCTGCATGTGTTCACTGTGTCCCATGCCTTTAATCCAGTGAGGTCAGCGGCACAGACTGAGGATTACAGCAGGGCTGCCCGCGGGGTGTCACTCACACGTCCTGCTTGCCAGGGCAGCCAGCTGGCCGCCTTACAATCCTCCTGTTATTTTTTTCCTGTGTTAGATAATATCATGGACTTCACTGGGAAGCTGTTACTGCAGGCTGTCAGATGGCATACACTGTAATTAGCTATGGCTGCTGAGATTATCAGAATGTACCCATCAATGACCAGTAACTAATTGTTCATTGTTAGGGTTTTTTTTAGGATATCTAAGCACCTGAAACAAATGTAGAGGCAAAACTGACAGTTATTATGTAATATTTTTTTATTTTAATGCATTTATTTTAAGGCTTAGTGCAGGGGTCTCCAAATTTTTTAAACAAAGAGCAAGTTTATTGTCCTTCAGACTTTAGGAGGGCCGGATTGTGGCCAACAGGGGCAAAAAATTTCCTGGGCCCAGCATCAGTGAGAATAAATATGGCCCCAGGAGTGGTGGTCAAGAGGAGGAGGAGTAGTGCCCCTATTGATAGGAGGAATAGTATCCCATCATTGGTATTAATAGAAGAAATTGTGCCCCCTTTTTGGTGTCAGTGGGAGGGAATAGTGCCTCATATCAGTGGGAGGAATAGATCCCCAAGGGCTGGATAATGGCTACCAAAGGGCTACATCTGACCCTCAGGCCGCAGTTTGGAGACACCTGGCTTAGTGGTTAGGTCTTCTGCCTCGCAGCATTAGAGTCCTAGGTTTGAATCAAAATCTGAAAGCTGAACTCTACCCATTGATTAAAAAGCATTAAAAATAACCCACACGTTAAAAGCAGTTACATTTCTGGCATGCCGGGACTGTTAACTATCACATTTGGTTGTGCTCTCAACCAAACTGTCTAACCATCAAATGGCTGGAGTCATAACTGATCACAGCATCATGGCAGTTGCAGATCAGAGGCCAAGATGGCAGCTTCCATGGCTGAAAAGGATAGGATGGGATGGTTTAGTTCCGCTTGAATAATACCTGCACAGAGTATGCATGTTTTCCTTGAGCTTGTGTGGGTTTTCTCTGGGTACTTTGGTTTCCTTCCATATTCCAAAGAAATACTGGTGGGATGATTGGCTTCTGTCTAAATTGGCCCTAGTATGTGTATGTTTACATGTGAGGTTCCTGAGATTGTAACCTCCTTAAGGGCAGGGACTAATGTAGATGTGCAATATCTGTAAAGCATTGGAAATCCTGTCGGCACAATATAAATACCTGTAATATATATTAAATACTGTCAATGTTTTAAATGTTTTTCTGATACAAGAGCATTGTAGTGTATGTGTGAGGTAGCACTAGGTTGCTCAGATCACAGAAGGTCCTCATAGTGGATCCCGGAAGGTCCTCAGAATGTATAGATTTTGGAGGTAAGTGAGGACATGATATTTTAGTGATGCGCGTATGACATTAAACATAGCCAATGCACTTCAGGGGACTGGGCTTCCACCTTATTCGGAGCTTTGGTAGTGTTAGATATGTTGGTCAATGGCACTGCTGTCTGTGTTCTAATATGATAACAATGTTTCCCGGAGGGTCTGTTGTGCTAAAAGCCCTGAAGTCATTGGCAAAAGCTCCAGAGAAGAATCTTTACCAAAGCTCTGAAAAGAGGAGAGCCCCAAACCCCTGAAAAGTGTTTGGATATGTTTTATGTCCTACACTATTGTTATTTTACTTCGCCCAGTTAGAGTTTCCAAGAGATTCTATTCTTCACCAACCTGTGCAATCTTCACACTTTTCACCTTCACCAGCGCTTCATCAAAGCCACTGCAAAATTCCCAATACTACCTTGCATGGGGAAGTATGTGACCTTCTCTCATGATGCATTGCTTAGGCCTGAGTGGGCAGTCACGAAGCCCAAACACCGTCATGGGAAGGACGAGGCAACAACATTAACCCCTGTGTAAGCTCTGACACCACCTGCCATGGAGCTTACACAGGGTTGGGACTGCAGAGAGACAGACCAATTGACAGTGCAGGGAAGCAGAGTATAGGTGGCTTGATGAGTCGTTTAAAGAGGCTCTGTCACTGAAAAGCTAGAGTGACAGTGTCTCTTTAAAGCTGAATTTCAAGCTAGATACATAAAATATAATATGTAAATTGTATTTTCTGCAGAATGGATTTGTAATTCTGTCCAGCCACTTATGTGATCCATGTGGTGTAGTCTACCTGTCTGCAGCCAGCAGATTGGGCAATGAAGGGCAAAAAGTGGTTTAGTCTGTCTGCAGCCAGCTGATTGGACAATGAAGGGCAAACAGTGGTGTAGTCTACCTGTCTGCCCATCATTGTCCGATCAGCTGGCTGTAGACAGGTAAACTACACCACTGTTTGCCCATCATTGTCCAATCAGCTGGCTGCAGACAGGTAGAATGCACCACTGTTTGCCCTTCATTGTCCAATCAGCTGGCTGCAGAAAGGTAGACTACACCATTTGCCCATCATTGTCCAATCAGCTGGCTGAAAATGGTGTAGTCTACCTTTGTGCAGCCAGCTGATTGGACAATGCAATGAAGGGCAAACAGTGGTGTAGTCTACCTGTCTACAGCCAGCTGATTGGACAATGAAGGGCAAACAGTGGTGAAGTCTACCTGTCTGACCTTCACTGTCCAATCAGCTAGCTGCAGACAGGTAGACTACACCACTGTTTGCCCTTCATTGTCCAATCAGCTAGCTGCAAACAGTGGTGTAGTCTACATTTCAGCAACCAGCTGATTGGACAATGAAGGGCAAACGGTGGTGTAGTCTACCTGTCTGCAGCCAGCTGATTGTCTTATCAGCTGGCTGCAGACAGGTAGACTACAATACTGTTTGCCCTTCATTGTCCAATCAACTGGCTGCAGACAGGAAGACTACACCACCGTTTGCCCTTTATTGTCCAATCAGCTGGCTGCAGACAGGTAAATGGTGTAGTCTACCTGTCTGCAGCCAGCTGATTGGACAATGATGTGCCAGCAATATACTGTTGTTATAAATTTTGCTCCCATATGTTGTCATCAGTACCCTCCAGCTCCACCGTACTCCATAGTGCAGACACTGTAATTATGTAAGCCCCAGGATTTCCCCTTCCTAATTAATTTCTTTCTGAATGAACATGGGCTGGCTTATTAAGGCACTTAATATGTTCCCCTTGCTTTGTCCAGGAGGGATGTTGCAATCACATTGTCTATGCTGAAGGGCGGAATTAGCAAATCTGGCCGCTGATTTCTACTTCAGCAGACATCATACCAAGAGTTTTTGGGTAGGCAAGCAAAACTGGAAGGAACCTGTAAACACATTTCCTCTAGAAAATTTATTTAGTTTATGCATTACGCTTTATTAATCCATCCAAGCAAGACTGTGAAAACAAAACTTTAAAGCACAACTTCACCCTCCTGGATCGCTGTGAAGATAGGGCTGTGTGAGACAGCACCAGACAGGAGGTGAGAATCACAGCAAAGCTTTGTTTTTTTAAATTGCTGATCAATAATAATAAAAAAAAAAAAACTGACTAGAGCTTTAAACTAACTAACTAATATGCAAGTAAACATCACAATTGTGCTTGGGATCCATATATAGTTATATAAATTTATATGCAATTACTATTATGATACCCTTATTATGGTTTTCCTATGTGATAAGCTGGCTGTGAATCAATATGTAATAATTAAGATGCTGAAGTTTTACACAACAGTAGTCTACTTGATGTGATTCCATTGTTAGAAATTGATTGTTGCATTCATACTGATGGAGGAACATGAGGCTCTTGAGTGTTACATATGTATTAGCATCCATAGCTGGAAAAGGAGACTGTTAACTCAGTGATGCATTGACACAGAAACTGTCCTATTGATGTCTGATTTCCATAGCTGTGCAAAAAGGCATGTAAGCAACTGAAAAAGCAATTCCTTTTGAAAAGCGAATAGAGATGGGTTTTCAAAAGAATGCAAACCTGGGTCCCAAACCAAGCTCCATCCTCCATGGTAAAAATGGTATTAAAGTAGATTTTGTTTTGTTTAACCACTTGCCGACCCCTTCACGGAGATATACGTCGGCAGAATGGCACGTACAGGCACAATCACGTACCTGTACGTGGACCTTTAACTGCCGACGTCGGGGTCGCGCGCCTTCCCCGTGAGTGGGACCGCGGGTCCCGCGGACTCGATCGCCGCGGGGATCCCTGCGATCGTCTCACGGAGGCTCAGAGCGGGGAGATGTGTGTGTAAACACATCATCTCCCCGCTCCTCTACTGACAATGTCAGCGATCTCCGCTCTGTGTAATCAGAACGAAGATCGGTGACGTGTCAGCCACGCCCCCCCTCAGTTAGTAACATGCCCCTAGGCACACTTAACCCCTCCAGCGCCCCTAGTGGTTAACCCCTTCACTGCCAGTGTCATTTTCATAGTAACCAGTGCCATTATTGCACTGATCGCTGTGAAAATGACAATGGTCCCAAAAATGTGTTAAAAGTGTCCGATGTGTCCGCCATAATGTCGTAGTCACGAAAAAAAAACGCTGATCGCCGCCATAACTAGTAAAAAAAAAAAAAAAATTAATAGAAATGCCTTAAAACTATCCCCTATTTTGTAAACGCTATAATTTTTGCGCAAACCAATCAATAAACGCCGATTTAGATTTTTTTACCAAAAATATGTAGAAGAATACGTATCGGCCGAAACTGAGGCGAACTGTAATTTTTTTCAAAATTTTTGCTCTATTTTTGTTTATAGCGCAAAAAATAAAAACCGCAGAGGTGATCAAATACCACCAAAAGAAAGCTCTATTTGTAGGAAAAAAAGGACGCCAATTTTGTTTGGGAGCCACGTCGCACGACCGCGCAATTGTCAGTTAAAGCGACGCAGTGCCGAATCGCAAAAAGGGGCCTGGTCATAATGGCCCGTATTGGTCCGGGGCTTAAGTGGTTAATAGAACCTTTCTTATCTTTAGCGGTGTTGAACATATCACTGCTTAATCAGTCCCATAGATATACAGTAGCTCTTGTAACAACCATTTTGGCCTGCTTTTGTAGGTATGGAAGGTTTATGTGAATTTGTACAGTAAGAGGCTTCAATAGTATCATAATCACCAACCTAACAGGACTCAACTGGTCCACACAACCATAACTACATAATCTGGTTGGGACTATGACAAGGGATGGCTATGTCCTTGGTTTTCTGGGAACATGCCAAAAGAGAAGCATGCTTTTACTGCTGAGAAAGGGACCTGTGGTATATGAGGGATAAGCACTCTCCATATATTCATGTGTGCACCAAAGCCCTCACCAAATATTCATTTGTGCACCTCTTTGTATTTAAGAGTAAAGCTTTGCTTTTTTTCAAACTAGTGAAGATAGGGTTCTCAATCCCACTTGTAGCTGGTAGCTCAGGTCTTTTCTGATGATAGTAAACCAATCAGAGTTCCCAGTCAACGTGATTGCATAGTGACTCCCGTTTCAAATATTTTAATGAATTTTATAATTATCAACAAAATTCCATTAACAGAGCATGTACAATAAATTTATTATAAATAGATATTCCATTAACAGAACATGTACAATAGTATAATAGAAAAAAGGCGTAATCATTCAGGAAAGTGACTCTTATAAATGTAAATGAAAATAGATAACCTAGTGGATTGTAGGATAAGATTATGTAACATGAAATGTCATAATCATAGCTTCATGGCAGCTATTTGATGACAAGTAATTGAGAAATTAAATTTATTGAAATAATATAATAATGTCATCTATGAATGAAATAGAATAGAATGAACCTATAAAGAAATATAAAGTTAATGTGTTGTAGAATAGCTGAGGGAATAAATTAGGCTAAACCAGGGCCAAGTTCCTTCTCTTGGCTTGGCTTTATCTGGTGCGAAGGTCAAAAATCCCAACCATTCAAAGCATCTTCTATTACAGTTGGTATATCGGATAATTAACAAGAATAAACCTAGTATGGTTAGAGAATCAGGTGAAGGTAATCATAGTAGCGGGTGGATATTATAATCTCTCAGGGAGAAATTAGTGAACAGTCCAAACCAGGGGGTAAATAGTGTTTGATCCAAGGTCTCCATAAGGATTCAAAATTAGAAACTTTATCTAGTATTATAGCTCCAGTTTTATGTATCATAGATTGTGTGACTCTATGTTTGACTGACTCTATGCAGAGAGAGTTTGATTTGGCTAAAGACTTAACCAAAAAAAAAACAGAGCCTGCAAATTACAATTGCTACCTTGGAGCTGCAATGGCATCTACAGTGCCATCTGTTTAATACTGCAACTGGCAGATACAATTACATTATTTAAAAAAAAGAATACATTGTAATGCATGTTATTAGAAGACAACAAAAAAATATTATTCATATTTTTGCACATTTGTCAGTCGTACATACAAAACATGGAACAAGGTTTGTAAGTTTTATAAAAACAACATATCAACGCCTTGTGTCCTTAAAAGTAACAATTATTTAGGTATGGCAATTAGTCATGGAGTTATTGTCAAGTTAACCAGCACACTTTGACACTTTTGAATAATATGATCTGGGCAGTTTGGGCAATCTATCCTCAGTTGTTTGGTCAAATATAAGGCTTTGACTGTATCTGGCAACAGATATACAATATTTGTATTCACCTAGCTATTCAGACATGTTCAATAAACTTCTTTGTATTCTATTTTGCACCTTTTTGATCAGAACTTGTATTACCTTCCCAGTAATGAGAGTGTTAACTATGTTATATACAAGATGGGGACAGATGGGGGCCCAGGAGAAGTAAAAAGGATGGATTACAGTCATTAATACGTTGGAAGTCATGTCTAAAGGGATTGCCACAACTAAAGACGACTAACACACCACCTAACAATCTACAGGAGGCACGTCCATCTGTTTTTATAGGATGCAATCAGAGAGAGAACTCTCAGATTGCTCCTTGGAGACTGTGGGGAAGAGATGAAGATCCTGTTGACAAAAATGACAGCCAAACAAGTTTTCAGAAAGATAGGCAACTGGTTTCACAGCCACTTAATAGAGAATTGCTGGTCATGTGGATGTAACTATGGCTCGCCTTTACACTCATGTCAACTTATGATAAAAATAATGTTATTGTTGTTTTGGGTTTCCTTACACTTCTTTTGAATGTTTAAACTCTCCACTGACCCGATTGTTAAAGATCATCTTCTTTCCCGCTAGGACGAGCTTTAGTTATTGTATCAGTTTAGTCATTTATTCAATGGGTTTTACAATACACAGTGATCAACGTTTCAGTAGTTAATGGTTGTGTGATTTCTTATGCATTCATATCCTCAGGGTCAAGGCTGCAAAAAGCCACTTAAGCACTTGAGAAGGGCTGTTATCATTCGTGTAGAAAGAACCGCTGAACAATGAAAGTTAAGAGATATAACTATTGGAAACACATCAGTACTTAATGGGGCAGTGTATTATTCTGATTAGAGGACATTTGTCAGGTCAGATGATATTACATGATGCATAAACTATCAGACTGTTAGTGTAAAAAAAAAACAACAATTCCCTAACACAATGTGGTTGACAGTACCGAGGTATGTTAGTTCATGACCATGGACAAGGTTATGCTGAAACTGTTCTCAAACTATATTTCAACCTTTCACAACCTTGTTATCACAGAGAAACCCTCGAAAAAACTTTCAGGTCTCAGGAAACTTTTCTAATAATTACTATATTTACAGCTTGTACATTCACGGAATCAGTACCTAGCGATGTATGTAAGTATAAAAGAGTAAAGAATGGGACATACTAAGTGTGTTTAACACCAGGACTGCTCAAAACTATTGTCATTATTAATAATGAAATTAATAATAATCATTGTCATAATTCTAGGATAAATTATATAGTTGGTAAGGTTGAATAAAGACAATAGTCCATCCAGTTCAACCTGTGTTGGTATGTATTTGTGTAGATAATCATTTCCCATATCCCTGTATATTGTGTTCGCTAATAATAATGGCCAGATAAGAAATGCCGGCAGTGCAAATTGTAGTGTTCGCTTTCATTGGTGGTCAGTGGAGAGATGCTCCCTTACACTGATAGTCAATGGTTTTACATTAGCGATCAATGTAAGGCCCCCTTACATTGGTTATCAGTGGTAGAGATGGCTTAATGTTAACGGCTTAAGGGCTAAAACGCGCTGGCTTCTCTTGGCTGTTTTTTACCAGTATTTGAATAAAGTTTTGATGCATTTTTAGTTGATTTTTGTGGCAGTCGACTTTTCCCTTTTCCTGACTATGATGGAGCTTACTGAGACCTTTTCAGTGGAAAAGCACTCACTTACATTAATGGACATTGAGGGAAGGGCCCCCTTTAACTGGTGGTCAGTGGGAAAAGGGCCATATTACACTGGCAGTAAGTGAGAAGAATGCTTCATGTTACATAAATGTTAAAAGATAAATGGTGTCTGTGAATACCTAACAAAAAGTAAAAAATTGCTTACGGAACCCCTAGTAACATCTGGAGGAAACCTAGAGTTCCCCAGAACCCTGGTTAAGAAAGGCTGTTATATAGTGTGATGCTCAGCAAGCCATCTATTGACTTCAGTTGAGTGTGGAGTATATACAGTATGAAGTAAACCAAATTGTATTCTCCTGTAATGGGGACTTTTGTTACTATTAATAGCAGCAATAGGTCCCCTTTAAATGAAAGGCATCATTCCACCCATTCTACAGGTAACTCATAAAGGGTAAAAGAGGAGACCTCCATTAGTGTGGCAATCTTTAATGTTGTTAAAAGGACAAAAACCCCAATAAAATGCACTCAAAATTAGTTTTTTGAGCCACAGACTCTTTACCAGCAATAGAAACATAGACTTCTGGTTTATGTCACCAGACGACACTTGGCTCCACCCTATGCATTACACCACTAACCCACGTGGCTTAGGTTAACAGGCTTGCTAGCATGAATAAATTTATAGTTATAGAAGGACCAAAATACAGTATATACTCAAGTATAAGCCGACCCGAATATAAGCCGAGGCACCTAATTTTACCACAAAAAAAGGGAAAACTTATTGACTCGAGTATAAGCCTAGGGTGTCCATGTGTATGCCTCACTGTGCCTCACCTTGCCTCACTGTGTCCATGTGCATGCCTCACTGTGTCCATGCCTCACTGTGCCCATGCCTCACTGTGCCCATGCCTCACTGTGTCCATGCCTCACTGTGCCCATGCCTCACTGTGCCCATGCCTCACTGTGCCCATGCCTCACTGTGCCCAATCCCCCTACCTGATCTCCGGCGCTGTGTGACTAGACTGACGTTTAACATGGGAGTCCAAGGAAGGGGTGCCCGGATTTGAAAAATCGGTGCTCCCCAAACGTAGGTCCCCTGGACAACAAACTTTGCGCACTTGAACATAAAGAGTGGGGCTACATGTGTGCCAAGCTTGGGGTCCAGGGGATCTAGGGCCGGCTGGTACCGGGTCCCCAAAATCACTGGAAAAATTACCATTTAAGATGGGAGTCTATGGAAGGGGTGCCCGGCTTTGAAAAATCGGTGCTCCCCGGCCGTAGGTCTCCCGGACAACAAACTTTGCACACTTGTAGAGGAAGGGTGGAGCTACATGTGTGCCAAGGGGGTCCAGGGGACCTACGGCTGGCCGGGATCAGGCGCACAAAGTTTAAGATGGACACAGACTCGAGTATAAGCCGAGGGGGGCATTTTCAGCACAAAAAAATGTGCTGAAAAACTTGGCTTATACTCGAGTATATACGGTACCTTTCCTGGAGAAAATTCTGAGCCTTCCAGTGCCAGACACATCAAAAGGCTTAGGTCACATGGTCTTTGCTAGACATCGTAATCAGACTGTAGACTGCATGATTTCATCTTTAGCAAAGATAACATGACCAAGTGCCGAAACCTTCAAATATATAACTAGCCCTGAAGGGAAACTAGAGCAGCATTTTCTTCAGCTAAAGGTAATTATAAAGACTGTTAGTATAGCATTATGTTAACATACAGTATGAGTGTGGGTCCATTTAAATATGGATATAACATAACATCCATTTAGTTATTATATTATATGGCTACCATGTTCAGTAAAAGCATTTCCTCACTATATACTGTATAATTGACCCAGAGATTGTGCATGCAGGTCAGACTCAGTATTGTAATACTTTAGTATAATTTCATAGGGAATTCATTTTCTGCGCAAACCAAATACGTGAATCAATTATGAGGTTAAAGTGGCTATCATAACTTTTTTTTTTTATTATTGCTTTGACTTATCAACAATTTGTAACATCATAGAATTTTTCTTTGGTGTTTGGCATTCATTTTGTGTTAATTTCAGACTATTGCAGCAAAGTCTACTTCCCTAAAAAAAGAAAAGAAAAACAGAACAGTGGGCAATATAAGAGCAAGTACCGTATATACTCGAGTATAAGCCGAGTTTTTCAGCACATATTTTTGTGCTGAAAATGCCCCCCTCGGCTTATACTCGAGTCATCTTTTTGTGCCTGATCTTCCGGAATTTGGGGACCTGGTACCGGCCGGTCGTAAGTTCCCTGGACCCCAAACTTGGCACACATGTAGCCCCATTTTTCCTCTATAAGTGTGCAAAGTTTTTTGTCTAGGGGACCTACGGTCCGGGAGCACCAATTTTTCAAAGCCGGGCACCCCTTCCATAGACTCCCATGTTAAACGTCAGTCTAGTCATGGGCACAGTACGGCATGCACATGGACACAGTGAGGCATGCAGATGGACACCCTAGGCTTATACTCGAGTCAATAAGTTTTCCCAGTTTTTGTGGTAAAATTAGGTGCCTCGGCTTGTATTCGGGTCGGCTTATACTCGAGTATATACAGTACTCTCCAAGTGTTTTTTGAGTTGTGTTTTGTCCCTTGCCTGGTGGATGTACCATTTTGTAATAAGAGGGACTTTGCTGCAGAAATTGGGATACTTGGCAACTATGTTATGTCAGTACCTGGAGGGGAAAGATACCGTTTTCAGACTTAGCTAGTATGTTAATTACTGCCTAAAATTAGAACTCCAATGAAGGTACAACTATAACAATTCGGATTAGCTTTCTAAACATGTTAATTTGATGCACCGTTTGGCAAAAATAGTAATGATGTTTCTTAGTTTCTAGACTCTAACAGGTCTGAGAGGCCTTTTTTTTTTATGGTTCATTAGGGCAGGTGATCTAGTGCGACCACTGAAAATTTGCAATACTCTTTGGTGGCATGCACACAGCGTGTGCAAACAGCTTCTGCCAGCAGCCTGTACAAATCAATACCAAGCTAACCCGCACCATAACTCTTCACAAGTTAGAAAGTCGTGTAAGTTACAGGGTGGTTAGGTACTCTGACTGGCACTTAGACACAGACAGTTTGCATCCAGGGATGGTGTTCTTGCATTGATGCATTTCTTGATTCGTTTCAAGGAGCAGTGTCGGTATTTAAAGTGCCTTGAAAAAGTATTCATACCCCTTGAAATTTTCCACATTTTCTCATGTTACAACCAAATACATAAATTTATTTTATTGGGATTTTATGTGATAGACCAACACAAAATGGCACATAATTGTGAAGTGGAAGGAAAATTATAAATGGTTTTCAAAATGTTTTACCAATCAATATCTGAAAAATGTGGCGTGCATTTGTATTCAGCCCCCTTTACTCTGTTACCCCTAACGAAAATCTAGTGGAACCAACTACCTTCAGAATGTCACCTAATTAGTAAATAGAGTCCACCTGTGTGGAATTTAATCTCAGTATAAATACAGATGTTCTGTGAAGCCCTCAGGTTTGCTAGAGAACCTTATTGAACAAACAGCATCATGAAGGCCAAGGAACACACCAGACAGGTCAGGGATAAAGTTGTGGAGAAGTTTAAAGCAGGGTTAGGTTATAAAAAAATATCCCAAGCTTTGAACATCTCATGGAGCTCTGTTCAATCCATCATCCGAAAATGGAAAAAGTATGGCACAACTGCAAACCTACCAAGACATGGCCGTCCACCTAAACTGACCGGCCCGGGCAAGGAGATCATTAATCAGAGAAGCAGCCAAGAGGCCCATGGTAACTCTGGAGGAGCTGCAGAGATCCACGGCTCAGGTGGGAGAATCTGTCCACAGGACAACTATTATGCCTTGTACACATGATCAGAATTTCTGATGGAAAAAGTCAGACAGACTTTTTCCATTGGAAATTCCGACCGTGTGTATGCCCCATCGGAGTAATTCCATCGGAAATTCCGATGAATTCCATCGGAATTTAGATAGAGAACATGTTCTATTTTACTCCGATGGAATTCCGTCGGAATTCCGATGTGAGTTTGGCCGGGCAAAAGCTTGATCGTGTGTACAAGGCATTAGTTATGCACTCCACAAATCTGGCCTTTATGGAAGAGTGGCAAGAAGAATCCGTCCACAGGACAACTATTAGTCGTGCACTTCACAAATCTGGCCTTTATGGAAGAGTGGCAAGAAGAAAGCCATTGTTGAAAGAAAGCCATAAGAAGTCCTGTTTGCAGTTTGCGAGAAGCCATGTTGGGGACACAGCTCTACAAAGTATTGACTGAGGGGTCTGAATGCAAAAGCATGCCACATTTTTCAGATATTTTTGTAAAACATTTTAAGCCCTGGTTCACATTGATGCTACTTTGAAATTGTGCTACTTCAATTGAAGTAGCGTGATTTCAAAGTAGCAAGGTCAGCACGATTTCAGGTGCTACTTGATAGACATCTGTGTGGCTTCATGCACAGATGTCTATTAAAGTCGCACCTGAAATCGGCAAAAGTAGTGCAGGATGTACTTTTGCAAATCGGTGCGGCGCTGCAAAATCGGTGTTGCATTAAAACAGTGTCATTGCCTCCAATAGGCTGCGACTTGTCATGCGATTTTATCTCTCAAATCGCATGACAAATCAATCTAATGTGAACCTAGGCTAAAAGCCATTTATTATTTTCCTTCCACTTCACAATTATGTGCCACTTTGTGTTGGTCTATCACATAAAATCTCAATAAAATACATTTACGTATTTGGTTGTAACTTGACAAAATGTGGAAAATTTCAAGGGTTATGAATACTTTTTCAAGGCACTTTATGTCCAATTGTAGATCCATGTGCATGTGTTGCATAAGTCACAGCACAGCATTCATGCATCATGGGAACCAAATTCTTATGCCGTGTACACACGACCGTTTTTAATGTCATTGAAAAAAAACACGTTTTTCTCAACGTGATTCTTCTCAAGCTTGCCTTACCTACACACTATCATGAAAAAAAAATGCTTGAGGAAAGCGCGGTGACGTACGAAATGTACGACGGCACTATAAAGGGGAAGTTCCATTCGAATGGCGCCACCCTTTGGGCTGCTCTTGCTGATCCTCATGTTAGTAAAGTTTGGTGAGAGACGATTCGCGCTTTTCAGCCTCGTGCTCTTTAGTCTGTTACAGCGTGATGAATGTGCTATCTCCATTACGAACGCTAGTTTTACCAGAACGAGCGCTCCCGTCTCATCACTTGCTTCTGAGCATGGCCGTTTTTCATGACGAGAAAAACAACGACGCGAAAAATTAGAGCATGTTCCAAATTTTTAATGCCCATTTTTCACGTCGTGAAAAATGCTCTGGAGCCCACACACGATCGTTTTTAATGACCAAATGAAAAAATGGCATTTTTCTCGTCATGAAAAACGGTCGCGTGTACGCGGCACAACCATAAAGTGGTTGTTGGCTACTCATCTTTCAGTAGGAAAAACTACTCTGCGCTGAACTTTTTATAGCAGACAAATTGGCTCTGCACATAAAAGTGGCAACACACAGATAAAGCTTCCTGGATTCCACTTAATAGAAGAAAAGGTGTATTTTGCTTGTTGTCTGCCAGATTTCCATCCGAGTTGAAAGGCTTCCTGCGGTGTTTATTCACTAACAGTGTACAGGTCAACGCCTTGAGCCTTGGCACCTCTTTCGTAAGGCCTCTTAATGGAGTTGCGGAGAAAGCACCTGTTTTTAGCAATCCAGTGCAAAGTACAACTAATGTAATAGCCGTGTAGGCAGCACTTTAGCAAAGAGAAGCTGCTGTGGTTTACTGCACTAGTATTTATGGCCAGCTTGCTGTCCCACTCTGCAGCAGAAAGACGTTAAAGGACGTTAATCCCAATGATTCATGGATTGTATCTGGGCCTAGTCAAACCAGCAGTGTTAACGATCCCATGTGAATTTCCCTCCCTCGTTGTGTTTGCTGAGATATATGGTGGCCTGCGTGGTTCAATTCAAATTCACGGAGGCTATTAGGAAAGCTGTTTAAAAAAGAAAAAAGTCCAGCGGCTTAGTGTGTACCAGATTTGGAGAGATTAGGGCGGGAGTGAAGAGCAGCATGGGGTCATTTCCGCCTACAGCTCCTCTATTAATGAGCATAGCTTGTTTACAGAGGACTTCAGAGAATATATGTTACCAGGCTGCAAATCTCAGTGTTATATAACAGTGCGGAACAATGCCCTGTGTGGGTATGTACATTTACTATTTTTGCCAGTAGCTTTTATAAAGAATGTTCTAGAAATCCAAAATATGCATTAATTTAAAACACTGTGAACATTCAATTAGAAGAACAACATATGTGGTCGCCAGGGAGGAGGGGGGGAATACATAGAACAAATAATTTAGGAGGACCTGTCATGCAACACTAAAAAAATATAGAACTAAAGCGGACCTAGATTTAAAAAACCTTATATTACATTATGCTGTAATTTTATTAGAAACATTTTTTTTTTTTTTAACAAACCAGTCTCATCCTAAAATTAGTCTAAACTGACATACATTATATAGCCAAAAGTATTGAGACGCCTGCCTTTACACGCACATGATCTTTAATGGCATCCCAGTCTTAGTCCGTAGGGTTCAATATTGAGTTGGCCCACCCTTTGCAGCTATAACAGCTTCAACTCTTCTGGGAAGGCTGTCCACAAGGTTTAGGAGTGTGTCTACGCGAATAATTGGCCACTCTTCAGGAAGCGTATTTGTGAGGTCATGCACTGATATTGCACGAGAAGGCTTGGCTCGCAGTCTGCGCTCTAATTCATCCCAAAGGTGTTCCATCGGAATGAGGTCAGAATTCACTCATCTGGGTCTTTATGGACCTTGCTTTGTGCACTGGTGCACAATTGTGTTGGAACAGGAAGGAGCCATCCCCAAACTGTTCCCACAAAGTTGGGAGCATGAAATTGTCTAACATGTCATAGTATGCTGACACCTTAAGAGTTCCCTTCACTGGAACTAAGGGGCCAAGCCCAACCCCTGAAAAGCAACCCCACCCCATAATCCCCCCTCCACCAAATGATCTGGAGTTGTGGCCCAATAATTTGGGCAATATGATGTGGATGAGCAAGTTTTGGGTGAAGGAACTTGACTGGCCTGCACAGAGTACTGACCACAACCCGATAGAACACCTTTGGGAATAGCATGAATTAGAGGAATTAGAATGGAGACTGCGAGCCAGGCCTTCTCGTCCAACATCAGTGCCTGACCTCACAATTGCGCTTCGGGAAGAATGGTCAAACATTCCCATTGACACACACCTAAACCTTGTGGACAGCGTTCCCAGAAGAGTTGAAGCTGTTGTAGCTACAAAGGGTGGGCCAACTCAATATCGAACCCTACGGACTAAGACTGGGATGCCATTAAAGTTCATGTGCGTCCCAATACTTTTGGTAATATAGCGTATATTACACATATATAGGTGCAGCACTTTAAATGCATAGAAAAGAGTCCTTATTAGTAGTTTAATAAAGATTTAGGGTTGAAGGTCCAACAGGTGCAGCTTCCAAACAATTGTGCTGTGAGAGATCCTCCACCGACAGCAATACACACACTGACCCCTACCCTCAGGGGTGGACCACTATACATAAAGCTGTCAAATGCTCTCAAGACAACTCCAAATCACCAAGAACACCTGATGTCTGCAATCTTCACGATATAGGAAATCCACCATAGGGGGACCTCAAAGCATGCAGGGTTTAGGAGTAGGCAAGAGACACTTCATTGTGCAGTATTAATGTTAACAAAGGATCAAAATGTTGTAAGTACAAAAAATGGACTTTGTAGCCACCAATTATAAAAATACAAGTATATTTATTAACAAATCATTACAAAAAGTTTAAGAGCCGGTTCACACAGGGGCGACTCGGGAGGCGACTTCAAGTTGCCCCAAGTCGCCCCAAGTTGCGCTCTTTTTAAAAGTAATGGAAGTGAATGGAGCCGTCTTAATGTGCACGACTGCAGTCGCTCCGACTTCAAAAAAGGTTCCTGTACTACTTCAATCCGACTTGTAGGCAACTTGTACCCATTGATTTCAATGGAAGTCGCCTCAGAAGTCGGATCCCCTGTCTTAACAGAAGCAACAATACAGGAAGAGAACATACATTTCTCAGGCAAACCCCTCCCTCCCACAGAGCTGATTCAAGGTTGATTGGCCACTGGAATGTCTCCTGTCCTGGAGGCGACTTGTAAGTCGCCCCATGTCGCACTGTGGTGCAGGATCAGGTCGCTTCCAGGTCGCCTCCAAAGAGTCGTGTTGCCCCTGTGTTTACCGGCTCTAAAAGTAAGAAAGCAAAACAACAGATTAAAAAACTACAGTGATAACTGCAGTAGCAGCAAACTATTCCAATAAGAGTCCAAGAAGGTCAACACATGTCACAGAGGGCGTGTGTGACTATGATACATAGTAAGAAGATTGTTAGCTCGACATGTTTCGCGTAGACCGCTTCTTCAGGAGCTAGTAGTATCTCTTGGTGGGTAGCACGGTGTGCTTGAAAAATGAGTTTGTAAAGATGGTTAGGTGGTATGTGGCTGCAGCTTCCAAAGTAAAACGTATTCCTTATTATAGTAGAGAAGTTCTATCTAGTAACCAAAGGATGGTACAAGTAGCGACAAAAGAAAAAAATAAATATATATACTGTATATATATATATATATATATATATAAAGCCAGATGGATAAACCATCTATAGTTACAAGCATATGCCAAGAGACTTTAAAGCCTGTTTTTTTTTTTTGCAAAGCAGGTTACAGTGGAAGCGGTGTCTGTAATATGATGCCACCAAGGAAGTAAACGCTGGGAACGTCCGAGTAAGAAGGTCCGCGGATGGAGTAGCTGCCACTGTAACCTGCTTTGCAAAAAAAAAACAGGCTTTAAAGTCTCCTGGCATATGCTTGTAACTATAGATGGTTTAAGCCATCTGGCTATATACTGTATATATATATATATATATATATTTTTTTGTCGCTACTTGTACCATCCTTTGGTTACTAGGTAGGTACTATAATAAGGAATAAGTTTTACTTTGGAAGCTGCAGCCACATACCACCTAACCATCTTTACAAACTCATTTTTCAAGCACACCGTGCTACCCACCGCAAGATACTACTAGCTCCTGAAAAAGCGGTCTACGCGAAACATGTCGAGCTAACAATCTTCTTACTATGTATCATAGTCACACACGCCCTCTGTGACATGTGTTGACCTTCTTGGACTCTTATTGGAATAGTTTGCTGCTACTGCAGTTGTCACTGCAGTTTTTTAATCTATTGTTTTGCTTTCTTTATTTTAAACTTGGTGTGATGATTTGTTAATAAATATACTTGTATTTTTATAATTGGTGCCTACAAAGTCCATTTTTTTGTACTTCCAACATTTTGATCCAATATACTTAGGACGTGGCACTGCGTTATTTTAGACACCCACAGTTCGTCCTGTGCTGGTGTTCTTGTGATTTGTATGATTTAATGGTTACAAAGTTTAATAAAATCCACCAAAATACTCACCTAACATTAAGTAAAATCTCACATGTAAATCAATGTTACAAGGGAATGTGTCCAACCATCAAGATGGCCAACCTGTGCGCAGCGACGTCACTTGACCCAGCTCTATTCGACGCGTTTTGTCATATAGACGTCATCAGACGTTGGGTGATGTATATACAGTATTTTGTACATTCACATCAGCCCCTGCCCACAAGGAGCTTACAATCTAAGGTCCCTAGATCACATTCATACAAATACTAGGGCCATTTTTTTTTTTTCTAGAGACTTGTAGCCAGAATACATTTTTTTTTCTTGGATATGTTTTATAACAGAAATTAGAAAATATTGGTCTTTTTTTTGTTTATATAATAAAAAATTCAAAAACCCAGTGAGAGGAGCCTAGTGTTATTTCTCGCCTTTACCATCACAGGAGCAAGCTCTAAAATACTGAGCTAGTGCAACAGAGAGAGAAAGCACACATGAGGGGTTTTGAATCGGAGATAGAGCTTTTCTTAGCAATGTCCTAGAAGTTTTCCAGCCAGGCTTCATGAGGTTTGTAAATGGCCTACATCTAAAGCAAAGGCATTATTCATTTTTGGTAGAAGCTGCACAATCTCTTTAACCACAGACACCCCTGTCTGCTGCACAGGCAGTTTTTTGGTGAAGGTGTCTAACCCTTTAAAGCGGAGGTTCACACACATTCTTAACCTAATGTTATCCATAGACATGTGCAATTCATTTAGTTTCTAATTCGTTTTTCACAAATTCAGAGAAATTCGTTAATTCCGAAATGTCAGAATTTCGGAATTTTTTAATTTTCCGAAATTTAAAATTTCCGAATTTCTAAATTTTTCAGTTTACGAATTTTCAGATTTTCAGATTTCCGAAATTTTTAATTTCGGAATTTCGGAAATTTGGATTTTCGAAATTCCGAATTTCGGAAATTTGGATTTTCGAAATTCCGAATTTCGAAAATTGGAAATTTCGAAAATTCGAGATTCGAAAATTCGAAATTGCAGAATTCGAAAATCTAAAATTCGAAAATCTAAAATTCAAAAATGGGAAATTTGAAAAGTTGAATTTCCAAATTCCGAAAATCAGAAATTGTTTTTTTTATTTTTTTTGCTTTTTTCGGAAAATCTAAAAATTCGTTTTTTAGGTTTTCGTTTTATTCTTTTTTTTGGAAATTCCGAATTTCTCGAATTTCCGAAAAAAGCAAAAAAACGAAAAAAAAAACGAAAACGAAAAAAAAACATGCATTGCACTGATGTTCAAATGAGCAAAAAAAAAAATGTTTTAATTGTAATTACCGTATTATAGCTGTATATTGTGGCATTTCCTGTCTTCTACTCCCGCAGGAGTAGGCGTGTCTATTGCCTTTCCCCCCGGCGCCGCACTGTCTACTGGGAGCTAAGTGTCAGGCTTCCCAGGAGTCAGTGCGGAACTCTGCCGCGAAATCTCATGAGATCGTGGTGTGGTTGACATCACAACGGGGCGGTAACGCTCAACGCCGCCGCCCGTTGTGATGGCAACCCTGATGTTTACGGCGCTGCTTGCAGTACAGACCGAGCATGCGTGGGATCGAGCGGTGAATGCTGCTCCCAGCATTCACCGCATCAAGGAAATGAGTGCTTGTGCCCACAAGCAAAATGGAAACGTCCTTCTTCGTTTTACATAAGTTATTCTTATATATAAAATCGGACAGCAGGTGCTTAAAGACAACAGAACAGTAAGTATTCTTTTAGAATAGAAAAAATAAATGAATGACAAAAAAAAAAAAAAACGATTGGCCGCGGTACCTCCGCTTTAAGCTCTGACTTGGGCTTAGCAGGAGGCTCCTAGAGCATGCAAAGATCGATCTGAGGATTTTTGTACATACACCACCAGGGCCATATTTATTGTCTGTGCCGTTCACTACAGTAGTAATTGTAGTCTGACTGCTTACCCATAAACAGACAATTCAGTCCCGAAGGAATGAATCACTGCCATGCAAACATGTTCACAGTACACTTTACCTGCATAGCCTGGACATGACAGCACGGCTTTTCACACCCCTTCCTTCAGATTACCTGACCTTTTTTGAGGCCCACCAAGCAAAAGGTTACAATATAATGTCTCTTCTGCTCACCACCGCTGACATGATGTGTAATTATGGATCTGCAGGCTCAAGAGCCCTTGAAATGACAGCCTGACAAGAGTTTAATTGCTGTAAGATGAGCTGGCATAGTGTATGGTTTAAAGCCTAAACCTTGTTAGCAATAAATCTAAAAGCTCTACCAAACTTCACAAGGAACCATTGCTTCTCACATTGACGTATCAGGGATTTCTGACACTTGTCTTTTCTAATAATGGGGCTTTTAGGGGGTGATTCAAACGTAAGTGTTGCTGCGCAATCTAACACCAACATAGAATTGCTTGTATTTTAAAAGAACCTGGCCTGTTTAATATTCAAAAAGTTACTCCAAAAAAAAAAATACCAAATTGTATGTAAACCCTAACGACAAACTTCTCCTATTTTATCCCTTTTAGCTCTTATATATGCTTCAATTATCTCAGTGTATATACAACTGCGCTCCTTGTGGACGCATGTGACTACTGTAAAATCAATACCTGTACAGTGCCTTGAAAAAGTATTCATACCCCTTGAAACATGGGGTGCTCTTAGCATTTTTGGGTGATGGATTGAACAGCGCTCAGTGAGATGTTCAAAGCTTGGGATATTTTTTTATAACCTAACCCTGTTTTAAACTTCTCCACAACTTTATCTCTGACCAGTCTGGTGTGTTTCTTGGCCTTCATGATGCTGTTCGTCCATTTAGGTTCTCTAACAAACCTCTGAGGGCTTCACAGAACAGCTGTATTTATACTGAGATTAAATTACACACAGCTGGACTCTATTTACTAACTAGGTGACTTCTGAAGGCGCTTGGTTCCACTAGGTTTTAGTTAGGGGTATCATAGTAAAGGGGGCTGAATACAAATGTACGCCACACTTTTCACATATTTATTTGTAAAAAATGTTGAAAATAATTTATCATTTTCCTTCCACTTCACAATTATGTGTCACTTTGTGTTGGTCTGTCACATAAAATCCCAATAAAATACATTTACGTTTTTGTTTGTAACATGACAAAATGTGGACATTTCAAGGGGGTATGAATACTTTTTCAAGGCACTGTATGTTGGTGTTGTTTTATCTGTATACAGTTTGACATTTAAAAAAATAGAACTATTCTTTCTTTTAACTTATTTGTAAATAATACATACCGTATATACTCGAGTATAAGCCGAGGCACCTAATTTTACCACAAAAAACTGGGAAAACGTATTGACTCGAGTATAAGCCTAGGGTGTTCATCTGCGTGCCTCACTTTGCCTCACTGTGTCCATGTGCATGCCTCACTGTGTCCATGCCTCACTGTGCCCATGCCTCACTGTGTCCATGCCTCACTGTGTCCATGCCTCACTGTGCCCATGCCTCACTGTGTCCATGCCTCACTGTGTCCATGCCTCACTGTGTCCATGCCTCACTGTGTCCATGCCTCACTGTGTCCATGCCTCACTGTGCCCATGCCTCACTGTGTCCATGCCTCACTGTGTCCATGCCTCACTGTGCCCATGCCTCACTGTGCCCATGCCTCACTGTGTCCATGCCTCACTGTGTCCATGCCTCACTGTGCCCATGCCTCACTGTGCCCATGCCTCACTCTGTCCATGCCTCACTGTGCCCATGCCTCACTGTGCCCATGCCTCACTGTGCCCATGCCTCACTGTGTCCATGCCTCACTGTGTTCATGCCTCACTGTGCCCATGCCTCACTGTGTCCATGCCTCACTGTGCCCAGAGGAGAAATGGGGCTATATGTGTGCCAAGTTTAGGGTCCAGGGGACCTACTACCAGCCGGTACCGGGTCCCCAAAGTTACCAGAGAAATTACTATTTAACATGGGAGTCTATGGAAGGGGTGCCTGGCTTTGAAAAATCGGTGCTTCCCGGCCACAGGTCCCCCGGACAACAAACTTTGCACACTTGTAGAGGAAGAGCTACATGTGTGCCAAGCTTGGGGTTCAGGGGACCTACGGCCGGCCAGTACCAGGTCCCCAAAGCCCGGGAGATCAGGCACAAAAAGGTGACTCAAGTATAAGCCGAAGGGGACATTTTCAGCACAAAAAAAGTGCTGAAAAACTCGGCTTATACTCGAGTATATACGGTATATTTAAAAAAAAAATTGTACATGTTGTACTTTCCTGGGATTACAAAGTCTGGCTTTCTTTGTGTTCGATACGAAAAAATACCCAATAATCCCATCTGAAATTCAGAGCTGTCCTGTCACTCTGCCGGTGATATCTCAAGAGGTCACATTAACCACCCCAGTTCTTATCAGAAAAGGCACTATTTAAATTCTGTTAAAGCAGAACTCCAGGGGGAAAAATATTAAACCTCTAAAAATACAAAAGAAGCTTTTGCTGCATTACTCACGTTCAGTTTAGAGCTGTCCTCTGCAGTAAGTTTTTTTTCGGCCAGTAGAGGTCACCAGTCTTTTGGGTTGAATAAGTTGAACTACTAGCATTCAGTGGATAACAGCAGTGATTCGTTTTTTTTTACGGTTTCAGGCACTTATGATAATTCATTGCAGGTACAGTTGACCTTCAGATGATGATCACTTGACTTGCTTTAGTTATTTTGCATTCCTATAGATTTGTATTGGTAGAGAAGCAAAGTAAAAGCTAATCAACATCAGCTTTACGCAAGCCTAGTTCCGTAGTTAGTTTGAAAAAAGACACTAGTCAATCTAGTTCAACCAATAATAATAATAATAAAATAATACAAATAGCAAACCTTCATGTACATTATCCTATAGCCACAGCTGATCCAGAGGAAGGCAAAAAAACAATAAAGCATGGTCCAATTCCCTCCAGTGGGGGTGGTTCCATCCTGATCTCCCGGGAGGCAATCGGATATTTCCTGGTTCAACCACCCTTGTGATCTAGACATCTACTCTACATCTACTCTTATGCCGCGTACACACGACTGTTTTTCATGACGAGAAAAATGCCATTTTTTAATTTGGTAATTAAAAATGATGGTGTGTGGGCTCCAGAGCATTTTTCACGACGTGAAAAATGGGCATTAAAAATTCGGAACATGCTCTATTTTTTCTCGTTGTTTTTCACGACGTCGTTTTTCTCGTCGTGAAAAACGGCCGTGTGTAGGCTTTAACGACGTGAAAAAAACGCGCATGCTCAGAAGCAAGTTATGAGATGGGAGCGCTCGTTCTGGTAAAACTAGCGCTCGTAATGGAGATAGTACATTCGTCACGTTGTAACGGACTGAAGAGCACGAGGCTGAAAAGTGCGAATCGTCTCTCACTAAACTTTACTAACACAAGGATCCCAAAGGGTGGCGCCATCCGAATGGAACTTCCCCTTTATAGTGCCGTCGTACATTTCGTACGTCACCGCGCTTTGCTCAAGCATTTTTTTTCACAATGGTGTGTAGGTAAGGCAGGCTTGAGAAGAATCGCGTCGAGAAAAACGTTGTTTTTTTCAATGACATTAAAAACGGTGGTGTGTACGCGGCATTAGAACTATTAGTAGACCATGTCTCAGTTAAGCAATGCAGCAGTGTCCAGCACCCAACCCAGACAGCCATTAGACAATGAAAGAGCAGTAACACATTGATAATCGCTCTTGGCTGGCCATATATTATAGGATTTTCTTGTACAATTTTCCTTTAGATTTACCACATAATATGAGGTCAAACCTAAGCACTTTCAATGTGTATGCAGTTAGTCAGGCCTTGTATTACATTGAGTGTTTATTCAATTTTCTAATGGTTAGTGGTGTCAAATGGATGTTCATTTTTGACCGTAGTGACAAGGAAATTTGAAGGGGCAGGATGGAAAATTTTGTACAAGCAAAATTCTAAGTGTAAATGTTGTTTTCGTTGGAGCAAAATTGTACGTGTTGTAATAAAATCTGTTGAATACACCTGAGATTCCATTCAAGTATCAATTCTGGATGACAAACCTCTGGCCCTCTGGCCCGGTTCACATAGAGGCGACTCCTCAGGCGACTCGGTCGCCTGAGAAGTCGCGTCCCGGTCTGTACAATGGAACCGTTCTAATAGGAGCGACCTGAGTTGCTCCGACTTAGAAAAAGGTTCCTGTACTACTTTTGGGGGCGACTCAGGGCGACTTGCATTGACTTCCATACAGAAGTCATTATGCAAATCGGCTCAGGCGGGTGTCTCAAGTCGTCTTGAGATCGCGCCGCCGAGTCGCCCCCGAAGTCGTGCCGCCCCTGTGAGAACCGGGCCGAAGGGCCTTCAAATTAATTGACGCAACAATGGCCAGAAATAATTTTCTGATGAACAATTTTTCTGAATTTCCATTGCAAACAAATATCAAACAATTATTAATGGGGGGGAACATATGGTTTGGGACTTTCCAGAGGTAATGGGTCAGATCAAACAATGTACAGTAGGTGCCGCCGATATTGTATATCTATCGCGCTCCCATCGCCGAGCTTCTCGGCGACAGGAGTGCCGAGATCTCGGCAACAGGGTGGCGACACGTGTCGCGCTCGCTGCAATAGCGAGGAGACGCGGCACTGTATTGAGCGGGGATCTGACGTGGATTCCCGCCAATACCAGGCACTGCGTTTGGTATGAATCCTGAGCGGGAACTCCACGCCAATTTTTAAAGAAAAAAACGGCGTGGGTTCCCCCTCCAGGAGCATACCAGGCCCTTGGGTCTGGTCTGGATTTGAAGGGGAACCCTACGCCGAAAAAATGGCGTGGGGGTCCCCCTCAAAATCCAAATCAGACCCTTATCCGAGCACGCAACCTGCCGTTTTTTCGGCGTAGGGTTCCCCTTCAAGTCCAGACCAGACCCAAGGGCCTGGTATGCTCCTGGAGGGGGAACCCACGCCGTTTTTTTCTCTAAAAATTGGCGTGGAGTTCCCGCTCAGGATTCATACCAAACGCAGTGCCTGGTATTGGCGGGAATCCACGTCGGATCCCCGCCTATCGGCAATGAGTGTCGCTCATCGTGAAAGGAACATTTTTTTCCTTTCCCGATGACGAGACAGCTCGGTGCTGGCTCTCGCGACGGAGCTCATAGGGTGTCAATCTCGCCACTAGAAGCGGCGAGATTGACACAATATCGGCGGCACCTACTGTATGGCCAGCTTAAGAAAGGGTACTCATAGGTCTATTGTGTAGTGCAAAGATGGACATACATGACTCAGATTTTGGCTGATTCCTGCTGAATCGGCTAAGCTTTGAGCGGTGGGTGGCCCTGTCTGCACCACCTGGCTCGACACTGTCAAATTTTTTTTTTTCAATTTTTTTTTTTTATGGAAAATTGTTGGCAGGATACTAACTGCCTTCATTTAGATGCAGTCAATGTTCGGGTATTCAGCATACAATAGCCACCAGGGAAGATTCCTTCATCAGGCCTAAAAAAAAATAATCTTTCCATATGTCTAAGGGGCTACAAAAAGTTAATATTAAGACAGATGTAGATGTTTTTAATTGTCCTTCATTCATTTACACTGCCAGAGTCATAAGAGTGAGATAAACTGTAGCCTCCAATACAACATACTGAGTTGAACATCACCTTGGATTTAAAGCCAACATCTTTATTTCCACTGTTTTCTGCAAGCTCTGCTCTCTCTCTAGTCTAGTTAAAATGTTTATTTAAAATATTTAATTAGCTGAAATGTTTTACTAAGATAGACACGCAGAAGAATACATCTCTTTTCAAGCGTGTCTTGGGATAAAGAACAAAGCAGCAGACAGAAAAATATAGATAAGATCGGCACTGATTTTTAATTTTTTTTAAGTCTTTTTATTTTTTTTATTTTTTTTTCCCTCGTTGCTTCGCTTCCCGAGACTTGTCGTTTGATGAGGAAAAACATGCAGTACGGTTTCTGTAAAACTGTTAACCCTATTGTTGTTTTTTTCCGAGTTTAAGCATTCGCTGAGCAGGAAATGTTGATATTTATTGAATAGGTTCCAGTAGATTTTACCTGTGAATCCGAAATTGATCAGAAAACATTTTAGGGGTTAACTCAGGCTTGACAAGTTCAAGAAATATGGACAGGAAATGTCCTTGAACTTGGGGGCTTTTTGTGCGATTCCACCTGCTAGGATGTCCCAGCTTCGCCCATCAATTTATCTATGGTCTTATGTACAGCTTTGATCATTAGGAATGTAACTATTCACCCTTTTCTCCATCTCCACAACCATTTACTTCATGCAGAGAGATATGCATCTCAAGGAAGCATGGTGTGCAGTACAGATAGAATGGGCTGCCTTGACCGCGCCAACGCTCTCCCGCAAATGTGTGAACCTAGGCTTATGTATAATTAAATAGGATCTTCAGTCAGTATGCAACAAATGAAAAGTCAGCAACTACAAATACTGCAGCTGCTGACTTTTAATAAAAAGCCACTTACCTGTCCAGAGATCCAGAGTGGTCCTCATCCGGGCCGGTTCTTCACCGGTCTCCGCCTCCATGTTTACTGTAAAGGGTGAAGTTCTGCTTTAAGGTAAGCTCAGGCTCAGTGACCTTTCTGACTTCTGATTTACAATTATGTAGGGCTGTGAAAATTAACTATTAATTCCTCGATTAATCTATTAATTTTTTTGATCGATCAAAATTCTTTTGATCGGTACGCACCTCTCCGCCGGCTTCTGGGCCTTCAGGGAGTTCTGTCGGAGATCCGGTGATGTCAGGGACACCGGCGGGGCTTGCCGTGTCCATCTGAAGGGCTCCTTTGCTGTGCCTTCATATCTGCATGCCGGCGGGACCTTACTATCTGCCACACGCAAGGGCTGTTACACTTCCCCCTATCAACCTGGGATTCTACAGCCATCCACTGGGAGTTGTGATCGTTCCATTCACGGGACATCTACATGCCGACGGACTGATGTTAACCCCTCCTCATCTGGATTCAGCAGTGGTATCGTTGTACACATTTTTATACCAGTATCATACTTGGCTACATGTTTTTATAACTGCTTTTGCTACCTGTAACGGCACCCCAATATCAAGGGGGTTCAACGCCGTTTACGATGTTCCCTCGCCTAGACACACATCCACTCGCTACCAATATCCACAGCCAAACGACCCTTTCCCATAGGAACCAATCCCCCTGGACGGACGAGACGCACTCTGTCTTCTTCTGGAGTAGGAATGACTTTATTATTGAGAAACATTGTAACTTTATACACAATTCAATACACATTATTTAACATGAACAAGGGCCCAGCTCCACCCACACATCACAAGACTCAACACCTCATCCTGACGTCTGCTAGGCTTCAAAAGATCCCCAATATACATCTTCTCACAAGGTGTTTGGCAGACGGTCTGTCAGGAGACAACAGGTTCTAACCCCTTTACATCTTAAATCCCTTTATATTGTAAATCCCAGTCTGCCTTTACAATACACACAAGTATAGGGTTAATTACTTCTATTCACACCAGACCTTCCCAAGTCATACTGAACAATAGAATGCAAATGACCTTAATTCCTCACAGCCATGATTACACAAAGTCAGGGCTGTGGGTGATGATATTAGCATCTAAGAGTATGTGTCTAAACATCATGAAGGCGTCACTTTCCAATTAACCTGTTGAGGTCATAATCAAACAGTAGAGAGTTCTTTGCAGGTATCCTGGGGAATATGGTGGATAAATATGACAGACCCATTTTAGGTAGCCCAAGATATATTTCTTAATGCCCATTATTTCCTGGCTCACCCTGTGTCCAAAGAGACCCTCCTGTCACACTACCGTTTGGTATTACTCGCATCATTTTTACAGTTTATGTAGCTACATTGATTTTATCTCCAGTGCAATATTTATTTTGTTACCTACTTGAAGACTATAAAAGTTTTAATGCTATTTCAATCGAGTGCTGCCTTTGTGTGTTTTTTTTATCCTGCTATCCATTTTTCCAGTGGTTGGTAGCTGCACTGGAAATCGGCCTGCAAGGAGATCAGCTAAAAGTAGTTGGATCTGTATGTGCGTTATAATTAATCGAAATTAGTCGATTAATCGATAAAAAAAAAAAAAATGATTAATCGAACACGAAAATTTTAATCAGTAACAGCCCTACAATTATGGTGTTTTCTTGATTGTTTCTACTAACACATATCCATGACTGAATTTGTTGCCTGGAGCAATATAAATGTGGTTAGTTAATGGATTAAAGATGTATGCATATTTTCCTTCACATTGGAAGAATCAAAGCTAGGGGTACATTTGCTTTAGCATAGGCTCTGTAACATAGTTTATTCTGTTTTATTTAAATGTATCCTCGACACATAGAACAACCTTTCTCAACCAGGGTTCCTCTAGAGCAAGGGGTCTCCAAACTTTCTAAACAAAGGGCCAGTTTACTGTCCTTCAGACTTTAGGGGGACTGGACTGTGGTCATCGGGAGGAATTGGGGAGGAATTGTGCCCCATCATTGATGTCATTGGGACCTGTTGTTGGTGTCATTGGGAGGAACTGTGCCCTATCATTGGTGTCATTGGGAGGAATTGTGCTCTGTCGCTGGTGTCATATGGAGCAATTGTGCCCCTTCGTTGGTGTCAGTGAATGAAAAATAGTGTTAAATAGGTTGAGGAAGGATGACATATAAGCTTGTGTGTGTCTCTAAAAGCACAATTTTTGTTATTCATTGCATGCGTGTTGGTTGGTACCTGTATGAATTACCCATATCTATCAGATTTTTCCTTTACCGTAGATGTCCAAGTGTGCCATAAATTGGTCTGGCTTCACTATTGTGGGCAACTGCAGACACAGAAGAGACTGGAGAGAGATTAACTATAATCCTCTTCAATACAATCACCTGTTTGTGAATTAGAGGACCACCAAATTAGTGCTTTAAATCTAAGACCATGCTGAATAGAGCATCTGTGCCTTCAATCTAGGATGGAAAAGGACCTGGGGGTCCTAGTAGATGATAGGCTCAGCAATGACATGCAATGCCAAGCTGCTGCTGCTAACAAAGCAAACAGAATATTGGCATGCATTAAAAAGGGGATCAACTCCAGAGATAAAACGATAATTCTCCTGCTCTACAAGACCGCCGCACCTAGAGTATGTTGTCCAGTTCTGAGCACCAGTCCTCAGGAAGGATGTACTGGAAATGGAGCGAGTACAAAGAAGGGCAACAAAGCTAATAAAAGGTCTGGAGGATGTTAGTTATGAGGAAAGGTTGCGAATACTGAACTTATTCTCTCTGGAGAAGAGACGCTTGAGAGCTTGAGAAGGGATATGATTTCAATTTACAAATACCATACTGGTGACCCCACAATAGGGATACAACTTTTTTGCGGAAGGGAATTTAACAAGACATGTGGCCACTCATTAAAATTAGAAGAAAAGTGGTTTAACCTTAAACTACGTAGAGGGTTCTTTACTGTAAGAGCGGGAGGGATGTGGAATTCCCGTCCACAGGCAGTGATATCAGCGGTTGGCATCGATAGTTTCAAAAAACTATTAGATAAGCACCTGAACGACCTCAACATACAGGGATATACAATGTAATACTGACCTATAATCACACACATAGGTTGGACTTGATGGACTTGTGTCTTTTTTCAACTTCACCTACTATGTAACTATGTAATTTGCATTAAAGTATACTGCAGTGGTGTGAACATTGCACACCAATTCTTACCTATAGTTTCCATTGGAAGAGTTCCAGTCACATTAACTTAGGAAAAGTTTTTGGGAGGTTCTGGGAACTTCTTAGAATTAAGATCCTGAATCTGTGGCCAGGGAATTTTTGCTGTTCCGGAGTAGAAACAAAAGAAAATGAATGAATGTGATGAGCCTACCCCAGGAGTAAATTGATTTGATGGACCCACCTCTGAAATTGTCAGGAATTGTGTTTTTAAGCTGCCTGTCAATTACAAGTTGCATGGTGGGTTACATAGTTAATACCACAATTGCAAGGTATTGTACCTCTGTCCGTAAGGAGTGGCCAAGCTGATTCACCTGCATTTATCACTAACACAAATAGTTGGACCTTGGTCCCAGTCAAGGATGTAGGAAGCAGAAACTATTGTATTGTACCCAAAGCACTGACTGCAAAGTTACCTGAGAACTTTCCATTGGGAACATTTTAGTGAATAGTGAAAATATCTAGGAACAGAGGAACTGAGGCCAACCTCCCAATTTATTTTTTATTTTTTTTGGCTGAAGATGGTATCTGCACATTTCTGGTACTCACCCCTCTAGTGGATCCAGTGTTGTCCCACTAAGATCCTCTCATGCAGGGCCACAGCTCTGTCCTGTGCTGCCATGTTCTGTTTTCTCTGACGTCATCGAGAGGCCTGCTGGCTCTTTCAGGTTCAGTGAGCGGGCTCTCAATGATGTTCCGATAGGCCCGCCCCCTCCTCCTTTTCTTGAATAAAAGGCTATGGCTTCCGGGATATGTGACGTACAGCAGACAGCGTGCTTATCATTCGCCTAAGGTGAGTGATATGCATTGGGAGGCAGGGGGGCCTTAAAAAAAAAAAGAAGTAAATAAAAAATAAAAAAAGCAATGCCCTATTCCTGCAGAGGAAGGGAGGAGGGGTGGAGAGGCTGACTCATCCTCGGGAGGCTGAAGGTCCGCTTTATGTAGAGGGGAGAGAGCAGAGGGACTATGCTGCAAGCCAAAAATGCCCTTTTCTGTTAGTGGCGTCCAGACGAGTCAAGTGAACAATGATTAGAAACCATTTTTTCATTTTAATGCAAGTGGTACTGTCACAACCAGCATCAATTTGCCGTTTAATGGTTATCTGAAAGTTGTAGTTTTGTTTTGCAAGCAGTATTTGTAAAGCATTCTTATCTGTTAGCTGAAAAGTGCCTATGTCTACCTATGGCATAATAAGCTGTGGAGCTTTGAAGTTTTCAAAAATAACATTAAGCAGCCAAGTAGGGGAGAGAATGGAAATTGGTCTCTACATCCCATGACTGGTACAGAAGTTTGGCCTGTGCTCCTTTCCTTCTTTATTTTAGAATTGTAGCTGAAGAACTAAAGTTCATTGCTGTTTGTTAAATTTCATTCTATGAAAGACACCAAAAAACCCTTCATTTGCACATAATTGTATGCACAGAATTTCTCAAGCGAGGTCAGATCATCTTTGATAATTCATCAAGAACACTTCAAAATGCATAACCCAAGCCGGTAGCTGCAGAGGATTCTAGGAAGCACTTCAACATCAGTGTCAGCCGTTGCCTATCTTTCCTCATTCTGGGACTACAGCTAATACAAACACTGTAACAGAAAAGTCAATACAGATAGATGCATTGAGCCCATAACAGTCCTATGAGAAAATTAATGGCTTGGTGACTCTGACAATAAAACAGATAAGACTTAGACGCTGTAGAATGAGGCTTTCAATCCCAATATACATTTCTTGTGACCTTGGGAAAGTCACGCCTTAGTTCCCCTTGTTTTGCAGATGCCAGAGTAAAGCCTCGTACACACGACCGAGTTTCTCGGCAAGAACCAGCAAGAAACTTGCTAGCAGAGCTTTCTTGCCGAGTAAATCGGTCGTGTGTACGCGGCTTTCAGTTTTCTCGTCAAGAAAACAGGCCAGAATCTCGACGAGAAAAATAGAGAACCTGCTCTCAATTTTCTCGTCGAGATTCTCATCAGCATGTTTCTCGATGAGAAAAGTGTGTGTGTGTACACTTACCTGTCGCCGTGGAAACCCGCGCATGCTTGAAATGACTTAGACGCATGCGGGGTAGCTTCCTAGGCATAGGTGGGGTGTAGCAAGATGGCGACGACGGCATCGAATGTGATGAGCGCACACTCGTCGTAGTCGATGACGTCACCGTGTTCGTGCCATTCAAAGGAACGTTGGTTCTTTTGAAAGGTACGTGTGTACACTCGGCTGGGACAAGTTTCTTGTCCAAGAATCTCGTCAGGAAAAACGAGTCCCATACACGATCGGGGCCCATACACGATCGGTTTGTCCGATGAAAAAAATCTATCGGACTGTTTTCATCTGTAAAACCCGATCGTGTGTACGCGGCTTAAGTGTGAAACGGCTAACGAGTACCAAGTTAGAGGCTCTCTCGAAGAGATCCCCCCCCTTTCCCAGTTCAGAGGAAGAAGGAACCTGATGGCAACACATCCACCCTATAGATGTAAGGGTAAGCCTGGGGACCCACACCCTCCATTCATGTAAGAGAGCGAAACACAGACAAAAGTGCAGTGACAACTGTGAAAAAATAAATAAATAAGAGCTTGCGCTAGTGCATAAATTAGGCCCCGAGGCCTATAAACAAAAATTGCCCCAGACTTAGCCAAAAGGCCTAGCCCATAGAGGAGCAGTGCAGAAAAAGCTTTAGTGCTGTGACCATGTGCTCATTCTCACTGTGCGTTTCCCAAGTGATACTAACAGTAAGTAGCAAAGGGCTGGCTGTAAGAACCAGGAAGAGATGGGGGGCCCCCTGATCATGTAAGTATCAAGGGGATGGCTGCAAGAACCAAGAAGAGATGGGGGCCCCCTGATCATGTAAGTATCAAGGGGCTGGCTGTAAGAACCAGGAAGAGATGGGGGGCCCCCTGATCATGTAAGTATCAAGGGGATGGCTGCAAGAACCAGGAAGAGATGGGGGGCCCCCTGATCATGTAAGTATCAAGGGGCTGGCTGTAAGAACCAGGAAGAGATGGGGGGCCCCCTGATCATGTAAGTATCAAGGGGATGGCTGCAAGAACCAAGAAGAGATGGCAGCCTCCTGATGTCATAAGTATCAAGGGGATGGCTGCAAGAACCAAGAAGAGATGGGGGGCCCCCTGATCATGTAAGTATCAAGGGGATGGCTGCAAGAACCAGGAAGAGATGGGGGGCCCCCTGATCATGTAAGTATCAAGGGGATGGCTGCAAGAACCAGGAAGAGATGGGGGGCCCCCTGATCATGTAAGTATCAAGGGGATGGCTGTAAGAACCAAGAAGAGATGGGGGCCCCCTGATCATGTAAGTATCAAGGGGATGGCTGCAAGAACCAAGAAGAGATGGCAGCCTCCTGATGTCATAAGTATCAAGAGGATGGCTTCATGAATTAGGAAGAGATGGCGGCCCCTTGATGACATATTCGGGGGCTGACTGCAAGAACCAGGAAGAGACAGTGGCCCTGGGGCCAACCAACACCCAGGGGGCACAGCACAATGGATTCTCTGCCTTCCCAGCCCATTGCCAGACAAGGTAGGCCCCTCCAGTCTTCCTGGGGGAATTACTCCCGTGCCCCATATCCCATGGGCACCCCGTTACTGTTGCAACCGGTACTAGTTATATTGACAAGCAATTTATTCAGCTTCAGGGCTTAAGAAATAACGTCTTCAAGAAAGCCCATGATGCACCTGACACCGAACTAAGGACTTAATTTACTCTTGAAACACAACAAGCCATCAGACTGCTTTGAATGTTAATCTTCCTTTTTCAGGAAGGGGTAGAACAGCAGCAGAGTCATTGAACTAAGGGCACATTCGCTAAAAAGGCAGCTGAGAGAGGTCACTGGGAATACATAACAAGACAGATGTTCAGGAGAAGCCATGATATTTCTATACGTGTGTCACTCCAGCAAAGACACCAACAGACATCATTCAGCCATAAGGCAGGAAAATGATTTAGTGCTTCCTAGTAAACTTAACCCATCCATAGACTGTTAGCAAGACGGCTGGACTCTATAACGCTTTCTCTTAACCCATTACAGACACCAATAGCCGATAGCAAACTGCAACACACAGCACTCTGAATGCTGATGATGTCCCTGCAAGGGGATTTAGGAAGGCTAATGGCTGCCACACCCCATTTAAATGGCTGTACCCAGAATCCTCAGTGTCTCCTACTGTCAGGTGCTCAGGCATCTGGAACCAACCAATCTGTGTATGCTCTGGATCCTCTGATATTTTATAACGATATGAGGGATTGTTACATTCTACCTATTTGGCATGTATTCCTAGAATAACGACAAAGGCTTTGAAGCTTTCCTGCATTAAACTAAAGCCCCAGGCAAGTGTTTGGGTTTACATGAGTATTGGATTAAGAGTTAGGATCAAGTTGAGAGTAAATGATTTCATTTTCATAGGAGATGCATGTCCCCTGTAATGGACAAAAAATGAGCCATTACACACAATGCCCTTGGATCTAACAGTGGCCCCTTCCCCTTTCCTAAACAGTTGTATAACCTTCAGCATGGGCTCTACTACAGGTCACAATTGAATAAACATACCATTAATTGTTGGTGATTGCTGGTTGGATTTCTCCATTAACCCAATCACTAAAATGTCTTATAAGAGAGGAACTTCATCTACCCTGTGCAATATTTTACCTAGTTTCCCGAGTTATTCTTCAAATACAGACTCACATGTTCAGCGGATTTAACCCCTTCCTTACTGGGCACATATACCCCCTTCCTGCCCAAGTGAAATTTCAGCTTTCAGCACTGTCACGCTTTGAATGACAATTGCGCGGTCGTGCGACGTGGCTCCCAAACAAAATTGACGTCCTTTTTTTCCCACAAATAGAGCTTTTTTTTGGTGGTATTTGATCATTTCTGCGGTTTTTTTTTTTTTGCGCTATAAACAAAAAGATAGCGACAATTTTGAAAAAAAAAACACAATTTTTTTTACTTTTTGCTCTAATAAATATCCCATTTTTTTTTTTTTTTAAGTTTTTTTCCCTCAGTTTGGGCCGATACGTATTCTTCTACATATTTTTGGTAAAAAAAATCGCAATAAGCGTATAGTGATTGGTTTGCGCAAATGTTATAGCGCCTACAATATAGGGGATAGAATTATGATTTTTTTTTTTTTTTACTAGTAATATTGGCGATCTGCAACATTATGGCGGACACAGCGGACACTTTTGACACTATTTTGGGACCATTCACATTTATACAGCGAACAGTGCTATAAATATGCACTTATTACTGTATAAATGTGACTGTCAGGGAAGGGGTTAACACTAGGGGGCGAGGAAGGGGTTAAATGTGTTCCCTATTAGTGATTCTTACTGTGGGGGGAGGGGATTGACTGGGGGAGGAGACCGATGGTTGTCCTTATGTACAAGGGACACACCATCAGTCTCCTCTCCCTAGCAGGACGTGGATCTCTGTGTTTACACACAGAGATCCATGTCCCTGGCTCTGTGACAGCCGATTGCGGGTACATGGCAGACATCGCGGCCGCCAGGCACGTGCATCGGCACCCGCGTGACACGGCGGGCACAGCTTTTCCCCAATGCGCGCCCGCGGCGGCGCACATCGTAGAAGTAAACAGGAGGACGTCCTCCCGGCAGGAAGGCGCCGTGCTGTAGACATCTTTTGTCTATAGCGCGGGCACCAAGTGGTTAAAGCTTTCCTGCTGCAATCCACTGATCCATCACTGCTGGGTCCTGAACTGCCATTTTCTTTACTTACATAATCTGGAGACCACTGTCTCTTCAAAATTCTTGCAGCCGACCCCCTGATGACTTGCCGAGGCTGCAAGAACCAGGAAAAGTTAGTGGCCCACTCATGGTGTAATTATTAAGGGTCTGGTTGCAAGAACCAGGAAGAGATGGCGGCCCCCTGATGACACATCAGGGGGCTGACTGCAAGAACCAGAAAGAGACAGCAGCCCCATTATGATGTAAGTATCAAGGGGATGACCGCAAAACCCAGAAAGAGATGGCGTCCCTCTGATGATGTATTAGGGGGCTGACTGCAAGAACCAGGAAGAAACAATGGCCCCCTGATGATGTAAGTATCAGAGGGATGGCTGCAAGAACCTGGAAGAGATGGCAGCCCCCTGATGATGTAAGCATCAAGGGGCTGACTTCAAGAACCAGGAAGAGACAGTGCCCCTGATGATGTAAGTATCAAGCGGTTGGCTGCAAAAACCTGGAAGAGATGGCAACCCCCTAGTTATGTAAGTATCGGGGGCTGACTTTAAAAACCAGGAAGAGACAGTGGCCCCCTGATGAGGTAAGTATCAGGGGGATGGCTGCAAGAACCAGGAAGAGATGGTGGCTCCCTAATGTATTAGGGGGCTGACTGCAAGAACCAGCAAGAGACAGCAGCCCCCTGATAATATAAGTATCTAGGAGATGGCTGCAAGAACCAGGAAGAGACACTGGACCCCTGATGACGTATGTATCAGGGGAATAGCTGCATGAATCTGAAAAAGATAGATGCCCCCTGATGATGCAAGTATCAGGGGCTGGCTGCAAGAACCAGGAAGAGATAGGGGCCCCCTGATGACACAAGTATCTAGGGGATGGCTGCAAGAACCAGGAAGAGACAGCAGCCCCCTGATGATGTAAGTATCAGGGGGATAGCTGCAAGAACCAGGAAGAGACAGCAGCCCCCTGATGATGTAAGTATCAGGGGGATAGCTGCACGAATCTGGAAGAGACAGCAGCCCCCTGATGATGTAAGTATCTAGGGGATGGCTGCAAGAACCAGGAAGAGACAGCAGCCCCCTGATGATGCAAGTATCAGGGGCTGGCTGCAAGAACCAGGAAGTGATAGGGGCCCCCTGATGACACAAGTATCTAGGGGATGGCTGCAAGAACCAGGAAGAGACAGCAGCCCCTTGATGATGTAAGTATCAGGGGGATAGCTGCAAGAACCAGGAAGAGACAGCAGCCCCCTGATGATGTAAGTATCAGGGGGATAGCTGCAAGAACCAGGAAGAGACAGCAGCCCCCTGATGATGTAAGTATCAGGGGGATAGCTGCAAGAACCAGGAAGAGACAGCAGCCCCCTGATGATGTAAGTATCAGGGGGATAGCTGCACGAATCTGGAAGAGACAGCAGCCCCCTGATGATGTAAGTATCTAGGGGATGGCTGCAAGAACCAGGAAGAGACAGCAGCCCCCTGATGATGCAAGTATCAGGGGCTGGCTGCAAGAACCAGGAAGAGATAGGGGCCCCCTGATGACACAAGTATCTAGGGGATGGCTGCAAGAACCAGGAAGAGACAGCAGCCCCCTGATGATGTAAGTATCAGGGGGATAGCTGCAAGAACCAGGAAGAGACAGCAGCCCCCTGATGATGTAAGTATCAGGGGGATAGCTGCACAAATCTGGAAGAGACAGCAGCCCCCTGATGATGCAAGTATCAGGGGCTGGCTGCAAGAACCAGGAAGAGATAGGGGCCCCCTGATGACACAAGTATCTAGGGGATGGCTGCAAGAACCAGGAAGATACAGCAGCCCCTTGATGATGTAAGTATCAGGGGGATAGCTGCAAGAACCTGGAAGATACAGCAGCCCCTTGATGATGTAAGTATCAGGGGGATAGCTGCAAGAACCAGGAAGAGACAGCAGCCCCCTGATGATGTAAGTATCAGGGGGATAGCTGCAAGAACCAGGAAGAGACAGCAGCCCCCTGATGATGTAAGTATCAGGGGGATAGCTGCACGAATCTGGAAGAGACAGCAGCCCCCTGATGATGTAAGTATCTAGGGGATGGCTGCAAGAACCAGGAAGAGACAGCAGCCCCCTGATGATGCAAGTATCAGGGGCTGGCTGCAAGAACCAGGAAGAGATATTGGCCCCCTGATGAAACAAGTAGCTAGGGGATGGCTGCAAGAACCAGGAAGAGACAGCAGCCCCGTGATGATGTAAGTATCAGGGGGATAGCTGCAAGAACCAGGAAGAGACAGCAGCCCCCTGATGATGTAAGTGAGATAGGGGCCCCCTGATGACACAAGTATCTAGGGGATGGCTGCAAGAACCAGGAAGAGACAGCAGCCCCCTGATGATGTAAGTATCAGGGGGATAGCTGCAAGAACCAGGAAGAGACAGCAGCCCCCTGATGATGTAAGTATCAGGGGGATAGCTGCACGAATCTGGAAGAGACAGCAGCCCCCTGATGATGTAAGTATCTAGGGGATGGCTGCAAGAACCAGGAAGAGACAGCAGCCCCCTGATGATGCAAGTATCAGGGGCTGGCTGCAAGAACCAGGAAGAGATAGGGGCCCCCTGATGACACAAGTATCTAGGGGATGGCTGCAAGAACCAGGAAGAGACAGCAGCCCCCTGATGATGTAAGTATCAGGGGGATAGCTGCAAGAACCAGGAAGAGACAGCAGCCCCCTGATGATGTAAGTATCAGGGGGATAGCTGCACGAATCTGGAAGAGACAGCAGCCCCCTGATGATGTAAGTATCTAGGGGATGGCTGCAAGAACCAGGAAGAGACAGCAGCCCCCTGATGATGCAAGTATCAGGGGCTGGCTGCAAGAACCAGGAAGAGATAGGGGCCCCCTGATGACACAAGTATCAGGGGCTGGCTGCAAGAACCAGGAAGAGATAGGGGCCCCCTGATGACACAAGTATCTAGGGGATGGCTGCAAGAACCAGGAAGAGACAGCAGCCCCTTGATGATGTAAGTATCAGGGGGATAGCTGCAAGAACCAGGAAGAGACAGCAGCCCCCTGATGATGTAAGTATCAGGGGGATAGCTGCAAGAACCAGGAAGAGACAGCAGCCCCCTGATGATGTAAGTATCAAGGGGATAGCTGCAAGAACCAGGAAGAGACAGCAGCCCCCTGATGATGTAAGTATCAGGGGGATAGCTGCACGAATCTGGAAGAGACAGCAGCCCCCTGATGATGTAAGTATCTAGGGGATGGCTGCAAGAACCAGGAAGAGACAGCAGCCCCCTGATGATGCAAGTAACAGGGGCTGGCTGCAAGAACCAGGAAGAGATAGGGGCCCCCTGATGACACAAGTATCTAGGGGATGGCTGCAAGAACCAGGAAGAGACAGCAGCCCCTTGATGATGTAAGTATCAGGGGGATAGCTGCAAGAACCAGGAAGAGACAGCAGCCCCCTGATGATGTAAGTATCAGGGGGATAGCTGCAAGAACCAGGAAGAGACAGCAGCCCCCTGATGATGTAAGTATCAGGGGGATAGCTGCACGAATCTGGAAGAGACAGCAGCCCCCTGATGATGTAAGTATCTAGGGGATGGCTGCAAGAACCAGGAAGAGACAACAGCCCCCTGATGATGCAAGTATCAGGGGCTGGCTGCAAGAACCAGGAAGAGATAGGGGCCCCCTGATGACACAAGTATCTAGGGGATGGCTGCAAGAACCAGGAAGAGACAGCAGCCCCCTGATGATGTAAGTATCAGGGGGATAGCTGCAAGAACCAGGAAGAGACAGCAGCCCCCTGATGATGTAAGTATCAGGGGGATAGCTGCACGAATCTGGAAAAGATAGGGGCCCGCTGATGACGCAAATATCAGTGGGCTGGCTGCAAGAACCAGGAAAAGAAAGTCCCCACCCCCCAATGACATAATTTTCTGGCTGGTGGACATCCAGCATCCTCTGTCTAGCACTTTCCTCCCCTGCTTGACTGTCCTTGGCCAACCCCTTTTTATTCCTTGGATTTTAGTTCTTTCAGTTATAGAGGCTCGGCATCATTTGTGGGTGTTACCTAGAGCAATGTGCGTGCAAATGATGCCTACAGAGATACTCCCACTCGTTCAGACAGATGTCCAACCATTGAAGCATCTTGATTGTTGCATATGTCTTCCCAGGAGTCAGCTTGCTTGCATCAGGACTGAGGTCTTTTGAGAGGAAAGCTATATACAGCACTCTGCTGGCCCCTCCCACCATCCATGATCTGCCTGCTTTGCATAGAGGAGCACAGACGCCCAGTGATGTGATCACTTGCTCTAAAACAAAGTATATAATAAAGACAGTTTTTATTTTAAATGTTGATGAGAAGTAGGGGAGGAACTAGACAAGGCAAAATACAATCGGAATAGACTTCAGTTTTAATCGCAACATCCAACAGGGCTGAATATGTATGTATACTGAAGTGGTATTGCTCATCAGTCATTTTTATTTCTTAAAAAAAAAAACTCCTAGTCCATCTCTTAGACAGATGTCTCTCAGTGTTATCTTTATTGATGATAGCCTTTTTCTGAATCTAAAACTGAGAGATCCAATATTTGCCAGGTCCCCGAAGAACCGTCTAGCACCATATAGGATTACTATATGTAATCCAGCTGTAATCCTTTTAACTTGAATAAGTTGTTTGCATGTGTTATGAAAACCAATTCAATAAATCTGTACAAATAGACTGTTATGTTAAATGCATACCCAGTGAAGCCAATCAGAACCATTTGTGTATTATTTGCAATTTAGTGAACTGAATTCTGATTGGGTACCATAAGCTACCGCACATAACACTTAACGCTTGATACTTTGTTATTGAAAGCCTGTGTCTAGTTTGGGAGGATTGGTTCCTGTATATGCCGCCCCCACCATCCCTCCTTTCCAAATGTAAAGCAGGATGTGACAGGGGGGCTGCACAGTCGCCATTGCAGCCCCTGACGTTACATTAGTGTTTGGGGGGGGGGGTGGTAAAAACACGTCTCAACTATGGGGTTTTACCACCACCCAAACCACAAATGTAAACAAGCTCTTACTGTCCTCCAAAAATGCTGCTTTTACACTGAAAGCGCATGAAACATACAGTGATAAACACCAATTACACTGCAAACACATTTGACATAAAATACTTCAAAAACACTATTTGTCACTGGCCGTTCTGCTGCATAATACAACGCCTGTTGTGGCTGCTCATGGGTTGAAGGCATTTGTAGGTGGTAAGAATTCTATGTAATAAAGAAGACATTACATGATAGGGAATTCTGAATCACGAAAAGCAGGGGTAGGCAACCCTGGAGAGATAGAGATCTACCCAAGCAACATGCAAGAAATCATGGATCACCAGGGTGTAGCATTTTTTTATCAAGGCTCAGGAGTAAGTATTGCAGAGTGTAAGGTCAGTAGTATGTAGTGCAGGGGCGGATCCAGAGTCTTTTCTCGGGAGGGGCACTGCCAAAAAATATAGTTTTTTTTGTGGGAAATTTATCGGGGAAATGGCTGGTGTTAGCGCTTCAATCATCCCGGCACCGAGGTTGTTATGGTGTCAGGATGATTGAAGCGCATTATTTCTAAAATTTGCGGATTGTCAATTGCCACGTCGCCTGCCACACCTTGCGGATTGTCACTAACTTGCCTGCTAAGGTGTAGTTTTGGTTGTCTCTTGCTGTGTCCCAGACTCCCAGAGTCAGGCAGCAGAGAGATAATGTAATCTCTCTGCTGCCTGCACAGTGAGGGTGGAAGTCACTGCAGGAATGTAGGGCAGGCACGGGCGGTGAGAGATGATCTCATCTCTCTGCTCCCCCGCTCCCGGCTAGCTGATTGGCCAGCTGCCACACTGAGCCTGCTCTCTCACTCTCACCTGCGCTGCCAACACACTGAGCAGCACGGTCTGCCCACGAACCGCGCCGCCCGCCCACAAACCGCGCCGCAAGCGGAGCCGCCCGCTTTCTTACCCGTCTGTGGAGCCGCACGCTATCTCACCTCCCCGCAGAGTGGCCCGACGTGACTCACTGACGTCACTCGTTGCTAGACGCCAAGCGGCCCAGGCGTTAGCAACGAGTGCAGGGAAGAGGCTCCACCCACCTCCTCCTCCGCTCCTGGTATCGTGTCAGTGCGCCGCGTAACTACATTAGACGAGTCTCTCTCTCGGCGCCGCTGATCAGCTGATGTGAGAAACTGAGAGAGAGAGACTCAGAGAGGCAGCGGCAGCCGCAGAACAAGTACTGTATATACTCAAGTATAAGCCGACCCGAATATAAGCCGAGGCACCTAATTTTACCCCAAAAAACTGGGAAAATGTATTGACTCGAGTATAAGCCTAGGGTGTCCATCTGCATGCCTCACTGTGCCCATGCCTCACTGTGCCCATGCCTCACTGTCCCCATGCCTCACTGTGCCCATGACTAGACTGATGTTTAACATGGGAGTCTATGGAAGGAGTGCCTGGCTTTGAAAAATCGGTTCTCCCCGGCCGTAGGTCTCCCAGACACCAAACATTGCACACCTGTAGAGGAGACATGGGGCTACATGTGTGCCATGTTTGGGGTCCAGGGGACCTACGACCGGCCGGTACCGGGTCTGCAAAGTCACCGGAGAAATGACCGTTTAACATTGGAGTCTATGGAAGGGGTGCCCAGCTTTAAAAAATCAGTGCTTCCCAGCTGTAGGTCCCCCAGACACAAAACTTTGCACACTTGTAGAGGAGACATGGGGCACCGGGTCCCCAAAGTTCGGGAGATCAGGCGCAAAAAAAAACAAAAAAAAAACAGCAAGCAAGTGAGTGTGACAGATGGTCTCGGGGGGGGCAATTGCCCTGTTGCCCCCCCCCTGGATCCGCCCCTGATGTAGTGCAGGAGTCTGCAGTGCGTAATGCAGAGTACAAGGGTCAGTATTACATAATGCAGAGTGCAGGAGTCTGTAGTGATGGAGAGTTCAGTAATAAAAAACAGGGAGTTCAGTGGTCATTAGTAAATTACGTAGAGTGCAGGGTTCAGTAGTATGTAATACAGAGATCAATAGTAAGTGATGCATAGTTCAGTACTAAGCAACACCGAGTTCAGAGGTCAGTGGTAAGTAATGCAGAGTGCCAGGGTCATTGGTAAATAATGCAGAGTGCAGGGCTCAGTAGAGATGGAGAGTTCAGTAGTAAGAAACGGGCAGTTCAGTGGTCATTAGTAAATTACGTAGAGTGCAGGGTTCAGTAGTATGTGATACAGAGGTCAATAGTAAGTGATGCATAGTTCAGTACTAAGCAACACCGAGTTCAGAGGTCAGTGGTAAGTAATGCAGAGTGCAGGGGTCATTAGTATATAATACAGAGTGCAGAGGTCAGTAGTGATGGAGAGTTCAGTAGTAAGAAACGGGGAGTTCAGTGGTCATTACTTAATTACGTAGAGTGCAGGGGTCAGTAGTATGTGATACAGAGGGCAGAGGTCAGTAGTAAGCAATGTGGAGTTCAGTAGTAAGTAACAGAGAGTACAGTCATCATTAGTAAATTACATAGAGTGCAGGGGTCAGTAGGATGTGATACAGAGGGCAGAGGGCAGTAGTAAATAATATTGAGTTCAATAGTAAGTAACAGAGAGTACAGCAGTCATTAGTAAATTACACAGAGTGCAGAGGTCAGTAGCATGTAATGCAGAGTTCAAGGGTAAGTAGTATATGATGCAGAGTGCAGAGGCGAGTAATAAGTGATGCAGAGTCCAGTAGTAAGTATCAGAGAGTGCAGGGGTAATTAGTAAATAACATAAAGTGCAATGGTTAGTAGTAGGTAAGGAATAGTGCAAGGGTAAGAAGTATGCCATGCAGAGTACAGGGGTCAGTAGTAAGTTATGCAGAGTGCAGGAGTTATTAGTAAATAACACAGAGTACATGGGTCAGTAATAAGTAATGCAGAGAACAGGGGTCAGTAGTAAGTAACGCAGAGTACAGGGGTCAGTAGTAAGTAATGCAGAGAACAGGGGTCAGTAGTAAGTAACGCAGAGTACATGGGTCAGTAGTAAGTAACGCAGAGTACAGGGGTCAGTAGTAAGTAACACAGAGAACAGGGGTCAGTAATAAGTAATGCAGAGAACAGGGGTCAGTAGTAAGTAACACAGAGAACAGGGGTCAGTAATAAGTAATGCAGAGAACAGGGGTCAGTAGTAAGTAACACAGAGTACATGGGTCAGTAGTAAGTAATGCAGAGAACAGGGGTCAGTAGTAAGTAACGCAGAGTACAGGGGTCAGTAGTAAGTTATGCAGAGTGCAGGAGTTATTAGTAAATAACACAGAGTACATGGGTCAGTAATAAGTAATGCAGAGAACAGGGGTCAGTAGTAAGTAACACAGAGTACATGGGTCAGTAGTAAGTAATGCAGAGAACAGGGGTCAGTAGTAAGTAACACAGAGTACATGGGTCAGTAGTAAGTAATGCAGAGAACAGGGGTCAGTAGTAAGTAACACAGAGTACATGGGTCAGTAATAAGTAATGCAGAGAACAGGGGTCAGTAGTAAGTAATGCAGAGTACATGGGTCAGTAATAAGTAATGCAGAGAACAGGGGTCAGTAGTAAGTAACACAGAGTACATGGGTCAGTAGTAAGTAATGCAGAGAACAGGGGTCAGTAGTAAGTAACACAGAGTACATGGGTCAGTAATAAGTAATGCAGAGAACAGGGGTCAGTAGTAAGTAACACAGAGTACATGGGTCAGTAGTAAGTAATGCAGAGAACAGGGGTCAGTAGTAAGTAACACAGAGTACATGGGTCAGTAATAAGTAATGCAGAGAACAGGGGTCAGTAGTAAGTAACACAGAGTACATGGGTCAGTAGTAAGTAATGCAGAGAACAGGGGTCAGTAGTAAGTAACGCAGAGTACATGGGTCAGTAGTAAGTAATGCAGAGAACAGGGGTCAGTAGTAAGTAACACAGAGTACATGGGTCAGTAGTAAGTAATGCAGAGAACAGGGGTCAGTAGTAAGTAACACAGAGTACATGGGTCAGTAGTAAGTAATGCAGAGAACAGGGGTCAGTAGTAAGTAACGCAGAGAACATGGGTCAGTAGTAAGTAATGCAGAGAACAGGGGTCAGTAGTAAGTAACGCAGAGTACATCGGTCAGTAGTAAGTAATGCAGAGAACAGGGGTCAGTAGTAAGTAACGCAGAGTACATGGGTCAGTAGTAAGTAATGCAGAGAACAGGGGTCAGTAGTAAGTAACGCAGAGTACATGGGTCAGTAGTAAGTAATGCAGAGAACAGGGGTCAGTAGTAAGTAACGCAGAGTACATGGGTCAGTAGTAAGTAATGCAGAGAACAGGGGTCAGTAGTAAGTAACACAGAGTACATGGGTCAGTAGTAAGTAATGCAGAGAACAGGGGTCAGTAGTAAGTAACGCAGAGTACATGGGTCAGTAGTAAGTAATGCAGAGAACAGGGGTCAGTAGTAAGTAACGCAGAGAACAGGGGTCAGTAGTAAGTAACGCAGAGTACATGGGTCAGTAGTAAGTAATGCAGAGAACAGGGGTCAGTAGTAAGTAACGCAGAGTACATGGGTCAGTAGTAAGTAATGCAGAGAACAGGGGTCAGTAGTAAGTAATGCAGAGAACAGGGGTCAGTAGTAAGTAATGCAGAGAACAGGGGTCAGTAGTAAGTAATGCAGAGAACAGGGGTCAGTAGTAAGTAACACAGAGTACATGGGTCAGTAGTAAGTAATGCAGAGAACAGGGGTCAGTAGTAAGTAACACAGAGTACATGGGTCAGTAGTAAGTAATGCAGAGAACAGGGGTCAGTAGTAAGTAACGCAGAGTACATGGGTCAGTAGTAAGTAATGCAGAGAACAGGGGTCAGTAGTAAGTAACACAGAGTACATGGGTCAGTAGTAAGTAATGCAGAGAACAGGGGTCAGTAGTAAGTAACGCAGAGTACATGGGTCAGTAGTAAGTAATGCAGAGAACAGGGGTCAGTAGTAAGTAACACAGAGTACATGGGTCAGTAGTAAGTAATGCAGAGAACAGGGGTCAGTAGTAAGTAACGCAGAGTACATGTGTCAGTAGTAAGTAATGCAGAGAACAGGGGTCAGTAGTAAGTAACACAGAGTACATGGGTCAGTAGTAAGTAATGCAGAGAACAGGGGTCAGTAGTAAGTAACACAGAGTACATGGGTCAGTAGTAAGTAATGCAGAGAACAGGGGTCAGTAGTAAGTAACGCAGAGTACATGGGTCAGTAGTAAGTAATGCAGAGAACAGGGGTCAGTAGTAAGTAACGCAGAGTACATGGGTCAGTAGTAAGTAATGCAGAGAACAGGGGTCAGTAGTAAGTAACACAGAGTACATGGGTCAGTAGTAAGTAATGCAGAGAACAGGGGTCAGTAGTAAGTAACGCAGAGTACATGGGTCAGTAGTAAGTAATGCAGAGAACAGGGGTCAGTAGTAAGTAACGCAGAGAACAGGGGTCAGTAGTAAGTAACGCAGAGTACATGGGTCAGTAGTAAGTAATGCAGAGAACAGGGGTCAGTAGTAAGTAACGCAGAGAACAGGGGTCAGTAGTAAGTAACGCAGAGTACATGGGTCAGTAGTAAGTAATGCAGAGAACAGGGGTCAGTAGTAAGTAACGCAGAGTACATGGGTCAGTAGTAAGTAATGCAGAGAACAGGGGTCAGTAGTAAGTAATGCAGAGAACAGGGGTCAGTAGTAAGTAATGCAGAGAACAGGGGTCAGTAGTAAGTAATGCAGAGAACAGGGGTCAGTAGTAAGTAATGCAGAGAACAGGGGTCAGTAGTAAGTAACGCAGAGTACATGGGTCAGTAGTAAGTAATGCAGAGAACAGGGGTCAGTAGTAAGTAACGCAGAGAACAGGGGTCAGTAGTAAGTAACGCAGAGTACATGGGTCAGTAGTAAGTAATGCAGAGAACAGGGGTCAGTAGTAAGTAACGCAGAGTACATGGGTCAGTAGTAAGTAATGCAGAGAACAGGGGTCAGTAGTAAGTAATGCAGAGAACAGGGGTCAGTAGTAAGTAATGCAGAGAACAGGGGTCAGTAGTAAGTAACGCAGAGTACATGGGTCAGTAGTAAGTAATGCAGAGAACAGGGGTCAGTAGTAAGTAACGCAGAGTACATGGGTCAGTAGTAAGTAATGCAGAGAACAGGGGTCAGTAGTAAGTAACACAGAGTACATGGGTCAGTAGTAAGTAATGCAGAGAACAGGGGTCAGTAGTAAGTAACGCAGAGTACATGGGTCAGTAGTAAGTAATGCAGAGAACAGGGGTCAGTAGTAAGTAACGCAGAGAACAGGGGTCAGTAGTAAGTAACGCAGAGTACATGGGTCAGTAGTAAGTAATGCAGAGAACAGGGGTCAGTAGTAAGTAACGCAGAGAACAGGGGTCAGTAGTAAGTAACGCAGAGTACATGGGTCAGTAGTAAGTAATGCAGAGAACAGGGGTCAGTAGTAAGTAACGCAGAGTACATGGGTCAGTAGTAAGTAATGCAGAGAACAGGGGTCAGTAGTAAGTAATGCAGAGAACAGGGGTCAGTAGTAAGTAATGCAGAGAACAGGGGTCAGTAGTAAGTAATGCAGAGAACAGGGGTCAGTAGTAAGTAATGCAGAGAACAGGGGTCAGTAGTAAGTAACGCAGAGTACATGGGTCAGTAGTAAGTAATGCAGAGAACAGGGGTCAGTAGTAAGTAACGCAGAGAACAGGGGTCAGTAGTAAGTAACGCAGAGTACATGGGTCAGTAGTAAGTAATGCAGAGAACAGGGGTCAGTAGTAAGTAACGCAGAGTACATGGGTCAGTAGTAAGTAATGCAGAGAACAGGGGTCAGTAGTAAGTAATGCAGAGAACAGGGGTCAGTAGTAAGTAATGCAGAGAACAGGGGTCAGTAGTAAGTAATGCAGAGAACAGGGGTCAGTAGTAAGTAATGCAGAGAACAGGGGTCAGTAGTAAGTAACGCAGAGTACATGGGTCAGTAGTAAGTAATGCAGAGAACAGGGGTCAGTAGTAAGTAACGCAGAGTACATGGGTCAGTAGTAAGTAATGCAGAGAACAGGGGTCAGTAGTAAGTAACGCAGAGTACATGGGTCAGTAGTAAGTAATGCAGAGAACAGGGGTCAGTAGTAAGTAACGCAGAGTACATGGGTCAGTAGTAAGTAATGCAGAGAACAGGGGTCAGTAGTAAGTAACGCAGAGTACATGGGTCAGTAGTAAGTAATGCAGAGAACAGGGGTCAGTAGTAAGTAACGCAGAGAACATGGGTCAGTAGTAAGTAATGCAGAGAACAGGGGTCAGTAGTAAGTAACGCAGAGTACATGGGTCAGTAGTAAATAATGCAGAGAACAGGGGTCAGTAGTAAGTAACACAGAGTACATGGGTCAGTAGTAAGTAATGCAGAGAACAGGGGTCAGTAGTAAGTAACGCAGAGTACATGGGTCAGTAGTAAGTAATGCAGAGAACAGGGGTCAGTAGTAAGTAACGCAGAGTACATGGGTCAGTAGTAAGTAATGCAGAGAACAGGGGTCAGTAGTAAGTAATGCAGAGAACAGGGGTCAGTAGTAAGTAACGCAGAGAACAGGGGTCAGTAGTAAGTAACGCAGAGTACATGGGTCAGTAGTAAGTAATGCAGAGAACAGGGGTCAGTAGTAAGTAACGCAGAGTACATGGGTCAGTAGTAAGTAATGCAGAGAACAGGGGTCAGTAGTAAGTAATGCAGAGAACAGGGGTCAGTAGTAAGTAATGCAGAGAACAGGGGTCAGTAGTAAGTAATGCAGAGAACAGGGGTCAGTAGTAAGTAATGCAGAGAACAGGGGTCAGTAGTAAGTAACGCAGAGTACATGGGTCAGTAGTAAGTAATGCAGAGAACAGGGGTCAGTAGTAAGTAACGCAGAGAACAGGGGTCAGTAGTAAGTAACGCAGAGTACATGGGTCAGTAGTAAGTAATGCAGAGAACAGGGGTCAGTAGTAAGTAACGCAGAGTACATGGGTCAATAGTAAGTAATGCAGAGAACAGGGGTCAGTAGTAAGTAATGCAGAGAACAGGGGTCAGTAGTAAGTAATGCAGAGAACAGGGGTCAGTAGTAAGTAATGCAGAGAACAGGGGTCAGTAGTAAGTAATGCAGAGAACAGGGGTCAGTAGTAAGTAATGCAGAGAACAGGGGTCAGTAGTAAGTAATGCAGAGAACAGGGGTCAGTAGTAAGTAACGCAGAGTACATGGGTCAGTAGTAAGTAATGCAGAGAACAGGGGTCAGTAGTAAGTAACACAGAGTACATGGGTCAGTAGTAAGTAATGCAGAGAACAGGGGTCAGTAGTAAGTAACACAGAGTACATGGGTCAGTAGTAAGTAATGCAGAGAACAGGGGTCAGTAGTAAGTAACGCAGAGTACATGGGTCAGTAGTAAGTAACACAGAGTACATGGGTCAGTAGTAAGTAACGCAGAGTACATGGGTCAGTAGTAAGTAATGCAGAGAACAGGGGTCAGTAGTAAGTAATGCAGAGAACAGGGGTCAGTAGTAAGTAACACAGAGTACATGGGTCAGTAATAAGTAATGCAGAGAACAGGGGTCAGTAGTAAGTAACACAGAGTACATGGGTCAGTAGTAAGTAATGCAGAGAACAGGGGTCAGTAGTAAGTAACGCAGAGTACATGGGTCAGTAGTAAGTAACACAGAGTACATGGGTCAGTAGTAAGTAACGCAGAGTACATGGGTCAGTAGTAAGTAATGCAGAGAACAGGGGTCAGTAGTAAGTAATGCAGAGAACAGGGGTCAGTAGTAAGTAACGCAGAGTACATGGGTCAGTAGTAAGTAATGCAGAGAACAGGGGTCAGTAGTAAGTAACACAGAGTACATGGGTCAGTAGTAAGTAATGCAGAGAACAGGGGTCAGTAGTAAGTAACGCAGAGTACATGGGTCAGTAGTAAGTAATGCAGAGAACAGGGGTCAGTAGTAAGTAACGCAGAGTACATGGGTCAGTAGTAAGTAATGCAGAGAACAGGGGTCAGTAGTAAGTAACACAGAGTACATGGGTCAGTAGTAAGTAATGCAGAGAACAGGGGTCAGTAGTAAGTAACGCAGAGTACATGGGTCAGTAGTAAGTAATGCAGAGAACAGGGGTCAGTAGTAAGTAACACAGAGTACATGGGTCAGTAGTAAGTAATGCAGAGAACAGGGGTCAGTAGTAAGTAACGCAGAGTACATGGGTCAGTAGTAAGTAATGCAGAGAACAGGGGTCAGTAGTAAGTAACACAGAGTACATGGGTCAGTAGTAAGTAATGCAGAGAACAGGGGTCAGTAGTAAGTAACACAGAGTACATGGGTCAGTAGTAAGTAATGCAGAGAACAGGGGTCAGTAGTAAGTAACGCAGAGTACATGGGTCAGTAGTAAGTAATGCAGAGAACAGGGGTCAGTAGTAAGTAACGCAGAGTACATGGGTCAGTAGTAAGTAATGCAGAGAACAGGGGTCAGTAGTAAGTAACACAGAGTACATGGGTCAGTAGTAAGTAATGCAGAGAACAGGGGTCAGTAGTAAGTAACGCAGAGTACATGGGTCAGTAGTAAGTAATGCAGAGAACAGGGGTCAGTAGTAAGTAACACAGAGTACATGGGTCAGTAGTAAGTAATGCAGAGAACAGGGGTCAGTAGTAAGTAACACAGAGTACATGGGTCAGTAGTAAGTAATGCAGAGAACAGGGGTCAGTAGTAAGTAACGCAGAGTACATGGGTCAGTAGTAAGTAATGCAGAGAACAGGGGTCAGTAGTAAGTAACGCAGAGTACATGGGTCAGTAGTAAGTAATGCAGAGAACAGGGGTCAGTAGTAAGTAACGCAGAGTACATGGGTCAGTAGTAAGTAACACAGAGTACATGGGTCAGTAGTAAGTAATGCAGAGAACAGGGGTCAGTAGTAAGTAACGCAGAGTACATGGGTCAGTAGTAAGTAATGCAGAGAACAGGGGTCAGTAGTAAGTAACACAGAGTACATGGGTCAGTAGTAAGTAATGCAGAGAACAGGGGTCAGTAGTAAGTAACGCAGAGTACATGGGTCAGTAGTAAGTAATGCAGAGAACAGGGGTCAGTAGTAAGTAACACAGAGTACATGGGTCAGTAGTAAGTAATGCAGAGAACAGGGGTCAGTAGTAAGTAACACAGAGTACATGGGTCAGTAGTAAGTAATGCAGAGAACAGGGGTCAGTAGTAAGTAACGCAGAGTACATGGGTCAGTAGTAAGTAATGCAGAGAACAGGGGTCAGTAGTAAGTAACGCAGAGTACATGGGTCAGTAGTAAGTAATGCAGAGAACAGGGGTCAGTAGTAAGTAACACAGAGTACATGGGTCAGTAGTAAGTAATGCAGAGAACAGGGGTCAGTAGTAAGTAACGCAGAGTACATGGGTCAGTAGTAAGTAATGCAGAGAACAGGGGTCAGTAGTAAGTAACGCAGAGAACAGGGGTCAGTAGTAAGTAACGCAGAGTACATGGGTCAGTAGTAAGTAATGCAGAGAACAGGGGTCAGTAGTAAGTAACGCAGAGTACATGGGTCAGTAGTAAGTAATGCAGAGAACAGGGGTCAGTAGTAAGTAACGCAGAGAACAGGGGTCAGTAGTAAGTAACGCAGAGTACATGGGTCAGTAGTAAGTAACGCAGAGAACAGGGGTCAGTAGTAAGTAACGCAGAGTACATGGGTCAGTAGTAAGTAATGCAGAGAACAGGGGTCAGTAGTAAGTAATGCAGAGAACAGGGGTCAGTAGTAAGTAATGCAGAGAACAGGGGTCAGTAGTAAGTAATGCAGAGAACAGGGGTCAGTAGTAAGTAATGCAGAGAACAGGGGTCAGTAGTAAGTAATGCAGAGTACATGGGTCAGTAATAAGTAATGCAGAGAACAGGGGTCAGTAGTAAGTAACGCAGAGTACATGGGTCAGTAGTAAGTAATGCAGAGAACAGGGGTCAGTAGTAAGTAACGCAGAGTACATGGGTCAGTAGTAAGTAATGCAGAGAACAGGGGTCAGTAGTAAGTAACGCAGAGAACAGGGGTCAGTAGTAAGTAACGCAGAGTACATGGGTCAGTAGTAAGTAATGCAGAGAACAGGGGTCAGTAGTAAGTAACGCAGAGTACATGGGTCAGTAGTAAGTAATGCAGAGAACAGGGGTCAGTAGTAAGTAATGCAGAGAACAGGGGTCAGTAGTAAGTAATGCAGAGAACAGGGGTCAGTAGTAAGTAATGCAGAGAACAGGGGTCAGTAGTAAGTAACGCAGAGTACATGGGTCAGTAGTAAGTAATGCAGAGAACAGGGGTCAGTAGTAAGTAACGCAGAGTACATGGGTCAGTAGTAAGTAATGCAGAGAACAGGGGTCAGTAGTAAGTAACACAGAGTACATGGGTCAGTAGTAAGTAATGCAGAGAACAGGGGTTAGTAGTAAGTAACACAGAGTACATGGGTCAGTAGTAAGTAATGCAGAGAACAGGGGTCAGTAGTAAGTAACGCAGAGTACATGGGTCAGTAGTAAGTAATGCAGAGAACAGGGGTCAGTAGTAAGTAACACAGAGTACATGGGTCAGTAGTAAGTAATGCAGAGAACAGGGGTCAGTAGTAAGTAACACAGAGTACAGGGGTCAGTAATAAGTAATGCAGAGAACAGGGGTCAGTAGTAAGTAACACAGAGTACATGGGTCAGTAGTAAGTAATGCAGAGAACAGGGGTCAGTAGTAAGTAATGCAGAGAACAGGGGTCAGTAGTAAGTAATGCAGAGAACAGGGGTCAGTAGTAAGTAACGCAGAGTACAGGGGTCAGTAGTAAGTAATGCAGAGAACAGGGGTCAGTAGTAAGTAACACAGAGTACATGGGTCAGTAGTAAGTAATGCAGAGAACAGGGGTCAGTAGTAAGTAACGCAGAGTACATGGGTCAGTAGTAAGTAACACAGAGTACATGGGTCAGTAGTAAGTAACGCAGAGTACATGGGTCAGTAGTAAGTAATGCAGAGAACAGGGGTCAGTAGTAAGTAATGCAGAGAACAGGGGTCAGTAGTAAGTAACACAGAGTACATGGGTCAGTAATAAGTAATGCAGAGAACAGGGGTCAGTAGTAAGTAACACAGAGTACATGGGTCAGTAGTAAGTAATGCAGAGAACAGGGGTCAGTAGTAAGTAACGCAGAGTACATGGGTCAGTAGTAAGTAACACAGAGTACATGGGTCAGTAGTAAGTAACGCAGAGTACATGGGTCAGTAGTAAGTAATGCAGAGAACAGGGGTCAGTAGTAAGTAATGCAGAGAACAGGGGTCAGTAGTAAGTAACACAGAGTACATGGGTCAGTAATAAGTAATGCAGAGAACAGGGGTCAGTAGTAAGTAACACAGAGTACAGGGGTCAGTAGTAAGTAATGCAGAGAACAGGGGTCAGTAGTAAGTAACACAGAGTACAGGGGTCAGTAGTAAGTAATGCAGAGAACAGGGGTCAGTAGTAAGTAACGCAGAGAACAGGGGTCAGTAGTAAGTAACGCAGAGTACATGGGTCAGTAGTAAGTAATGCAGAGAACAGGGGTCAGTAGTAAGTAACGCAGAGTACAGGGGTCAGTAGTAAGTAATGCAGAGAACAGGGGTCAGTAGTAAGTAACACAGAGTACAGGGGTCAGTAGTAAGTAATGCAGAGAACAGGGGTCAGTAGTAAGTAACACAGAGTACATGGGTCAGTAGTAAGTAATGCAGAGAACAGGGGTCAGTAGTAAGTAACGCAGAGTACAGGGGTCAGTAGTAAGTAATGCAGAGAACAGGGGTCAGTAGTAAGTAACACAGAGTACAGGGGTCAGTAGTAAGTAATGCAGAGAACAGGGGTCAGTAGTAAGTAACACAGAGTACATGGGTCAGTAGTAAGTAATGCAGAGAACAGGGGTCAGTAGTAAGTAACACAGAGTACATGGGTCAGTAGTAAGTAATGCAGAGAACAGGGGTCAGTAGTAAGTAACGCAGAGTACATGGGTCAGTAGTAAGTAATGCAGAGAACAGGGGTCAGTAGTAAGTAACACAGAGTACATGGGTCAGTAGTAAGTAATGCAGAGAACAGGGGTCAGTAGTAAGTAACACAGAGTACATGGGTCAGTAGTAAGTAATGCAGAGAACAGGGGTCAGTAGTAAGTAACGCAGAGTACATGGGTCAGTAGTAAGTAACACAGAGTACATGGGTCAGTAGTAAGTAACGCAGAGTACATGGGTCAGTAGTAAGTAATGCAGAGAACAGGGGTCAGTAGTAAGTAATGCAGAGAACAGGGGTCAGTAGTAAGTAACGCAGAGTACATGGGTCAGTAGTAAGTAATGCAGAGAACAGGGGTCAGTAGTAAGTAACGCAGAGTACATGGGTCAGTAGTAAGTAATGCAGAGAACAGGGGTCAGTAGTAAGTAACACAGAGTACATGGGTCAGTAGTAAGTAATGCAGAGAACAGGGGTTAGTAGTAAGTAACACAGAGTACATGGGTCAGTAGTAAGTAATGCAGAGAACAGGGGTCAGTAGTAAGTAACGCAGAGTACATGGGTCAGTAGTAAGTAATGCAGAGAACAGGGGTCAGTAGTAAGTAACACAGAGTACATGGGTCAGTAGTAAGTAATGCAGAGAACAGGGGTCAGTAGTAAGTAACACAGAGTACAGGGGTCAGTAATAAGTAATGCAGAGAACAGGGGTCAGTAGTAAGTAACACAGAGTACATGGGTCAGTAGTAAGTAATGCAGAGAACAGGGGTCAGTAGTAAGTAATGCAGAGAACAGGGGTCAGTAGTAAGTAATGCAGAGAACAGGGGTCAGTAGTAAGTAACGCAGAGTACAGGGGTCAGTAGTAAGTAATGCAGAGAACAGGGGTCAGTAGTAAGTAACACAGAGTACATGGGTCAGTAGTAAGTAATGCAGAGAACAGGGGTCAGTAGTAAGTAACGCAGAGTACATGGGTCAGTAGTAAGTAACACAGAGTACATGGGTCAGTAGTAAGTAACGCAGAGTACATGGGTCAGTAGTAAGTAATGCAGAGAACAGGGGTCAGTAGTAAGTAATGCAGAGAACAGGGGTCAGTAGTAAGTAACACAGAGTACATGGGTCAGTAATAAGTAATGCAGAGAACAGGGGTCAGTAGTAAGTAACACAGAGTACATGGGTCAGTAGTAAGTAATGCAGAGAACAGGGGTCAGTAGTAAGTAACGCAGAGTACATGGGTCAGTAGTAAGTAACACAGAGTACATGGGTCAGTAGTAAGTAACGCAGAGTACATGGGTCAGTAGTAAGTAATGCAGAGAACAGGGGTCAGTAGTAAGTAATGCAGAGAACAGGGGTCAGTAGTAAGTAACACAGAGTACATGGGTCAGTAATAAGTAATGCAGAGAACAGGGGTCAGTAGTAAGTAACACAGAGTACAGGGGTCAGTAGTAAGTAATGCAGAGAACAGGGGTCAGTAGTAAGTAACACAGAGTACAGGGGTCAGTAGTAAGTAATGCAGAGAACAGGGGTCAGTAGTAAGTAACGCAGAGAACAGGGGTCAGTAGTAAGTAACGCAGAGTACATGGGTCAGTAGTAAGTAATGCAGAGAACAGGGGTCAGTAGTAAGTAACGCAGAGTACAGGGGTCAGTAGTAAGTAATGCAGAGAACAGGGGTCAGTAGTAAGTAACACAGAGTACAGGGGTCAGTAGTAAGTAATGCAGAGAACAGGGGTCAGTAGTAAGTAACACAGAGTACATGGGTCAGTAGTAAGTAATGCAGAGAACAGGGGTCAGTAGTAAGTAACGCAGAGTACAGGGGTCAGTAGTAAGTAATGCAGAGAACAGGGGTCAGTAGTAAGTAACACAGAGTACAGGGGTCAGTAGTAAGTAATGCAGAGAACAGGGGTCAGTAGTAAGTAACACAGAGTACATGGGTCAGTAGTAAGTAATGCAGAGAACAGGGGTCAGTAGTAAGTAACACAGAGTACATGGGTCAGTAGTAAGTAATGCAGAGAACAGGGGTCAGTAGTAAGTAACGCAGAGTACATGGGTCAGTAGTAAGTAATGCAGAGAACAGGGGTCAGTAGTAAGTAACACAGAGTACATGGGTCAGTAGTAAGTAATGCAGAGAACAGGGGTCAGTAGTAAGTAACACAGAGTACATGGGTCAGTAGTAAGTAATGCAGAGAACAGGGGTCAGTAGTAAGTAACGCAGAGTACATGGGTCAGTAGTAAGTAACACAGAGTACATGGGTCAGTAGTAAGTAACGCAGAGTACATGGGTCAGTAGTAAGTAATGCAGAGAACAGGGGTCAGTAGTAAGTAATGCAGAGAACAGGGGTCAGTAGTAAGTAACACAGAGTACATGGGTCAGTAATAAGTAATGCAGAGAACAGGGGTCAGTAGTAAGTAACACAGAGTACATGGATCAGTAGTAAGTAATGCAGAGAACAGGGGTCAGTAGTAAGTAACGCAGAGTACATGGGTCAGTAGTAAGTAACACAGAGTACATGGGTCAGTAGTAAGTAACGCAGAGTACATGGGTCAGTAGTAAGTAATGCAGAGAACAGGGGTCAGTAGTAAGTAATGCAGAGAACAGGGGTCAGTAGTAAGTAACGCAGAGTACATGGGTCAGTAGTAAGTAATGCAGAGAACAGGGGTCAGTAGTAAGTAACACAGAGTACATGGGTCAGTAGTAAGTAATGCAGAGAACAGGGGTCAGTAGTAAGTAACGCAGAGTACATGGGTCAGTAGTAAGTAATGCAGAGAACAGGGGTCAGTAGTAAGTAACACAGAGTACATGGGTCAGTAGTAAGTAACGCAGAGTACATGGGTCAGTAGTAAGTAATGCAGAGAACAGGGGTCAGTAGTAAGTAATGCAGAGAACAGGGGTCAGTAGTAAGTAACGCAGAGTACATGGGTCAGTAGTAAGTAATGCAGAGTACATGGGTCAGTAGTAAGTAATGCAGAGAACAGGGGTCAGTAGTAAGTAACGCAGAGTACATGGGTCAGTAGTAAGTAATGCAGAGAACAGGGGTCAGTAGTAAGTAACACAGAGTACATGGGTCAGTAGTAAGTAATGCAGAGAACAGGGGTCAGTAGTAAGTAACACAGAGTACATGGGTCAGTAGTAAGTAATGCAGAGAACAGGGGTCAGTAGTAAGTAACGCAGAGTACATGGGTCAGTAGTAAGTAATGCAGAGAACAGGGGTCAGTAGTAAGTAACGCAGAGTACATGGGTCAGTAGTAAGTAATGCAGAGAACAGGGGTCAGTAGTAAGTAACACAGAGTACATGGGTCAGTAGTAAGTAATGCAGAGAACAGGGGTCAGTAGTAAGTAACGCAGAGTACATGGGTCAGTAGTAAGTAATGCAGAGAACAGGGGTCAGTAGTAAGTAACACAGAGTACATGGGTCAGTAGTAAGTAATGCAGAGAACAGGGGTCAGTAGTAAGTAACACAGAGTACATGGGTCAGTAGTAAGTAATGCAGAGAACAGGGGTCAGTAGTAAGTAACGCAGAGTACATGGGTCAGTAGTAAGTAATGCAGAGAACAGGGGTCAGTAGTAAGTAACACAGAGTACATGGGTCAGTAGTAAGTAATGCAGAGAACAGGGGTCAGTAGTAAGTAACACAGAGTACATGGGTCAGTAGTAAGTAATGCAGAGAACAGGGGTCAGTAGTAAGTAACGCAGAGTACATGGGTCAGTAGTAAGTAATGCAGAGAACAGGGGTCAGTAGTAAGTAACGCAGAGTACATGGGTCAGTAGTAAGTAATGCAGAGAACAGGGGTCAGTAGTAAGTAACGCAGAGTACATGGGTCAGTAGTAAGTAACACAGAGTACATGGGTCAGTAGTAAGTAATGCAGAGAACAGGGGTCAGTAGTAAGTAACGCAGAGTACATGGGTCAGTAGTAAGTAATGCAGAGAACAGGGGTCAGTAGTAAGTAACACAGAGTACATGGGTCAGTAGTAAGTAATGCAGAGAACAGGGGTCAGTAGTAAGTAACGCAGAGTACATGGGTCAGTAGTAAGTAATGCAGAGAACAGGGGTCAGTAGTAAGTAACACAGAGTACATGGGTCAGTAGTAAGTAATGCAGAGAACAGGGGTCAGTAGTAAGTAACACAGAGTACATGGGTCAGTAGTAAGTAATGCAGAGAACAGGGGTCAGTAGTAAGTAACGCAGAGTACATGGGTCAGTAGTAAGTAATGCAGAGAACAGGGGTCAGTAGTAAGTAACGCAGAGTACATGGGTCAGTAGTAAGTAATGCAGAGAACAGGGGTCAGTAGTAAGTAACACAGAGTACATGGGTCAGTAGTAAGTAATGCAGAGAACAGGGGTCAGTAGTAAGTAACGCAGAGTACATGGGTCAGTAGTAAGTAATGCAGAGAACAGGGGTCAGTAGTAAGTAACGCAGAGAACAGGGGTCAGTAGTAAGTAACGCAGAGTACATGGGTCAGTAGTAAGTAATGCAGAGAACAGGGGTCAGTAGTAAGTAACGCAGAGTACATGGGTCAGTAGTAAGTAATGCAGAGAACAGGGGTCAGTAGTAAGTAACGCAGAGAACAGGGGTCAGTAGTAAGTAACGCAGAGTACATGGGTCAGTAGTAAGTAACGCAGAGAACAGGGGTCAGTAGTAAGTAACGCAGAGTACATGGGTCAGTAGTAAGTAATGCAGAGAACAGGGGTCAGTAGTAAGTAATGCAGAGAACAGGGGTCAGTAGTAAGTAATGCAGAGAACAGGGGTCAGTAGTAAGTAATGCAGAGAACAGGGGTCAGTAGTAAGTAATGCAGAGAACAGGGGTCAGTAGTAAGTAATGCAGAGTACATGGGTCAGTAATAAGTAATGCAGAGAACAGGGGTCAGTAGTAAGTAACGCAGAGTACATGGGTCAGTAGTAAGTAATGCAGAGAACAGGGGTCAGTAGTAAGTAACGCAGAGTACATGGGTCAGTAGTAAGTAATGCAGAGAACAGGGGTCAGTAGTAAGTAACGCAGAGAACAGGGGTCAGTAGTAAGTAACGCAGAGTACATGGGTCAGTAGTAAGTAATGCAGAGAACAGGGGTCAGTAGTAAGTAACGCAGAGTACATGGGTCAGTAGTAAGTAATGCAGAGAACAGGGGTCAGTAGTAAGTAATGCAGAGAACAGGGGTCAGTAGTAAGTAATGCAGAGAACAGGGGTCAGTAGTAAGTAATGCAGAGAACAGGGGTCAGTAGTAAGTAACGCAGAGTACATGGGTCAGTAGTAAGTAATGCAGAGAACAGGGGTCAGTAGTAAGTAACGCAGAGTACATGGGTCAGTAGTAAGTAATGCAGAGAACAGGGGTCAGTAGTAAGTAACACAGAGTACATGGGTCAGTAGTATGTAATGCAGAGAACAGGGGTCAGTAGTAAGTAACACAGAGTACAGGGGTCAGTAATAAGTAATGCAGAGAACAGGGGTCAGTAGTAAGTAACACAGAGTACATGGGTCAGTAGTAAGTAATGCAGAGAACAGGGGTCAGTAGTAAGTAATGCAGAGAACAGGGGTCAGTAGTAAGTAATGCAGAGAACAGGGGTCAGTAGTAAGTAACGCAGAGTACAGGGGTCAGTAGTAAGTAATGCAGAGAACAGGGGTCAGTAGTAAGTAACACAGAGTACATGGGTCAGTAGTAAGTAATGCAGAGAACAGGGGTCAGTAGTAAGTAACGCAGAGTACATGGGTCAGTAGTAAGTAACACAGAGTACATGGGTCAGTAGTAAGTAACGCAGAGTACATGGGTCAGTAGTAAGTAATGCAGAGAACAGGGGTCAGTAGTAAGTAATGCAGAGAACAGGGGTCAGTAGTAAGTAACACAGAGTATATGGGTCAGTAATAAGTAATGCAGAGAACAGGGGTCAGTAGTAAGTAACACAGAGTACATGGGTCAGTAGTAAGTAATGCAGAGAACAGGGGTCAGTAGTAAGTAACGCAGAGTACATGGGTCAGTAGTAAGTAACACAGAGTACATGGGTCAGTAGTAAGTAACGCAGAGTACATGGGTCAGTAGTAAGTAATGCAGAGAACAGGGGTCAGTAGTAAGTAATGCAGAGAACAGGGGTCAGTAGTAAGTAACACAGAGTACATGGGTCAGTAATAAGTAATGCAGAGAACAGGGGTCAGTAGTAAGTAACACAGAGTACAGGGGTCAGTAGTAAGTAATGCAGAGAACAGGGGTCAGTAGTAAGTAACACAGAGTACAGGGGTCAGTAGTAAGTAATGCAGAGAACAGGGGTCAGTAGTAAGTAACGCAGAGAACAGGGGTCAGTAGTAAGTAACGCAGAGTACAGGGGTCAGTAGTAAGTAATGCAGAGAACAGGGGTCAGTAGTAAGTAACGCAGAGTACAGGGGTCAGTAGTAAGTAATGCAGAGAACAGGGGTCAGTAGTAAGTAACACAGAGTACAGGGGTCAGTAGTAAGTAATGCAGAGAACAGGGGTCAGTAGTAAGTAACACAGAGTACATGGGTCAGTAGTAAGTAATGCAGAGAACAGGGGTCAGTAGTAAGTAACACAGAGTACATGGGTCAGTAGTAAGTAATGCAGAGAACAGGGGTCAGTAGTAAGTAACGCAGAGTACATGGGTCAGTAGTAAGTAATGCAGAGAACAGGGGTCAGTAGTAAGTAACACAGAGTACATGGGTCAGTAGTAAGTAATGCAGAGAACAGGGGTCAGTAGTAAGTAACACAGAGTACATGGGTCAGTAGTAAGTAATGCAGAGAACAGGGGTCAGTAGTAAGTAACGCAGAGTACATGGGTCAGTAGTAAGTAACACAGAGTACATGGGTCAGTAGTAAGTAACGCAGAGTACATGGGTCAGTAGTAAGTAATGCAGAGAACAGGGGTCAGTAGTAAGTAATGCAGAGAACAGGGGTCAGTAGTAAGTAACACAGAGTACATGGGTCAGTAATAAGTAATGCAGAGAACAGGGGTCAGTAGTAAGTAACACAGAGTACATGGATCAGTAGTAAGTAATGCAGAGAACAGGGGTCAGTAGTAAGTAACGCAGAGTACATGGGTCAGTAGTAAGTAACACAGAGTACATGGGTCAGTAGTAAGTAACGCAGAGTACATGGGTCAGTAGTAAGTAATGCAGAGAACAGGGGTCAGTAGTAAGTAATGCAGAGAACAGGGGTCAGTAGTAAGTAACGCAGAGTACATGGGTCAGTAGTAAGTAATGCAGAGAACAGGGGTCAGTAGTAAGTAACACAGAGTACATGGGTCAGTAGTAAGTAATGCAGAGAACAGGGGTCAGTAGTAAGTAACGCAGAGTACATGGGTCAGTAGTAAGTAATGCAGAGAACAGGGGTCAGTAGTAAGTAACACAGAGTACATGGGTCAGTAGTAAGTAATGCAGAGAACAGGGGTCAGTAGTAAGTAACGCAGAGTACATGGGTCAGTAGTAAGTAATGCAGAGAACAGGGGTCAGTAGTAAGTAACACAGAGTACATGGGTCAGTAGTAAGTAATGCAGAGAACAGGGGTCAGTAGTAAGTAACGCAGAGTACATGGGTCAGTAGTAAGTAATGCAGAGAACAGGGGTCAGTAGTAAGTAACACAGAGTACATGGGTCAGTAGTAAGTAATGCAGAGAACAGGGGTCAGTAGTAAGTAACACAGAGTACATGGGTCAGTAGTAAGTAATGCAGAGAACAGGGGTCAGTAGTAAGTAACGCAGAGTACATGGGTCAGTAGTAAGTAATGCAGAGAACAGGGGTCAGTAGTAAGTAACGCAGAGTACATGGGTCAGTAGTAAGTAATGCAGAGAACAGGGGTCAGTAGTAAGTAACACAGAGTACATGGGTCAGTAGTAAGTAATGCAGAGAACAGGGGTCAGTAGTAAGTAACGCAGAGTACATGGGTCAGTAGTAAGTAATGCAGAGAACAGGGGTCAGTAGTAAGTAACGCAGAGAACAGGGGTCAGTAGTAAGTAACGCAGAGTACATGGGTCAGTAGTAAGTAATGCAGAGAACAGGGGTCAGTAGTAAGTAACGCAGAGTACATGGGTCAGTAGTAAGTAATGCAGAGAACAGGGGTCAGTAGTAAGTAACGCAGAGAACAGGGGTCAGTAGTAAGTAACGCAGAGTACATGGGTCAGTAGTAAGTAACGCAGAGAACAGGGGTCAGTAGTAAGTAACGCAGAGTACATGGGTCAGTAGTAAGTAATGCAGAGAACAGGGGTCAGTAGTAAGTAATGCAGAGAACAGGGGTCAGTAGTAAGTAATGCAGAGAACAGGGGTCAGTAGTAAGTAATGCAGAGAACAGGGGTCAGTAGTAAGTAATGCAGAGAACAGGGGTCAGTAGTAAGTAATGCAGAGAACAGGGGTCAGTAGTAAGTAATGCAGAGTACATGGGTCAGTAATAAGTAATGCAGAGAACAGGGGTCAGTAGTAAGTAACGCAGAGTACATGGGTCAGTAGTAAGTAATGCAGAGAACAGGGGTCAGTAGTAAGTAACGCAGAGAACAGGGGTCAGTAGTAAGTAACGCAGAGTACATGGGTCAGTAGTAAGTAATGCAGAGAACAGGGGTCAGTAGTAAGTAATGCAGAGTACATGGGTCAGTAGTAAGTAATGCAGAGAACAGGGGTCAGTAGTAAGTAACACAGAGTACATGGGTCAGTAGTAAGTAATGCAGAGAACAGGGGTCAGTAGTAAGTAACACAGAGTACATGGGTCAGTAGTAAGTAATGCAGAGAACAGGGGTCAGTAGTAAGTAATGCAGAGAACAGGGGTCAGTAGTAAGTAATGCAGAGAACAGGGGTCAGTAGTAAGTAATGCAGAGAACAGGGGTCAGTAGTAAGTAACGCAGAGTACATGGGTCAGTAGTAAGTAATGCAGAGAACAGGGGTCAGTAGTAAGTAACGCAGAGTACATGGGTCAGTAGTAAGTAATGCAGAGAACAGGGGTCAGTAGTAAGTAACACAGAGTACATGGGTCAGTAGTAAGTAATGCAGAGAACAGGGGTTAGTAGTAAGTAACACAGAGTACATGGGTCAGTAGTAAGTAATGCAGAGAACAGGGGTCAGTAGTAAGTAACGCAGAGTACATGGGTCAGTAGTAAGTAATGCAGAGAACAGGGGTCAGTAGTAAGTAACACAGAGTACATGGGTCAGTAGTAAGTAATGCAGAGAACAGGGGTCAGTAGTAAGTAACACAGAGTACATGGGTCAGTAGTAAGTAATGCAGAGAACAGGGGTCAGTAGTAAGTAACGCAGAGTACATGGGTCAGTAGTAAGTAACACAGAGTACATGGGTCAGTAGTAAGTAACGCAGAGTACATGGGTCAGTAGTAAGTAACGCAGAGTACATGGGTCAGTAGTAAGTAATGCAGAGAACAGGGGTCAGTAGTAAGTAATGCAGAGAACAGGGGTCAGTAGTAAGTAATGCAGAGAACAGGGGTCAGTAGTAAGTAATGCAGAGAACAGGGGTCAGTAGTAAGTAACACAGAGTACATGGGTCAGTAATAAGTAATGCAGAGAACAGGGGTCAGTAGTAAGTAACACAGGGTACATGGATCAGTAGTAAGTAATGCAGAGAACAGGGGTCAGTAGTAAGTAACGCAGAGAACAGGGGTCAGTAGTAAGTAACGCAGAGTACATGGGTCAGTAGTAAGTAACGCAGAGTACATGGGTCAGTAGTAAGTAATGCAGAGAACAGGGGTCAGTAGTAAGTAACACAGAGTACATGGGTCAGTAATAAGTAATGCAGAGAACAGGGGTCAGTAGTAAGTAACGCAGAGTACATGGGTCAGTAGTAAGTAACACAGAGTACATGGGTCAGTAGTAAGTAACACAGAGTACATGGGTCAGTAGTAAGTAATGCAGAGAACAGGGGTCAGTAGTAAGTAATGCAGAGAACAGGGGTCAGTAGTAAGTAACGCAGAGAACAGGGGTCAGTAGTAAGTAACGCAGAGTACATGGGTCAGTAGTAAGTAACGCAGAGAACAGGGGTCAGTAGTAAGTAACGCAGAGTACATGGGTCAGTAGTAAGTAACGCAGAGTACATGGGTCAGTAGTAAGTAATGCAGAGAACAGGGGTCAGTAGTAAGTAACGCAGAGAACAGGGGTCAGTAGTAAGTAACGCAGAGTACATGGGTCAGTAGTAAGTAACGCAGAGAACAGGGGTCAGTAGTAAGTAACGCAGAGTACATGGGTCAGTAGTAAGTAATGCAGAGAACAGGGGTCAGTAGTAAGTAATGCAGAGAACAGGGGTCAGTAGTAAGTAATGCAGAGAACAGGGGTCAGTAGTAAGTAATGCAGAGAACAGGGGTCAGTAGTAAGTAATGCAGAGAACAGGGGTCAGTAGTAAGTAATGCAGAGTACATGGGTCAGTAATAAGTAATGCAGAGAACAGGGGTCAGTAGTAAGTAACGCAGAGTACATGGGTCAGTAGTAAGTAATGCAGAGAACAGGGGTCAGTAGTAAGTAACGCAGAGTACATGGGTCAGTAGTAAGTAATGCAGAGAACAGGGGTCAGTAGTAAGTAACGCAGAGAACAGGGGTCAGTAGTAAGTAACGCAGAGTACATGGGTCAGTAGTAAGTAATGCAGAGAACAGGGGTCAGTAGTAAGTAACGCAGAGTACAGGGGTCAGTAGTAAGTAATGCAGAGAACAGGGGTCAGTAGTAAGTAACACAGAGTACAGGGGTCAGTAGTAAGTAATGCAGAGAACAGGGGTCAGTAGTAAGTAACACAGAGTACATGGGTCAGTAGTAAGTAATGCAGAGAACAGGGGTCAGTAGTAAGTAACGCAGAGTACAGGGGTCAGTAGTAAGTAATGCAGAGAACAGGGGTCAGTAGTAAGTAACACAGAGTACAGGGGTCAGTAGTAAGTAATGCAGAGAACAGGGGTCAGTAGTAAGTAACGCAGAGTACATGGGTCAGTAGTAAGTAATGCAGAGAACAGGGGTCAGTAGTAAGTAACGCAGAGAACAGGGGTCAGTAGTAAGTAACGCAGAGTACATGGGTCAGTAGTAAGTAATGCAGAGAACAGGGGTCAGTAGTAAGTAACGCAGAGTACATGGGTCAGTAGTAAGTAATGCAGAGAACAGGGGTCAGTAGTAAGTAACGCAGAGAACAGGGGTCAGTAGTAAGTAACGCAGAGTACATGGGTCAGTAGTAAGTAACGCAGAGAACAGGGGTCAGTAGTAAGTAACGCAGAGTACATGGGTCAGTAGTAAGTAATGCAGAGAACAGGGGTCAGTAGTAAGTAACGCAGAGTACATGGGTCAGTAGTAAGTAATGCAGAGAACAGGGGTCAGTAGTAAGTAACACAGAGTACATGGGTCAGTAGTAAGTAATGCAGAGAACAGGGGTTAGTAGTAAGTAACACAGAGTACATGGGTCAGTAGTAAGTAATGCAGAGAACAGGGGTCAGTAGTAAGTAACGCAGAGTACATGGGTCAGTAGTAAGTAATGCAGAGAACAGGGGTCAGTAGTAAGTAACACAGAGTACATGGGTCAGTAGTAAGTAATGCAGAGAACAGGGGTCAGTAGTAAGTAACACAGAGTACAGGGGTCAGTAATAAGTAATGCAGAGAACAGGGGTCAGTAGTAAGTAACACAGAGTACATGGGTCAGTAGTAAGTAATGCAGAGAACAGGGGTCAGTAGTAAGTAATGCAGAGAACAGGGGTCAGTAGTAAGTAATGCAGAGAACAGGGGTCAGTAGTAAGTAACGCAGAGTACAGGGGTCAGTAGTAAGTAATGCAGAGAACAGGGGTCAGTAGTAAGTAACACAGAGTACATGGGTCAGTAGTAAGTAATGCAGAGAACAGGGGTCAGTAGTAAGTAACGCAGAGTACATGGGTCAGTAGTAAGTAACACAGAGTACATGGGTCAGTAGTAAGTAACGCAGAGTACATGGGTCAGTAGTAAGTAATGCAGAGAACAGGGGTCAGTAGTAAGTAATGCAGAGAACAGGGGTCAGTAGTAAGTAACACAGAGTACATGGGTCAGTAATAAGTAATGCAGAGAACAGGGGTCAGTAGTAAGTAACACAGAGTACATGGGTCAGTAGTAAGTAATGCAGAGAACAGGGGTCAGTAGTAAGTAACGCAGAGTACATGGGTCAGTAGTAAGTAACACAGAGTACATGGGTCAGTAGTAAGTAACGCAGAGTACATGGGTCAGTAGTAAGTAATGCAGAGAACAGGGGTCAGTAGTAAGTAATGCAGAGAACAGGGGTCAGTAGTAAGTAACACAGAGTACATGGGTCAGTAATAAGTAATGCAGAGAACAGGGGTCAGTAGTAAGTAACACAGAGTACAGGGGTCAGTAGTAAGTAATGCAGAGAACAGGGGTCAGTAGTAAGTAACACAGAGTACAGGGGTCAGTAGTAAGTAATGCAGAGAACAGGGGTCAGTAGTAAGTAACGCAGAGAACAGGGGTCAGTAGTAAGTAACGCAGAGTACATGGGTCAGTAGTAAGTAATGCAGAGAACAGGGGTCAGTAGTAAGTAACGCAGAGTACAGGGGTCAGTAGTAAGTAATGCAGAGAACAGGGGTCAGTAGTAAGTAACACAGAGTACAGGGGTCAGTAGTAAGTAATGCAGAGAACAGGGGTCAGTAGTAAGTAACACAGAGTACATGGGTCAGTAGTAAGTAATGCAGAGAACAGGGGTCAGTAGTAAGTAACGCAGAGTACAGGGGTCAGTAGTAAGTAATGCAGAGAACAGGGGTCAGTAGTAAGTAACACAGAGTACAGGGGTCAGTAGTAAGTAATGCAGAGAACAGGGGTCAGTAGTAAGTAACACAGAGTACATGGGTCAGTAGTAAGTAATGCAGAGAACAGGGGTCAGTAGTAAGTAACACAGAGTACATGGGTCAGTAGTAAGTAATGCAGAGAACAGGGGTCAGTAGTAAGTAACGCAGAGTACATGGGTCAGTAGTAAGTAATGCAGAGAACAGGGGTCAGTAGTAAGTAACACAGAGTACATGGGTCAGTAGTAAGTAATGCAGAGAACAGGGGTCAGTAGTAAGTAACACAGAGTACATGGGTCAGTAGTAAGTAATGCAGAGAACAGGGGTCAGTAGTAAGTAACGCAGAGTACATGGGTCAGTAGTAAGTAACACAGAGTACATGGGTCAGTAGTAAGTAACGCAGAGTACATGGGTCAGTAGTAAGTAATGCAGAGAACAGGGGTCAGTAGTAAGTAATGCAGAGAACAGGGGTCAGTAGTAAGTAACACAGAGTACATGGGTCAGTAATAAGTAATGCAGAGAACAGGGGTCAGTAGTAAGTAACACAGAGTACATGGATCAGTAGTAAGTAATGCAGAGAACAGGGGTCAGTAGTAAGTAACGCAGAGTACATGGGTCAGTAGTAAGTAACACAGAGTACATGGGTCAGTAGTAAGTAACGCAGAGTACATGGGTCAGTAGTAAGTAATGCAGAGAACAGGGGTCAGTAGTAAGTAATGCAGAGAACAGGGGTCAGTAGTAAGTAACGCAGAGTACATGGGTCAGTAGTAAGTAATGCAGAGAACAGGGGTCAGTAGTAAGTAACACAGAGTACATGGGTCAGTAGTAAGTAATGCAGAGAACAGGGGTCAGTAGTAAGTAACGCAGAGTACATGGGTCAGTAGTAAGTAATGCAGAGAACAGGGGTCAGTAGTAAGTAACACAGAGTACATGGGTCAGTAGTAAGTAACGCAGAGTACATGGGTCAGTAGTAAGTAATGCAGAGAACAGGGGTCAGTAGTAAGTAATGCAGAGAACAGGGGTCAGTAGTAAGTAACGCAGAGTACATGGGTCAGTAGTAAGTAATGCAGAGTACATGGGTCAGTAGTAAGTAATGCAGAGAACAGGGGTCAGTAGTAAGTAACGCAGAGTACATGGGTCAGTAGTAAGTAATGCAGAGAACAGGGGTCAGTAGTAAGTAACACAGAGTACATGGGTCAGTAGTAAGTAATGCAGAGAACAGGGGTCAGTAGTAAGTAACACAGAGTACATGGGTCAGTAGTAAGTAATGCAGAGAACAGGGGTCAGTAGTAAGTAACGCAGAGTACATGGGTCAGTAGTAAGTAATGCAGAGAACAGGGGTCAGTAGTAAGTAACGCAGAGTACATGGGTCAGTAGTAAGTAATGCAGAGAACAGGGGTCAGTAGTAAGTAACACAGAGTACATGGGTCAGTAGTAAGTAATGCAGAGAACAGGGGTCAGTAGTAAGTAACGCAGAGTACATGGGTCAGTAGTAAGTAATGCAGAGAACAGGGGTCAGTAGTAAGTAACACAGAGTACATGGGTCAGTAGTAAGTAATGCAGAGAACAGGGGTCAGTAGTAAGTAACACAGAGTACATGGGTCAGTAGTAAGTAATGCAGAGAACAGGGGTCAGTAGTAAGTAACGCAGAGTACATGGGTCAGTAGTAAGTAATGCAGAGAACAGGGGTCAGTAGTAAGTAACACAGAGTACATGGGTCAGTAGTAAGTAATGCAGAGAACAGGGGTCAGTAGTAAGTAACACAGAGTACATGGGTCAGTAGTAAGTAATGCAGAGAACAGGGGTCAGTAGTAAGTAACGCAGAGTACATGGGTCAGTAGTAAGTAATGCAGAGAACAGGGGTCAGTAGTAAGTAACGCAGAGTACATGGGTCAGTAGTAAGTAATGCAGAGAACAGGGGTCAGTAGTAAGTAACGCAGAGTACATGGGTCAGTAGTAAGTAACACAGAGTACATGGGTCAGTAGTAAGTAATGCAGAGAACAGGGGTCAGTAGTAAGTAACGCAGAGTACATGGGTCAGTAGTAAGTAATGCAGAGAACAGGGGTCAGTAGTAAGTAACACAGAGTACATGGGTCAGTAGTAAGTAATGCAGAGAACAGGGGTCAGTAGTAAGTAACGCAGAGTACATGGGTCAGTAGTAAGTAATGCAGAGAACAGGGGTCAGTAGTAAGTAACACAGAGTACATGGGTCAGTAGTAAGTAATGCAGAGAACAGGGGTCAGTAGTAAGTAACACAGAGTACATGGGTCAGTAGTAAGTAATGCAGAGAACAGGGGTCAGTAGTAAGTAACGCAGAGTACATGGGTCAGTAGTAAGTAATGCAGAGAACAGGGGTCAGTAGTAAGTAACGCAGAGTACATGGGTCAGTAGTAAGTAATGCAGAGAACAGGGGTCAGTAGTAAGTAACACAGAGTACATGGGTCAGTAGTAAGTAATGCAGAGAACAGGGGTCAGTAGTAAGTAACGCAGAGTACATGGGTCAGTAGTAAGTAATGCAGAGAACAGGGGTCAGTAGTAAGTAACGCAGAGAACAGGGGTCAGTAGTAAGTAACGCAGAGTACATGGGTCAGTAGTAAGTAATGCAGAGAACAGGGGTCAGTAGTAAGTAACGCAGAGTACATGGGTCAGTAGTAAGTAATGCAGAGAACAGGGGTCAGTAGTAAGTAACGCAGAGAACAGGGGTCAGTAGTAAGTAACGCAGAGTACATGGGTCAGTAGTAAGTAACGCAGAGAACAGGGGTCAGTAGTAAGTAACGCAGAGTACATGGGTCAGTAGTAAGTAATGCAGAGAACAGGGGTCAGTAGTAAGTAATGCAGAGAACAGGGGTCAGTAGTAAGTAATGCAGAGAACAGGGGTCAGTAGTAAGTAATGCAGAGAACAGGGGTCAGTAGTAAGTAATGCAGAGAACAGGGGTCAGTAGTAAGTAATGCAGAGTACATGGGTCAGTAATAAGTAATGCAGAGAACAGGGGTCAGTAGTAAGTAACGCAGAGTACATGGGTCAGTAGTAAGTAATGCAGAGAACAGGGGTCAGTAGTAAGTAACGCAGAGTACATGGGTCAGTAGTAAGTAATGCAGAGAACAGGGGTCAGTAGTAAGTAACGCAGAGAACAGGGGTCAGTAGTAAGTAACGCAGAGTACATGGGTCAGTAGTAAGTAATGCAGAGAACAGGGGTCAGTAGTAAGTAACGCAGAGTACATGGGTCAGTAGTAAGTAATGCAGAGAACAGGGGTCAGTAGTAAGTAATGCAGAGAACAGGGGTCAGTAGTAAGTAATGCAGAGAACAGGGGTCAGTAGTAAGTAATGCAGAGAACAGGGGTCAGTAGTAAGTAACGCAGAGTACATGGGTCAGTAGTAAGTAATGCAGAGAACAGGGGTCAGTAGTAAGTAACGCAGAGTACATGGGTCAGTAGTAAGTAATGCAGAGAACAGGGGTCAGTAGTAAGTAACACAGAGTACATGGGTCAGTAGTAAGTAATGCAGAGAACAGGGGTTAGTAGTAAGTAACACAGAGTACATGGGTCAGTAGTAAGTAATGCAGAGAACAGGGGTCAGTAGTAAGTAACGCAGAGTACATGGGTCAGTAGTAAGTAATGCAGAGAACAGGGGTCAGTAGTAAGTAACACAGAGTACATGGGTCAGTAGTATGTAATGCAGAGAACAGGGGTCAGTAGTAAGTAACACAGAGTACAGGGGTCAGTAATAAGTAATGCAGAGAACAGGGGTCAGTAGTAAGTAACACAGAGTACATGGGTCAGTAGTAAGTAATGCAGAGAACAGGGGTCAGTAGTAAGTAATGCAGAGAACAGGGGTCAGTAGTAAGTAATGCAGAGAACAGGGGTCAGTAGTAAGTAACGCAGAGTACAGGGGTCAGTAGTAAGTAATGCAGAGAACAGGGGTCAGTAGTAAGTAACACAGAGTACATGGGTCAGTAGTAAGTAATGCAGAGAACAGGGGTCAGTAGTAAGTAACGCAGAGTACATGGGTCAGTAGTAAGTAACACAGAGTACATGGGTCAGTAGTAAGTAACGCAGAGTACATGGGTCAGTAGTAAGTAATGCAGAGAACAGGGGTCAGTAGTAAGTAATGCAGAGAACAGGGGTCAGTAGTAAGTAACACAGAGTACATGGGTCAGTAATAAGTAATGCAGAGAACAGGGGTCAGTAGTAAGTAACACAGAGTACATGGGTCAGTAGTAAGTAATGCAGAGAACAGGGGTCAGTAGTAAGTAACGCAGAGTACATGGGTCAGTAGTAAGTAACACAGAGTACATGGGTCAGTAGTAAGTAACGCAGAGTACATGGGTCAGTAGTAAGTAATGCAGAGAACAGGGGTCAGTAGTAAGTAATGCAGAGAACAGGGGTCAGTAGTAAGTAACACAGAGTACATGGGTCAGTAATAAGTAATGCAGAGAACAGGGGTCAGTAGTAAGTAACACAGAGTACAGGGGTCAGTAGTAAGTAATGCAGAGAACAGGGGTCAGTAGTAAGTAACACAGAGTACAGGGGTCAGTAGTAAGTAATGCAGAGAACAGGGGTCAGTAGTAAGTAACGCAGAGAACAGGGGTCAGTAGTAAGTAACGCAGAGTACAGGGGTCAGTAGTAAGTAATGCAGAGAACAGGGGTCAGTAGTAAGTAACGCAGAGTACAGGGGTCAGTAGTAAGTAATGCAGAGAACAGGGGTCAGTAGTAAGTAACACAGAGTACAGGGGTCAGTAGTAAGTAATGCAGAGAACAGGGGTCAGTAGTAAGTAACACAGAGTACATGGGTCAGTAGTAAGTAATGCAGAGAACAGGGGTCAGTAGTAAGTAACACAGAGTACATGGGTCAGTAGTAAGTAATGCAGAGAACAGGGGTCAGTAGTAAGTAACGCAGAGTACATGGGTCAGTAGTAAGTAATGCAGAGAACAGGGGTCAGTAGTAAGTAACACAGAGTACATGGGTCAGTAGTAAGTAATGCAGAGAACAGGGGTCAGTAGTAAGTAACACAGAGTACATGGGTCAGTAGTAAGTAATGCAGAGAACAGGGGTCAGTAGTAAGTAACGCAGAGTACATGGGTCAGTAGTAAGTAACACAGAGTACATGGGTCAGTAGTAAGTAACGCAGAGTACATGGGTCAGTAGTAAGTAATGCAGAGAACAGGGGTCAGTAGTAAGTAATGCAGAGAACAGGGGTCAGTAGTAAGTAACACAGAGTACATGGGTCAGTAATAAGTAATGCAGAGAACAGGGGTCAGTAGTAAGTAACACAGAGTACATGGATCAGTAGTAAGTAATGCAGAGAACAGGGGTCAGTAGTAAGTAACGCAGAGTACATGGGTCAGTAGTAAGTAACACAGAGTACATGGGTCAGTAGTAAGTAACGCAGAGTACATGGGTCAGTAGTAAGTAATGCAGAGAACAGGGGTCAGTAGTAAGTAATGCAGAGAACAGGGGTCAGTAGTAAGTAACGCAGAGTACATGGGTCAGTAGTAAGTAATGCAGAGAACAGGGGTCAGTAGTAAGTAACACAGAGTACATGGGTCAGTAGTAAGTAATGCAGAGAACAGGGGTCAGTAGTAAGTAACGCAGAGTACATGGGTCAGTAGTAAGTAATGCAGAGAACAGGGGTCAGTAGTAAGTAACACAGAGTACATGGGTCAGTAGTAAGTAATGCAGAGAACAGGGGTCAGTAGTAAGTAACGCAGAGTACATGGGTCAGTAGTAAGTAATGCAGAGAACAGGGGTCAGTAGTAAGTAACACAGAGTACATGGGTCAGTAGTAAGTAATGCAGAGAACAGGGGTCAGTAGTAAGTAACGCAGAGTACATGGGTCAGTAGTAAGTAATGCAGAGAACAGGGGTCAGTAGTAAGTAACACAGAGTACATGGGTCAGTAGTAAGTAATGCAGAGAACAGGGGTCAGTAGTAAGTAACACAGAGTACATGGGTCAGTAGTAAGTAATGCAGAGAACAGGGGTCAGTAGTAAGTAACGCAGAGTACATGGGTCAGTAGTAAGTAATGCAGAGAACAGGGGTCAGTAGTAAGTAACGCAGAGTACATGGGTCAGTAGTAAGTAATGCAGAGAACAGGGGTCAGTAGTAAGTAACACAGAGTACATGGGTCAGTAGTAAGTAATGCAGAGAACAGGGGTCAGTAGTAAGTAACGCAGAGTACATGGGTCAGTAGTAAGTAATGCAGAGAACAGGGGTCAGTAGTAAGTAACGCAGAGAACAGGGGTCAGTAGTAAGTAACGCAGAGTACATGGGTCAGTAGTAAGTAATGCAGAGAACAGGGGTCAGTAGTAAGTAACGCAGAGTACATGGGTCAGTAGTAAGTAATGCAGAGAACAGGGGTCAGTAGTAAGTAACGCAGAGAACAGGGGTCAGTAGTAAGTAACGCAGAGTACATGGGTCAGTAGTAAGTAACGCAGAGAACAGGGGTCAGTAGTAAGTAACGCAGAGTACATGGGTCAGTAGTAAGTAATGCAGAGAACAGGGGTCAGTAGTAAGTAATGCAGAGAACAGGGGTCAGTAGTAAGTAATGCAGAGAACAGGGGTCAGTAGTAAGTAATGCAGAGAACAGGGGTCAGTAGTAAGTAATGCAGAGAACAGGGGTCAGTAGTAAGTAATGCAGAGAACAGGGGTCAGTAGTAAGTAATGCAGAGTACATGGGTCAGTAATAAGTAATGCAGAGAACAGGGGTCAGTAGTAAGTAACGCAGAGTACATGGGTCAGTAGTAAGTAATGCAGAGAACAGGGGTCAGTAGTAAGTAACGCAGAGAACAGGGGTCAGTAGTAAGTAACGCAGAGTACATGGGTCAGTAGTAAGTAATGCAGAGAACAGGGGTCAGTAGTAAGTAATGCAGAGTACATGGGTCAGTAGTAAGTAATGCAGAGAACAGGGGTCAGTAGTAAGTAACACAGAGTACATGGGTCAGTAGTAAGTAATGCAGAGAACAGGGGTCAGTAGTAAGTAACACAGAGTACATGGGTCAGTAGTAAGTAATGCAGAGAACAGGGGTCAGTAGTAAGTAATGCAGAGAACAGGGGTCAGTAGTAAGTAATGCAGAGAACAGGGGTCAGTAGTAAGTAATGCAGAGAACAGGGGTCAGTAGTAAGTAACGCAGAGTACATGGGTCAGTAGTAAGTAATGCAGAGAACAGGGGTCAGTAGTAAGTAACGCAGAGTACATGGGTCAGTAGTAAGTAATGCAGAGAACAGGGGTCAGTAGTAAGTAACACAGAGTACATGGGTCAGTAGTAAGTAATGCAGAGAACAGGGGTTAGTAGTAAGTAACACAGAGTACATGGGTCAGTAGTAAGTAATGCAGAGAACAGGGGTCAGTAGTAAGTAACGCAGAGTACATGGGTCAGTAGTAAGTAATGCAGAGAACAGGGGTCAGTAGTAAGTAACACAGAGTACATGGGTCAGTAGTAAGTAATGCAGAGAACAGGGGTCAGTAGTAAGTAACACAGAGTACATGGGTCAGTAGTAAGTAATGCAGAGAACAGGGGTCAGTAGTAAGTAACGCAGAGTACATGGGTCAGTAGTAAGTAACACAGAGTACATGGGTCAGTAGTAAGTAACGCAGAGTACATGGGTCAGTAGTAAGTAACGCAGAGTACATGGGTCAGTAGTAAGTAATGCAGAGAACAGGGGTCAGTAGTAAGTAATGCAGAGAACAGGGGTCAGTAGTAAGTAATGCAGAGAACAGGGGTCAGTAGTAAGTAATGCAGAGAACAGGGGTCAGTAGTAAGTAACACAGAGTACATGGGTCAGTAATAAGTAATGCAGAGAACAGGGGTCAGTAGTAAGTAACACAGGGTACATGGATCAGTAGTAAGTAATGCAGAGAACAGGGGTCAGTAGTAAGTAACGCAGAGAACAGGGGTCAGTAGTAAGTAACGCAGAGTACATGGGTCAGTAGTAAGTAACGCAGAGTACATGGGTCAGTAGTAAGTAATGCAGAGAACAGGGGTCAGTAGTAAGTAACACAGAGTACATGGGTCAGTAATAAGTAATGCAGAGAACAGGGGTCAGTAGTAAGTAACGCAGAGTACATGGGTCAGTAGTAAGTAACACAGAGTACATGGGTCAGTAGTAAGTAACACAGAGTACATGGGTCAGTAGTAAGTAATGCAGAGAACAGGGGTCAGTAGTAAGTAATGCAGAGAACAGGGGTCAGTAGTAAGTAACACAGAGTACATGGGTCAGTAATAAGTAATGCAGAGAACAGGGGTCAGTAGTAAGTAACGCAGAGTACATGGGTCAGTAGTAAGTAATGCAGAGAACAGGGGTCAGTAGTAAGTAACGCAGAGTACATGGGTCAGTAGTAAGTAACGCAGAGTACATGGGTCAGTAGTAAGTAATGCAGAGAACAGGGGTCAGTAGTAAGTAACACAGAGTACATGGGTCAGTAATAAGTAATGCAGAGAACAGGGGTCAGTAGTAAGTAACGCAGAGTACATGGGTCAGTAGTAAGTAACACAGAGTACATGGGTCAGTAGTAAGTAACGCAGAGTACATGGGTCAGTAGTAAGTAATGCAGAGAACAGGGGTCAGTAGTAAGTAATGCAGAGAACAGGGGTCAGTAGTAAGTAACACAGAGTACATGGGTCAGTAATAAGTAATGCAGAGAACAGGGGTCAGTAGTAAGTAACGCAGAGTACATGGGTCAGTAGTAAGTAATGCAGAGAACAGGGGTCAGTAGTAAGTAACACAGAGTACATGGGTCAGTAATAAGTAATGCAGAGAACAGGGGTCAGTAGTAAGTAACGCAGAGTACATGGGTCAGTAGTAAGTAACACAGAGTACATGGGTCAGTAGTAAGTAACACAGAGTACATGGGTCAGTAGTAAGTAATGCAGAGAACAGGGGTCAGTAGTAAGTAATGCAGAGAACAGGGGTCAGTAGTAAGTAACACAGAGTACATGGGTCAGTAATAAGTAATGCAGAGAACAGGGGTCAGTAGTAAGTAACGCAGAGTACATGGGTCAGTAGTAAGTAATGCAGAGAACAGGGGTCAGTAGTAAGTAACGCAGAGTACATGGGTCAGTAGTAAGTAACGCAGAGTACATGGGTCAGTAGTAAGTAATGCAGAGAACAGGGGTCAGTAGTAAGTAACACAGAGTACATGGGTCAGTAATAAGTAATGCAGAGAACAGGGGTCAGTAGTAAGTAACGCAGAGTACATGGGTCAGTAGTAAGTAACACAGAGTACATGGGTCAGTAGTAAGTAACGCAGAGTACATGGGTCAGTAGTAAGTAATGCAGAGAACAGGGGTCAGTAGTAAGTAATGCAGAGAACAGGGGTCAGTAGTAAGTAACACAGAGTACATGGGTCAGTAATAAGTAATGCAGAGAACAGGGGTCAGTAGTAAGTAACGCAGAGTACATGGGTCAGTAGTAAGTAATGCAGAGAACAGGGGTCAGTAGTAAGTAACACAGAGTACATGGGTCAGTAATAAGTAATGCAGAGAACAGGGGTCAGTAGTAAGTAACACAGAGTACATGGGTCAGTAGTAAGTAATGCAGAGTACATGGGTCAGTAGTAAGTAATGCAGAGAACAGGGGTCAGTAGTAAGTAATGCAGAGAACAGGGGTCAGTAGTAAGTAATGCAGAGAACAGGGGTCAGTAGTAAGTAATGCAGAGAACAGGGGTCAGTAGTAAGTAATGCAGAGTACATGGGTCAGTAATAAGTAATGCAGAGAACAGGGGTCAGTAGTAAGTAACGCAGAGTACATGGGTCAGTAGTAAGTAATGCAGAGAACAGGGGTCAGTAGTAAGTAACGCAGAGTACATGGGTCAGTAGTAAGTAATGCAGAGAACAGGGGTCAGTAGTAAGTAACGCAGAGAACAGGGGTCAGTAGTAAGTAACGCAGAGTACATGGGTCAGTAGTAAGTAATGCAGAGAACAGGGGTCAGTAGTAAGTAACGCAGAGTACATGGGTCAGTAGTAAGTAATGCAGAGAACAGGGGTCAGTAGTAAGTAATGCAGAGAACAGGGGTCAGTAGTAAGTAATGCAGAGAACAGGGGTCAGTAGTAAGTAATGCAGAGAACAGGGGTCAGTAGTAAGTAACGCAGAGTACATGGGTCAGTAGTAAGTAATGCAGAGAACAGGGGTCAGTAGTAAGTAACGCAGAGTACATGGGTCAGTAGTAAGTAATGCAGAGAACAGGGGTCAGTAGTAAGTAACACAGAGTACATGGGTCAGTAGTAAGTAATGCAGAGAACAGGGGTTAGTAGTAAGTAACACAGAGTACATGGGTCAGTAGTAAGTAATGCAGAGAACAGGGGTCAGTAGTAAGTAACGCAGAGTACATGGGTCAGTAGTAAGTAATGCAGAGAACAGGGGTCAGTAGTAAGTAACACAGAGTACATGGGTCAGTAGTAAGTAATGCAGAGAACAGGGGTCAGTAGTAAGTAACACAGAGTACAGGGGTCAGTAATAAGTAATGCAGAGAACAGGGGTCAGTAGTAAGTAACACAGAGTACATGGGTCAGTAGTAAGTAATGCAGAGAACAGGGGTCAGTAGTAAGTAATGCAGAGAACAGGGGTCAGTAGTAAGTAATGCAGAGAACAGGGGTCAGTAGTAAGTAACGCAGAGTACAGGGGTCAGTAGTAAGTAATGCAGAGAACAGGGGTCAGTAGTAAGTAACACAGAGTACATGGGTCAGTAGTAAGTAATGCAGAGAACAGGGGTCAGTAGTAAGTAACGCAGAGTACATGGGTCAGTAGTAAGTAACACAGAGTACATGGGTCAGTAGTAAGTAACGCAGAGTACATGGGTCAGTAGTAAGTAATGCAGAGAACAGGGGTCAGTAGTAAGTAATGCAGAGAACAGGGGTCAGTAGTAAGTAACACAGAGTACATGGGTCAGTAATAAGTAATGCAGAGAACAGGGGTCAGTAGTAAGTAACACAGAGTACATGGGTCAGTAGTAAGTAATGCAGAGAACAGGGGTCAGTAGTAAGTAACGCAGAGTACATGGGTCAGTAGTAAGTAACACAGAGTACATGGGTCAGTAGTAAGTAACGCAGAGTACATGGGTCAGTAGTAAGTAATGCAGAGAACAGGGGTCAGTAGTAAGTAATGCAGAGAACAGGGGTCAGTAGTAAGTAACACAGAGTACATGGGTCAGTAATAAGTAATGCAGAGAACAGGGGTCAGTAGTAAGTAACACAGAGTACAGGGGTCAGTAGTAAGTAATGCAGAGAACAGGGGTCAGTAGTAAGTAACACAGAGTACAGGGGTCAGTAGTAAGTAATGCAGAGAACAGGGGTCAGTAGTAAGTAACGCAGAGAACAGGGGTCAGTAGTAAGTAACGCAGAGTACAGGGGTCAGTAGTAAGTAATGCAGAGAACAGGGGTCAGTAGTAAGTAACGCAGAGTACAGGGGTCAGTAGTAAGTAATGCAGAGAACAGGGGTCAGTAGTAAGTAACACAGAGTACAGGGGTCAGTAGTAAGTAATGCAGAGAACAGGGGTCAGTAGTAAGTAACACAGAGTACATGGGTCAGTAGTAAGTAATGCAGAGAACAGGGGTCAGTAGTAAGTAACACAGAGTACATGGGTCAGTAGTAAGTAATGCAGAGAACAGGGGTCAGTAGTAAGTAACGCAGAGTACATGGGTCAGTAGTAAGTAATGCAGAGAACAGGGGTCAGTAGTAAGTAACACAGAGTACATGGGTCAGTAGTAAGTAATGCAGAGAACAGGGGTCAGTAGTAAGTAACACAGAGTACATGGGTCAGTAGTAAGTAATGCAGAGAACAGGGGTCAGTAGTAAGTAACGCAGAGTACATGGGTCAGTAGTAAGTAACACAGAGTACATGGGTCAGTAGTAAGTAACGCAGAGTACATGGGTCAGTAGTAAGTAATGCAGAGAACAGGGGTCAGTAGTAAGTAATGCAGAGAACAGGGGTCAGTAGTAAGTAACACAGAGTACAGGGGTCAGTAATAAGTAATGCAGAGAACAGGGGTCAGTAGTAAGTAACACAGAGTACATGGGTCAGTAGTAAGTAATGCAGAGAACAGGGGTCAGTAGTAAGTAATGCAGAGAACAGGGGTCAGTAGTAAGTAATGCAGAGAACAGGGGTCAGTAGTAAGTAACGCAGAGTACAGGGGTCAGTAGTAAGTAATGCAGAGAACAGGGGTCAGTAGTAAGTAACACAGAGTACATGGGTCAGTAGTAAGTAATGCAGAGAACAGGGGTCAGTAGTAAGTAACGCAGAGTACATGGGTCAGTAGTAAGTAACACAGAGTACATGGGTCAGTAGTAAGTAACGCAGAGTACATGGGTCAGTAGTAAGTAATGCAGAGAACAGGGGTCAGTAGTAAGTAATGCAGAGAACAGGGGTCAGTAGTAAGTAACACAGAGTACATGGGTCAGTAATAAGTAATGCAGAGAACAGGGGTCAGTAGTAAGTAACACAGAGTACATGGGTCAGTAGTAAGTAATGCAGAGAACAGGGGTCAGTAGTAAGTAACGCAGAGTACATGGGTCAGTAGTAAGTAACACAGAGTACATGGGTCAGTAGTAAGTAACGCAGAGTACATGGGTCAGTAGTAAGTAATGCAGAGAACAGGGGTCAGTAGTAAGTAATGCAGAGAACAGGGGTCAGTAGTAAGTAACACAGAGTACATGGGTCAGTAATAAGTAATGCAGAGAACAGGGGTCAGTAGTAAGTAACACAGAGTACAGGGGTCAGTAGTAAGTAATGCAGAGAACAGGGGTCAGTAGTAAGTAACACAGAGTACAGGGGTCAGTAGTAAGTAATGCAGAGAACAGGGGTCAGTAGTAAGTAACGCAGAGAACAGGGGTCAGTAGTAAGTAACGCAGAGTACAGGGGTCAGTAGTAAGTAATGCAGAGAACAGGGGTCAGTAGTAAGTAACGCAGAGTACAGGGGTCAGTAGTAAGTAATGCAGAGAACAGGGGTCAGTAGTAAGTAACACAGAGTACAGGGGTCAGTAGTAAGTAATGCAGAGAACAGGGGTCAGTAGTAAGTAACACAGAGTACATGGGTCAGTAGTAAGTAATGCAGAGAACAGGGGTCAGTAGTAAGTAACACAGAGTACATGGGTCAGTAGTAAGTAATGCAGAGAACAGGGGTCAGTAGTAAGTAACGCAGAGTACATGGGTCAGTAGTAAGTAATGCAGAGAACAGGGGTCAGTAGTAAGTAACACAGAGTACATGGGTCAGTAGTAAGTAATGCAGAGAACAGGGGTCAGTAGTAAGTAACACAGAGTACATGGGTCAGTAGTAAGTAATGCAGAGAACAGGGGTCAGTAGTAAGTAACGCAGAGTACATGGGTCAGTAGTAAGTAACACAGAGTACATGGGTCAGTAGTAAGTAACGCAGAGTACATGGGTCAGTAGTAAGTAATGCAGAGAACAGGGGTCAGTAGTAAGTAATGCAGAGAACAGGGGTCAGTAGTAAGTAACACAGAGTACATGGGTCAGTAATAAGTAATGCAGAGAACAGGGGTCAGTAGTAAGTAACACAGAGTACATGGATCAGTAGTAAGTAATGCAGAGAACAGGGGTCAGTAGTAAGTAACGCAGAGTACATGGGTCAGTAGTAAGTAACACAGAGTACATGGGTCAGTAGTAAGTAACGCAGAGTACATGGGTCAGTAGTAAGTAATGCAGAGAACAGGGGTCAGTAGTAAGTAATGCAGAGAACAGGGGTCAGTAGTAAGTAACGCAGAGTACATGGGTCAGTAGTAAGTAATGCAGAGAACAGGGGTCAGTAGTAAGTAACACAGAGTACATGGGTCAGTAGTAAGTAATGCAGAGAACAGGGGTCAGTAGTAAGTAACGCAGAGTACATGGGTCAGTAGTAAGTAATGCAGAGAACAGGGGTCAGTAGTAAGTAACACAGAGTACATGGGTCAGTAGTAAGTAATGCAGAGAACAGGGGTCAGTAGTAAGTAACGCAGAGTACATGGGTCAGTAGTAAGTAATGCAGAGAACAGGGGTCAGTAGTAAGTAACACAGAGTACATGGGTCAGTAGTAAGTAATGCAGAGAACAGGGGTCAGTAGTAAGTAACGCAGAGTACATGGGTCAGTAGTAAGTAATGCAGAGAACAGGGGTCAGTAGTAAGTAACACAGAGTACATGGGTCAGTAGTAAGTAATGCAGAGAACAGGGGTCAGTAGTAAGTAACACAGAGTACATGGGTCAGTAGTAAGTAATGCAGAGAACAGGGGTCAGTAGTAAGTAACGCAGAGTACATGGGTCAGTAGTAAGTAATGCAGAGAACAGGGGTCAGTAGTAAGTAACGCAGAGTACATGGGTCAGTAGTAAGTAATGCAGAGAACAGGGGTCAGTAGTAAGTAACACAGAGTACATGGGTCAGTAGTAAGTAATGCAGAGAACAGGGGTCAGTAGTAAGTAACGCAGAGTACATGGGTCAGTAGTAAGTAATGCAGAGAACAGGGGTCAGTAGTAAGTAACGCAGAGAACAGGGGTCAGTAGTAAGTAACGCAGAGTACATGGGTCAGTAGTAAGTAATGCAGAGAACAGGGGTCAGTAGTAAGTAACGCAGAGTACATGGGTCAGTAGTAAGTAATGCAGAGAACAGGGGTCAGTAGTAAGTAACGCAGAGAACAGGGGTCAGTAGTAAGTAACGCAGAGTACATGGGTCAGTAGTAAGTAACGCAGAGAACAGGGGTCAGTAGTAAGTAACGCAGAGTACATGGGTCAGTAGTAAGTAATGCAGAGAACAGGGGTCAGTAGTAAGTAATGCAGAGAACAGGGGTCAGTAGTAAGTAATGCAGAGAACAGGGGTCAGTAGTAAGTAATGCAGAGAACAGGGGTCAGTAGTAAGTAATGCAGAGAACAGGGGTCAGTAGTAAGTAATGCAGAGTACATGGGTCAGTAATAAGTAATGCAGAGAACAGGGGTCAGTAGTAAGTAACGCAGAGTACATGGGTCAGTAGTAAGTAATGCAGAGAACAGGGGTCAGTAGTAAGTAACGCAGAGAACAGGGGTCAGTAGTAAGTAACGCAGAGTACATGGGTCAGTAGTAAGTAATGCAGAGAACAGGGGTCAGTAGTAAGTAATGCAGAGTACATGGGTCAGTAGTAAGTAATGCAGAGAACAGGGGTCAGTAGTAAGTAACACAGAGTACATGGGTCAGTAGTAAGTAATGCAGAGAACAGGGGTCAGTAGTAAGTAACACAGAGTACATGGGTCAGTAGTAAGTAATGCAGAGAACAGGGGTCAGTAGTAAGTAATGCAGAGAACAGGGGTCAGTAGTAAGTAATGCAGAGAACAGGGGTCAGTAGTAAGTAATGCAGAGAACAGGGGTCAGTAGTAAGTAACGCAGAGTACATGGGTCAGTAGTAAGTAATGCAGAGAACAGGGGTCAGTAGTAAGTAACGCAGAGTACATGGGTCAGTAGTAAGTAATGCAGAGAACAGGGGTCAGTAGTAAGTAACACAGAGTACATGGGTCAGTAGTAAGTAATGCAGAGAACAGGGGTTAGTAGTAAGTAACACAGAGTACATGGGTCAGTAGTAAGTAATGCAGAGAACAGGGGTCAGTAGTAAGTAACGCAGAGTACATGGGTCAGTAGTAAGTAATGCAGAGAACAGGGGTCAGTAGTAAGTAACACAGAGTACATGGGTCAGTAGTAAGTAATGCAGAGAACAGGGGTCAGTAGTAAGTAACACAGAGTACATGGGTCAGTAGTAAGTAATGCAGAGAACAGGGGTCAGTAGTAAGTAACGCAGAGTACATGGGTCAGTAGTAAGTAACACAGAGTACATGGGTCAGTAGTAAGTAACGCAGAGTACATGGGTCAGTAGTAAGTAACGCAGAGTACATGGGTCAGTAGTAAGTAATGCAGAGAACAGGGGTCAGTAGTAAGTAATGCAGAGAACAGGGGTCAGTAGTAAGTAATGCAGAGAACAGGGGTCAGTAGTAAGTAATGCAGAGAACAGGGGTCAGTAGTAAGTAACACAGAGTACATGGGTCAGTAATAAGTAATGCAGAGAACAGGGGTCAGTAGTAAGTAACACAGGGTACATGGATCAGTAGTAAGTAATGCAGAGAACAGGGGTCAGTAGTAAGTAACGCAGAGAACAGGGGTCAGTAGTAAGTAACGCAGAGTACATGGGTCAGTAGTAAGTAACGCAGAGTACATGGGTCAGTAGTAAGTAATGCAGAGAACAGGGGTCAGTAGTAAGTAACACAGAGTACATGGGTCAGTAATAAGTAATGCAGAGAACAGGGGTCAGTAGTAAGTAACGCAGAGTACATGGGTCAGTAGTAAGTAACACAGAGTACATGGGTCAGTAGTAAGTAACACAGAGTACATGGGTCAGTAGTAAGTAATGCAGAGAACAGGGGTCAGTAGTAAGTAATGCAGAGAACAGGGGTCAGTAGTAAGTAACACAGAGTACATGGGTCAGTAATAAGTAATGCAGAGAACAGGGGTCAGTAGTAAGTAACGCAGAGTACATGGGTCAGTAGTAAGTAATGCAGAGAACAGGGGTCAGTAGTAAGTAACGCAGAGTACATGGGTCAGTAGTAAGTAACGCAGAGTACATGGGTCAGTAGTAAGTAATGCAGAGAACAGGGGTCAGTAGTAAGTAACACAGAGTACATGGGTCAGTAATAAGTAATGCAGAGAACAGGGGTCAGTAGTAAGTAACGCAGAGTACATGGGTCAGTAGTAAGTAACACAGAGTACATGGGTCAGTAGTAAGTAACGCAGAGTACATGGGTCAGTAGTAAGTAATGCAGAGAACAGGGGTCAGTAGTAAGTAATGCAGAGAACAGGGGTCAGTAGTAAGTAACACAGAGTACATGGGTCAGTAATAAGTAATGCAGAGAACAGGGGTCAGTAGTAAGTAACGCAGAGTACATGGGTCAGTAGTAAGTAATGCAGAGAACAGGGGTCAGTAGTAAGTAACACAGAGTACATGGGTCAGTAATAAGTAATGCAGAGAACAGGGGTCAGTAGTAAGTAACGCAGAGTACATGGGTCAGTAGTAAGTAACACAGAGTACATGGGTCAGTAGTAAGTAACACAGAGTACATGGGTCAGTAGTAAGTAATGCAGAGAACAGGGGTCAGTAGTAAGTAATGCAGAGAACAGGGGTCAGTAGTAAGTAACACAGAGTACATGGGTCAGTAATAAGTAATGCAGAGAACAGGGGTCAGTAGTAAGTAACGCAGAGTACATGGGTCAGTAGTAAGTAATGCAGAGAACAGGGGTCAGTAGTAAGTAACGCAGAGTACATGGGTCAGTAGTAAGTAACGCAGAGTACATGGGTCAGTAGTAAGTAATGCAGAGAACAGGGGTCAGTAGTAAGTAACACAGAGTACATGGGTCAGTAATAAGTAATGCAGAGAACAGGGGTCAGTAGTAAGTAACGCAGAGTACATGGGTCAGTAGTAAGTAACACAGAGTACATGGGTCAGTAGTAAGTAACGCAGAGTACATGGGTCAGTAGTAAGTAATGCAGAGAACAGGGGTCAGTAGTAAGTAATGCAGAGAACAGGGGTCAGTAGTAAGTAACACAGAGTACATGGGTCAGTAATAAGTAATGCAGAGAACAGGGGTCAGTAGTAAGTAACGCAGAGTACATGGGTCAGTAGTAAGTAATGCAGAGAACAGGGGTCAGTAGTAAGTAACACAGAGTACATGGGTCAGTAATAAGTAATGCAGAGAACAGGGGTCAGTAGTAAGTAACACAGAGTACATGGGTCAGTAGTAAGTAATGCAGAGTACATGGGTCAGTAGTAAGTAATGCAGAGAACAGGGGTCAGTAGTAAGTAACGCAGAGAACAGGGGTCAGTAGTAAGTAACGCAGAGTACAGGGGTCAGTAGTAAGTAATGCAGAGAACAGGGGTCAGTAGTAAGTAACACAGAGTACATGGGTCAGTAATAAGTAATGCAGAGAACAGGGGTCAGTAGTAAGTAACGCAGAGTACATGGGTCAGTAGTAAGTAATGCAGAGAACAGGGGTCAGTAGTAAGTAACGCAGAGTACATGGGTCAGTAATAAGTAATGCAGAGAACAGGGGTCAGTAGTAAGTAACACAGAGTACATGGGTCAGTAGTAAGTAATGCAGAGTACATGGGTCAGTAGTAAGTAACACAGAGTACATGGGTCAGTAGTAAGTAATGCAGAGAACAGGGGTCAGTAGTAAGTAACGCAGAGTACAGGGGTCAGTAGTAAGTAATGCAGAGAACAGGGGTCAGTAGTAAGTAACACAGAGTACAGGGGTCAGTAGTAAGTAATGCAGAGAACAGGGGTCAGTAGTAAGTAACGCAGAGTACATGGGTCAGTAGTAAGTAACACAGAGTACATGGGTCAGTAGTAAGTAACGCAGAGTACATGGGTCAGTAGTAAGTAATGCAGAGAACAGGGGTCAGTAGTAAGTAATGCAGAGAACAGGGGTCAGTAGTAAGTAACACAGAGTACATGGGTCAGTAATAAGTAATGCAGAGAACAGGGGTCAGTAGTAAGTAACGCAGAGTACATGGGTCAGTAGTAAGTAATGCAGAGAACAGGGGTCAGTAGTAAGTAACACAGAGTACATGGGTCAGTAATAAGTAATGCAGAGAACAGGGGTCAGTAGTAAGTAACACAGAGTACATGGGTCAGTAGTAAGTAATGCAGAGTACATGGGTCAGTAGTAAGTAATGCAGAGAACAGGGGTCAGTAGTAAGTAACGCAGAGAACAGGGGTCAGTAGTAAGTAACGCAGAGTACAGGGGTCAGTAGTAAGTAATGCAGAGAACAGGGGTCAGTAGTAAGTAACGCAGAGTACAGGGGTCAGTAGTAAGTAATGCAGAGAACAGGGGTCAGTAGTAAGTAACACAGAGTACATGGGTCAGTAGTAAGTAATGCAGAGAACAGGGGTCAGTAGTAAGTAACGCAGAGTACATGGGTCAGTAGTAAGTAATGCAGAGAACAGGGGTCAGTAGTAAGTAACGCAGAGAACAGGGGTCAGTAGTAAGTAACGCAGAGTACATGGGTCAGTAGTAAGTAATGCAGAGAACAGGGGTCAGTAGTAAGTAACGCAGAGTACATGGGTCAGTAGTAAGTAATGCAGAGAACAGGGGTCAGTAGTAAGTAATGCAGAGAACAGGGGTCAGTAGTAAGTAATGCAGAGAACAGGGGTCAGTAGTAAGTAATGCAGAGAACAGGGGTCAGTAGTAAGTAACGCAGAGTACATGGGTCAGTAGTAAGTAATGCAGAGAACAGGGGTCAGTAGTAAGTAACGCAGAGTACATGGGTCAGTAGTAAGTAATGCAGAGAACAGGGGTCAGTAGTAAGTAACACAGAGTACATGGGTCAGTAGTAAGTAATGCAGAGAACAGGGGTTAGTAGTAAGTAACACAGAGTACATGGGTCAGTAGTAAGTAATGCAGAGAACAGGGGTCAGTAGTAAGTAACGCAGAGTACATGGGTCAGTAGTAAGTAATGCAGAGAACAGGGGTCAGTAGTAAGTAACACAGAGTACATGGGTCAGTAGTAAGTAATGCAGAGAACAGGGGTCAGTAGTAAGTAACACAGAGTACAGGGGTCAGTAATAAGTAATGCAGAGAACAGGGGTCAGTAGTAAGTAACACAGAGTACATGGGTCAGTAGTAAGTAATGCAGAGAACAGGGGTCAGTAGTAAGTAATGCAGAGAACAGGGGTCAGTAGTAAGTAATGCAGAGAACAGGGGTCAGTAGTAAGTAACGCAGAGTACAGGGGTCAGTAGTAAGTAATGCAGAGAACAGGGGTCAGTAGTAAGTAACACAGAGTACATGGGTCAGTAGTAAGTAATGCAGAGAACAGGGGTCAGTAGTAAGTAACGCAGAGTACATGGGTCAGTAGTAAGTAACACAGAGTACATGGGTCAGTAGTAAGTAACGCAGAGTACATGGGTCAGTAGTAAGTAATGCAGAGAACAGGGGTCAGTAGTAAGTAATGCAGAGAACAGGGGTCAGTAGTAAGTAACACAGAGTACATGGGTCAGTAATAAGTAATGCAGAGAACAGGGGTCAGTAGTAAGTAACACAGAGTACATGGGTCAGTAGTAAGTAATGCAGAGAACAGGGGTCAGTAGTAAGTAACGCAGAGTACATGGGTCAGTAGTAAGTAACACAGAGTACATGGGTCAGTAGTAAGTAACGCAGAGTACATGGGTCAGTAGTAAGTAATGCAGAGAACAGGGGTCAGTAGTAAGTAATGCAGAGAACAGGGGTCAGTAGTAAGTAACACAGAGTACATGGGTCAGTAATAAGTAATGCAGAGAACAGGGGTCAGTAGTAAGTAACACAGAGTACAGGGGTCAGTAGTAAGTAATGCAGAGAACAGGGGTCAGTAGTAAGTAACACAGAGTACAGGGGTCAGTAGTAAGTAATGCAGAGAACAGGGGTCAGTAGTAAGTAACGCAGAGAACAGGGGTCAGTAGTAAGTAACGCAGAGTACAGGGGTCAGTAGTAAGTAATGCAGAGAACAGGGGTCAGTAGTAAGTAACGCAGAGTACAGGGGTCAGTAGTAAGTAATGCAGAGAACAGGGGTCAGTAGTAAGTAACACAGAGTACAGGGGTCAGTAGTAAGTAATGCAGAGAACAGGGGTCAGTAGTAAGTAACACAGAGTACATGGGTCAGTAGTAAGTAATGCAGAGAACAGGGGTCAGTAGTAAGTAACACAGAGTACATGGGTCAGTAGTAAGTAATGCAGAGAACAGGGGTCAGTAGTAAGTAACGCAGAGTACATGGGTCAGTAGTAAGTAATGCAGAGAACAGGGGTCAGTAGTAAGTAACACAGAGTACATGGGTCAGTAGTAAGTAATGCAGAGAACAGGGGTCAGTAGTAAGTAACACAGAGTACATGGGTCAGTAGTAAGTAATGCAGAGAACAGGGGTCAGTAGTAAGTAACGCAGAGTACATGGGTCAGTAGTAAGTAACACAGAGTACATGGGTCAGTAGTAAGTAACGCAGAGTACATGGGTCAGTAGTAAGTAATGCAGAGAACAGGGGTCAGTAGTAAGTAATGCAGAGAACAGGGGTCAGTAGTAAGTAACACAGAGTACAGGGGTCAGTAATAAGTAATGCAGAGAACAGGGGTCAGTAGTAAGTAACACAGAGTACATGGGTCAGTAGTAAGTAATGCAGAGAACAGGGGTCAGTAGTAAGTAATGCAGAGAACAGGGGTCAGTAGTAAGTAATGCAGAGAACAGGGGTCAGTAGTAAGTAACGCAGAGTACAGGGGTCAGTAGTAAGTAATGCAGAGAACAGGGGTCAGTAGTAAGTAACACAGAGTACATGGGTCAGTAGTAAGTAATGCAGAGAACAGGGGTCAGTAGTAAGTAACGCAGAGTACATGGGTCAGTAGTAAGTAACACAGAGTACATGGGTCAGTAGTAAGTAACGCAGAGTACATGGGTCAGTAGTAAGTAATGCAGAGAACAGGGGTCAGTAGTAAGTAATGCAGAGAACAGGGGTCAGTAGTAAGTAACACAGAGTACATGGGTCAGTAATAAGTAATGCAGAGAACAGGGGTCAGTAGTAAGTAACACAGAGTACATGGGTCAGTAGTAAGTAATGCAGAGAACAGGGGTCAGTAGTAAGTAACGCAGAGTACATGGGTCAGTAGTAAGTAACACAGAGTACATGGGTCAGTAGTAAGTAACGCAGAGTACATGGGTCAGTAGTAAGTAATGCAGAGAACAGGGGTCAGTAGTAAGTAATGCAGAGAACAGGGGTCAGTAGTAAGTAACACAGAGTACATGGGTCAGTAATAAGTAATGCAGAGAACAGGGGTCAGTAGTAAGTAACACAGAGTACAGGGGTCAGTAGTAAGTAATGCAGAGAACAGGGGTCAGTAGTAAGTAACACAGAGTACAGGGGTCAGTAGTAAGTAATGCAGAGAACAGGGGTCAGTAGTAAGTAACGCAGAGAACAGGGGTCAGTAGTAAGTAACGCAGAGTACAGGGGTCAGTAGTAAGTAATGCAGAGAACAGGGGTCAGTAGTAAGTAACGCAGAGTACAGGGGTCAGTAGTAAGTAATGCAGAGAACAGGGGTCAGTAGTAAGTAACACAGAGTACAGGGGTCAGTAGTAAGTAATGCAGAGAACAGGGGTCAGTAGTAAGTAACACAGAGTACATGGGTCAGTAGTAAGTAATGCAGAGAACAGGGGTCAGTAGTAAGTAACACAGAGTACATGGGTCAGTAGTAAGTAATGCAGAGAACAGGGGTCAGTAGTAAGTAACGCAGAGTACATGGGTCAGTAGTAAGTAATGCAGAGAACAGGGGTCAGTAGTAAGTAACACAGAGTACATGGGTCAGTAGTAAGTAATGCAGAGAACAGGGGTCAGTAGTAAGTAACACAGAGTACATGGGTCAGTAGTAAGTAATGCAGAGAACAGGGGTCAGTAGTAAGTAACGCAGAGTACATGGGTCAGTAGTAAGTAACACAGAGTACATGGGTCAGTAGTAAGTAACGCAGAGTACATGGGTCAGTAGTAAGTAATGCAGAGAACAGGGGTCAGTAGTAAGTAATGCAGAGAACAGGGGTCAGTAGTAAGTAACACAGAGTACATGGGTCAGTAATAAGTAATGCAGAGAACAGGGGTCAGTAGTAAGTAACACAGAGTACATGGATCAGTAGTAAGTAATGCAGAGAACAGGGGTCAGTAGTAAGTAACGCAGAGTACATGGGTCAGTAGTAAGTAACACAGAGTACATGGGTCAGTAGTAAGTAACGCAGAGTACATGGGTCAGTAGTAAGTAATGCAGAGAACAGGGGTCAGTAGTAAGTAATGCAGAGAACAGGGGTCAGTAGTAAGTAACGCAGAGTACATGGGTCAGTAGTAAGTAATGCAGAGAACAGGGGTCAGTAGTAAGTAACACAGAGTACATGGGTCAGTAGTAAGTAATGCAGAGAACAGGGGTCAGTAGTAAGTAACGCAGAGTACATGGGTCAGTAGTAAGTAATGCAGAGAACAGGGGTCAGTAGTAAGTAACACAGAGTACATGGGTCAGTAGTAAGTAATGCAGAGAACAGGGGTCAGTAGTAAGTAACGCAGAGTACATGGGTCAGTAGTAAGTAATGCAGAGAACAGGGGTCAGTAGTAAGTAACACAGAGTACATGGGTCAGTAGTAAGTAATGCAGAGAACAGGGGTCAGTAGTAAGTAACGCAGAGTACATGGGTCAGTAGTAAGTAATGCAGAGAACAGGGGTCAGTAGTAAGTAACACAGAGTACATGGGTCAGTAGTAAGTAATGCAGAGAACAGGGGTCAGTAGTAAGTAACACAGAGTACATGGGTCAGTAGTAAGTAATGCAGAGAACAGGGGTCAGTAGTAAGTAACGCAGAGTACATGGGTCAGTAGTAAGTAATGCAGAGAACAGGGGTCAGTAGTAAGTAACGCAGAGTACATGGGTCAGTAGTAAGTAATGCAGAGAACAGGGGTCAGTAGTAAGTAACACAGAGTACATGGGTCAGTAGTAAGTAATGCAGAGAACAGGGGTCAGTAGTAAGTAACGCAGAGTACATGGGTCAGTAGTAAGTAATGCAGAGAACAGGGGTCAGTAGTAAGTAACGCAGAGAACAGGGGTCAGTAGTAAGTAACGCAGAGTACATGGGTCAGTAGTAAGTAATGCAGAGAACAGGGGTCAGTAGTAAGTAACGCAGAGTACATGGGTCAGTAGTAAGTAATGCAGAGAACAGGGGTCAGTAGTAAGTAACGCAGAGAACAGGGGTCAGTAGTAAGTAACGCAGAGTACATGGGTCAGTAGTAAGTAACGCAGAGAACAGGGGTCAGTAGTAAGTAACGCAGAGTACATGGGTCAGTAGTAAGTAATGCAGAGAACAGGGGTCAGTAGTAAGTAATGCAGAGAACAGGGGTCAGTAGTAAGTAATGCAGAGAACAGGGGTCAGTAGTAAGTAATGCAGAGAACAGGGGTCAGTAGTAAGTAATGCAGAGAACAGGGGTCAGTAGTAAGTAATGCAGAGTACATGGGTCAGTAATAAGTAATGCAGAGAACAGGGGTCAGTAGTAAGTAACGCAGAGTACATGGGTCAGTAGTAAGTAATGCAGAGAACAGGGGTCAGTAGTAAGTAACGCAGAGAACAGGGGTCAGTAGTAAGTAACGCAGAGTACATGGGTCAGTAGTAAGTAATGCAGAGAACAGGGGTCAGTAGTAAGTAATGCAGAGTACATGGGTCAGTAGTAAGTAATGCAGAGAACAGGGGTCAGTAGTAAGTAACACAGAGTACATGGGTCAGTAGTAAGTAATGCAGAGAACAGGGGTCAGTAGTAAGTAACACAGAGTACATGGGTCAGTAGTAAGTAATGCAGAGAACAGGGGTCAGTAGTAAGTAATGCAGAGAACAGGGGTCAGTAGTAAGTAATGCAGAGAACAGGGGTCAGTAGTAAGTAATGCAGAGAACAGGGGTCAGTAGTAAGTAACGCAGAGTACATGGGTCAGTAGTAAGTAATGCAGAGAACAGGGGTCAGTAGTAAGTAACGCAGAGTACATGGGTCAGTAGTAAGTAATGCAGAGAACAGGGGTCAGTAGTAAGTAACACAGAGTACATGGGTCAGTAGTAAGTAATGCAGAGAACAGGGGTTAGTAGTAAGTAACACAGAGTACATGGGTCAGTAGTAAGTAATGCAGAGAACAGGGGTCAGTAGTAAGTAACGCAGAGTACATGGGTCAGTAGTAAGTAATGCAGAGAACAGGGGTCAGTAGTAAGTAACACAGAGTACATGGGTCAGTAGTAAGTAATGCAGAGAACAGGGGTCAGTAGTAAGTAACACAGAGTACATGGGTCAGTAGTAAGTAATGCAGAGAACAGGGGTCAGTAGTAAGTAACGCAGAGTACATGGGTCAGTAGTAAGTAACACAGAGTACATGGGTCAGTAGTAAGTAACGCAGAGTACATGGGTCAGTAGTAAGTAACGCAGAGTACATGGGTCAGTAGTAAGTAATGCAGAGAACAGGGGTCAGTAGTAAGTAATGCAGAGAACAGGGGTCAGTAGTAAGTAATGCAGAGAACAGGGGTCAGTAGTAAGTAATGCAGAGAACAGGGGTCAGTAGTAAGTAACACAGAGTACATGGGTCAGTAATAAGTAATGCAGAGAACAGGGGTCAGTAGTAAGTAACACAGGGTACATGGATCAGTAGTAAGTAATGCAGAGAACAGGGGTCAGTAGTAAGTAACGCAGAGAACAGGGGTCAGTAGTAAGTAACGCAGAGTACATGGGTCAGTAGTAAGTAACGCAGAGTACATGGGTCAGTAGTAAGTAATGCAGAGAACAGGGGTCAGTAGTAAGTAACACAGAGTACATGGGTCAGTAATAAGTAATGCAGAGAACAGGGGTCAGTAGTAAGTAACGCAGAGTACATGGGTCAGTAGTAAGTAACACAGAGTACATGGGTCAGTAGTAAGTAACACAGAGTACATGGGTCAGTAGTAAGTAATGCAGAGAACAGGGGTCAGTAGTAAGTAATGCAGAGAACAGGGGTCAGTAGTAAGTAACACAGAGTACATGGGTCAGTAATAAGTAATGCAGAGAACAGGGGTCAGTAGTAAGTAACGCAGAGTACATGGGTCAGTAGTAAGTAATGCAGAGAACAGGGGTCAGTAGTAAGTAACGCAGAGTACATGGGTCAGTAGTAAGTAACGCAGAGTACATGGGTCAGTAGTAAGTAATGCAGAGAACAGGGGTCAGTAGTAAGTAACACAGAGTACATGGGTCAGTAATAAGTAATGCAGAGAACAGGGGTCAGTAGTAAGTAACGCAGAGTACATGGGTCAGTAGTAAGTAACACAGAGTACATGGGTCAGTAGTAAGTAACGCAGAGTACATGGGTCAGTAGTAAGTAATGCAGAGAACAGGGGTCAGTAGTAAGTAATGCAGAGAACAGGGGTCAGTAGTAAGTAACACAGAGTACATGGGTCAGTAATAAGTAATGCAGAGAACAGGGGTCAGTAGTAAGTAACGCAGAGTACATGGGTCAGTAGTAAGTAATGCAGAGAACAGGGGTCAGTAGTAAGTAACACAGAGTACATGGGTCAGTAATAAGTAATGCAGAGAACAGGGGTCAGTAGTAAGTAACGCAGAGTACATGGGTCAGTAGTAAGTAACACAGAGTACATGGGTCAGTAGTAAGTAACACAGAGTACATGGGTCAGTAGTAAGTAATGCAGAGAACAGGGGTCAGTAGTAAGTAATGCAGAGAACAGGGGTCAGTAGTAAGTAACACAGAGTACATGGGTCAGTAATAAGTAATGCAGAGAACAGGGGTCAGTAGTAAGTAACGCAGAGTACATGGGTCAGTAGTAAGTAATGCAGAGAACAGGGGTCAGTAGTAAGTAACGCAGAGTACATGGGTCAGTAGTAAGTAACGCAGAGTACATGGGTCAGTAGTAAGTAATGCAGAGAACAGGGGTCAGTAGTAAGTAACACAGAGTACATGGGTCAGTAATAAGTAATGCAGAGAACAGGGGTCAGTAGTAAGTAACGCAGAGTACATGGGTCAGTAGTAAGTAACACAGAGTACATGGGTCAGTAGTAAGTAACGCAGAGTACATGGGTCAGTAGTAAGTAATGCAGAGAACAGGGGTCAGTAGTAAGTAATGCAGAGAACAGGGGTCAGTAGTAAGTAACACAGAGTACATGGGTCAGTAATAAGTAATGCAGAGAACAGGGGTCAGTAGTAAGTAACGCAGAGTACATGGGTCAGTAGTAAGTAATGCAGAGAACAGGGGTCAGTAGTAAGTAACACAGAGTACATGGGTCAGTAATAAGTAATGCAGAGAACAGGGGTCAGTAGTAAGTAACACAGAGTACATGGGTCAGTAGTAAGTAATGCAGAGTACATGGGTCAGTAGTAAGTAATGCAGAGAACAGGGGTCAGTAGTAAGTAACGCAGAGAACAGGGGTCAGTAGTAAGTAACGCAGAGTACAGGGGTCAGTAGTAAGTAATGCAGAGAACAGGGGTCAGTAGTAAGTAACACAGAGTACATGGGTCAGTAATAAGTAATGCAGAGAACAGGGGTCAGTAGTAAGTAACGCAGAGTACATGGGTCAGTAGTAAGTAATGCAGAGAACAGGGGTCAGTAGTAAGTAACGCAGAGTACATGGGTCAGTAATAAGTAATGCAGAGAACAGGGGTCAGTAGTAAGTAACACAGAGTACATGGGTCAGTAGTAAGTAATGCAGAGTACATGGGTCAGTAGTAAGTAACACAGAGTACATGGGTCAGTAGTAAGTAATGCAGAGAACAGGGGTCAGTAGTAAGTAACGCAGAGTACAGGGGTCAGTAGTAAGTAATGCAGAGAACAGGGGTCAGTAGTAAGTAACACAGAGTACAGGGGTCAGTAGTAAGTAATGCAGAGAACAGGGGTCAGTAGTAAGTAACACAGAGAACAGGGGTCAGTAATAAGTAATGCAGAGAACAGGGGTCAGTAGTAAGTAACGCAGAGTTCAGTAGTAAGTAACAGAGAGTGCAAGAGTCTTTGGTAAATAATTCAGAGTACAAGGGTCAGTAGTATATAATGCAGAGTGCTGAGGTCAGTAGGAACACATGTAGCGACCTCACCCTCTCTCCATCTTTATCGGTTACACACCAACTCATGTCTAGGGGTTCCTGGGTTGTGAGAGTGAGATGCGCCACGGCCCATGTCCTCCCCATTGTAGTAGGGAGGTGAAGGCCACTTCCTGATGTTTCCTCGGGCCGGTGTGTTCTGTGAATGCACTGAGTCTGTAATTGCAAGCTCACCAGCCTCCCCTCTGCTTCCAGTAACTGGAGTTCACACACCGGAGAAAGGTCCAACACTTGTTTATTTGGCACTCCAATAGCAAAGCACGATAAACAGTTCTTTTAACAGCAGACTGGTTGGGACCTATAACCTTGCCAACGGTGGGATGAGCAGATCAAGGCACTTCCTAACGTTTCAGTTCTATGCCACTATACTATGACCAGCGGCGCCTAAGCCAATCCGGCTGTTACAGAACAGGAAGGATGGGGTCTCTTCCAGCAACCCCTATGAACAGCAATGGAGCCCTCTTCGATACGCTGTGGCCCCTATCAGGGGGATGTGTCCTCCCAAGAGAGTTCCCAGAGGCCCACTGTCACCGGGTTGGTGCTGCTCCGGGTCTCCAGTGGGTAACCTCCCCGGCCTCCTCACCTCAGGTACGAGTCCCTCCGCTCAGGGACCCTCGGACAGTCCACCCTAGCGGGACCCAGTCGAAGGTACTGGGCCCCAGGCCTCCTAGATAGTACCTCACCCCAGGCTAAAGGTGCCTGGGATGGACGCCAACATGACTCCGGACCAGGCCATGGGCACCTGGACCAGACTCCTGGATCTCCCGCACCCAGGCCTAAGGGCCCTGGGTGCGGACCGCAACCCTCCTCCTCCGAGGACCTCCTTCTCCGCAAGACGACGACCTCGTGGTCAGGGCGTCTCCCCCTTTTATCTCCTCCCTTCAACGGCCCGGCGGGTTCCCCGCCCCAGCCATACCATCTCCGGGAAGAGACCAAACAGGAAGCACTGCAGGGGATGATTCTACCTGAAGCCCGTGGGTACCCCGCCACCCACAGGCAAAGGAGAATATTACATCCTCCAATCCTCCACGAAACAAAAAGGGGTCTGAATCCTAACACAATTATACACCTGGGTCACACTATTGCCCAGGTGTATCCCATCAATTTGAGGACCCCGCTACACACTCCCCCCTGTAATTTGACGCTGGTCCCCAGCGTCAGGTGCACACCCATGCCTCCCATAAAGTGGTGACATGGAGTGAAACCCCTGAGGCAGTTCCTCTAAATTTCCCAAGTGCCAAGACCTGCTCAGGGAATGGGGAACATATAAAACAACTTATGTCATAAAACACTTTAAACATCTGCCTAGTCACAGCCCCTCTCCCACACTGTCTAAGAGCCACCCACTCTCAATGATCTTGACTGACGATTCTCCTGCAGGGGAAAGAAAAACAACATCCTAACATAATTTCGTGTCATTTGGGATGAGTGGGCCCGTCAGCCGAGAGACCCACTCACTCCAACAAGCAAGGTGATGTGTGGGTGAAATATTTTCAAACATTTGTTGCGCAACACTGCCACCTGGTGACAACGCCGCGGTCATGACACTCAACGAATCTTCGTTCTTCCAGCTTTTCCCTACTCTGCCACTATTCCCAAATGTCCTTGCCTTTGGCATATGAAGAAAAGGGGAAACACGAAAACACAACAGTCCCCAAGTCTCCAACGAGAAAAAGAAAAGCCCAAACAAAAACAAAAACAGGGCACAGTCCTGCGTGTCTGGGAATGGCTCTTCCAGAAAGTTCAAGTGCACAAAAGAAATAAACAGGAGTTCTTTTCTCCTATAAGTAAAACTTTGGATCCGGCAGGTACAGGGGTTTCAGGTGTTTGTCAAATGCCTCTATCGAATACTCGACATCTTCTCCTTCTCTTCTGCAAATGACTATCTTGTCAGCATGGATATGGCGCCCCAATTTCCATTCAGCTTTGCAGTCCTCAAACCTCTTAGACACTGCCGGCACACATTCCAGGTACCTGCGGGCATGGGGCACCTTCAACTTGTCCCACACAAACTCGTCATACCATCTTGTTCTCCAGACTTCCACCTCATACAGCAAGTCCCGGGGTAGATACGGGTACTCCCACCCATATTCCCGAGCTACTTTATGGCAAAACAGTCTCTGCAAGCGGGCCAAAGGTGGCATAGTGGCTTTCTCTCCAGTTCCAGGCGGCACAATAGCTTCCGGATGCCGAGGTACCTTTACCAGCTCCCTGGAAATGACTTTCGGCGCTCTCAGAGAAGCGCGGGGTGTCCCCACAACCAAAGTAGGTGAGGTAACAGTAGATGAGGACACAGGTGGAGGGGTAGGTTCCCTCGTAAGCTGCGGGTCTTCCACCCGAGGCGTGCTGTCTCCTGTGTACATAGGTGAATCCCGTACCGCACGGGAAGCAAGAAGTGGCACTCTATCCCAGCCCTTGCGGCTGAACAGTTCGTCTATCTCGCCATCATCTCCGCAATCAGACAGCGACTCTAGGTCGGAGGTATCATACATCTCCGCAGGCAGATATCTACCGGTGGACACAGAATCATCTTCTCTGGGGGGTTCCACCTCCAATGGGCCCCCGACACCTCCAACCACCACCACAGTCCCAGCCCCTGGCTCACCTGACCCTTGTAGAAGACTGGGATGTCCGGGACTTCCATCTCGACCGGCGCCATCCAGGCCAGGCAAGCAGCGGGGTGAAGCTCGACCACGTCCATAGGATGCCTGTACTAGGCCAACTTTCCTCTTCGGTGGTGGAAGCAAAGAACTTGTGGCGACCGAAGCAGCATCTTCGGATTTTTCTCTGTTGGGCAGTCCATCGCCCTGGTCAGCGCGCACGGGAACCTCGACAAAGGCCTTGATCTCCCCTTCCGGAGTAGCAGTACCCGTGAGGTGATTGAGGCGAAGGGCCCGGGGCCTTGCTGTGGACGACTCGACCTCAAAAAGGAATTCTCTGCACTCCTCACATCGCCCGAATGGCTTCAGGGTGACCACCAGTCCCGAGCAGCCGGGACAGATCACACCGAGGGCCTCCGTGTCTCTGCAGGTGTACCGAGCCAACCGCCCTCGGGGCCTAAGTCTTATCCCCGTGTCTGTGATGGGGGCAGCAAAGGAAGTCATTCTCGTGGGGTGAGGAACCATAATCCACGGGGCACTTGAGGTCATCCCGACTGTTTGCTGCTCCATCATGCACTGACCCCGCGCCGGAGTCTCCACGTGTATCCCCACACTTGGCCAGACTCCTCCCATGAGCTGTACATTTTCGCGGGCTTCCTCTTGACTCCGCCCACGAACGATGTCGCCATGGGGTGCCTCGTGGCGCAGTGCGTTAACAGTCCCCACGTGCAGTACGTCACACGGCTGGACCTCTCCCTTTTTCCGCTCCTCCGCATGGGCCTTTCCCGTGTTAGGGTCATTTCCACAACTCCGAGCAGGGACGCACTTTGGCCAGTAATTTGGCCGATCTGCTCGGAACTCCTCTGGGCAGCAAAGTTCAAATGTAGACATTCTCAAGTCCATCTTTAGAACACACTGTATCCCGGACTCACGAGCCCCCACGTGTAGCGACCTCACCCTCTCTCCATCTTTATCGGTTACACACCAACTCATGTCTAGGGGTTCCTGGGTTGTGAGAGTGAGATGCGCCACGGCCCATGTCCTCCCCATTGTAGTAGGGAGGTGAAGGCCACTTCCTGATGTTTCCTCGGGCCGGTGTGTTCTGTGAATGCACTGAGTCTGTAATTGCAAGCTCACCAGCCTCCCCTCTGCTTCCAGTAACTGGAGTTCACACACCGGAGAAAGGTCCAACACTTGTTTATTTGGCACTCCAATAGCAAAGCACGATAAACAGTTCTTTTAACAGCAGACTGGTTGGGACCTATAACCTTGCCAACGGTGGGATGAGCAGATCAAGGCACTTCCTAACGTTTCAGTTCTATGCCACTATACTATGACCAGCGGCGCCTAAGCCAATCCGGCTGTTACAGAACAGGAAGGATGGGGTCTCTTCCAGCAACCCCTATGAACAGCAATGGAGCCCTCTTCGATACGCTGTGGCCCCTATCAGGGGGATGTGTCCTCCCAAGAGAGTTCCCAGAGGCCCACTGTCACCGGGTTGGTGCTGCTCCGGGTCTCCAGTGGGTAACCTCCCCGGCCTCCTCACCTCAGGTACGAGTCCCTCCGCTCAGGGACCCTCGGACAGTCCACCCTAGCGGGACCCAGTCGAAGGTACTGGGCCCCAGGCCTCCTAGATAGTACCTCACCCCAGGCTAAAGGTGCCTGGGATGGACGCCAACATGACTCCGGACCAGGCCATGGGCACCTGGACCAGACTCCTGGATCTCCCGCACCCAGGCCTAAGGGCCCTGGGTGCGGACCGCAACCCTCCTCCTCCGAGGACCTCCTTCTCCGCAAGACGACGACCTCGTGGTCAGGGCGTCTCCCCCTTTTATCTCCTCCCTTCAACGGCCCGGCGGGTTCCCCGCCCCAGCCATACCATCTCCGGGAAGAGACCAAACAGGAAGCACTGCAGGGGATGATTCTACCTGAAGCCCGTGGGTACCCCGCCACCCACAGGCAAAGGAGAATATTACATCCTCCAATCCTCCACGAAACAAAAAGGGGTCTGAATCCTAACACAATTATACACCTGGGTCACACTATTGCCCAGGTGTATCCCATCAATTTGAGGACCCCGCTACACACAGATTTTAGCTTTTTAATTGGACTGGATATACCCAAGAGGAACCTGGAAGACCTGAAGGCTAGTCATCGAATAATCACTAACCCTTAAACACAGGCACACAAATATATTTCTGTATAAACATTTTTATGGCCTTTCTGCTATTACAAGATAATGTGGCCCCCGTATATGTGACTGCAATCAGTAGATGAAAGCACTAAAAGTTTCCAAGTTCACAACTGTGACCATCAGTCTGACAGCAAACAACGCGATCACGCTCCTGAATGACAACACAGTCACTCGCCACACAACACACATGTTGAGTTTCTGAAAGCTCCTACTTCGCTCTACCAGCACCTCCACATCCTCCTTCCACTCCACCATCCTTGAGGCTGCGGGCGAAGAAAGAAAATGTGCTTCCAAGTCACATGTTTCTCCATACTTGGAGGAATCAAGTATGTTCTTTGCTCCTGGCAGCTGAATAAAGTGCTTGGGTAGTAAAAGAAACATGAGTATGTACTACTGGGAAAAGGAATTGAAGAAAAGCTGTTACTTTGCCGTGCATGGCCAAAGCACAGGTTTTCTTTGAAGATCTGAAATTTAAAACATCATACATATTGGTGAAGGACATGTGTGTAGACTGATTGGTGGATGTAAACGGCAGATATCGCCTGGTATGTTCATGGTGATAAATATAACGGGTGATCTCACGCAGGTGATGTGTTATCACTGTAACACTGAATAATCAATCAATAATCAAAATCCAGAAAAAGGTGTTATTTGGGGGAAATTCAGAAATAAGAGATATATACAAGTCCATAAAAGTGTAAAAATATTATTATTGAATCTTCAAGAAAAAAGTCTAGGAAAATGTTCAAAATTGCATCTAAAAGTATAAGAAAACAAGAATCAGACGGTATAAGTCCATAAAATACTCCACGGAGCATCTGCGATATAAATTTCTTAATATCCAATAGAGATAGTCTCACCTCATATGTATAAAGAAACTCACATTCATTTATAAAGATGTTCTTCAACCTTCATATAGAACTGTTCCACAGCATCCTATTGGGGCTTTTCCAACTCAAATATGACTATTATGGTATCCTGGACTACTCCTCAGTATAGTTCGTTCACAGAACCACCCTAATAGACTCCGGTATTTTTAAAATATATAAGCTGGGAAATAAGAGAAAAGATGCCTCCAATAATGCAGTATGTTTAAACAACTCAGGGATAATTTATTAAGGTGCTAATAGGTGGACTCTTACATTAGAATCAATAAAAACAAGCCTTCTCACATCACTTCCGGTGTACGTCTGCCTCCGGCCACTCCCTACGCGTTACGTCACGGCACGTGACTTCATCAGGGTAACCGGATTGGTTGTTCTACCATTGTTTATATATGGTAAAAAACGGAAGTGAAAGTTTTCTTGTAGCCCGCTCTATAGACGGAATCGCGCCCATTTTGTTGGTTATGCATACAGCGTGCATAGCGGGCATTTTCCTATGGTTCATAAACGGCAATGCTTGAATATATGCCGCAGCCATGTCTTTGTAGACAGAGCATACAGATCAAATGGAATGTGAGACTATCTCTATTGGATATTAAGGAATTTATATCGCAGACGCTCCGTGGAGTATTTTATGGACTTATACCATCAGATTCTTGTTTTCTTATACTTTTAGATGCAATTTTGAACATTTTCCTAGATTTTTTTCTTGAAGATTCAATAATAATATTTTAACACTTTTATGGACTTTTATATATTTCTGAATTTCACCCAAATAACACCTTTTTGGGGATTTTGATTATAGATTGATTATTCAGTGTTACAGTGAGACTGCATTCTCACCTGAGCGTAGCGCTTCAAGCGTTTTTACCGGCATTTTTACCAGCGTTTTGACGCGCGAATTTGCGCCTGTAGAAACGTTGTCACGCTAGACGCTTGAATCGAGCGTTTCCATTACATTCTATGACTCCTAAAACGCCCAAATCTGCCCGATATGTGCAACAAAAAAGGGTCCGGAACTTGTTTGAGCTTCAGGCGTTCGGCTTCAGACGTTTTGGAGTGGAGATGTGAACCATCTCCATAGAGAATAATAGATTTTTTCCCCTCTAGCATTTTGTAGCTTAAGGCCTCAGGCTACAAAACGCTCAGGTGTGAATGCAGCCTGATAACACATCACCTGCGCGAGATCACCTGTTATATTTATTTCTATTTTGTGTACTGTGAACATTACTATTTTGGTTTATTTATTGTTCACTTTTAGTAACGCAAAGGACACTTTCACACATGTTCATGGTGATACCACCTTGTACAGCAAGTCATTCTCGTATGTCATGGCAGCTTTACGCAACCTTTTTTCTCCTGTCCCTCATTACTTATCTCATTGACTTACCAAGTTTAACATTGCATTTTTGACACCTTTCTTTGATACACACACGGTTGTTTCCATGGCAACGCATGCCATATTATTTCAATCCCTTGTATCCGAAGCAGGTACCCTCTATTTGTACCTTCTTAGTATGTGCATTATCTTCCAGGTCCTCCAAGACTGGTTTTACCTACTTCTGTCAGCTGCGGAGACGGGCTAGGGGACTCGAGTTGTAATTACTAAGAAACACCTCCATCCGCCAGAGTCAAATTATATACCCCATTGGCTGTCTCTGCCTCCGTGCATCGCCATGGTGACGGGCCTCATTGGTATCACTGCCTCTTCCTGTTTCCATGGTTACTCATTCCCTAGCATCACGCAAGGCTGTAAGAACAGCAGGTAACCTGTAGCAGTGACATCCCAGGGACACTGTCAAGACAGGAGGTGGGATACACATCACAGTGCTGGTCACGCCGGCCGCAGATGACATGCTGCTTTCCTGTGGCTCGGATCATGTCACCGGTGTGGTGTGAGACCTTTGTCGCACATCTCTGTATGTGTCATTTCCAAGGAAGAAAGGAAAACTCTGGAGAGGGAATTCTAGGTGCTAAAAGGACATCTGCTTTTGTATGTCTGGAAAAAAAATGTCCGTAGGTGGCCAGCCTACCAACGAATACTCTTCTAGACCAACATCATGTTAGTTTCTCCTTTTTTAATAAAAGTTATTTGCCTAAAGTAGACCTTTACCCCCTTTCGTTGAAATTCACATCAGCATGCAGCTCTGCATGCTGATGTGAAATCCTCTAATAGTAATAAAAAAAAAGAAGGAAAACAAAATTTTTTTGATTTTACTTACTTTTAATGGGTTCCCACTTAAGGATTGTTCTCGTTCTTCTTGGGCACTGGTGACGTAGATCATTTACTAAAAACTGCACATCCATTTTTCACTATACGTTTCATATATATTGAATTCAGGTATTGGGTTGCTGTAAACTTGGATGCTTTGGCTTTTTTTTTTTTAGACACTGAGCGTAGGTGGTTGGGCGACGTAGCCAGAGCCTCAGAAATTCCTCCTGGGATACTACATTACCAATGCCTTTCAGGGAGATCCCGTTTTTTGAAGGGGGGTCCCATGACATCTTAAATAAATAAAAGGCTTTTTTTTTTTTTAAATATGTAATGTTTTACATCGTATAGTGGGATGTGGTCCGAGTGTCCCCAATAGATATGGCACCTCATCCCGAATAATTGTTAGAACAAGAAGGGGGATAGGGAATTGGGATTATAAAGGTGCCTGAGCAATAGGAATTACAAATGGTACTTAAAAAATTATATAGTTTTATTACAAAATTATTTATGACATACAATACATTCAAGCAATAATATATTATTTAATACTGGCCAAGGTATTAATGGCCTACTGAGGTTACAGATCAATAGTCCCTACATGTTTCGCCAAACATTGGCTTCTTCAGGGAAAATAATGGTAACCAATATTGTATAAATGGCTCTAAAAAAGCAGAAATACAACATGTAATGTTGTACAACATATGACATCATGTGCCTCATCTTGTGCATGCATTGTATGACACTACAGTCATCTGTACCGCTTACTCTTAAGATCTTATGAGATCTCGGGGAAAATACTTTTTTCCCCTAGCAGTGTAATGTGATCTGGCACATTCATTAGATAAGGAAAAGGAAGAAGATTACCACCAATGACATTTTGCAGGGGGCACAGAGTTTTAGTTATTAAGAATGTAATTACCGTATTTATCGGCGTATAACACGCGCCGGCGTATAACACGCACCCCAAGTTTAGGAGGGAATTTTAAGGAAAAAAACTTTTAGGAGGGAAATTCAAGGAAAAAAACTTACATTTAAATGCAGCATGCAGCCTTGCCCAGTGTCCATCTGTCCATCTGCAGCCTTGCCCAGTGTCCATCTGTCCATCTGCAGCCTTGCCCAGTGTCCATCCATCCATCTGCAGCCTTGCCCAGTGTCCATTTGTTCATCTGCAGCCTTGCCCAGTGTCCATCTGTCCTTCTGCAGCCTTGCCCAGTGTCCATCTGTCCATCTGCAGCCTTGCCCAGTGTCCATCTGTCCATCTGCAGCCTTGCCCAGTGTCCATCTGTCCATCTGCAGCCTTGCCCAGTGTCCATCTGTCCATCTGCAGCCTTGCCCAGTGTCCATCTGTCCATCTGCAGCGGTGCCCAGTGTCCATCTGTCCATCTGCAGCCTTGCCCAGTGTCCATCTGTCCATCTGCAGCCTTGCCCAGTGTCCATCTGTCCATCTGCAGCCTTGCCCAGTGCCTTTGCAATCTTGTCAGTCTCGGCGTTTTTTTAAATTTGGCGCTGATTTCTGTGGAGAGGAGCGAGCGGGGCCAAGTGTACTTCGGCTAGACTCGGCTCCTCTCGCAGTCCCGCCCATCTCCACTGACTGCGCCGCTGACGGAGAAAGCCGAGTGTACTTCGGCTAGACTCGGCTCTGCTCACAGTCACAGGCAGGACTGCGAGAGGAGCCGAGACTAGCCGAAGTACACTCGGCTTTCTCTATGTCAGCGGCGCAGTCAGAGATGGGCGGGACTGCGAGAGGAGCCGAGTAAAGCCGAGTGTACTTCGGCTTCGGCTCCGCTCGCTCGTTTCAGCAGGGGAATTCGACGGAGTATCGGCGTATAACACGCACCCACGATTTTCCCCTGATTTTAAGGGGAAAAAAGTGCGTGTTATACGCCGATAAATACGGTAGGTGTTTAGGTTTATTAGGAAGAAGCTTTAAACGGGAGTTCCAGACTTTTTTTATGTTTATTAAAAGTCAGCAGCTACAAAAAAGTGTAGCTGCTGGCTTTTAATAAACATACACTTACCTGTTCCACTGTCCAGCGATGCACTGCCCGGAGCTCCGCCGCTCCTCTCCCCCTTTCTCCGCCGGCGCCTTCATTCATAGTGTGGGCACCCGGCCGTAACAGCTTTCAGCTTCACGGCCGGGCACTCACTGCGCATGCGCGAATGGCACATCGCTCTCTGAGTGGACAGGTGATTGCCTGGGACCTGTCACATCCCAGGTGATCGCCTACAGGGAGGGGCCGCGAAAAGGCGATATGACGTATCGCCTAGGCGAGCCCAGGGCGGAAGGAGGAAGTGGGACAGGAAGTCCCACTCCTACTGAAGCCCCCACTCCCCCCCAAAAAAAATGACATGCCAAATGTGGCATGTAAGGGGGTGAGGAGTGGATTTAGCGGAAGTTCCAAATTTGGGTGGAACTCCGCTTTAATAAAAGCTCAAGTTGAGCTAAAAACTCTGATGATAGGGTATAGGGGGCCGTGTTTGGAGGAAGAAAAATGCTGACTATGACCCTAATAACATTATCCCTACAGTCAAGCATGGAGGTGGAAACATTATGCTTTGGAGCTGTTTCTCTGCTAAAGGTACAGACCGACTTTGCCACATTAAGGGGCCATGTATTGTAAACTCTTGGATGAGAACCTTCTTTTCTCAGCCAGAACACTGAGGATGGGTCATGGATGGGTCTTTCAGCATGACAATGACCCAAAACATACCGCCAAGGCAACAAAGGAGGGGCTCAAGAAGAAGCACATTAAGGTCATGGATTGGCCTAGCCAGTCTCCAGACTTTAATCCTATAGAACATGTATGGAGGGAGCTGAAACTTCAAGTTGCCAAGAAACCTTAAGGATTTAGAGAAGATCTGTAGAAAACAGTGGACCAAAATCTCTCCTGAGATGTGTGTCAACCTGGTAACCAACTACATGAAACGTCCTATCTCAGTACTTGGTGGAGAAACCCTTGTTGGCAAGCACAAAGTCATGTTTTGCTTGGGGATCAAATACTTATTTTACCCGGGTGGCACAGTGGTGTAGTGGGTAGCACTCTCACCTAGCAGTAAAAAGTTTGCATGTTCTCCCTGTGCCTGTGTGGGTTTCCTCCGGGTACTCCAGTTTCCTCCTATACTCCAAAGCAAAGCTGGTAGGTTAATTGTCTTCTATCTAAATTGGCCCCAGTATATGAATGTGAGTTAGGGAGTGTAAGCTCCTTGAGGGTAGGGACCGATGTGAATGTACAATGTATATGTAAAGCACTGCGTAAATTGATGGCGCTATATAACGTATATACTCGAGTATAAGCCGAGTTTTTCAGCACTTTTTTTGTGCTGAAAATTGCGCCTAATCTCTCAGATTTTGGGGACCCGGTACCGGCCGGTCGTAGGTCTCCTGGACCCCAAACTTGGCACACATGTAGCCCCACTATTCTTCTACAAGTGTGCAAACTTTTTTGTCCAAGGGACCTACAGCCGGGGAGCACCGATTTTTCAAATTTGGGCACCTCTTCCATAGACTCCCATGTTAAACAGTAATTTCTCCAGTGATTTTGGGGACCCGGTACCGGCCGGTCGTAAATCCTCTGTACCAAGAACTTGACACACGTGTAGCTCCATTTCTCCTCTACAAGTGTGCGAAGTTTGTTATTTGGAGAACCTACGGCCGGGGAGCAGTGATTTTTCAAAACCGGGCACCCCTTCCATAGACTCCCATGTTAAACGTCAGTCTAGTCATGGACACAGTGAGGCATGGGCACAGTGAGGCATGGACACAGTGAGGCATGGACACAGTGAGGCATGCACATGGATACAGTGAGGCATGGGCACAGTGAGGCATGGACACAGTGAGGCATGGACACAGTGAGGCATGCACATGGATACAGTGAGGCATGGGCACAGTGAGGCATGGACACAGTGAGGCATGGACACAGTGAGGCATGCACATGGATACAGTGAGGCATGGGCACAGTGAGGCATGGACACAGTGAGGCATGGACACAGTGAGGCATGCACATGGATACAGTGAGGCATGGGCACAGTGAGGCATGGACACAGTGAGGCATGGACACAGTGAGGCATGCACATGGATACAGTGAGGCAAAGTGAGGCACAGTGAGGCATGCAGATGGACACCCTAGGCTTATACTCGAGTCAATACATTTTCCCAGTTTTTTGTGGTAAAATTAGGTGCCTCGGCTTATATTCGGGTCGGCTTATACTTGAGTATATACGATAAGTACCTTAAATAATAATAATAATAATAATACTCACTGAACTGCAACTCAAGTTATAACATTTGTATCATGTGTTTTTTTTTCTGGTTTTCTGGTTGATATTCTGATACACCTATGGTAACAATTATAGACCCTTCATCTCTTTGAAAGTGGGCAAACTTACAAAATCTGCAGGGGATCAAATACTTATTTCCCACACTGTATATCTAAAATAGTAAACTGTTCTTTTATATAATTGTTTCCATTCTTTGTATGAAATCTTTGTTATAAAAAAAAAAAAAAAAAACGTAAAGTGTATGTGCAGCCATTTTTTGTCTTTGGATAGAGTGGGGAAGGGTTAGAACCTGTGGCAGCTTTTTACCTCTATCCAGTAAATTTAGCCTCACTGTCCTGCTGACAATGTATTACCAGATGGGAAATAAAGGTAACATTCCTGCAGCAATTTTTTATATATATATATAAAAAAAAAATCTCCAGTAGAGTAGGGAAAGCCCAGGGCAATTTAATTTTCTGTATATATGCTGGTTTAAGCCTCATGCATAAAAAATGCTGCTTCCATAGGCATTTGGTGTTTTATATTTCAGCCTGTAGCAGCTACTCTACATACAGTGGGGAGAACAAGTATTTGATACACTGCCGATTTTGTAGGTTTTCCTACTTACTAAGCATGTAGAGGTCTGTAATTTTTATCATAGGTCCTCTTTAACTGTGAGAGACGGAATCCAGAAAATCACATTGTATGATTTTTAAGTAATTAATTTGCATTTTATTGCATGACATAAGTATTTGATACATCAGAAAAGCAGAACGTAATATTTGGTACAGAAACCTTTGTTTGCAATTACAGAGATCACACGTTTCCTGTAGTTCTTGACCAGGTTTGCACACACTGCAGCAGGGATTTTGGCCCACTTCTCCATACAGAGCTTCTCCAGTTCCTTCAGGTTCTGGGGCTGTCGCTGGGCAATACGGACTTTCAGCTCCCTTCAAAGATTTTCTATTGGGTTTAGGTCTGGAGACTGGCTAGGCCACTCCAGGACCTTGAGGTGCTTCTTACGGAGCTGTGTGTTTCGGGTCATTGTCATGCTGGAAGACCCAGCCACGACCCATCTTCAATGCCCTTACTGAGGGAAGGAGGTTGTTGGCCAAGATCCCGCGACACATGGCCCCATCCATCCTCCACTTAATACGGTACAGTCGTCCTGTCCCCTTTGCAGAAAATCATCCCCAAAGAATGATGTTTCCTCCTCATTGCTTCACGGTTGGGATGGTGTTCTTGACGTTGTACTCATCCTTCTTCTTCCTCCAAACACGGCGAGTGGAGTTTAGACGAAAAAGCTCTATTTTTGTCTCATCAGACCACATGACCTTCTCCCATTCCTCCTCTGAATCATCCAGATGGTCATTGGCAAACTTCAGACGGGCCTGGACATGCGCTGGCTTGAGCAGGCGGACCTTGCGTGCGCTGCAGGATTTTAATCCATGACGGCGTAGTGTGTTACTAATGGTTTTCTTTGAGACTGTGGTCCCAGCTCTCTTCAGGTCATTGACCAGGTCCTGCCGTGTAGTTCTGGGCTGATCCCTCACCTTCCTCATGATCATTGATGCCCCACGAGGTGAGATCTTCCATGGAGCCCCAGACCGAGGGAGATTGACCGTCATCTTGAACTTCTTCCATTTTCTAATAATTGCACCAACAGTTGTTGCCTTCTCACCAAGCTGCTTGCCTATTGTCCTGTAGCCCACCCCAGCCTTGTGCAGATCTACAATTTTATCCCTGATGTCCTTACACAGCGCTCTGGTCTTGGCCATTGTGGAGAGGTTGGAGTCTGTTTGAGTGTGTGGACAGGTTTTTTTTAATACAGGTAATGAGTTCAAACAGGTGCAGTTAATACAGGTAATGAGTTCAAACAGGTGCAGTTAATACAGGTAATGAGTGGAGAACAGGAGGGATTCTTAAAGAAAAGAGGTCTGTGAGAGCCGGAATTCTTACTGGTTGGTCGGTGATCAAATACATATGTCATGCAATAAAATGCAAATTAATTATTTAAAAATCATACAATGTGATTTTCTGGATTCTTGTTTTAGATTCAGCCTCTCACAGTTGAAGAGAACCTATGATAAAAATTACAGACCTCTACATGCTTTGTAAGTAGGAAAACCTGCAAAATCGGCAGTGTATCAAATACTTGTTCTCCCCACTGTATGTTAGCCTATGTGCCAATGCACATTTGAGCATTTACAGGCATATTTGTAGAGGAATGTTTACAGGCTGGAAAAAAACAAAAAACAAACAAACAAAAACACAAGTACGTTTTCGAGAGACGCTTTTAGGCCCCTTTCACACGGGCGGATCCGTGCAGATCCGCCCCGTGAAGCTCCGCTTGCTCAGCGGGGATCGCTCCGTTGATCCCCGCTGAGCCGACGGATGACTGGGCGGTCCCCGCACACTGTGCAGGGACCGCCCTGTCAGAGCGCCGCTCTCCCCTATGGGGAATCGGATGACGACGGACCGTAGAGTCCGTTGTCATCCGATCCGCTCCGCCGACGGAAGGAAAAATAGGGTTTTCCTCCGTCACACTTTGGCGGAGCGGAGCGGATGTCAGCGGACATGTCTCCGCTGACATCCGTGCCTCCATAGGGGTACATGGAGGATCCGTTTCAGGTCCGCCTAAAAAACTGACAGGCGGACCTGAACGGACCTCCGTGTGAAAGAGCCCTTAGGCAGAAAAAATGCTGGATGCGCCTAAACGTGGCGTTAAGACGCACCCAGCATTTTTGGGGGAGTGTTTTTGGGGAAAAATGCTTATTAGCATGCAAAGGGGCACTTTTTTCTGCGGCTTTTTTTATGCCAGCAGTCTCTGCATCTTTTCTGTTGCCTAATGTTGATGGACCCTTAGAGTTTGCCCTCACTTCCTGTCTGAAACCGTTGTCAGACAGACAGGATGTGAGGGTAAATTGGGGCCCTGGATAGTGATACAAACTTGACAGACGTAATGTGTCCTCACTTTATCAAAAAATTCAAAAACGATTTGACATACACTTTAATATTTGTGGGGCTTCCACGTCACAGGATTCTGAGCTGTATAAGAAGAAAGCCCAACATTGGCTGCTTACATTTTGACTGCATTTGTTCAGATAAAAAAGCCATATGGCTGTGTTTGAGCCAGCAGACAGGAATCGGAGGAGGGTCCTTAATCTGAATCAGCTATGTGTTGCGAAATGGACCTTCAAAGGTGGTCAGTGGTCACTTTAAGAGCTTGTTAACACTATGTGCAGGGACTGGTGGTTTTTCACACCACATCAATGCCAGGGCATCACCATATGGGCACACTGAAGATACTTGTTTTCTATGAGGCCCATTAACACCTCAACATTGGTCTGATGTGCAGAAAAATTAAGACATGTTGCATTTTTCTGGAATGCCTCGGAGCTCAGCTGATATCAATGCCGGTCACCATGCCACAGCTCAGCTGCAGTAGACAGACGTTAATAAACTGTTACTTTGATATTTTAATGGGGTTTGAAAAATAAAAGGTTACAATACAAGGCACAGCTTCAGAACAGATATCAGCCTGCATGCTAAAACAGATTTGGGAATGAGCCCTAAAGTATACCTGTATTGAGAGGAAGTGAGCTGCCATTGCTGTCCTGAAGATGCTAGCTGTCCATCTTGTCAATACTGAGTCCCTGACATGGATCGAGCATGCATCTAGTAAAGTCAGAGAAAAGCCAAAACCGATCTGCATGCCATTCTGAATCGGTGACTAAGCAAGTACTGAAGCCTCTAAATGATCAAAGTCGAATGAATAGCACGTTCAAAAAGATGATTCAGCCATCGTAGCCTACATACCTTTTTCAGTTCAGGTTTCTTTTAACTTCCCACTTATCTAAAGAGCAGCTACGACCACAAAGTGCAAGTCAAATACCTGTCAAAGGAAAGCTGGTTGTAATTTGCAGACTCAAAGGCGTTGATTGTGCAGTACCTACGTAATTAGGACATACAATGACATTTGCATGAAACTAAAGTGCAAATGTTAATTTTTAAAGTTTAACAGGCCCTATATTTGTTAATGAAGCAGTTTTGCACTGTCAAGTACTGAATTCACACGAAAATATATTTTTTTTAGCTTTCTTTGTACTTTCGTACTTAGTGCATGGATTGGTGGTACTGTAGGATTAGAACCACCTGAGCTGTATTTTGACATCATGATGCCTCAGGCATACCTAAATGATGATGCAGTTTTGTTTTCCTTTAATTACAGAACAACAGCCCCTCTAATAGCTATACAGACAGTGGTGACTTTCTTCAGAGAGAGGTTATCGGAGATTCACCTCCCAAGAAGTTATTGGAGGGTAGAGTCTACTTTAGGCAATGTCCATACCTGACATGTCCAGTGGGAAGTAAATGCAATGATCCTCCAGTATTTTAAGGGTAGGTAAGGTAACACTTGGAGTACCAATTTGGTTACCTTTGGAGTTCGGTGTCACTACACACACAACTGTTGGTGGCAGTTACAGATAGAGAATGGACATTGGTGGTATATGGTGGCTTTTTGAGGTTAACCTTGAAGGTTACCTATTTGGTTGCCTTTGGAATTTGGTGCTACCATAGACATAACTGTTGGCAGCAGATTCAGACAGAGAATGGACAATGGGGCAACTAGTAGCATTTTGAGAAAAATCTTTATGACCTGCCTGTTATTTGGAGGCCAAGTATTTATTAAATTCAATTTAATTTCTACCTGAAGTTCAGGTTTAATACTCCATCTGTCTGGAAATCCTGATATTATAAGGCAGGTTGGTAATTTAACAAGGGAAGGTGTAGATAGTTATTTTAAATGACACAGTCATAATCCCTTGCTGTTTCCCCACTGCAGCATTCCTGCCTGTTGAATCTCCAGTACCAAAAGCTTAGACAGGGAGATGACTTCATGGTATCTCCAATCCCCTCTACCCACCCCACCCTTTTCCCCCAATGACAGCCTTTAGTCTTGGTGAATGGCTGTTCAGATCCAAGCACTGTCAACATAGGCGAGATCACATGCCCTCCCCGATACCCAGAAGCCCCACTCTGTTAGTGAAGGCACTAACATTGTGGTGGCAATGGAACATTGCGGGGTATGTATGCCTAGGAGGTGGTGGGCTATGTGTAGATACTGTCACATCGTCCTGAATAGGCAATGTTACATTCCCGAATGGCAAAGTGACATAGTTGAGACCCACGTGCTCAAGCTGTGCTCAACACATCTAGGTTGCCCTCTTGTTTATAGGATTTATTGAGCCTTAAGCACAGTGGTCCAGCTTTTTGCACATATGATTGGGAGTTTTGCTGAGTGCAGCACAAAGCATCGCAGTAGAATGATATACTGTCAGGATCATTTGCAGTACACTTGGCAGCAATGACAAAAACATCTCTATTCAGGGGGTGCTAAGGAGGCTTCTTATGTGGCCATGGTATTGATTTTGAAGCATCCACAGTCCCCAGCAGGTAATGCTAAAATTTTGTTTCCAGAGGAGTCTTTTCAAAGTAATTTACAGTTGACAGTGCAATGTTCTCATGGAAATGGTTCTCCGCTACCTCTATGGTTTCTGTACGGTAGCAAAAATTAAAAACATTTCCCATGGGACGCAGTGACCAGTTGGCAATGTCGCTTTTCAAGTGAAACAAGACTATTGTTTTCAGCATGGGACTTACTAGATTCCACTATTGCTTTTTCAAATGAAGAAAGACATAGATATATTGAAGTAGCCTCCTTCAAATACAGTTTCATTGTGGTCACTTTACATAGCAGTTATATGCTTTTTATAAAGAACAGTTACTAGCACAAAACTGATGAATTGGCTAATTTGCTGATTACAAGCACTAGAAATATTGCAACTTCAGTTTGCTTTGTTCTAAGTTCTTTGTAGTTCAAGACACCCAGAATTGACAGCTACTGTGTGTGTGTGTGAGAACATCTTTTGCTTGCCTGTTTTTAATGCATAAAAGGTGTTTCCAGATTGCTGACAAAAAGTAGTAGGGTGGACTAGTACACTACAGCTATACTTGGATAAAAACAAAAGCTCTAAGCTGATGCCTGTTTCATACATTTATTTCAAGATTTAATGGATGACAGTATATTGTATAGCTTGGTTCCACCAGTCTTTCCTCACTTTCCCCATTTATGTACCTTGGATGAGTAGGCAACCTGTAGCCGCAGTCTATGGTAGGCCAGATGATGTTCTGGTCCTCCTGTAAGCCGGTAGGGACCATACAGTACTCCATGTGCACTGCGGTTTTGCCTTAGTCCCTTATGGGTAGAATAAGCCAATCAGGAGCTTTGCCTGAACACAGTCCTCGTTAGCATTCTTTCACTAGCGTTGGTCAAGTAATCACCATCAGAAGTCAACATTGTGGAGTCTGAAAAAATATGTGACTCTTTAGCACAGCCATTCTCAACCAGGGTTCTATGGAACCCTTGGGTTCCCTCAGAATTTGCTAAGGGTTCTTTGAGCTGTGTCTAATTGGCCTGCCATCTGATGATGCCCACAAAGTTCTGGATCCAATGTCACTTGGTGGCATGATACTAATCATCTTTTTAGCTGCCTGCAAGGGCTACTTTCTTCCCACTTACCACCAATAAAATGGGCCATTATTGCCACTGTCCCCTGATGAGCATATTGTGTAGTTCTTGTGTGACTGAGTTGAAAAATAGAGTGCAGGCAGTATGGGTAGGCTTTGAATGCCAAGTCCTTATTTGTTTGGATTAGCACTTGGATTGCACTGAAATTGGTTCAGTTTTTTTGTACAATGCATTGCGGCACAACCCTAAAGTTAAAATTGATCTCTTGTTCTGTATCTTTAGTCTAGAGGAATATACTATGGTTGTATACCCAACAACTGTGGGGGGTAGATATTAATTCCACCGTGCAGTAGGCTCTTAAGTAGATTATGGTTTTAATTTGAAGTAGATATACGAGAGCTATACCGAAAATGTAATGCACAAGCGGCATAATATTTTTATTAACTTACATAGGACCTCTCCGAGGGCGGGGAGAAACATATTGGGGGTATGGCCTGGATGAATCAAGCTGAGGCTGCTTTTACCTGCTAATCTTTTGGGGAAGGCGAGGTGTGCGGCGGCCGGGGTATTTATTTCTATTTCTAAAGCATGCTTTGGGTCTGGACGAAACTATCCCCAGCCTGCACCCTCACTAGTCAGTGGCATCTATTATCGGACCTTGTCAGCCCGAGCGGGGGCCCCTAGACATTTATTGTGGGTCACAATTTACATAGGTCATTCAAATTTCACATGTTAGTAGAGTAAATCTTCCTCTATAGTAACCCCTCTTCTTTTTTATTGCGGGTAAATAGAGGATTTCAAGCAGAAGCAATGTGCCATCATTGAGTTCTTGATGAAGGAAGGGTGCATACTGCCCTACATTGATGGTCTCCCACTGCATGGTTTGTTTTTAATGCTGGTTTCTCCTTCTTTAAACGTCTTCATCCATGTGTGCACATTGCTCTTGTCAATGGTGTCATCTCTGTAAACATTCTGTATCCTTTTGTAGATGCCGGACAGCCTGCACCCTTCTTTTATCAAGAACTCAGTAATGGCACATTGCTCCTGCTTGGAATCCATTATTTACTTACAATGAAGAAGAAGGCGTCCCCAATCAGAATGATCAGGCCCACCTGTCAGTTTTTCAGGCGGACCTGATCGAAAGGTCAATTCAACCCAATGGACAGGCAGGTGTGAATAAACTTTTGGGTCCATCCACTGACAACTGGAGCATTTTGGTTTTCCCATTAAGTCACGTCTCAGTTACCATGGTCACCAGAAAACACAGAGAGGTTGAATCCCTCCAGCAGGAAAAATAGCAATAAAATCTGAGGTTCTTCCCCTTGGATCCCCTTTAAACCAGAAACCTCAATCTGTAACTGCTATATTAAATACTAGAAGACCTGAGCGCAGCAATATAATGTACAAATCAACAGCTGCACATATACAAGCCAAGGTAAAATGATCGTGCCCAGTGTGCTTTGTTTACACCAAGTTTGCCCAGCTGGTGAGCTCTTTTATTGATGTCTTGGCAGCACATCGTAGACTTTGAACATGTTATTTTCATATTATTAATTTAATAAATGAAAGTAATTATCGACATGTCTGTTTTGGGTAAAATGACATGTAACTGGTGCCACCACTTAGCGCGTGAAATGTAGCGTGTGACGCACAGTATGAATCTGAAATGAAAAGTCATACAAATGAGCTAATGCCAACCATGCTGGGGTTTTGACACACAGAACTTCATGACTTTTTTTATCATGCTACTGAAGCATCATCTCGATTGTAATTCTGCTTAATGTGACCTGCAGTCTTTTGCTTTGAAGTAAAAGCTATGCCTGGGATTAATTGGATCATGATATTCATATTGCTCCATTTATTGCTGATGTATGGAATATAAAACCGTCTAATGAATTTAAGACTTTAAAGGAATAAAGAGTAACACAGAGCATGCAATAAAGATATGTGATAAGTTAAGCAGGCCATAGACGAGTCGAAAACGGAATGAATATTATTGATCGTTCATTTTTTGCACCATTAGTGTGCCAGCTGCGACACACAATTTTCGTTCCGCAATCGAAAGTGCCTGATCCAACATGCTGGATTTTGTTTAGAAGAAGGGAAAAAATGATGACACAATTGTTTGCGCCATTTTTGTTTTTCGTTTGACAGAACATTAGGTTTTTGACTCGTCTATGGCCGGCCTTAGCCATGAAAAAGAGATGATTATTGGCCAATGTGCCAAAGTCTGCTAATAATATCCCATATCTAGGTCAGCCGCTGGATGAATCAGACAGATTTCCAACTTGCAAGCTGTAAAAATCAATCTTTAGCTTTCACCATCTGCTGGTCATTACTCAGCACTGCAACTTGGGCCCCTTTCACACGGGTGCCTCCATGAAGCGGAATCCACTTGCTCAGCGGGGGGATCTCTCCGCTGATCCCCACTGAGCAGACGGATGACGGGTTCATGTCCGCTATGCAGAGCAGACATGGAAACTACCCCGCTCTCCTCTATGGGGCAATCGGATAAAAACAGACCGCCTATCCGTTTCCATCCTACCTGCCAGATGGATAGGGAATAGGACCACCATCCGTCTGTTTTTGGTGGATAGGATTGGTGTGAATGGAGGCGGTGTCAGCGAACATGGGTCTGCTGACATCCGCCGTCCTTAGAAGAGACTGAAGGGTCCGATCAGGTCCGCCTGAAAAACTGTCAGGCAGACCTGATTGGATCGCCTGTGGGAAAGGGGCCTTAGGTCTCTGCTATGCACACCTATTAGTGGACTGTAAAGCAAGCCCACAGTTTCAATCCAGCACCTAATTAACAGGTTTGTCTGTTTGCTAATGCTCTGGATTGTCTGGATTGACTGTTGGCAATGTCTCTGACATTTATTTAGTTCTCCAAATTGCTTGGCCTGTGCTTCTACTCAGTTTGTCTGAACATATCCTTGTCTTCGACAAACCAAAACAAACAACTTCCTGTGCTCAAGATAGATATTTCCGGCAATGATGGACCTTGGCTCTTCAATAACTGAAATTTGGTAAGATTTTGCAGCCCCCTCAAGGACTGGGGGAGTCCAAAGGAAACACCAGAGAAACAAAAAAAAAAAGAGGGCGCACCAGCCTTGCACATTACCTACTGTATATAGATCCTTTATTTCAACCATCTCACTATTCAAGTCTGTTAGTCGGCTGCCACGCAAAAAAAAAAAAAAAAACGCACTGCCTGTGTTGCTAATATCTTTTTTAAATCAGATTTTATCTTTATTTATTTTTTATACCACAACAACATATACACAAACATAACATTAAAATAAATATTACAAAAAAAAGTTGGGCAATTTTAACCCAGCCCTTTCTCCACTCTTTCCACTGTCAAGTCAATACACAATCTTTTTAGCCTATAAATAAAAACTGTTTTTCTTTTTCCATACATCTATATTCTGGCAAAGGTAACTCCTAACTCAGTCCCGTATCCATATGGTCAAGCCACAGCTTCCAAATAGTATCAAACCTCTTAGATTAATTCCTCATAAAGAAAAAATGCCTCTCATTGGATATTTGATCTGAATAGATCCATCTCCTATCAGATATAGTCGGAGGGTGAGGGGAGGTCCACTTAATGGTAATTTGTCTCCTAGCCACAAAGAGCGCTCATGCAACAGTAAACCACCTTGGTGGTTTAAGCACTGAGCTATCAAGATAGCCCAATAGACATATTAAAGGATCCACTGAAAGATTCAAATCTAAGAGCCCATTAAGTGTACCCACAACCTCTGCCCAATACCTCTGAAGTTTTGGGCATTGCCATAGTAAATGTATCAATGACCCCGGATTGCCACATCTGGAGCAAGCCGAGTCGGTTGTTAAGCCAGCATTAAACAAAAATTGTAGGCTCCTATACGCCCTGTGCAATATATAAAATTGTGTTAATCTCAATTAGGGTTAAAGAGATACAAGGGGAAGAGCACGAAGAATCTTATCCCAGACATAGTCAGAGATAGGGCCAATATCACGCTCCCATTTCTCTCTAGAATGATGGACAATGAAATTTATTAGAAGTACACTGTAAAGGAGACCTATACATAGCGTTTGCCTGAACCACTCTTTCCAAAACTGGGACCGGGGGAAACAAAACAGGAGAAGAAAACTTGGCATATAAGCCATGTCGCAGCTGCAAAAATTGGTAGAACCATCTGGGGTTCAAAGAAATTTCCCTTACCAACTGATCAAAAGATTTAAGTACACCCCTCTCATAAAGTTGAGAGGGGGTAAGAATCCCCGCTCATTCCCATTGCTGAAAGCCCTGGAGGGTTAATATCTCAGGCAGCCCTTTATTGTCCTAAATATATATTTAGTTAGGGAGGAAACCCCCAGTATCCTTTTTTTATTTTTTTATTTAAAGATAAGACACAGATACAAACATAAAGACAACTTCGCATTACATATAGATTGTAATGAACATATCAACATATCAAGTATAACAACCATACGGAACAGTTGCATGTGAGTAAAGGTCGCTATTCAGTCAGACTCATATTACTCGCTGAAGTCTAATATAGGGTAAACATAAACATCTTTGCCCATCACATTTTGTTTCTTTTTTATTGAAAGAGAGAAATAGGAAAGGGAAAGATAGAGAAGATGAGAGATAGGGCAGAGAGAAAGAGAGAGGGAGAGCCCAGTATCCTTTTAACAGATTCCCACACCTTATATATAAGTACCAGGGTGGGTATATTAGAAAAGGAGGAGCACCCCAATGCCCCCTCCAGGGCTAATAGCGGCTGGCGTCCTTGGAAACCAAAAGAGACTAAACAAAATGAAGGAGCAGTTGAGGCCTCCGATTCCGACTGTACTAGATGCTGCAATTGAGCATCAAGAAAATAAATCCTTGGGTTTTGGGCCGCTGATATCTTACATAGTTACATTGTTACATAGTAGGTGAGGTTGAAAAAAAACCACAAGTCCATCAAGTCCAACCTATGTGTGTGATTATATGTCAGTATTACCTTGTATATCCCTGTATGTTGTGGTCGTTCAGGTGCTTATCTAATAGTTTCTTGAAACCATTGATGCCCCCCGCTGAGACCACCACCTGTGGAAGGGAATTCCACATCCTTGCCGCTCTTACAGTAAAGAACCCTCTACGTAGTTTAAGGTTAAACCTCTTTTCTTCTAGTTTTAATGAGTGGCCACGTGTCTTGTTAAATTCTCCCCCCCAGTGTATAAATTGCATTCATATTTTTGCCACCCAAATGCATTATTTTAAATTTTTCTACATTGAACCTCATTTGCCATGTAGTTGCCCACCCAATTCATTTGTTCAGATCTTTTTGCAAGGTTTCCACATCCTGCGGAGAAGTTATTGCCCTGCTTAGCTTAGTTAACAGTTGTTAGGCAAAGAAGCTAAATGATGATGTCAAATAGAATGCTGCTTCTAGTGGTCAGTCTGCAAAATCTCTGCAAAATTGTGGAAGCAAAAGCCTTTAAAAAGGTGGAACTCCAGTAGGCGCTCTGACGCTCTGAAACTCCAGTAGACGCTCTGTAGCTCAATCCTAGATGACATATTAACATGAGCTTTACTACTGAATCAAGAGAAACTATGAATTAAATAATACAACATAAGAACTGAAAACGTGTCTTACTTCAAATCACTGGTGCAAGCCTTTCATAAGGTGGAGTATAATAAAAAATTAAGTTTATATTGGACACAATGGGGATGATTTACTAAAATGGGTGAACACAGAATCTGGTGCAGTTGTTCATAGTAACCAATCAGCTTCTAACTTCAGCTTGTTCAATTGAGCTTTGTCAATAAAACCTGAAAGCTGATTGGTTACTATGCACAGTTGCACCAGATTCTGTGTGCACCCGTTTTAGTAAATCTCCCCCAATGAGACAAGAAAGGAGGCAGCTACTTCTCCTCTGTCTTTTTAGCTAGCCCGTATTACTCTGGAAATTATTTGTCTTATAAGAGACATTGTTTTTTAAAACGAAGATTGAATAATGATCAGAATAACAACAGGTGTAAAATATTAGTTTAAAGAGGAGTTCCAGCCTGTAAAAAATAAATAAAATAAAAGTCAGCAGCTACAAATACTGTAGCTGCTGGCTTTTAATATAAGGACACTTACCTGTCCAAGTATCCCGCAATGTCGGCACCCTTAGCCGATACGTCAATTGGCTTTGGGTGCAGGCGCCGACATCTTCACTAAGGGAAACAGGAAGTAAAGCCTTGCAGCTTCACAGTCTGTTTCCTACTGCACATGCGAGAGTCGCTCTACACTTTTTTAATGGTCCCGCTGTCCTCTGGGAACTGTGTGTCTCCCAGAAGACAGCAGGGGGAAGGAGGAGGGACAGTGGGGGGAAATTACGTAGATCGCTGTGTGGCATTCTTACCCAGAAGTGGGAGCGGGTACCTGGTTTCTGTTCCCCCTACCCTCCAAAAAGTACAAAATGTGGCAGTGGAGGGGGGGGGGAGGGGGAGAGTGCGAAAGCGGAGCTTCCTCTTTTGGTAGAGCTCCATTTTAAAGTGTAATTAAAGGAGTATTATCCCCTTGGAGCCGGAACCTCCCGGCACGTTAAAGGGGTTGTAAGGGTTGGTTTTCTTTTTCTTTTTTTTTTAAATAACAAACATGTTATACTTACCTCCTCTGTGCAAGGGTTTTGCAGAGAGCGGCCCCAATCCTCCTTTTCTGGGGTCCCTCAGCGGCGCTTCTGGCTCCTCCTCTTCATCGAATACCCCCAAGGTGAGCCGCTTTCCATGGTGGCACTCATGCGGGCGTGCTCCCGAGTCCTCCTGCTTGACACAGACAGGACTCTGCCCCGCCCCCGACTCCCATGTCACTGGCTCCTGCTGCTATCAATCTATCCAATGACGACCTGAGACATCGACTGGGGCTGGTGGGTTAGTCCCTGTTGCTGGAAAGATCAGGTTCAGGTAAGTAAAATGGGGGCTCTGGGGGGGCAGCTGCACTGTAGAAGGTTTTTCACCTGAATGCATAGCATGCATTAGGGTGAAAAACCTTGCGGGTTTTAAACCCCTTTAAGGGGTTTAGAATGCCAGGAGGTGAGGCGGGGTTTATGATCATGTGTCATGGCGTTCACATGATCAGACAGCTCCCCATTGTAAGCAGCGCTCAGGAGCTTTCCATTAGCCGCTGGCAACTGTGACAGGAGCGTGCAGGGCGTGCACTCTTGGCACAGCTGTATTTGCACTAATGCACAAAAATATATGGCCGCTCAGCGCCAAGGCCCACCCACTGAGAGGCCACATATTTGCGTGCGGCCGGCGCCAAGAGGTTAAACCCAAAAGCAAACATTTATTATATTGCACCTTACCAATTCTTAGATGGCTGCATTTGTTTTCTTTTTTAGGCTTTTTCTTTTATTTCTTACTGGGAGTCCATCCAGCAAGTCTGTTGTTTTTTAAAAGCACAAGCTCTCCAGCAAAATGTATCACTTTACATAGGTAGTCAGGTTGAAAAAAAGACACAAGTCTATCCTAGTTCAACCAATAAAAGGGGGAAAAAAATGAAAACAGTAAAAAAAAAAAAAAAAAAAAATGTAATAGTACATGGATGAGACAAAATGACACTTAAAATGATCTGCTTTCATTCATTCGTGTATAACTTTTATCCCAAAAAGAAAAAAAAATGGTTTGCTGTAACTGATTATAAAGTGTAAGCTGGAGTTTGCCTTCAATTTGTTAGTGGTTTTAAATCTCTTACTACATTTAAAACTCCCCTCCCTCTCAGCCTGACAATGGTGCTGTCTTCGGTGCTTCCTGTGTGTAACGGCACCCCAAGTATGAAAGGGGTTAACACCGTTAGGATATTCCCTTTCCAACCACACGACAGCCACCAGACACTCCAACCAGCTGAATAAGACCCCATACGAATGATTCTCCCCCCAGATACGAGACAACGCTCTGTATTCAAGTTCCAAAACAGGGAATGACTTTATTTTCAAAACACATGGTAACACATTTCTCTTCAAAACCCTTCCCTCCCATCCTTTGGGGAACAGGGCGGGTTAAACTGTCCAATGACAATGGTGATACAGGTCAGGTGTGTTCAAACTTCTCCTTTGATAAACAGTCTTAGGCAGGAGGGGTGATTCCCCCCCCCCCTCCTCACAGAAGACACTTCAACATCCCATAATATGCAGCCAGACGGTTGACCAGCTCCAATCCACATTGTCACAGTAGCAGACTTAATTCATAATAGACAATAGAATGCAAATAACCTTAACTCCTCACCGCAATGATTACACAACCCCCCCCCCCCTCACAGTACACATTCAATCTAGATACAATGTATGTGCAGCTTGAATCATATTGGGCCATCATAGGCCATATTGGGGTTTTCATTCACCCTGTGCCCCTAATAGAGACACAGGGTGATTGACACATAAGAGCCATTGGGGGAGCTGAAGCAAGGGTATCTCATACTTTCTAAGCGATTCTGAGTCCCCCGGGCCTTCCCGTTACATCTCTCCCCTTTCGGCAGGAGAGTAACACAGGAGGCGACCCCAGACGGGTTGACTCCGAAGTTAGTCCATAGGTCCCTTCTTCTAATGCCGGTATCCACACAGTACCCCAAATAAATTGCTCCAAACAGAGCATTACTTACCCAGCCAACCTCTGCCTCTCTCAGAGAATATACCCGCCGCTGGGGAGAGGCCTGGACTGGCCCTTCTCCCTGGAGTCCTTTCAGCCGCTGGAGAGAAGACAGGGTGACTGGGCTCAGTCCGTCATGCTGTTGGGGATTTGGGTCGACTGCCCAGCATCCCTGGGGTATACAAGTGGAGACTGAAGTCCCATCCACTTGTGGTAGGTGAAAATCCCAGAGTGCTTGCAAAGCAAGGCTGACATCCTCCTGTCCCAGTGTCACACCATTTTCTGGGGTTGTGTCAGTGAGGACCGAAGTCCCATCCAGTACCACAGGAACTCCCTCTTCTGTTAGTTGAGAGCAGAGGCCCGTGGCACTCGGCTCTGTTGCCAGCTCTTCTGCTGGGTTGCTGTGAGTGGAAACCGCAGTCCCATCCACCGATATCCGCTCAAGTGGCAGTTGTGTGCAGCGGCCAGTAGCATTCTGCCCTGCTGCCAGTGATTCAGCTGGGGGTAAAAGCTTTACCACCTCAGCTTGTTGCTGGAGAGAGGGGCCAACTGCCCCGGCTCCCTGAAACTCCACAGTTGTTTCCGGTGCTGGGCAGAGGTTGCTATCACTCTGCCCGGTTGCCAGCACTTCTGCTGGGGACTCCACACCATCTGCTCTGGTTAACTGTTGGGGAGGGAAAATGGCTGCTTCTCCTCCCTGCATCTCCGAAATCCACTCGGAAAGAGGAACCATCGCCTTCTCATCTCGGGCCTCCAAAACTGCCACGGGTGTAGCCCCACCCTGCTGCTGAACAGATTCTAGCAGCTGTCTGTAAGCGATCTCCAGCTCCCATTCCTGAACGGCCAGAAACTCCAAATCTTCCTCTGCCCAGTGCCCTTCCGAGACATTCAGTTTTCGCTCTCTGTGCTCCATTATTTCCTCCAAACGCCACTCCCGATCACTCCCAAAGTCAGGGTCACTGGACAGCCTCCAATACAACAATCCCAGGCCATTATAGTCAAAGCCTTCTGTGGGGCTGTCATCCGCTGACCATGGGCACTCTTGGGCTACATACCACCGGAGGGCTCTGTAGCTCTCGTCCAACCGCATCTCTGCCCGGATCAGCCTGCTTAACTCAGTTGTCCACTCCTGCTTTGGTTGTTCCCCCAATAACGGCATTCGTACATCATACTGCGACCAGTACCTTACATAGATGGAGGGGAGAACCTTTTCCTGGTGTTGCTGCTCGAGAGCTAGCGCTTTCTTCCAGAGTTCGCAGCGGGTCAAATCCGACCATCCCAGCAGGACCTCCTCTGATACTGGTCCTCTATGCTGTATCTGCATCTCTTGTAACCTCCTTCTGACTTCCTCTTCCATGGCGGCTGGTATTTGTACCTCTTCTCTCCTTGCAGTTGGTGCTGCTGTGACTTCTGCTGCTGAAGCACCTCTTTGCTGTAGCAAATTTGCCTCCACAGCCGCTATAACTAGGTCTATGATCTCCGCTGGAGGGTTAGGACCATAATGTGCCAGTCTTAGTTTAACAGCCCGATCAAAACTTGCCTCTTCGGGTGTCCTGTCTGTTACACTGGGCCTTTCGGTTCCATCCATTTCGACTAGTTCTCTGATAATGTTGCTCTTCTTACGGTTGTTGGCCGGTCTTCCCCGGTTCTCCAGTAAGTCTTTGAGGGTGGAGAGCTTTAGCCGTTCATACTGTGCTTCCATTGTCCTGTGTCCTCTTGTAGCTGTCCTTCTGGCTGTGGGGATCAATCCCGCTGCTTGCCAACAATTGTAACGGCACCCCAAGTATGAAAGGGGTTAACACCGTTAGGATATTCCCTTTCCAACCACACGACAGCCACCAGACACTCCAACCAGCTGAATAAGACCCCATACGAATGATTCTCCCCCCAGATACGAGACAACGCTCTGTATTCAAGTTCCAAAACAGGGAATGACTTTATTTTCAAAACACATGGTAACACATTTCTCTTCAAAACCCTTCCCTCCCATCCTTTGGGGAACAGGGCGGGTTAAACTGTCCAATGACAATGGTGATACAGGTCAGGTGTGTTCAAACTTCTCCTTTGATAAACAGTCTTAGGCAGGAGGGGTGATTCCCCCCCCCCCTCCTCACAGAAGACACTTCAACATCCCATAATATGCAGCCAGACGGTTGACCAGCTCCAATCCACATTGTCACAGTAGCAGACTTAATTCATAATAGACAATAGAATGCAAATAACTTTAACTCCTCACCGCAATGATTACACCCCCCCCCCCCCTCACAGTACACATCCAATCTAGATACAATGTATGTGCAGCTTGAATATGGCCATCATAGGCCATATTGGGGTTTTCATTCACCCTGTGCCCCTAATAGAGACACAGGGTGATTGACACATAAGAGCCATTGGGGGAGCTGAAGCAAGGGTATCTCATACTTTCTAAGCGATTCTGAGTCCCCCGGGCCTTCCCGTTACACTGTGCTTATTCATCCAGAGTTGTGTCTCACTAATACAGGAGGTGTGTTACTGGTCAGATCACCGGGTAAAAACAGAGGGGGAAAAAAGCTTAAAAAAAGGAAACTAATGCAGCCACCACATGTAGTGATTGGTAAGCTGCAATATATTAAATTTTTGGTTGTGGGTTTAAAACCATTTTAAACTTTGGTAGGTTGGAACTCTGATGTTGCTAGTAAGTAGAGCTGCATATATAATGTTTGGGGGTTCAAAGTAATTTTCTAGCAACAAATTCAGATTTTAACTTGAAACCAACAAGTGTCAGAAAAAGATTTAGTCTTTAGTGGTTAAACTGCCCTCATTTACAGACCGAAGTTCATTCTTTTGATCTACAGAACAAAACGTTGCAATGTTTATAGTTAGCTCAGCGGCTGAGGAATGTTGTGAAACTTGGCAGACTTCCTGTTTTTCTTTTGTTTGTTTTTTTGTTTGTTTTTTGATAGCTGTCGGTTTGAGCAGAGAACTCTGCATAGAATCGGAAACATGCTATGTTAGGATCGCCAGGGGGAAAGAATCGTGATCTCGAATCTTAACGGTTAATCGTGCAGCTCTACTAGGAAGATGTTCCTCATCTAAAAAAGTGATTTCCTATATTGAAAATCCAGTTTAAAAGAAGAATAATTTTTTTTTTTATATATATATTTATATATATATATATACACACATATGTATATATAAATATATAAATACATATATTTATATATCACAATATAGTAAGGGCCATGCCTGCCTTCTTTGCTCTATATGACAGCAGAATTATGTTTGTGCAAAACGACAGGTCCACTTGAAGAACCAACGAGATCCAGGATGAACTCTGTGTCTGTAAGGTTAATACCCGGCTTTACCAATCCCTGGGTAACTGAATAAAAAACACAGTCGTTAGCAAATTCCAGTAATTGAATTCCGGTTGAATGGCCGAGATGTAATTAAAACAACAGAAGCATATAAACCATACCCATCCAGAGAGAGTCCGGTATAAAAGATAATCGTCTCGTCTTTAATTTCTGTAGGTTTCATTGTTTAATTAGGACCCTCATTAAAAACCCATAACTTTTCATTTAATAGGAAGTCAGCTGCCAAGGGATGTTTACACTGGAAAGTTCAGGGTCAAGGGGAATTGTGGCGTTTAGATTCCGTTGAGGCGGTGGCTGCAGGCAATGATGTGACGAAGTATCTGTTTGGCCTCAGGGCCACTCCGAACACAGCGGGGACCCTCTAGGATGGTAATATTGCCATTAGAATGTAACATTTGCAATGCTAGGTTAACATCCTTATTGCATTCCAGTCATAGCAGCATCCCTGAGCATCCCTGAGCAGCAGAGCGTAAATCTTATCAAGATCTGGTCTAAATTACCAATGTTTGGGCTTGTGCACTCTGATTTCAAGTATAACTCTGTCTGCTCATTTATGGAAATACCATTAAACTGTTTCTAAACCCGCAACAGTAAAATCAGTCTGTATATGCAGGAAAGCATGCTTGCTATACTCACTGTGGGACCTAAGGGGTTAATCCACATGTGTAAAAAAATCAGCTTGATCCTGTCTTCTCTGATCCTCCCCTTCCTCTACTGTCACCAATCCATCACCTTGGGGGGCACTCTGCACATGCTCAGTTTGGTGTGTATTGCTAGAGAGGTTTTTTTTTTTCTTGGGAGAGTGCATGTGATCAGCACAGGGCCAATCAGCACTGTCTAGACAGAGGGTCAGGGGTCCTGCAGCTTCATAGGACAGTCAGAGGAGAATGAAAACTTCTCCTACAAGCTTTATCCAGACACTGATAAAAGTCACAATACTGCTATATACTGCTGATGAGAAAACGTATTTAGCAGTTTATATTTACTAAAATAATTTCACTTTCTGGTATAAGACACTGGCTCACAGGAATGGAATTGCACAGAGTGGCCCCGAACCACTGCTCCTCTTCTCAGGTCCCCCAATGGTGCACCTGGCTCCTTCTTTCTTCTCAGTTCCCCAAGCTGCTTGCTTTGGGTGCAGGCTCAATCCATCGTTCATTGACACAAAGCAACTTGGCCTACTGGTGTGCAGTAGGTTTTGATGTGACTATTGTGATGCATTTCATAGTTTACTTTTTTATTTATCTATTAAGAGCTTGAAATGACACAAAATGGCATTTCAGTAAAGTGGTTGTAAAATCAGAAGTTTTTTTTATCTTTTTTGATCGCAGGAGATAATGTCGGCTCCACACTGCTGGGAGGCACCCGCTCGTGGACACAGGTACTACGGCCCAAGGATCTAACAGTGCCACCAGCAGGTGAAACCTTTTACTACAGATCCTGACTGTTAGAAGACACCTGCTGGTGGACAACGGTACTGTGATCCACAGGACCAACAGCGCCACCAATGGGTGAACCTTTTCCTGACACTCCACCTTGTCCAATTGGAGAGTGTCTTGTATCCATTAAGAAAAGATACACAGTGGTTCTGTAAATGGTGGTGTTGCGGTGCTAGCGGCCCCCTGCGGTTAGTGTGCAGAGGGGAAAAGAATAGAAAAAATAGGGAAAAAAAGCCCAATTTTACAAATCTATTTTTTTCTAATCCTCTCTTCATCTTTATCTTGCTGCTTCACTTGTGTGGTTACTGCTCACCCTTTCTCTCTTTCCCTTACACCTTTCATGCTCAGATAATCATAAATGATGACAGCAGTATCTGACCTCCGGCGCACCACATCTGTACATTGTGTTTGCCGTCGTTAAACCTCTAGAAGTATTTGACTCTTGTTTCTCCAGAAAGGTTATTGCTATTGTCAGCACCAGGAAATTCTATATTTTTGTTCACTGCCATTTAATTTCAATATTTCTTCAGTAATGCATGTTCTCAGTATTTGTGCCGACTTTTATTTTTTATTCCGCTGTAATTGACCCAGCTAATGTTTCTGGCCCTGAAGACTTTTTTGTGCTTGTTGTCTTTTTTTTTTTTTTTTTTTACTTTTTAATGAAAATAACATTTTCTGATACAAAAATATATAGGAGGTGAGAAGGGACGATAGCAGCGCATAGGAACCTGTTCTAATAATACATATGTGCATATTGTATATACCTAGACCAACCTTTTTGCCCCAGGGGAACCTTTGAACTAAATTTCAGGTCTCAGGGACCCCCTGCTAATATCAGTCTATTGGGGGTCATTGGGAAGATGACCCTTATATTGGTGGTGGTTAGTGACAAGCTTGGGTATATGGCCATATTGGTCAATGATGTCATAAGCATTCCCGCCCCTTTATGTACATGCAGTTGCAAGGTAGAGAATGCCCTGGCTGTAGCTGATTGACCAGGCGTTGACAACTTCCTTCCAGGTTCAGCCAAACATGGTTTTGAACATAATTCAAGATCATCTATAGTAAAGGTCAGTGGAATGAATGCCCCCCCACATAGGTGGTAAGAATACTACCATTGCAGTCATGCTGCTTGTTTTTCTAAGTGGTGTCGGACCTGGAATTATGCAGGCATCATCAGATGGAAGGTTAGTTGGCCACAGCTCAAGGAACCCCTAGCCATCTCTGGAAGAAACCAAGGGTTCCTTAGAACCCTGGTTAAGAATGGCTGACCTAGACTAATGCTAGCAATGCACACGTAATGATAAAAATTTGCATAGAGAGACAGTCAAAATCTCCTGCTATTGCGAATTGAATGCAGGGAATCCTGGTGATGGCTTCACTACCTAGTGAGCCACAGACCCTGGAGTAGGTATTTGGTTAATGACAAGTCAGTAGTGGCAGTTACCAAATTTGTGACGTGACAGGTACACTTTACATTGTGGGAAGCATCATCTGTATACTGTATGTTTGCAGTACTTTATTTTTTCCTCCCGTTATAGCTGCCTAGATGTGTGTATGTATAGATATATTTATCCATATGCGCGCAAAGCTAATTAAACTCATCACTATATATATTGATCCTGTCATGTTCCTGACAAACCAAGGACATAGCAGATTGTTTAATTAGCAATGCTCATATTCTACAATATAATTTAATTCTGAGACTTTTATTGATGTGTTGTTTTCAGCCCTTCCTTTATGTTCAACCGAGGCAGTAATCAGGAGATCCATTTCCATGACAAGAAATGTATATATGGCCAGATATGATTATTACTAGGAAACGGAAATATTTAGTACATATATATACATATTTAATTTATAATTTTGACAAAGACACTTTAAGAAACGGACTCTTTGCCCCGTTATTACTTTAACCTCCTGCAGTGTTGAAAGCCAACTGCATAGGGACCTGGGGCAGGTTCATAACGGACTTCTGCATCAGTGTATGTGCATTCGATTAAGGCAGCCTAGTTACTGTATTTACTAAATGGGCTGTCTAATGCACCAAAACACACTAAAAAAGGTGCAATGTACCTTTTTTGCCATAGTTGGACAGTGTCAACAGGGCCTTATTGTGCAGGGATATACAATATGGTTCATTGAGCTCCATCCTAAAAACTGGGTATGTTTCATTCACTAAACCCTTGTACAGAAGGTTTGGAGTTTATGTGATATCTTTACTGGACGAACGTAAATTGACACTAAAAGAAGAAATATATTGATGTATGTGTTCTTAACTCTAAAAAGTACCTTCTATTGCCATCAGCCTCCTCCAAATTAATTTTTTTTCCCCTGTTAGAACGTGGCTATGTTTGTTTTTCATGGTAGGAACGTTGCCCCCCTTCTCTTGCTCACTCCCAGATGTACTATGGGATTTGTAGTATGCATAGATATATAATATGCACTGCTCATTCCAAATAAGTGGAAGTGAGTGGAAAAGCAGAGGTCTGGGAGCCCACAGAGGACGTTACATGGAGGCAGAAAGCAACCGTAAGAAACAAATCTTTGAAAAATCGATTACCGGGCCATTAAGTAGTGGATGTGTATTTTTGGAGAATACATTTAGAGTTATGTGTCCCTTTAAGTTTTATAAAATGCAAGCTTTTTGAAAAATTTAGCTACCTTATTCAGGCTTGATACATTTTATAGTGATCTAAAGTTATCCTACAAGTTTGCACCCTTAAAAAGTTAGGCAATAAATCACATAAACTCCAAACATTTTGCATTAATCGATGGCTAAGGCATCGTTCACATGGGCGAATGCTCGTGTGCCCCGTGCAGGGCCATGTTTTGTTGGCATGGGGATGCATGCACTCAATGCATGTGCTGGCTGTCTCATAGATGTCTGTTCGGACACGCCGCTTCTTTGTTCCAATGTGACATCGGTGTAGGTGCGCGTCCCTGGACTCACCTGTGCATTTCCCCATTGGCAAAATACGGCCCTGCACGGGGCACACAAGTAATCACCAATGTGAATGAGGCATGGTACAACACTCTACTACTACTTACCTTGTTTAAGTCAATAGCTTCCTAATATCTTTTGACTATTAGGATCCCCTCTTCAGGGTCAACATGAACGCAACTCGTCAGTTTGGTTTTGGCCAACCAACCACCCCTTACTTATATAGGCATGACAGGGACAGTAAGTGAGCTTAGGAAAAAAAAGGACACTATTTTCTACACACATAAAAAAAATACAATATGGCTGAACTTTGTCTTTACTTTTGATCTGTTTGGCCATTTTAATATGCTCCTTTTCTTTCCATAAGATTAAAAATTCTAAACAGGACAATGCTGCCTTTTTATCTTCATGAATATTGTCTTCAACAGGTTTTCTACTTTCAGAGAGAAAATGGAAAATTTTACCCTGCTGCTGATTGGCAGAAATGGTTCACCTAAAAACCTCCACCGATTAGCTGTTTGCCATTGGTTTCTTATGCAGGTGTTTTTTTAGAGGTGTGGGCCAGCCTTGGAAACCAGTGTTTGAGGGAGGCTGACAAAATTTAGGAATACCCCTGCTGATTAGGATGCTGTATTGTAGACAGTTTCCACTCTGAAAGTGGAAATGGAAGACGGGGAGATGATTGAAAGGTTAAACATCTCCATTCATAGACCCTGTTTGATTCAAAGAGGCTTCTATGAATAGGACAGGTGGATGAAAAGGCGGGCATAGTCGGGGTCTCTCGATGGGAGTCTGTCACTACTCTCCCAGTTCTATTATCCCCCATTAGGGGTGGTCATTAAGATGAGCATAACTTTGAAAAAGGCATGGTACTACACTCTACTACTACTTACCTTGTTTAAGTCAATAGCTTCTTAATATCTTTCGACTATTAGGATCCCCTCTTCAGGGTCAACATGAACGCAACTCGTCAGTTTGGTTTTGACCATCCAACCACCCCTTTCTTATATAGGCATGACAGGGACAGTAAGTGAGCTTAGGAAAAAAAAAAGGAAACATTTTTCTCCACAGCTAAAAAAAATACAATATGGCTGAACTTTGTCTTTACTTTTGATCTGTTTGGCCTTTTTATTATGCTCCTTTTCTTTCCATAAGTTTAAAAAATCTAAACAGTACAATACAGGCATTTTATCTTCATGAATATTGACATTAACAGGTTTTCTACTTTCAGAGAGAAAATGGAAAATCTTACCCTGCTGCTGATTGGCAATAGCTGTTTGCTATTGGTTTCTTATGCAGGTGTTTTTGTAGAGGTGTTGGCCAGCCTTGGAAACCAGTGTTTGAGTGAGGCTTGTCAAAATTTAGGAATACCCCTGCTGATTAGGAAGCTGTATTGTAGACCAGTGTTTCTCAACTCCAGTCCTCAAGGCGCCCCAACAGGTCATGTTTTCAGGATTTCCCTCAGATGAAACAGCTGTGGTAATTACAAGGCAGTGAAACTGATCAAATCACCTGTGCAAAATAATGGAAAGCCTGAAAACATGACCTGTTGGGGCGCCTTGAGGACTGGAGTTGAGAAACCCTGTTGTAGACAGTTTCCACTCTGAAAGTGGAAATGGAAGACGGGGAGATGCTTGAAAGGTTCAACATCTCCATTCATAGACCCTGTTTGATTTAAAGAGGCTTCTATAGCCCCGTACACACGGTCGGACTTTTGGCCAACAAACTTCATTTTGAGCAAGTTGGACCAACAATCCGACCGTGTGTACGCTCCATCGGACAAACATTTTTATTTATTTTTTGTTTACATCGGACAAAAGTTGGGTCTGCAAACGGTCAAACTTTTGGCCAACAAAAGTCCGATGGAGCAAAGTCCAACCGTGTGTACAGAAAACCATAGGACTTTTGTCCAATGGACGAAACAGCTAATGTTAAAATCAACCAACAATAGCAGAAGTTGACCAAAGGGTGGCGGTAAAGAGCAGAAAAGAGCAGAAAAACCATGTGATATTGCAAAAAGTTTTGGGAAAGTTTGCAGAAAAGTCCTGTGGTGTGTATGCTATGGGTGTGCCCGGCCAACTTCGTTCGGATAAAAATCCAGGGAAAAGTCAGATGGAAGTCGGACCGTGTGTATGGGGCTTAAGAATAGGACAGGTAGATGAAAAGGCGGGCATAGTCGGGGTCTCTCGATGGGAGTCTGTCACAACTCTCCCAGTTATATTATCCCCCATTAGGGGTGGTAATTAAGATGAGCATAACTTTGAAAAAGTGAAGTTCCTCTTTAACCACTAAAAAAGTAACTAGACCTTAGGTTCTTACCCATTATAGGATTGCCGAACCCTTTGGATTGCCCAGAACTTCCCCATACTCCCTTTTTCATACTGTCAAAATCAACATCAGCACTAGTCCTATTAGGTACCAGTATGATTTGAAAAGTTGTCAAAAGCTTGGCTTTACCTTGTGTACGGATAGCTAGGTACAGGAAAGCTAAAAGAAACCCATCAGCTACATCTAGTGAGATTTTTGATGTGTGACAGTGTTACTCATATGTCATTTGAAATATTCAGTTGATTTCTACACTTGTTCTCAAGATCAATAATGCAGAGAATATGTTTTTTTTTTTTTTAATAATTCAAAAATTAAGTCCCATACCCTCATAATTTGCTTCCTATATCCCTGGTTTAGAAGCCGTGAACTAGATAAAATGAAACATTATAAAGGCTCATAGAAGCTGCATTTAATGCTTAAAAGATGGACTGAAGAAGTGGAAACTGATTAGATTTGTCATTATCGAAGCACATTAGTTGCGTTTGCTGACCTTCTGAAAATGCTAAGGGCCTTGTTGTTTTGGGTGTCTACAAGGATGCAGCAGGTGAAACAAATGTTCTGATGTGCATGCTTTTTCCAGGTCAGTAAGTAAGAACGTGCTGAAGGCAAAGGATTCAGAAAGTAGTCAACAGTGACAACCTGAGTAAGCCATTCATTATTGGTTTCCTTTAAATGTTGCTGTGAATTATTATTTACTTACTGTCTAGTTTTTATGATGCAATAAAAAAAAAAAAAAACTGAAAAATTCAATAAAATCTTTAAATTGGTAAAAAAAAAAAACTTTATGTTCACAGTAGACATGTGCACATCAAAAATTTTCATTTAGTTTTGAATGCATTTGTTCATTGAAGAAGATGTTGATCTGATTTGTTTGTTTTTGAAATTTGTTTAGTATTTTTTTTTTTATATTATTTAGCATTTTTTCCAGTAGACTGCTATATATTAAAGTTATACTATAGGTTACATTTTTTATTTTTTATAAAAACTTGTTATTTTTATTACAAATTATTGTAATTTTATTCTTTTTTTTTTAAATAACAAACATGTCATATTTACCTCCACTGTGCAGCTCGTTTTACACAGAGTGGCCCCAAACACCGTTTTCTGGGGTCCCTCGTCCATAGCCGCCGAGTGCAGGACTCAGCCCCCCCCCCGCGTCATTGGATTTGATTGACAGCAGCGGGAGCCAATGGCTGCGCTGCTATCAATCTATCCAACCCCGGGCAAAGATCCAGCGCGTTATCGACGCAGGACTTTCCAGGACTCAGGTAAGTAAAATGGGGGGCTGGGGGGCCGGTAACTGTCAGATGTTTTAATGTGAAAAAACATGAGGATTTACAACCCCTTTAAATATATTATCGCATTGGACAGATTCAAATCAAAAGGATTCAATCTTTTTGGACACTGGTCCAACCCACCAAGAGAAATGGCACGAGCTGATTGAACAATATAGACTGGCTTCATGTGCTTCCAAATTAATAAATGGAACAAAATTCACATCCATTCATTATCCAAATCCGAATTATTAAAATTAAATTCACTTTCCTATGTGCCCAAAATACTATCACATCATGTGATGTCATCCGAATGAAACAAAATCATTTGTTAATTTCATTAAAACTTATTTTTTGGTTTGTTGACATTCATTACTATGTTTTTTTGAAGATTCCTGTACATCAGAATCTCCAAAAATGTTACTTTCATCTAAAAAACTAACTAACGACACGTCTAGTGTGCAGCAAGTTATAGCTTTCTGCAGAACCAGATCACCCCCAAGGCAACCCAGGCAGGAGTCTATGGCCTGGTGGATGTCCAGAGGGCTCAACCATGACCTTCATGCTCCTGTAGTAAAGCATGGCAGTAGCTCAGTTGGTCAAGGAAGGATGTAGGCAATTTATGTCTGATGGGGCCAATTGAAGGGTTGGACATTGCTTATGGCCCCAATCTTGGAGTCATTGCCTTTCGCCCCAATCTGCCTTGATATGCCTCAGCAACATCACCTCCCCAGGTTTGCCCATGATGGCAGCTCAGAGCTCACTTGAAGAATGAAGTAGGGTCAAATTGGCATCTCAACATCATTTTCCTAGGTCCACTTCCAATTATCACATTTGCATTCCTTTTTGTACTAAACATTTTCACAATGCTTTCTTTTTCCTTGGCTTCCGATCTCTCCTTCCCACCCCCCCCGCCTGCATGTCTGTTCCATTTCACGTATTCACGCTTGTTCTTCTGCACTCTTGCATCTCCTATTCTCTGAGTGCCGAGCCAGCATTGTAGTGAAGAGCCTTCCCCTCCTTCCTCTTCCCTCTGGGTGGCCCCCTCCCTGCCGCAGAAGATGGGAGCAGCTCCCCGAGCACAGGGCATCCCCCTTGCTGCTAAGCGGCAGTTTTGTTTGGGCTAATGCGAAAGACAGTAACATGCTTCTCTGCTCCGGGCCACTCAAACACATTATCACAAACCCCTCTGGGTGGAGGAGAAGAGGAAGGCGCTCTCTCTGGGATGCTGGGAGCCCATTTTAGTAATCAAGTCTGCTCTTTTCTGACAACTCAGCCCATCTGTGCGTCTCCAGTTATGTAAGATTGTCGTCTTCCGCTGCTTGTGCGTGATTGCCGCTGAGCCCATCTTCAGCTTTACAGGTAGATAAGGAATAGACATTGGGAGAAAGCAGCCTTGGTGATGTGCCATAACTGATCTCAAGCGTCTTTCCTGTTTGGACTCCTGGGATGAAAATTGAAATGGGACTGATTACTGTGGTTTATTACATTCTGCAAATCATCATTGCTTTTTTTCTCTTAGCACCCTTCTTTTTTTTTTATTTTTTTCATTTAGGTAATCCCTAAGTAGCCATTTGCAAGGTACAGAGATATAATTTGAGCCAATCAGAAATCATCTATCTGAATTACAAGATAGAGAAGTCTGAAGACAAAGGGTAGTCATTATCAAAACACATTTTTAGAGCCGTTTACACCTATGTGCGCATTTTCATGTGCGTGTTAACTTTTTTTTTAATGAACATGTTGGTGCATGTTGATGTGTGTTGCCTAATTATTTCAGTGATCCCTCAATGTGTTTCTATGGATGAAAAAACACACAGCAAGGCAACACATGTATTCTGCTGAGAGGCGTGTGCGTTTGTTTATGCGTGCTGAAGTGCTATAGAAAATGAATGCCAATGCGCTGCACACTGTGTTTGTATACGTCAGTGTTATGGCGGGTGGTGTACCACAAGGGATGGCGATGGACCCAGTTCAATATATTTGTTAACCCTTCTGTGACCAAATGTCAATCTAGATGCCCAGGTCAAATTAAAGTGGTTGCAAACCCTTACATATACCCAGTGAAGTGACTGGCGTCAGGTGATACACAGAAACTACAAGGCAAACTTTTTATTTGTAGGAGGAGAATGGTTGTTACTCTAGGACAGGGGTAGGCAACCTTGGCGCTCCAGCTGTGGTGAAACTACAAATCCCATCATGCCTCTGCCTCTCGAAGTCATGTCTGTGATTGTCAGGGTCTTGCAATGTCTCATGGGACTTGTAGTTTCAAAACAGCTGGAGGGCTGAGGATACCTACCACTGCTCTAGGACAATACATTTTAGGACTACAAAACAACACCCACTCTCCTCAATCTTCATAACAAGGTGGGGAATTTTCTATTGTTCAAAGAGAGGAAAACTGGACAGGGTAGGTAACACTGCTTGAGATCATGTCACCATCATGGTGGCCGCAGGTCCTTCATTTTATGTGATGGCGTACACATTGTGGCGCATGAGGGTGGAAGAAAGAACTGCTGGCATGGACTGTGGAGTATGGTAAGGAGTCTTCAGGTTTGAATCATCTTCTAGACCAGCAGTTCTTAAAGAGGAAGTAACCCCCCCCCCCCCCGAAAAAAACGGTTAAACTAAGACCCTGTAAGAGAAAGGCATAATGAGCTATAGTATGCATAGCATACTAGTTCATTATGTGGCACTTACCTGAAATCCAAGCCCCCGAAGTCCTCCTCATTCCCCTCCACCGCCACCGCCATGTCCCCTCGGAGCTTCTTCCTGGTATCGCCGCTACGGCGCTGTGATTGGCTGGAGCGGCGATGACGTCACACGAATTCGCGCGGGGCCGGCATTCGCCCATTCAGAAAACCTGCGATCCCAGCATGTCCTATTCATTATGCCGTCACGTGCATGCACCGTAGACATCGGATGCAGTGTTATCTGCAAATATCTCCTTAATCTTGTAGGTTAAGGAGATATTTCTTGCACCTACAGGTAAGCCTTAATCTAGTGGGTTTACAACCACTTTAAATTTTTATGATTTACAAACTCCTTTAGGAATCTGATGAAAGCTATGGATCCCTGTGATGATACAAATTTAAATGGTTAACATGAGCCAAAAACAAGTCAAGAGATGCTTAGTTTGTACCAGGGGTCTCAAGCTGGTGGCCCTCCAGCTGTTGCAAAACTACAAGTCCCATAATTTCTCTGCCTGTGGGAGTCATGCTTATAACTGTCAGCCTTGCAATGCCTCATGGGACTTAAGCCCTGTACACACGATCAGTTTTACCGATGAAAACAGTCCGATGGAATTTTTTCATCGGTCAAACCGATCGTGTATGGGCCCCATCGGTCTTTTTTCCATCGGTGTTAAAAAATAGAACATGTTTTAAATTTATCGAATGGAAAAAAAAAACGATAGCAAATTACTATCGTCTGTGGGGAACTCCATTGGATAAAAACCCCACGCATGCTCAGAATCAAGTCGACGCATACTCAGAAGCATAGAACTTAATTTTTCTCGGCTCATCAGAGTGTTTTACGTCACAGCATTTTGGACGATCGGTTTTTTGACTGATAGTGTGTAGGCAAGACCATAGGAAATCCGATCGTGTGTACAGGGCTTTAGTTTCACAACAGCTGGAGGGCCGCCAGTTTGAGACCCCTGGTTTAGACAATATAAGCAGTAGCAAGGTGCGGTTTCCTTCATTTCATTCAATAGGAAACCATTGATTAGGACGGGGGGGGGGGCTGTATAGTGAATGTAAATGTTATTTTTTATCTAACCCTCACGGACCCCCTGAAACCCATCCATGGATTACTTAGGGGACCTCAGGTTAAGAACCTCTGTTCTAGACAGATCAAGCACTTCATTTTTTATCAGCTGGGAAAGGGGGCAATTTGAATTTAAATTCTTATCTGGAATTCTGCTTTGAATATACCTTTCTCATTTTAGAAAACGCTGCATGCTGATTGGTTGTTGATGATTCCAGCTCTTCAAATAATATTATTTGTATTGGTTTGTTGAGTAACGCTAATATTCTGTTTATTACCCAGAAAATACTGTGTAACAATAAAGAATACGTTCCTAGTGAACTCTCTTTTAACTATCATGTAAATGGTTATAATTGTGCACACAAAGACATCAGTCAATATTTATCAGACTTGTTAAGGAGGCCCTCTCTAATGAATTGCCAATTAAAAGCGGTTAGCATCGGAAATGACTCATTAAAGGCGCCTCAATGAAGTGACAGGGACAAGTCTCAACATCGCAACCATCGGTAGGCTGGTATAAAGCTGCCTCTGAGGATTGTCAATCCTAAGAAAAAGTGACAAATAAGCCAGCTGCTATGAGAAGACGTGGCTTTCGGTGTCACCCTCCCACTCGGCCTCACCTCGCGTTGTCACACGTCATCTTCTCTCACCTCTCTGTTTCCTCTGCAGAGTTGTCCATTGGAATCATTCATTGTTTTCTTCCATCTATCCCTCTCTCACATATAGGATGAACTATAAATGAATGTCACCTCTCCTGCAGGATAACTGAGATATGTGCTAGAAAAGGATGAGGTCATTGATTAAAGGAACACTAAAGGCACATTTTTTTTTTTTTTTTTTAAATAATAAACATGTTATACTTACCTCCACTGTGCAGCTCGTTTTGCACAGGGTGGCCCCGAACCTGGTCTTCTGGGGTGCCTCGGCAGCTGTATCTGCTCCTCCCCGCAAGAACTTTCCACCTTCATGCGAGCGAGCGAGCATAGTGGTGAGTTCTTGTGGGCGCGCTCCCGTGATACAGTCGGCGGCTATAGCCGCTCACTGTATCACACGGCCCCGCCCCCCGTCACGCCGAGTCATTGGATGTGATTGACAGCAGCGCGAGCCAATGGCTGAGCTGCTTTCAATCAACCAATGAATGAGCCGAGAAGCCTGGCCGAGAAGCAAGCGCGTTCACGGCGCGGGACTTTCGAGGGGTCAGGTAAGTAAACGGAGGGGCTGGGGGGCCGCTAATCCGCAGATGTTTTTTCACCTTAATGCATAGAATGTATTAAGGTGAAAAAACTTTTACCTTTATAACCACCTTTAATTTCGACCTTAACGTGACATTAAACCCTGGCAATCCAGTTATGTATTCTTAACTGGGAAAAATTCCTTTACATTATTCTCAACCTCCTCCAAATTCCTTTTTTTTTTGCTGCTCTGATCTGTCTTCATGTTAGAGGGTAGCTACGTTCATTCTCCATGGTCCCACTGTATGTAGGAACATGGCCACCCTCTCTTGATCACTCTTCAGATAGACTTTGGACTACAGGCTGTGTTTTCATGTTTGTTCCCATAACAGGGCTATCACCCTAGAAACTTCTACTCTACATAGTGTGATATTGGCGTCATTATACTCATGTGGTAGGTGGTAGGTGCTTTTCCAATGAGTTGCGCCAGTCCAAACTGTATTTTAGGCCATAGCAGCCCACTTTTATTGAGAAATATCCTTAGATGAAAATATTTGACGCCTGCCCTTTCTTGCTATGATTGCTAAGGCTGCAATTTCAGACTCAGCTCGAATGATTCTCTTGACGGTAGTGACTTTGCTGAAGAGATCATACAGAATATTCAGGACATTAAGGAATTTTATAAATAAAAGCACTCTGTTATAGGGTAACCAATTAAGTGGTTGCAACAATAATAATGATTCATCTGATCAAACATGATATGGAAAGCTGATTGGAGAATCACGGTGTTAGATTTGCCAGAAAATTGACAGATGGTGAATTAGGTCACTCATTTCAACTCATTATTCATTATTGTATTTCTCAATGAAAATAATGGTTAATGTGCCTGTTACCTTCGGTGCTTTGTTATGCTATATAAATATACCTACAAGACCAGCAGATCCAGCCATTTCCTCTTTTCTTGCACTGCTCCCCTACTACAGGTGCCATCCCACATCACCATCTTCCTATTGTACGTTATTGAGATATTGAGAGCCGGCTGTAGAAGACACCGGCATCTTCTACCCAGGTTCTTCCTGGTGTAGGGATGCAGTCATCTTCATTTGCAAATTGCTAACCATAACATACAAGGCCATTCACAACATCGCCCTCATCTACATCACCAACCTCATCTGCAAATATCGCCCAAATCGTGCCCTCCGCTCCTCCCCAGGACCTCCTTGTTACCTCCTCCCATGCTTGCCTTCAGGACTTCTCCAGAGCCTCTCCCATCCTCTTGAACTCCCTGCCCCAGTATGTCCGATCAGCCCCTACCCTGTCCACCTTTATTAGATCCCTGAAAACTAATTTATTCAGGGAAGCCTATCCCACACCCACCTAACACCTATCCCCGAGCCACCCCCATCAAATTCTCTGCAGCTATTACCTTTTGTACCATCACCCCCCTCCCTTTAGAATGTAAGCTCTACGAGCAGGGCCCTCCTGTACCTTTTGTATTGAACTGTACTGTAATTGTGTTGTCCCCCCTATACATTGTAATGCGCTGCATAAACTGTTGGCGCTATATAAATCGTGTATAATAATAATAATAATAATTGGCTGGCACCAGATGGCGTCACTGGTGGTAGGTATTCCAGGAGGTAGCAGAAAGGCAATGAATACGTTACCCTCATTTGGGTGAGGAAGGGAAAAATAAGTATTAGTAATGCATGAAATAATAAAAAAGCTGTCAGTGTTTTTGTAAGGGGGGGCCTTTTTTTCATTTTTACTAAAAGGTCCACTTTAACCTATGTGCTACTGTGTCTAACATTGCTTATACGGGTCACATTGCTAGCGGCAATCACTGATTGGCGAACATGTGTATTTATCAACGGCAAGGCCGCAGTCTCGCCAATAGGACACAATCCCCTGTCCGAAGGACATGATGTCAGCCCCTCCTTCCTGGCTCCGAGCTCTGATAATGAATACATAGAACATATTTTATGCCACGCTGAACATCTCGTCCTTACACAGGCTCTTCCCACACAGCAGCTGTTCCCCAACACGCTGCCTCCTTCTACCGACAGTCTCTTACAGTCACCGCATCCAAAAACACAAAAGCTCAGTATTAAATCCCAGCCCAACCTCCTTCCCCTCCACAGCTTTATTGCCGTAAATTAAGCCTCCCACCGTTGAGGGTCATGCCAAATATTTGCTATCATTTTGCCGCCACGCCGGGTGCCTTCTGAATAAGGAGGGTAAACCAAGAACAAACAATGATGGTCATTGCTGCTGTAGAACCTCAAGGGAATTTTGGGATTCTAGGATGTCCATTAGATTAAAGGCACACTAGCCTCAAATAGCTTTTTCTTTTTTATTAAAGCAGACCTACATTGATCCACCATAACTTTAAGACCACCCATCTAATATTGAGTGGGTCCCCCTTTTGCTGCCAAAACAGCCCTGATTCATTGAGGCATGGACTTCAGTGGACCTCTGAAGGTATGCTGCGGTATCTGGCACCAAGCCTTCAGTAGCAGATCCTTTAAGTCCTATAAGTTGCGAGCTGGGGCCTCCATGGATCTGGCCTGTTTTTCCAGCACATCCCAAAGACGTTTGAATTTAAGTTGTTGACTTGGCCTCTACATTTTGCAGATCTCAATCCATCAATGTTGTGTTCCTAAACCACTCTTGAACCATTTTTGCAGAGTGGCAGGTCGCATTACCCTGCTAAAAGAGGCTACTGCCATCAGGGAATACCGTTTCCATGAAGGGGTATTATTGGTCAGCAACAATGTTTAGCTAGGTGGTACATGTTAGAGCAGAACTTTTTCTTTTGAGTGGCGTTGCGCTTTAAGTCCTCCCCCCACCTTTGCTCCCATATTTGGCACGCCATCTTTTTTGGGGGGGGAGGGGGGGTTACTTGGTTTTGACAGGCACCCACTCCCACTTCTGCTCAGATCACCTAGGCTATTCAGATGGAATTACCCCCCATCCCTGTAGTCTCCTGGGACACATCACAGGTCCCAGAAGACTGCGGGACCATTAACAAAGCGCAGCATGGCTCACGCATGCGCAGTGGGCAGCCAGCTGTGAAGTAGAAAGCAGCATAGCTGGCTGCCCACAGTTAGAATGCTGGAACCAAAAGTCTAGTAAAGAACTAGCCTGGGCGAGGACGGCGCTGGACCTCATGACAGGTAAGTGTCCTTTTATTAAAAATCAGCAGTTACAGTATTTGTAACTGCTGACTTTTACATTTTCTTTTCCTAAACTGAACAATTGTAAGATCCACATCAATGACAGGACCCAAGGTTTCCGAGCAGAACTTTGCCCAAAGCATCACACTGCCTTCACCAGCTTGCCTTGTAGTCCTGGCTTACAATCCCATATACAACAAACTGCGATACCCAACTTTCTACCTTCAACACATCAACTTCAGGGACAACATGTTTACTTGCTACCTAATATATCCCACTGACTTTAAGATGCCATTGTAACAAGATAAACAGCGTTATTCACTTAACCTGTCAGCAGGACTTTTTTTCTCAGAGAATAGGTTCAGGTACTCTCCCCTTCTGAGTCACCCCCTGGTCTCCGCCCCCTACCCACCTCCGAGCACCATCCTATGTTTCCACCCACTATCCTCCTCCCAGGACTGCCCCTTTTGGAGAATACAGAATCAAGTAGAATCTCCAGCAGCGAGCAACAGTAGATCCCTCCCAGCAACAATTGACCACCCCCAGCAACAATAAATCCCCCTAGTGATGATGGATCCCCCAGCAACAATAAATCCCCCTAGTGATGATGGATCCCCCAGCAACCAGTGTCAGTAGACCCTCTATGACACCCCCCCCCCCTTGCCATTACATAAATTTAGTGCTGGAGGTGTCGGAACTGCGTACCCCCACGTTCCAGCTGAGAAAAAGCCCTGGGCACTTCTGAATAAAATGTAGACAGGATTAAGATTTTTTAACAATGAAGGACGCTGGATATACAGTATCTTACAAAAGTGAGTGCACCCCTTACATTTTTGTACGTATTTTATTTCATCTTTTCATGTGACAACACTGAAGAAATTACTCTGTGCTACAATGTAAAGTAGTGAGTGTACAGCTTGTATAACAGTGTACATTTGCTGTCCACTCAAAATAACTCAACACACAGCCATTAATGTCTAAACCACTGGCAACAAAAGTGAGTACACCCCTAAGTGAAAATGTACAATTTGGGCCCAAAGTGTCAATGTTTTGTGTGGCCGCCATTATTTTCCAGCACTGCCTTAACCCTCTTGGGCATGGAGGTCACCAGAGATTCACAGGTTTCCACTGGAGTCCTCTTCCACTCCTCCATGATGACATCACAGAGATGGTGGATGTTAGAGACCTGGTGCTCCTCCACCTTCTGTTTGAGGAGCCCCACAGATGCTCAATAGGGTTTAGGTTTAGGACATGCTTGGCCAGTCCATTAGCTTTAGCCTCTGCTTCTTTAGCAAGGCAGTGGTTTGTAGTGAGTTTGGGGTTGTTATCATGTTGGAATACTGCCCTGCGGCCCAGTCTCCGAAGGAGATCATGCTCTGCTTCAGTATGTCACAGTATATGTTGGCATTCATGGTTCCCTCAATGAAGTGTAGCTCTCCAGTGTCGGCAGCACTCATGCAGCCCCAGACCATGACACTCCCACCACCATGCTTCACTGTAGGCAAGACACACTTGTCTTTGTCCCCCTCACCTGGTTCCCTTCACACACGCTTGACACCATCTAAACCAAATAAGTTTATCTTGGTCTCATCAGACCACAGGACATGGTTCCAGTAATCCATATCCTTAGTCTGCTTGTCTTCAGCAAACTGTTTGCGGGCCTTTTTGTGCATCATCTTTAGAAGAGGCTTCCTTCTGGGATGACAGCCATGCAGACCAATTTGATGCAGTGTGCGGCGTATCGTCTGTGCACTGACAGGCTCACCCCCCACCCCTTCAACCTCTGCAGCAATGCTGGCAGCACTCATACGTCTGTTTCAGAAACACAACCTCTGGATATGACGCTGAGCATGTGCACTGAACTTCTTTGGTCGACCATGACAAGGCCTGTTCTGAGTGGAACCTGTCCTGTTAAACCGCTGTATGGTCTTGGTCACCATGCTACAGCTCAGTTTCAGGGTCTTGCCAATCTTCTTATAGCCTAGGCCATCTTTACATAAAGCAACAATTCTTTTTTTTTTTTTTTAAGATTCTCAGAAAGTTCTTTGCCATGAGGTGCCATGTTGAACCTGCAGTGACCAGTATGAGAGAGTGAGAGCGATAACATCAAATTTAACACACCTGCTTCCCATTCACACCTGAGACCTTGTAACACTAACGAGTCACCGGGGAGGGAAAATTACTAATTGGGCCCAGTTTGGACATTTTCACTTAGGGGTGTACTCACTTTTGTTGCCAACAGTTTAGACAATAATGGCTGTGTTGAGTTATTTTGAGGGGACAGCAAATTTACACCGTTATACAAGCTGTACACTCACTACTTTACATTGTAGCAAAGTGTCATTTCTTCAGTGTTGTCACATGAAAAGATATAATAAAATATTTACAAAAATGTGAGGGGTGTACTCACTTTTGTGAGATACTGTGTGTGTGTATATACATATATATATATATATATATATATATATATATATATATATATACACATATATATATATATATATATACACACACACACATATGTATATATATATATATATATATATATATATATATATATATATATATATATTGTGACAGCAGGAAGGTAAAGTCACCTGGTTGCATCCAGGGGGGTAGATATATTTCGCCCAGATTCAGGCTTTACGCCGACTTATACAACTAGGTGGAGAGTTGTATAAGGCTAGTGGGCTCATGGATGACTCATACCTCTAGGGAGAGTGTGGGGCGTCGTGCAGACAGGGAGTTGATGAGACCAGCTGAAGCTTGTCAGCTCATTTAGGCCTCTATAAGAACTCCCAGCTTCATTAGATGTTAGCTCATGCCTGGACCCAGACCTGTGTGGACTGTCTAGGGAGAGTGAACCCCTGTGCGGTGAGACAAAGCCTGTGTGGCTATTTGCTTGGACATTTAAAACCAGGGACTTAGGGACTAGGACAGCACTAGGCTGATCCCAGTTGTTAGTTAGGAAACCTGTATGTTTAGTCAGAGGTCAAGTTGACCAGGATTTATTTTGTTTATGTTTCTTTTGGCTTTGCTGTGTTTTGTCACTGTAAATAGAAAATAAACCGCACCTTTTTTTGATTTTGAAAACCACAACCTCCGTTTGCTGGGCCTGTTTTTGTGTGGGGAGCCCATCCCGGGGGTCACACACACCCGCTGCCGAGCTAACCCCCTCACAATATATATATATATATCAGGGCTTGACAAATTTGCTTGAAATCTAGGAGCCAGCTAAAAAAGTTAGGAGCCAGGTTTTTTTTTTTAACGACCGACAAAGCTTTATTTTCAATATAAAAATTAACCAATCTTAAATTTACACAGAAAGACGACTAGAACCAAACATTATATATAGGTATTTAACTTGTGTAGGTAATGAATATATTCTGATGTGACACCAAGTGTTTAATGCAATGTCATTTTTTTTCACTTGGCTTTTTGTGGCCATGAATGTGCCTTGTACTTTTGCAATTAAAGTACCAATGGTCAGACAGCCCATGTGAAAGGGGCCAAGCAGGGAGATGACAAATAATAAATTCATTTTAATTAAGAAAAAATTAATAAACAGTTTTTACTTAAAAATAAAATTGAAAAAAAATAAAAGCTATTACGAAAAAAAAAGGCTATATGAAGCTATTTAAACCAGCCACCCCACACTCACCATTAGGCTAAAGGCGCCCGATGATGCCCACAATCACTTCCTTCTCTTCTCCACTTTGGGAAGGAGATGGGCGGGCAGTGAAAACAGGCAGGGGAAGCTCCATTAGCATTGCTGGTTGTCTTGTCATACCAACAGCCACCACAAGAGGGCGCCAGATTCCAGAAGGAATCATAGGACTCAATTACCGGCCGGCGCAGCCCTACGCGATCGCGCGCTGGGGGGTGCGCACGGAGACAGGATACCCCAGCTGTGCCACCCCAGGCGCCAGGTCGCTAATTCTAGTCGCAAATGTGACCTGCCGCTTGGGGTTTGTCGAGCCCTGATATATATGTGTGTGTATATATATATATATATATATATATATATATACACACACACACACAGTATCTAAATATAATAAAAAATACCACTCAAAGTACAAAATAAAAAAATGTAAAGAGTGCCGCAGATATTGATAAATGACCTGTATGAGGCCACAGAAACCATTGTATTGGTAACAACAGGCAAATGACTGTCATCTGTGGAACTAATACAAAGCAGGACTCCATTTGGGTGGAATATGAAAGTGTTTTATCTCCCACTGTGTTATTGATGCTCTTGGTGACCCCGTTAAGGAGATCCTCTTCTACTTCCAATACACTTGTGACATGTCTTTGGCAGAATTTCACATACAGAATGTTTCAATGAAAGGCATGGTTTTCTTTCAGCCGCCCTCTAGTGGATATACGGAGAATGCACCCATGACCGGTGACTTTGGAAAATTGGCAGTAGAGCTAAATATGGCCTCTCATAATTGGGGAAGATCTATGAAAACCGATCTCTGCCTCTCCCTGGTCCTGAAACAGAAAATCTGTTTTCTTGGTGCTCTCCTTTAATATGTCCTACAAATCTAATGTCGTTGTTTCCATTTCATATGAAAAAAAAAAAGTTTTCCCTTTTATTATGCACTTATTGGAGACCTTTAAAATTGTCTTTTTTTAAAAGCCCTACCCGACTTCGGAATTTTTCTGCAATTAAATGCAGATTCATTTAGAGATTGCACACTATCAAGAACTGGTTAGAAGAGATAAGGCTTACAATTTAAATCAAAGTATATTTTGTACTGAGCGGTGCAAAGCACTCTGGGTTGCGGTTAGCGGGAGCTGAAAATGATTGACAGGTCTGATTTTTCCATAGATTTCTGAGCACCCCCTGTCTTTTCCTGCACCAGCAGTTGTAAAACACGCAGGCTTGTCAAACCACAAATCACCTATAAGAGGAACCATAAAACCCTCAGCTCATCTGCGGCCGTAAAAATGATGCAGTATATATATATGTAAGGAAGAAATTAGTGACATTCTGTCACACAAATATTTGATGCGTTCTTGTGGTCTTACAGATTGTTATGTAGATCCCCCACCTGCCTAATAGGTAGGATGCTGATTGCTTCTCAGCAGAAGTCCATGCTGTTTTATCCTGCGTTTAATCAGGCCGCATATGATTAGGAGACATAAAATGCTTTCTTTTCTGACTGCTTGGATGCAATTGGAAATGGAAGGAGCCCAGGAGTAGCCCTCCTCCCTTCCCATTCACCAGTAAGCGTATTTTAAAGAGGAATTATTTTCAATTACAACATTGTAAAATTCGTTATGATTGTATAATAATAATAATTGTAGTGAGCACTAGACATTAAGTTGGTTGGTTTGCACCAGTCAGAAATCCAGTGAATACGGCTAATTTTTAGAGCTTCAATACTCTGGGAAGCAGATGTTTGCTTTACCAGTGAACACGATTGGCTTAATGACCTAGAAAATGGTCCAAATTACTATTTTCCAGTTGACTGTAGGCTCTAAAGAGTGTTCAGAAGTTCTTCAAACAAGATATGGGTTCCCTACTTCCTAATTGCTAGAAAGCACCAGGGGGTCCCTCATTTAAAAAGCTTAAAAATAATATCCTCCTCTTCCTAGACCCCCCAAGCACATGCTTTTAAAACCCCCTATATATACCGTGACAGTGTGAGACCCTGCTACTTTGAAAATGTAGGAGGAAATGACACAGGATTTGCATTAGGGTTTAATGCAAGGTTCCTGACTAGAGTTTCTGTGTTTTTGGCTTTCTCTGGATTCTGTAAACCTGGATTGGGGTATGGAGCTTGAAGGTTCCAGAGTATCTTGGGGGGGACGGGACCCTCAATCCTGTGTCTGGATTCTACTGGACGCCTGCAGCCTGTGTGAGTACGCAGGTGTGCAGGGTCGTTAAATACTACAGCCTGAGACTCTCGGGGCTCCCGGTTTGGAGACAGGAGATCTCAACCAGGGGTCAGAGGTGACCCCGTTCAGTTGACTTTTCATGTTGATGATGGAAACCCCTGTGTGGCAACTGATTTCTATGTGAACTGTTCCATTCCGTTTAATAAAAGGGGGCTGCCATGCTCAAAAATACCGTTTGGACTGGCGCAACTCATTTAACCACTTTCATACCGGGCCATTGTAAAATGACGCCGGCAGGAACCCTCTCTCCCTCCGGGTGGACGTCATATGACGTCCTGGGTTTGTGGGGGGATATCTGAATGATGCCTGCAGCTAGAGGCATCATTTAGATATCCTTCTCTTCTGCCGGTGATTCTGCGCACCATAAGAATGATCATAGCGGCAGGTTCCGCTGTTTGATCGTTCTTATAGGCTATCGGAGGGGACACCCCCCCCCGCCGCCATCCGGTGCTTCTCCGGGCTCTCCCGTGCCATCGGGGACCCGGAGAGAATTGTCCACCGCCGGTGGTGGGTCACGTGACGAGCATAGAGATGACTGGTGACCAGATGGTCACCAGTCATCTCTATGATCGTCGGAGGCCCGGGCGCGATGTGATGGCGTCACACCCGGGTTCCCAAAGGTAAACAAAGCCGCAATTGCGGCTGGAAGCATGAGATTGTGATTTATTTTTTCCCAATCTCATGCTTTCCAGCCTGGAGGAGAGATGTGGGGTCTTATTGACCCCGCATCTCTCCATAAAGAGGACCTGTCACACACCATTCCTATTACAAGGGATGTTTACATTCCTTGTAATAGGAATAAAAGTGATCAAAAAAAATAAAATTAAAAAAAAAGTGTAAAAAAAATAAAAAAATAAGTAAAATAAAAAAATAAATAATAATAATAAAAAATTAAAATGCCCGTCCCCAATAGCTTGCGCTCAGAAGCGAACGCACACATAAGTCCCACCCACATATGTAAACGCAGTTCAAACCACATATGTGAGGTATCGTCCGGGTGCGTTAGAGCGCGTGCAACAATTCTAGCACTAGACCTCCTCTGTAACTCTAATCTGGTAACCTGTAAAAAATTTCAAAGCGTCACCTATGGAGATTTTTAAGTACCGAAGTTTGGCACCATTCCATGAGTGTGCGCAATTTTAAAGCGTGACATGTTAGGTATCTATTTACTCGGCGCAACATAATCTTTCATATTTTACAAAAAAATTGGGCTAACTTTACTGTTTTGTTATTTTTTAATTCATGAAACCATTTTTTTCCCCAAAAAAAGCGTTTGAAAAATTATTGCGCAAATAACGTGCAAGATAAAAAGTTGCAACGACCGTCATTTTATTCCCTAGGGTGTCTGCTAAAAAAACATATATCATTTTTCGGGGTTCTGAGTAATTTTCTAGCAAAAGAATGATGATTTGTACATGTAGGAGAGAAGTGCCAGAATAGGCTCGGTATTGAAGTGGTATAAAAAGCCCTGTATGGAAAGGGTTAAAAAACACCTACCACATGAGCATAATCACTCCAACACCACAATACCCTAAAGCTGAACTGGGAGAAGCAAATATGGTCTAAATACAAGAGAGCATATTCTTACTTGAATATTGGTATGTTTTGTGTATTTTTTCCTTAATTGTGCAGTATTCTTGCATGAAACTTTTTCTCTGTGCAGGAACTTCCAGTAATAAATATATTTAAATTGAAGATTTTGGGCGCTTTAAATTGAGCTGGTAACATATTGCCCAAGAATCCCATACTTCTCCGTGTGGCAGCGGTAGGCAGTCTTCAGAGAGAGTACTGCAGAGAGTGGTGCTGACGGCATGACGTCTCTGCAGTAGTTTACTGTAAGTTCCGGCCAACGTGGTGATGTAATCCTTAGGGGGTGTGTCCATGACACCTGGCTGTCATTCCACCTAGATGAGGATTGGTTCTGGACCTCAAGGCTGTGACAGACAGTGTAGAGAATAGCAGGTGAGTATTGCAGTAAACTATACTTTTTACATTTTGTAACACACAAAGCTATTTTAATTATTTTTTTTAAAGCCACAAGATGTTATAGAGTAAGAATTTCCTGGACGATGTAACAGCTGCTGATGTCAATTATTAAGTGCTATTTTAACAGGGTTATATATAGTATCTAATTTTGGATAGTGATCTTAGCCAAGGGGGCAAAGAGTTTGAGCAGCCATGGTGTTTTTGACTGCATTCCCTCCATATATCCTGCTTTTCATTTGCAGCGGCAGTGGGTGAATTATCAGTTGTTTCTACTCTGCATTTCCAAATCCACCATGGCTTGTCCAAAGCCTGTGCTTGGAAAGGAGCAGATTTTGTTCGAAGAGCTAGCAACATGGCCAAGAAACACGGCTGCATAGTATATTGCGAAATGGAACTTAGTAGCACTAGGGAGTGATGAGTACCTGTCTTACGACCAGTGTTGCCAACCCCCTAAAGTGAAATTTACTGGCAAGGATGCCAAAATTTCTGTACGGCACCAATTTCTTACTGGCAAAAATCATGAAAATTGCTGGCAGAGCCGCATTTTTTACTGACGCTGCAAAAAAGTACCTACAATCACTGTTTTTAGTGCTAAACAGTGCAAATATCAATATTTGAACTATGAACACACAGCTAATGCTATTTATCAATGTGTTTAAGTTAAACAAAAGTAAAAAAACATTTTTCTCAATTTACATGAAGGTCAGGTTACTATAACCCAGCCAGCACAGAGTTCCCTCTTACATCAGAGTCTGCAGGATGCCCCCTTACAGTGCAAGGGAACTCTTATGTAAAGGGGAACGCTGCAGATCATGATGTAAGGGGGAACCCTGATGTGGAGGGGGGCTCTTACCTTAGTGTATTCACCTTCCGCAGAGTGAATACACTAAGGTAAGGGGGGGGTATTAATATAAGGGGGAAACCTTTATATCAGTGCCCCCTTACATTATTGTATTCATTCACCTCCTTACATCAGTGACCCCCCCCCTTAGAATGGCCTGGCGGCACTGTCACTTACCTCCTCTCAGGTGCACAGTGTGGGGCTCAGTCAGACGGCTCCAGCTTGGTGGCTCTGATCTCCTCTCCCCAGTCCACACGTCTGTTTCTTCCCGGGCCGTAACCCCCATCCCGGCAGCACTTCCACTCTTGACTCCTTTCTAGGATCCCCTCAGAGACTGTAGACATGATAAAAGACAAGAGATGGTCAGAGGCTGCGGACATACTACAGGAGGTGGACACTGGACAGAGACTGCGGACATACTACAGGAGATGGTCAGAGACTGCGGACACACTACAGGAGGTGGACAGAGGCTGCGGACACACTACAGGAGGGGGACAGAGGCTGCGGACACACTACAGGAGGGGGACAGAGGCTGCGGACATACTACAGGAGGGGGACAGAGGCTGCGGACACACTACAGGAGGGGGACAGAGGCTACGGACACACTACAGGAGGGGGACAGAGGCTGCGGACACACTACAGGAGGGGGACAGAGGCTGCGGACACACTACAGGAGGGGGACAGAGGCTGCAGACACACTACAGGAGGGGGACAGAGGCTGCGGACACACTACAGGAGGGGGACAGAGGCTGCGGACACACTACAGGAGGGGGACAGAGGCTGCGGACACACTACAGGAGGTGGACAGAGGCTGCGGACACACTACAGGAGGTGGACAGAGGCTGCGGACACACTACAGGAGGGGGACAGAGGCTGCAGACACACTACAGGAGGGGGACAGAGGCTGCGGACACACTACAGGAGGGGGACAGAGGCTGCGGACACACTACAGGAGGAGGACAGAGGCTGCGGACACACTACAGGAGGGGGACAGAGGCTGCGGACACACTACAGGAGGGGGACAGAGGCTGCGGACACACTACAGGAGGTGGACAGAGGCTGCGGACACACTACAGGAGGTGGACAGAGGCTGCGGACACACTACAGGAGGTGGACAGAGGCTGCGGACATACTACAGGAGGTGGACAAACGGACATACTACAGGAGGTGGACAGAGGCTGCGGACATACTACAGGAGGTGGACAGAGGCTGCGGACATACTACAGGAGGTGGACAGAGGCTGCGGACATACTACAGGAGGTGGACAGAGGCTGCGGACATACTACAGGAGGTGGACAGAGGCTGCGGACATACTACAGGAGGTGGACAGAGGCTGCGGACATACTACAGGAGGTGGACAGAGGCTGCGGACATACTACAGGAGGTGGACAGAGGCTGCGGACATACTACAGGAGGTGGACAAACGGACATACTACAGGAGGTGGACAAACGGACATACTACAGGAGGTGGACAAACGGACATACTACAGGAGGTGGACAGAGGCTGCGGACATACTACAGGAGGTGGACAGAGGCTGCGGACATACTACAGGAGGTGGACAGAGGCTGCGGACATACTACAGGAGGTGGACAGAGGCTGCGGACATACTACAGGAGGTGGACAGAGGCTGCGGACATACTACAGGAGGTGGACAGAGGCTGCGGACATACTACAGGAGGTGGACAAACGGACATACTACAGGAGGTGGACAAACGGACATACTACAGGAGGTGGACAAACGGACATACTACAGGAGGTGGACAGAGGCTGCGGACATACTACAGGAGGTGGACAGAGGCTGCGGACATACTACAGGAGGTGGACAGAGGCTGCGGACATACTACAGGAGGTGGACAGAGGCTGCGGACATACTACAGGAGGGGGACAGAGGCTGCGGACATACTACAGGAGGGGGGACAGAGGCTGCGGACATACTACAGGAGGGGGGACAGAGGCTGCGGACATACTACAGGAGGGGGGACAGAGGCTGCGGACATACTACAGGAGGTGCCGGTGGAGACACTCTGCGGACATGATGGTGCCCTCCTCACCCCCTCACAGTAGCCTCCTCCTCTGTCCACCACCATATTACTTCTCCACATCATCAGTGTGCTGTGTCCTACTCCTGTGCCCCTTTCACCATTCCACAGGTCAGTGCTGCACTGTGCTGCACTGACCTGTGGAGAGGTGAAAGGGGCACAGGAACCAGAGGAGGACACAGCACACACTGATGATTTTGAGAAGTAATATGGTGGTGGACAGAGCACATCAGTCTCTCCCCTGCATGGCACGGCTTCAGGCTCTCAGGACGCCAGGCTCTCACTCGCTTGTATCCCCCCCAGTTTCACTGACCTTAAAACTCGAGTTGAGTCCGTCCTCTTCACCCCTGGGCCCTGTCAGTGCTCCGAGCCTCCGAGTCCGCTCACTCCGAGTCCTCCTCCACCTATGATGAATGCATGGCATGCATGCACTCACTACAGGTGTCGCGCCAGCCGCTGTGGCCTTTTCAAAAATGGCGCCATCACGTTACCGCGCGTGCGCCGCCCGGCCGAACGTGAACAAGTTTCCCTGAGCTCGGCCGGCTTTCGGAACGGCGCATGCGCAGTTGTATGACCGGCTCGCGGCCATCTTTTTTATGGGCGCCGGTGCCCATAACGGACTTTAACGTACACCCCGAAAAAGGGGTTAAATTTGCGGACTGTACGTAAATCTACGTACGGTTGGCAACACTGCTTACGACTCCCTTTGTGTTGGATACAGGACACATCAGCTCTGACAGTTATGCCGCGTACACACGGGCGGAAATTCCACCAGCAAAAGTCAGATGTGAGCTTTTGGTCAGAAATTCCGACTGTGTGTATGCTCCGGGAGAAGAAGTAATCTGGACTGCCGCACTCTGGTTAAAACGTATTATTTAATGAAGAAAATTGAAATGCCCAAAAATTTTTTTTCAAAACAGAAATAAATAAACAATCCATCCAAAAACAATCAAAAATGAAGGGACATGCAGGGTGACAGCTAACGCGTTTCACATCAGGGTGTGATGCTTACTCATAGCTCCACCGGACATGTGTGTATGCTCCACCGGACTTTTGCTATCGGAATTTCCGCCTGCAAAAGATTGAGAGCAGGTTCTCTATTTTTCCGACGGAAAACGCTCCTATCGGAAATTCCCTTTGTCTGTATGCAATTCCGACGCGCAAAAAAAACACGCATGCTCAGAATCAAGCAGAAGAGCCGAAATGTCTATTGAACTTCATTGATCTCGGCTCGTCGTACGTGTTGTACATCACCGCGTTCTTGACGGTCGAAAGTTCAGAGAACTTTTGTGTGACCGTGTGTATGCAAGCCAAGCTTCAGCGGAATACCGTTGGAAAAACCATCCAAGGTTTTTCCGACGGAAAATCCGATCGTGTGTACGCGGCATTAGAAGTTGCAAAAGACAAGATTTTAGAGAAATAATTGTAGCTATAGAAAATGGGGTCATGCTCTTCAAGCTAAAGCTTTTATATCTCTAAAGGATGAAAAGATACTGCAGGTAATGTAGACAGTGGGCACTATATATCTAAAAAAATCGTTTATTTTCTTTCTTTCATCTGGAGCAACTCTTCAAATGCTGTTCTGACACTGCAGTTCATTGACTTTGGTTGTACACCCCATGACACCTCCGCCACCACTATTCTCTCAGTGTTATCTCCCCCATTGAAAGTGTCTCTTCTTTCTCTCTCTTTTCCCAGACTACAGCTGCAAAACCCCCTGTTATCAGGAGTGGCGTCCCTTCCCTGTGCCATCTTTTCCTCTCCAATCTACATCACCTAGCTCTCAAGCTCATTTTAGGGTTGAACCAGATAGAGCACCAAATATACATTGTTGAGAGCCTGAAGGTATTTTATTGGTTCTGTAAGAGACACCAGGAAAAAAAATAAGCTGTAACGCATTTCAGGAGCCAAACCATCCCTCTTCTTCAGGGCTTTAGCAATTCTCACAGTATCTGCTGGACTCGGCTAGGTAATTCCATCAGAGGAAGAAGATTAAGCAGTGAGTGTGTGCTTGTGTCAAATGGCAGAGCGGCTTGCTCATTTTAGAGGACAGATGATTGAGCCCTCTGTAATTATCAGATTACAAATCATGCTTTAAGGGAAAAAAAAAAAAAAGGAAGCAGGATTCAAGCTATGAAAAGCAGGGAATATAACAGCTTCCTGAAGAAGCTGGAGAGTCAAACTGTCTCCAGCTGTTTCCCAGCAGCAGGACTATTGTGAGTCCTCAGATACAATATTCCACTAAAGGGGACCATTCACCTACAGTAAGGTGACCAGATTTTTAAAATGAAATCTGGGGACATATTTTTATTTTACTAGTAATGGCGGCAATCAGCAAATCTCTGCCAGTCGCCGCCGCCTGCCTCACAGCCTGTCAAGTCTTACTCTCCGGGCCCCGGCTACTACTGGGTGGGGTGCGGAGGAAGATCACTCCGCCAGGGAAGGCATGGAGATAAGCAGGCAGGCGGCTGGCCAGGACTTGAGCCCAGGCAGAAGAACATGCAAGCGGAGCTGATTGGGCACCCGAAACTGAAGAAATATTCCCTCTGTCCAAACAGCACATGATCATCTGAAAGGGGCACAGATAATGGAAAGAAATACACCCCCTAAGCTAGTAGGAGGGGCGGAGCGGGGGTGTGTAATTCAGAATAATTTTTTTTAATTCTGCACTGTTTGTCTTTGAAATTGCCCCAGCCCTTGTTCAAATCTAATCCGGAGAAAAAACCGGGGACAGACTTGATCCGGGGACAGTGTCCTCAATCCGGGGACTGTCCCCTGAAACCGGGGATGTCTGGTCACCCTAACCTACAGACACGTGATAGTGAGGGCCACCTCTTCAACAAAAACTATTATTAAAGTACCGTATTTATCGGCGTATAACACGCGCCGGCGTATAACACGCACCCCAAGTTTAGGAGGGAATTTTAGGGAAAAAAACTTTTAGGAGGGAAGTTTAAGGAAAAAAAACTTACATTTAAATGCAGCCTTACCAGTGTCCATTGCAGCCTTGTCAGTGCAGCCTTGCCAACAGTGTCTTGCCCCAGTGTCCATTGCAGCCTTGTCAGTGCAGCCTTGCCAACAGTGTCTTGCCCCAGTGTCCATTGCAGCCTTTTCAGTGCAGCCTTGCCAGCAGTGTCCATTGCAGCCTTTCCCCAGTGTCCAGTGCAGCCTTGCCAGCAGTGACCATTGCAGCCTTGCCAGCAGTGTCCATTGCAGCCTTGCCAGCAGTGTCCATTACAGCCTTTTCCCAGTGTCCAGTGCAGCCTTGCCAGCAGTGACCATTGCAGCCTTTCCCCAGTGTCCAGTGCAGCCTTGCCAGCAGTGTCCATTGCAGCCTTGCCAGCAGTGTCCATTGCAGCCTTTCCCCAGTGTCCAGTGCAGCCTTGCCCCCAGTTTTCATTGCAGCCTTGAATTTCAAAATTGGCGCCGCCGAGAAGATCGCCGCTGAGACTGGGCGGAGCGGGGCGAACGCCGCAGAGAACGCAGGGACTGGGCGGAGCCGAGATACACATAGCCAAGTGTACTCGGCTCTAGTCGGCTCTTCTCGGCTCCGCTCACAGTCACGCCGAGTCCCGCCCTATGATGGAAATAACACAGGTCCAATGGCGGGACTGGGCGAAGCCAAGAAAAGCCGAGTACACTCGGCTATGTGTATCTCGGCGGCGATCGCTGCGCTCCTCTCAGTCAGCGGAGATCGCCGGGATCTGTGAGTATCGGCGTATAACACGCACCCACGATTTTCCCCTGATTTTAAGGGGGAAAAAGTGCGTGTTATACGCCGATAAATACGGTATATCTAAATCTGCAGCTTGCATTAAAATAAAACCTAGTGGTCCTGTCATTAAGGAGCTTTTTCAGGCGCTGCATGTTTGAGGTTAAAAAAATGATCTGTCTCTGCCTTTCAGTTGTGCCGCTGCATTGTCACCCTGTCCCCCAGGCCTCCCATGGAGACTGCAACTGGCCACGTCAAGACACATTTCACAGTTAATGCCATCTGTTGTCACATTATCAAACCCAGCTTGGGAAATGCCATGCAGCCATCACTGGAGTGCATCTAGACAGAAAGTGGCCAGAAAGAGGCTGTGGAAAATCAGTAGCAATGCGGGAATAGGAGATAATGAAAAAGGTGAAAAATGTTTGACACGCAGTGCTTTAGCAAACATAATGTCATTCAGTTGGCGTTTAAATATACTTTAAAGCCCAACTCCAAGAAACCTAAAAACAAACCCTTTGCAGTTGGGCTGTGCCTGCACTGCAAGGGTTTACTTCTCGTTTATGTCTAGGGGAAAAATGTTCCATATAATTGTGATCATTGGGAAGAATCCCTCCTCCTTATGCCGCGTGCACACGATCGGAAATTCCATCAAGAAAAGTCAGATTTTGGAAATTCCAACCGTGTGTATGCTCCATCTGACTTTTTCTGTCGGAATTTCCGCCAACAAAAGATTGAGAGGCCTGTTGAAGGAGCCTGTCTCTGAGCGCGTAGTAGCCTGTTGTTTCTAGTCTCACCTTCCTTCCGGTGCTCTCCCTGGTCCCGCTTTCCGGTGACGTCATCATCTGTGCTCCACGCTGAACCTGGCTGTTTCCTGGTGGCCACAGGATGGACTTTCCTCTCTGCCTGCAGATTCGTGGATCTAGATGGACCTGAGACCGGACCGCACCGCACCGCGCATTATGAGACCCTCATGAGCCCGTTTTGTATTTGTGTCTTGTAAGTGCATTTCTTTTGAGATTAAACATTGTATCTGACATATTGCACTTAGGTGGCGCTTCCCTTCTTTGTCTCCTTAAAAGATTGAGAGCTGGTTCTCTATTTTTCCGACGGAAAAAGTTCTTGTCGGAATTTCTGATCGTCTGTATGCAATTCCGACGCGCAAAAAAACATGCAGGCTCAGAATCAAGCAGAAGAGCCGAACTGCCTATTGAACTTTATTGCTCTCGGCTCGTCGAATGTCTTGTACATCACTCCGTTCTTGACGGTCAGAATTTCCGACAAGTTTGAGCCAACATTCTGTCGGAAAAAAAACCCCACGATTTTCTTGACAGATTTTCCGATCGTGTGTACGCGGCATCACAGATAGCTGAATAGATCACTGGAGTTAGTATTTACTTATCTAGGTGGCAGAATTGCTCTTTTCTCAAGGAACCCTAAATTACCTCTGTAGGACCCCTAGTTGAGAAGGACTGGGATAGGAACTTGGAGACACCATTGGTAAGCTTGTCCTGCAGTTGTTTGTTATTCACACTCTTCCCACAAGGTGTCACTCTCTAATGGCTGGACTCTTCAAGTACACATTTGGAGAATCCATTGGGGCAGTATGACAGCATATTTTCTTTGCTTAGTGGTCCAGTTGTATGGAGCTGGGAATTTAGAAGCCAGCTTGTAATTTACCTTTTGAAATACCACACATAATAGAAATGCTCATTATGGTAGATCTGGCCTTAGTGTTGGGGTCTGGGAAGCTTGTGAACCATAGCTGGCAGAAAACATCCAGGCAGCTGAAAAATGTAATTGAACACATGTTTTAAAGTGGAATTCAAACCTAACACTAATTATTCTTAAAAATGCCCTACACCTATCCTGCCTACACTGTGTATACTTATCTTTCTTTGGACTGCTCTAGTCACATGATCCTGCAGCTCCAGCTCCCCTGTGTCAGTGAGCTGCAGCTGCAAGGGAGAAAAGAGAGTGCTGACAATGGCTGGGCCATGGGAGCCTATGGGTGACATCACGGCTCCCAGAATTTCCAGTTGTCTTCAAGCGCTCCATGACACAGGGGAGCCGGAGCTGCAGGATCACATTACTGGACCGGAGTGGACTAAAAAAAGTTAAGTATATGGATATCTTTTTATACAGGGTAGACAAAATAGGTAGGAGGAGGGAGTAGGAAATATTTTTAAGAATAGTTAATGTTTGGCTTGAATTTCACTTTAAGGTCTGCCCAAAAGCAAATTTTAGCTACGAGTGGTTCTCTGCTGGTCTGTATCACACAGTGGCTTCCTTTGTTGCCTTGGCTGTGTGTTTTGGGTCATCGTCTTGCTGGAATACCCATCCACGACCCAATTTCAATGCCCTGGCTGGGGGAAGGAGGTTCTCACCCAAGATTTGACGGTACATGGCCCCTGTCTATCATCCATTTGATGCGGTGACATTGTCCTCTCCCCTTAGCAGAAAAACACCCCCAAAGCATAATGTTTCCACCTCCATATTTGAAGGTGGGATGGTGTTTTTGGGGTCATAGGCAGCATTCCTCCTTCTCCAAACACGGCGAGTTGATGCCAAAGAGCTTGAATTTGGTCTCATCTGTCCACAACACTTTCACCCATTTCTCCTCTGAATCATTCAGATGTTCATTAGCAAGTTTCAGATGGGCCTGTGCATGTGCTTTCTTTAGCAGGGGGACCTTGTGGGCGCTGCAGGGTTTGAGTCCTTTGCGGCGTAGTTTGTTACCAATTGTTTTCTTGGTGACTATGGTCCCAGCTGCCTGGAGATCATTGACAAGATTCTCCCGTGTAGTTTTGGGCTGATTCCTCACCGTTCTCATGATCATTGAAACTCCACGAGGTGAGATCCTGCATGGAGCCCCAGACCAAGGATTGAAAGTTATTTTGTGATTCTTCCATTTGCGAATATTCGCACCAACTGTTGAAATGTGTTTTTCTAGATAATTTTATTGTTATTCTGTCTCTCACTGTTAAAATAAACCTACCATTAAAATTATAGACTGATCGTTTATTTGTCAGTGGGAAAACGTACAAAATCAGCAGGGAATCAAATACTTTTTTCCCTCACTGTACCTACCTATCGTAGTTCAAACACACCCAAGCTCATTACTAAGAGTAAAGAATTTTTCTCCAATGAGAAATATAGGAAATTGGGTAGGGGACTTCCACCTACAAACCTCAAACTAAAAACGAAACATCATTTTATTCTTGTGATGACTAGTCCTTTAAATGGTTGCGGATTGAAAAATATCAGCTTTGATTGACAGTTGATTTAGCGTTCTACATATTGTTTAGGCGTTCTCCGAGCAATCCCCATCACATGGAATTCTCCAAACATACTTCTGTTAGATTTGTTTTAAAGATGGATGCTGCTTCAGAAATTCTGTCACCCTGCGATTTCCTTTGCTGTGACTGAGCCACAAAGAATGAAAGACATAATGGATAGAAGCGAGCCAGAGCTAGTTTGTCACATTACCTTCAGTTTGATCACATCATTCATCAGCATTCACATTTCATCTGTTGTGATTGAACAGGTTCGTGATGTTGTGTTATGGAGCTCTGCTGCCAACCATAGAGCTCAAAAATCTCCAAGCACAGTATTAACCCTTTTGAAAGCCAAGCACCCCCCCCCCCTCTTTGCTGCAGGGAGGGGGATATAATAATGCATAATTGTAGGAAGGTATAGAAGACCCACATGTAATTTAGTTTTGTATTCCTCAATGTAAAATTTTGGACAGGGACTCACCCCAATAACAATAACCCTCAACCCCTCTAAAAAATGACTGCAGCAATTCAAAACTTAATCTAATCTACATGACTCAAATACTCACCTAAATCCATGGTCACATGATGTACTTGGTCCCAGAGCTTTTTGTTTTCCTGACTGCACAGTTGGAAGGTCCTTCTTTGGGTGTCCATGTTGACATGAACAATTCCCATTGGTAGGCTATAGGTAAGGTCCCCACAGGTCCTAAAGGCTGCAGTGGTGGCAAGTCACTGTTGAAAATAGGTGCTTCAACAGATCTCATGATGGCAGATTAGGATGATTAGAAAACTAAGGGTTGGTGGATTTGGAGAAGGCAAATTTTGTCCCTAGATAGGAAGAAGAAACAGAAGGAGGGATGCTCCAGGTGAGCAATCACAGTTGCACCTACTGTAGGTTGTAATGAAGGTGATAGCACAATTGCAAATGATGGAAAAAAGGAATAAACTGCGCTAACTGAAAACAAGAAAAAAGAACAGCAGCAACTGGACTTATGTGATAACATAAATAATAAGAAAGGAAACAATAAACAGCTGCGCTAAAATATTAGGAGACCGATGATGAAATCAGTCATTATAAGTGCAAGAAAAAACACATATATTATGAGTCCATGAGTGAAATCAAATGTACCAATTAAGGTGATGAATAATTACGATGAATAAAAATAAAACATGAATAGAGTCCCAAATATGCTATAAGGATCCAAAATGGAGGTAAACCGCGGAGGGGATAGAAGAAATTGAAGATAGATACTCCAATGATTCATGCAACACCCGTGATCCACCACCATTTGAATATGCCGCTTACCAGAAGTAAGGGAACGATAGGCCCATCAGCGTTCTGATTTCTCCTTAAGAAATGAAACTGGGTCCAATACGGTACAGCCAGAAGTTACCATAAGCCCACGGATGGTTCCAAAAGTAAAAAGAGCTCGATAGTGCATTACCATAAAAAATGTTTTATTTAAAAATAGTGAAAACACTTACAGAAAAGACGTTTAAAAAATCATAGATCAACTGGCCGGACTGCAGTCACCCGTCCCTTGGTGATGACGTCAGCGCGTTCACCTCCTGACGTACGTTTCGTGTCACAACACGTCGTCAATTGCAAATGAGCATTCATTCTAGACAAGGGAGTCAAGCGCTGTTGCCCAATAAGACTTTACTTCACTGCCGATGCTGAAAATCGAACAAATGCAGCTTCCTGATTGGAGAAGAGAGCATGGAGATGACATTATCCATGAACTGCTGCTCCTTCACTATCCAATCACAGTGCTTATTTAGTTGAGCTGCTTTGCTGTATTGGTTTTTCAGAGCCTTTTGCAGTGTCCTACAGGGGCATCCACATTACAAAACTGGCTGATAAGAAGAAGAGTTGCTTTTGACATTTTCATTTTACACATTTGTGTTTTAACCACCTATTTAGATGTTTGAAGATGAATATATTAAAATTCTCTAAGCAAATCAAAAAAGTGATCCTTGGTGGATCAGTTTTGAGCCGGTTTGGCAGACATTCAGAAAGCGATATGCCGCTTTCTGAATGCTGCTTTTTTTAAAATCCCCCAATGCCCCCAATTCCCTGCCTGACCACACCACACTCCGGTTGCGCGCAGTCCTATTGACTTGAAAGGGGAACAGTTGGCAAGCGGCATCACCTATACAATTTTCTGCACCTTAAAGGGACCGCTGTAATCTATACAGACATATCCGTTGACTGTTTTAACTTGCTAGTAGAGCGTTGGTAAAATCGTTGGTCACGTGTGAACGAGACCTAAAAAGTGGTTCTTTTCTAGATCTGCTTACTAGGTTAGATGATAATCACTGGTTCATGTACATAATATCAGGTAGGTACACTTGATATTTTTTACTCTGATGATTTATAGTATAACCTGCATATTATGTAGCATACATCATGTGCATCAGCTAGTTGGTGTCCAGGATGCATTGAAACTGGATATTATTAAAAGCAACATGCCCAAAACACTGTGGGATATTTTCTTTTCACACAGGTAGATAGCTGTTCATTTGACATGTGACTGAGTTTTGTGTTTCATCCAGGCTTCTTTAGAATTCTGTTTGTCAAGCATGATCATGAAATGTTCTGGATGGATTCCCAGTTTGCATCAGTATACTTGGCCGAAATGGACAGATCAGTTATCTAGGCGTGCAGAGACATACCATGGGGATAGTCCACTAATGACTACCCACATTATGGTCACTGTCACTGGTTGGCTACGCTCTCGGACACTAATGGATATCAATTATTCTTCAGAGGCCAACACATGTTGCAATTTCTGCCCAGTATGGGATAAAATGGAAAAACTGGAAATCATATATTACATACACTATATTACCAAAAGTATTGGGACACCTGCCTTTACACGTACATTAACTTTAATAGCATCCCAGTCTTAGTCCGTAGGGTTCAATATTGAGTTGGCCCACCCTTTGCAGCTATAACAGCTTCAACTCTTCTGGAAAGGCTGTCCACAAGGTTTAGGAGTGTGTCTATGGGAATATTTGACCATTCCTCCATTTGTGAGGTCAGGCACTGATGTGGACAAGAAGGCCTGGCTCACAGTCTCCGTCTGATTCTTACCAAAGGTGTCCTATCAGGTTGAGGTCCGGACTCTGTGCAGGCCAATCAAGTTCCTCCACACCAAACTCTCTCATCCATGTCATTATGGACCTAACTTTGTGCACTGGTGTGCAGTCATGTTGGAACAGGAAAAGGCCATCCCCAAACTGTTCCCACAAAGTTGGGAGCATGAAATTGTCCAACATGTCTTGGTGTGCTGATGCCTTAAGAGTTCCCATCACTGGAACTAAGAGGCCAAGCCCAACCTCTGAAAAACAACCCCACATACATAATCCCCCTCCACTAAATTATATGGACCCCAATAAGGCACAGATGGCAAAAAATAACTCCAACGGAGCTATAACCCTCACTTAATCAAAAAAAAAGTTTTGCCTATAGTTCTACTTTAAGGTAAAATCTCCCTAATGGTAGAGGGGGGAAAACAAACAAAAAACTGGACAGGTATTTTAACTATTTGTTCCTCCATCCTAAATATATCTAGATATAAATATCTAGATATGTCTATAGATATATATAGAGATATATTGATATATATCTCTATATATAGATATATCTCTATATATAGAGATATATCTATATATAGATATATATTTAGATATATTGATATATCTATATATCAACATATATATTTTCTTGCTCTCTCTCAGATAACTATAAAAATCTTTCCTAAAGTAGATCTTTTTTTTTTCGTTTTAGATAGGCAAGGTTATAACCCCTGTCAGGTTTTTTTTTTGCCATTCGTCCCATTGAAGGGATTTTTCATCACTTCCTGCCCCATAGCCAAAACCGGAAGTGAGAGAAAATCCCTGCATTTAGGGGGATTCCTTGAGCCCCCCAGGTCACCATAACTAGTGTCCCCATTGGAAGATTTCCTCTCTATTGCTGTTCTGGGGACAACCCAAAATGTTTTTTTTTAAATTTATTTCACATTCAATGAAAACGGTATACAGGACAAATAGAGAGGACAGAGGTAGCAATAAAAACCTGACAGGTATTCTAATCCATCTCCACTCTGTCCAAAACGAAAAAAAAAATGTTTTGCCTTTTTGTAGTTTAAACTTTTTTTTCACATTCATATGTTGTCTTCTAAATATTTTTACGCCAGCAGGTGGAGCTTTATACTCCTTTTCACTTGATTCCAAGTATCTCTTTACTTGCTTTTAAATGCCAGTCCTTTACACAACACAATAGCTCTAAGGCCCCATGCACACGAGACGCAGGTGCAAACTCTGCTGAACACACGTTTTTAAACGCTGAAACCGGCGTTTATAAACGCGCGCTTTGCCGCGTTTGCGGCCGCGTTTAGCGGCGTTTAACCGCGTTTGCGTTTATAAGCGTTTCATCATAGACCCTCCCTAAGCTCAAAAAACAGTAAATTTTAACCATTTCAGCCAGTTTGTGAGACCAGAGTGAGTAGCAGCAGCTGAGAGAGCAGCAGTGTACTTGCATTTAGCGTATCACTTGCCACATCATCTGCCACAAGTTGTGGATTGTCCACTTGCCACGTCACCTGCCACGTCACCTGGCCACATCACCTGCCACAAGTTGTGGATTGTCCACTTGCCACGTTACCTGGCCACGTCACCTGGCCATGTTACCTGCCACGTCACCTGGCCACGTTACCTGCCACGTCAGCTGGCCACGTCACCTGCCACAAGTTGTGGATTGTCCACTTGCCACGTCACCTGCCACATCACCTGGCCACATCACCTGGCCACGTCACCTGGCCACGTCACCTGCCACAAGTTGTGGATTGTCCACTTGCCACGTCACCTGCCACGTCACCTGGCCACGTCACCTGCCACAAGTTGTGGATTGTCCACTTGCCACGTCACCTGCCACGTCACCTGGCCACGTCACCTGCCACAAGTTGTGGATTGTCCACTTGCCACGTCACCTGCCACAAGTTGTGGATTGTCCACTTGCCACGTCACCTGGCCACGTCACCTGGCCACGTTACCTGCCACGTCACCTGGCCACGTCACCTGCCACAAGCTGTGGATTGTCCACTTGCCACGTCACCTGGCCACGTCACCTGGCCACATCACCTGACACAAGTTGTTGATTGTCCACTTGCCACTTTACCTGCCACAAGTTGTGGATTGTCCACAATGCAATGCAAGCAATTACAGTTTTCTTTTATATTTTTTAATAGTTTTTCATCATTTGCCATCATTTTTGAGATTTCTAATGTTAAAAAATAGGTCACCTTTAAAAACGCTTATAAACGCAAACGCGGCAAAACGCCGGTACCGCGTTTAGCCGCGTTTAGCAGCGTTTAGCGTCTGAAACGTGAAAACTTTTGCGTCTGAACCCATTTTTTTGCTTCTGGAAAAACGAGGTTAAACGCAACTGCTTGTAAACGCCAAAAAACTAGAGTGTGTGCATGGACACATAGGATAACATTGAATGGGTTCAGGAGCAGTTGAAAAAAGCGTCCAACTGCCTCTGAACGCGCGTTCAACAGCAAATAACAGCGTCTCGTGTGCATGGGGCCTAATTCTGCGTACACACGATCGGACATTCCGACAACAAAACCGTGTTTTTTTTTTCCTACGGATGTTGGCTTAAACTTGTCTTGGATACACACGGTCGCACGAATGTTGGTCGGAAATTCCGATGGTCAAGAACGCGGAGACGTACAACACTACGACAAGCCGAGAAAAATGAAGTACAATGATTCCGCAGCACTTTTGTGCGTCGGAAATGGCTACACACGGTTGGAATTTCCGACAAGAACTTTTCTTGTCGGAAAAATAGAGACTCTGCTATCAAACATTTGTTGTCGGAAATTCCGACAGCAAATGTCCGATGGAGCCTACACACACAGTTGGAATATCCGACCAAAAGCTCACATTGAACATTTGTTGTCGAAAATTCCGATCGCGTGTACGCGGCATCAGAATTAGTTTACCTTTTATAGAAGAAATGTAAAGGCGAACTAATACTGTATCCCCACTCTCCAAATCCCCCACCCCCCAGTCCCCTCTGTACCTACCTCTGGGGATGCTAAGCTGTCAGTGCAGCAGTCCAGGGATTTGAAATCCATGCTCTTCTTCCTCTCCTCTGTGTAGTGCTTCTGGGACAGACCAGAACGATTCTGATTGGTCAGCACCGGCACAGTGAATCACTCTGATCCGCCCTAGAAGCGCTGCACAGAGAAAAAGATTCTGTACATTGAAATAAAATAAAAAACACCAATTAAGATATATAAACTTCCAATACATCTAAATACCGTATATACTCGAGTATAAGCCGAGTTTTTCAGCACATTTTTTTGTGCAGAAAATGCCCCCCTCGGCTTATACTCGAGTCACCTTTTTTGCGCCTGATCTCCCGGACTTTGGGGACCCAGTACCCAAACTTGGCACACATGTAGCCCCACTCTTCCTCTACAAGTGTGCAAAGTTTGTTGTTCGGGAGACCTACGGCAGGGGAGCACCGATTTTTCACACCCGGGCACCCCTTCCATAGACTCCCATGTTAAACGGTAATTTGTCTGGTGACTTTGGGGACCCGGTACCGGCTGGTCGGCTTGGCAAACATGTAGCCCCATTTCTCTTCTACACGTGTGCAAAGTTTGTTGTCTGGGGGACCTACGGCCCGGGAGCACCAATTTTTCTAAGCCGAGCACCCCTTCCATAGACTCCCATGTTAAATGTCAGTCTAGTCATGGACACAATGAGGCATAGGCACAGTGAGGCATGGACACAGTGAGGCAGGGGCACAGTGAGGCATGCACATGGGCACAGTGAGGCATGGGCACAGTGAGGCATGCACATGGGCACAGTGAGGCAAAGTGAGGCACAGTGAGGCATGCAGATGGACACCCTAGGCTTATACTCGAGTCAATACGTTTTCCCAGTTTTTTTGTGGTAAAATTAGGTGCCTCGGCTTATATTCAGGTTGGCTTATACTCAAGTATATACGGTAAATTTGACCCAATACCATTATGGTCAGGAAGGGGGGAAAACCTTCCGGAGGTCAAGTGGTTAAATAAGTGTGATGGGAAAAGCATGGCAGCTGCATACACGCATTTTATGGTATTTTTCACCCTCTAAACAAATGGGCAGAAACAAGTAAAATAATTATAAGCCTGTCTAGAGCATGTGAGCTTTACTGTGCTGGGATGTTTAGGTCTTTTTATTACTATACATCTGCAGGAAGCTCTTGCTGTGACTGTATATACTATGTTGTTGTATTTTCCACATCATTACCAGATGTTGCTTTGTCTTATGACCTTCCGAGTATGGCTTACTTATTTTTAAATGCATCTTTTTAAAGCTGATTTATGCAAGATTTTTTTTTTTTATTAGTCCCTGTTTTATTTATTGCTTTATTTATTTTCACTGACACACCCATGTAACATAGACAGCAGACAAAATGCTGACATTTTCTGAGTATGAAAGCAAAAGACAGCACAGGATCTTCTGAAAATTTCTGACACATGCAGGTTGCTATTATGCCATTTATTTTATTATTATTATTTTATTTTTTAACAGTAAAATTGTATTGTATTTATCGGCGTATAACACGCACCCCAAGTTTAGGAGGGAATTTTAGGGAAAAAAACTTTTAGGAGGGAAGTTTAAGGAAAAAAAACTTACATTTAAATGCAGCCTTACCAGTGTCCATTGCAGCCTTGTCAGTGCAGCCTTGCCAGCAGTGTCCATTGCAGCCTTTCCCTGGTGTCCAGTGCAGCCTTGCCAGCAGTGTCCATTGCAGCCTTGCCAGCAGTGTCCATTGCAGCCTTGCCAGCAGTGTCCAGTGCAGCCTTTCCCTGGTGTCCAGTGCAGCCTTGCCAGCAGTGTCCAGTGCAGCCTTGCCAGCAGTGTCCATTGCAGCCTTTCCCTGGTGTCCAGTGCAGCCTTGCCAGCAGTGTCCATTGCAGCCTTGCCAGCAGTGTCCAGTGCAGCCTTGCCAGCACTGTCCATTGCAGCCTTGCCAGCAGTGTCCATTGCAGCCTTTCCCCGGAGTCCAGTGCAGCCTTGCCAGCAGTGTCCATTGCAGCCTTGCCAGCAGTGTCCATTGCAGCCTTGCCAGCAGTGTCCATTGCAGCCTTTCCCCGGAGTCCAGTGCAGCCTTGCCAGCAGTGTCCATTGCAGCCTTGCCAGCAGTGTCCATTGCAGCCTTGCCAGCAGTGTCCATTGCAGCCTTGCCAGCAGTGTCCATTGCAGCCTTTCCCCGGAGTCCAGTGCAGCCTTGCCAGCAGTGTCCATTGCAGCCTTTTCAGTGCAGCCTTGCCAGCAGTGTCCATTGCAGCCTTTCCCTCGTGTCCAGTGCAGCCTTGCCAGCAGTGTCCATTGCAGCCTTGCCAGCAGTGTCCATTGCAGCCTTTCCCCGGTGTCCAGTGCAGCCTTGCCAGCAGTGTCCATTGCAGCCTTGCCAGCAGTGTCCATTGCAGCCTTTTCAGTGCAGCCTTACCAGCAGTGTCCATTGCAGCCTTGCCAGCAGTGTTCATTGCAGCCTTTCCCCAGTGTCCAGTGCAGCCTTGCCAGCAGTGTCCATTGCAGCCTTGCCAGCAGTGTCCATTGCAGCCTTTTCAGTGCAGCCTTGCCAGCAGTGTCCATTGCAGCCTTTCCCCGGTGTCCAGTGCAGCCTTGCCAGCAGTGTCAATTGCAGCCTTGCCAGCAGTGTCCATTGCAGCCTTTTCAGTGCAGCCTTACCAGCAGTGTCCATTGCAGCCTTGCCAGCAGTGTTCATTGCAGCCTTTCCCCAGTGTCCAGTGCAGCCTTGCCAGCAGTGTCCATTGCAGCCTTGCCAGCAGTGTCCATTGCAGCCTTTTCAGTGCAGCCTTGCCAGCAGTGTCCATTGCAGCCTTTCCCCGGTGTCCAGTGCAGCCTTGCCAGCAGTGTCCATTTCAGCCTTGCCAGCAGTGTCCATTGCAGCCTTGTCAGTGCAGCCTTGCCAACAGTGTCTTGCCCCAGTGTCCATTGCAGCCTTTCCAGTGCAGCCTTGCCAGCAGTGTCCATTGCAGCCTTGCCAGCAGTGTCCATTGCAGCCTTTTCAGTGCAGCCTTGCCAGCAGTGTCCATTGCAGCCTTTCCCTGGTGTCCAGTGCAGCCTTGCCAGCAGTGTCCATTTCAGCCTTGCCAGCAGTGTCCATTGCAGCCTTGTCAGTGCAGCCTTGCCAGCAGTGTCTTGCCCCAGTGTCCATTGCAGCCTTTCCAGTGCAGCCTTGCCAGCAGTGTCCATTGCAGCCTTTCCCCGGTGTCCAGTGCAGCCTTGCCAGCAGTGTCCATTGCAGCCTTGCCAGCAGTGTCCATTGCAGCCTTTTCAGTGCAGCCTTGCCAGCAGTGTCCATTGCAGCCTTGCCAGCAGTGTCCATTGCAGCCTTTTCAGTGCAGCCTTTCCCCAGTGTCCATTGCAGCCTTTCCCCAGTGTCCAGTGCAGCCTTGCCAGCAGTGTCCATTGCAGCCTTGCCAGCAGTGTCCATTGCAGCCTTTTCAGTGCAGCCTTGCCAGCAGTGTCCATTGCAGCCTTGCCAGCAGTGTCCATTGCAGCCTTTTCAGTGCAGCCTTTCCCCAGTGTCCATTGCAGCCTTTCCCCAGTGTCCAGTGCAGCCTTGCCAGCAGTGTCCATTGCAGCCTTGCCCCAGTGTCCAGTGCAGCCTTGCCCCAGTCACAGTGTCCAGTGCAGCCTTGCCTCAGTCACAGTGTCCAGTGCAGCCTTGCCCCCAGTTTTCATTGCAGCCTTGAATTTCAAAATTGGCGCCGCCGAGAATGCAGGGACTGGGCGGAGCCGAGATACACATAGCCGAGTGTACTCGGCTCTAGTCGGCTCTTCTCAGCTCCGCTCACAGTCACGCCGAGTCCCGCCCTATGATGGACATAACACAGGTCCAATGGCGGGACTGGGCGTGACTGTGAGCGGAGCCGCGAAAAGCCGAGTACACTCGGCGGTGATCGCTGCGCTCCGCTCAGTCAGCGGAGATCGCCGGGATCTGTGAGTATTGGCGTATAACACGCACTCACGATTTCCCCCTGATTTTAAGGGGAAAAAAGTGCGTGTTATACACCGATAAATACAGTAATTATTTTTATTTCACGGAAACTTAAAGGGGTTGTAAAGGCAGAACATTTTTTATCTTAATGCATTCTATGCATTAATGCTTAGCATAAAAACTCACTGAAAACTGAGCATGTGTAGAGCTGCCAACACTGCTCTGCAAAAGCCTTAGCTGAATTGGGGACATGGACAGAAGGTGGAAATAGAGAGCAGCAAAAAAAAAAAGCTGCATTCAAATATCTGGGACCTGTTTTTGTGGCAAAATTATTAGCCTCATTATTTTACAATTTTTTTTACAAAAAAAAAAATAGAGAATACAAAGCAAAAAAAATATACAAAAATCAAGTACAAGAAAAAGGAAAAAAACACAATGGCAAGAACAGTAAACACATCCATACTCTAAAAAAAAGAAAAAAAAACACAAATACAAAGAACAGTGAACACACCCAAAAATACATCCTCTAAAGAAGAAAGAAAACATTTTCTTCTTCTTTTTTTATCTCTAAGAACAAAATTGAGACTTTCTGCTACAGCATAATCTATAATTTTGCTGCACAATAATTTGTGGCTTGACCCGTGTAAGAGATTCACTTTAATACCTATCCACCCCAGTAAAAGAAGATTTTTTTTTTTTTTTTTTTTTTTTAAATAACATCATCCATTGCTACAGTGACAGATAGATGGGGAAGGAAAATAATTGGGACTTTTTGGGTGCAAAATAAATTTTCGAAATATCAAATATAATATATAAAAATTATTTTATTTTCTATTTTGAGGAGCAAAATAGCCTTAGAGAGAAAAAAAAGCACCTGAAGGTGTTGAGAGTGTGTGGCCCTTGGTATTAAGTCTGCTGCAGAACCTGTTCTTTTGGTCCTTGATTACCATCTATGGTCGCCTGTAACGCTTGGTTCCTTTGATGCAGTTAGACATCTAGTTCTCCCGGCAGTTCTTGGATCTTTAGTTAGGAGATATAGAAGGCTTGTACCCCTAAACCGGACAGCATCCCCTGAAGAAGCCTGACATATGGGCGAAACATGTTGGGAAGTCCATCTTATTTTGCTGTTTCGATGAAATTGTGATAAACTGTACTAGCCATTTATTTTTATTTTCTTTTGCTTCTCAAAATAGAAAATAAAATAATTTTTATATATTATATTTGATATTTTGAAAATGTATTTTGCACCCAAAAAGTCCCAATTCTTCTCTCCTTCCCCATCTATTAATCTAGGGATGTGGTGCTAAAATCTATTTGGTATGCCTGTGATCATAAAAAAACATACAGTGACAGATGTTTCCTTTTTTTTTTCCAGGCACATTTTAAAAATATTTTTTTTTTTGCCCCCCCAAACTCTCAGTACCATTTTCATGTCACCGGCCACAACCTAACCGTGTCATCTTTCTTCCCAATCGCCTGTCAGGTGCTCTGCTCCCAGGTACAATTGACCTATAAACAGATCCAGTTGCATGTTTACTGATAGTGTAATTTAATCTTCTCTGACAGCGGCTGAAATTAGGCCCTTAAAACATTAAGCCAGTTTTTCCATGACATGTCAGAAGTTATTACAGGCTGTACATCATCTCCCTTTAGTAGTATCTTAGGGACTGCGAACGTCATGTGATTTTCCTCTGCAGTAAAGGATTTCGTGCGTTAACCTCGGCTACGCCAAAGCAGACCTGGCACTTTCTACAGCTCGTTAACCGTTCCCCGATGGCCGACCAGCTTCTTTTTAACTCGTGGGATGCCAGAAAGGCCTACAAAGATAGCTTGGACCTCGGCGTGCTCCCGGCTTTGATCCTGCATGAAAAGTATCTACAATAGGACTCTGCGACAACGCCTTTTGTTCTGAATTTTGCACATCAAGGCATACCAGGCATGTCAGGTTTGTAACTGATGAAAACTATTCATCAGACGCCTAAAAGAGGCTTTTGGCAGTAAATTAATGATCGTGGCGGCACCGAGTATCACTATGCGGAGACTGCGGAGAGCTTTCATCTCAGCTGGGTCTCTGAGCTCAACAGAGGGCTTGTGATGTGTTTGAGGGGAACGGTACGGAAGATGGCGAGGCCACCGTCACGGGAGGGGAAGGAGATGGGGACCGGGAGAGGATGTATATCAATCTAAAGGAAAAGCGTGACATCTACAGACAGTGTGAGATTGGATGGAGAGATTGCCGTGGGAAAATGTACCACTCCAGTCTGGATCATACTTATCATTCTTGTCACAGAGGAAGTTCTCTGACCATAGAAACAACAAGAAGTCACAGGACTTTCAGAACTTTTAGACAGCAACTTCAACTGAGTTGACATTTTTTTGGGGGGGGGAAATTTTGAAAAAAAAAACAATATTTTTTTACTTTCTGCTATAAAACACATCCTATAAAAAATGAAAAAACAAAAAAAAACAAATTTCTTCATCAGTTTAGGTCAATATGTATTCTACTACATATTTTTGGTAAAAAATAATCCCAATAAGAGTATATATATATATATATATATATATATATATATATATTTATATATATATATATATTTTAGCACCTTACAGTATCCTAAAATGAATGGCTGGAGAAACGTTTTTTTAAGTTTACAGACCCTGTAGGATTGCCCAAGATGCCCACTTTGCCAGGTTGTGAACATCACTATCATCATCAATCTTATACCAGTACTTTATATATGGGATACCTAGGAACAGAACAGCTGAAAAAAATAAGGATTTTAGTATATGTATTAAAGGAGAATTGTGGGGTGAAGGAGCGCAAGGTCTCTAACATCCACCAGCTCCGTGATGTCATAATGGAGGAGTGGAAGAGGACTCCAGTGGCAACCTGTGAATCTCTGGTGAACTCCATGGCCAAGAGGGTTAAGGCAGTGCAGGAAAATATTGGTGGCCACACAAAATATTGACACTTTGGGCCCAATTTGGACATTTTCACTTAGGGGTGTACTCACTTTTGTTGCCAGCGGTTTAGACATTAATGGCTGTGTGTTGAGTTATTTTGAGGGGACAGCAAATTTACACTGTTAGAGCCCATTCACACAGGGACGACTTTGGATCCGACTTCAAGTCGCCTCAAGTCACGCTGCATGAGAAAATCAATGGAAGTGAATGGAGCCGTCTTAATGCAGACTACTGCAGTCGCTCCGACTTCAGAAAAGGTCCCTGTACTACTTCAATCCGACTTCTAGGCAACTTGTAGGCAACTTGTACCCATTGATTTCAATGGAAGTCGCCTCAGAAGTCGGATCCCCTGTCTTAACAGAAGCAACAATACAGGAAGAGAGCATACATTTCTCAGGCAAACCTCTCCCTCCCCCCTCCCTCTCACAGAGCTGATTCTTGTTTGATTGGCCACAGGAAAGCCTCCTGTCCTTGAAGTTGCCTTGTAAGTTGCCTCATGTCGCGCTGTGGTTCATACTTAAGTCGTGTCCAAGTTGCCTCCCAAAGTTGTGCTGGAAGTCGTGTTGCCCCTGTGTGAATGGAGACTAATACAAGCTGTACACTCACTACTTTACATTGTAGCAAAGTGTCATTTCTTCAGTGTTGTCACATGAAAATAGATGATATGATAGAATAAAATATTTACAAAAATGTGAGGGATGTACTCACTTTTGTGAGTTACTGTATGTGGCTGCAGCATCCCTTACCGGCTCTAAGACCGAGAACTAAGTGATCACATGACCGCTGATCGATCATTTCCTGGTCTTCACTGAGCAGAGAAAGGGGACTGTCAGTCTCCGGCTCTCTGCTTTGCCCCTCCAGTGCTCACTGGAGCACCAGGCTGTGAAGGAAGCGGAAAGGCGCTGGTTCAGGCTCTCAGCGGCATGCTAAGAGGTTGAGCCACTGCCGTTCAGGTATCTGGGTGGATCCTGACATTTTCAAGATACATTCAGAAACTATACTGCTCTTTTGTTTGTGCGATCAAAACAGGGAATTGAGGTACAGTGGAACCTCAGATTACGAGCATAATCCGTTCCAGGAGAATGCTCGTAATCCAAAGTACTTGCATATCAAAGCGAGTTTCCGCATTGAAGTCAATGGAGCCTAAAATAATTTGTTCCGCATTGACTTCAATGGCATGCAATACCGTGTGTGGCCAGAAGTGGGGTGGCGCCGGAGAGCCTCGGAAACACACGAAAAGGCCAGAGGACAGCTCGGCAAACCTCGGAAAGGCTCGGGAACTGAGTATTTCCGAGTCTTTATGAGCATTTCCGAACGGCGCCTATCAGCTCCGATCAGCCCCGTTCGGCTCCGGCACCCCCCCCCCACCTCACGCCAAACGCGGTACTGCACACCGCTTTGGCTTGAATCCTGCTTGTTTTGCGAGACAACACTCGCAAACCGAGTTAGGATTTTTTAAAATACAGTGCTCGTATTGCGAAACGCTCGTTAACCGTGTTTCTCGCAATCCGAGGTCCACTGTAGTTACTGATAGTGTTGGCTCCAAAAGTAAATTTAGGGGCAGTTCACACCACAAAAACATACTCCAGATTCATTCCGGATGCATTTCTGCATGCACGTTAACATGTTTTCGTTCCTTTTTTTTTATGCGTTTCCGCATGCATTCCAGTTGCTTTTTTGTTTTCACTGTTCTGTGGTCGGGTGCATTTTTGATGCGTTCCAGTGCATTTTTGATGCATTTTACCATGTTCCTGTACAGTCCAGTGCAGGAAAAATGCAGCATGTTTTACTTTTTTTTTTCTGGAGCTGAAGCGCCCTTGAACTGACCGCACTGGTGTGAGCTAGGCCATTGGAAACCATATAACCTACTTTCCATGCTTTTTTGGTGTGTTTCAGTGCATTTTTTATGCATTTTACCGCGTTCCAGTGCAGGACAAATGCAACATGTTCCGCAGTTTTTTTTCTGAAACTGAACCGCCCTTGAACTGACCGCACTGGTGTGAACTATGCCATTGGAAACCATATAACCTACTTTCCATGTGTTTTTGATGCAGAAAAAAAAGCACTGGACTGCATGTGGTGTGAACTGGCTCTTAAAGCAGAACTAAAGTCTCTGTACTTACCTATCCATCGATCCTGCACCGGCATCTACTTCTGAGTGCATGTCTCTTCTGCAATAAAAGCCTGCCTGCTCCCAGTTTTTTACTGCAGGACTTTAGTTCTGCTTTAGGAGGAGCTGGGATTTAAATTTCATTGGCAGAAATGCACAAAAATCTTCAATTGAGCTCTCAGACACACAGGCCTCCCTCAACGGGTACCCAACTCAAACACCCACTTGTATGTCTATACCAGTGATGGCGAACCTTGGCACCCCAAATATTTTGGAACTACATTTCCCATGATGCTCATGCACTCTGCAGTGTAGTTGAGCATCATGAGAAATGTTGTTCCAAAACATCTGGGGTGCCAAGGTTCGCCATCACTCGTCTATACTGATATATTAAAGGGACAGTAAAGGTTCCCTTTTTTTTTCCTTTTAAAATAACAAACATCATACTTACCTCCTCTATGCAGTTGGTTTTGCACAGAGTGACCCCGATCCTCCTCTTCTGGGGTCCCTCCGTGGGGCTCCTGGCTCCTCCCTGCATCAAGTGACCCTTCGGAGAAGCGCGCTCCTTCGGGGCACCCGTGCGGGCGGGCTCCTGTGTCCTGCTGCTGCACAGACAGCAGGACTCGGCATTGCCACCCTTGATGCCCGCGTCATTGGATTTGATTGACAGCAGCGGGAGCCAACCTCTTTGCAATGCCATACATGCCTATGGGAATGCAAAACATGCTTATAGCAGGTGAAATGTGACAGTCAGTGAATTCTGAATTGTCGCAGAAGCATCTAAAACTGTTGCCATTTACACAAGCTCAGAGCTCTTTGACACAGGCCTTTACTTGCATGACATCTAACACATCAAATTGATTTCTCCACTTTAAAGTAAAAAATGCAGAGATGGCTGTTTGGATTTTTTCGAAATGTATTCAGAGGTCCAGTTCCATAACACCACCATTTGGTTACTGTACCCCCAAGGTGTATGGATGCCTTCAGGACCCCTAATGTAGGTTGTTCTTGAACTATATTGGGATTTAGATTTGTAAAATGAAATTTCTGTAAGCTGGAATGAGAAAGGTCATTTCAAGTTGATGTGAACCTTAATTGGATGACATTTAGATTATTAAAGTCCTGTGAATCATAATGTAAGCCAAAGTCCATACACAACACTGTGTCTTCCAGCTTTGGTCATTGGACAGCCACTGTGTATGTGACTTACCGTATATACTCGAGTATAAGCCGACCCGAATATAAGCCAAGACACCTAATTTTATCACAAAAAATGGGAAAACTTATTGGCTCGAGTATAAGCCTAGGGTGTCCATCTGTATGCCTCGCTGTGCCTCACTTGGCCTCACTGTGCCAATACCTCACTGTGTCCACGCCTCACTGTGCCCATGCCTCACTGTGCCCATGCCTCACTGTGTTCATGCCTCACTGTGCCCATGCCTCACTGTGCCCATGGCTCACTGTGCCCATGCCTCACTGTGTCCATGCCTCACTGTGCCCATGCCTCACTGTGTCCATGCCTCACTGTGCGCATGCCTCACTGTGCCCATGCCTCACTGTGCCCATGCCTCACTCTGTCCATGCCTCACTGTGCCCATGCCTCACTGTGCCCATGCCTCACTGTGTCCATGACTAGACTGACGTTTAACATGGGAGTCTATGGAAGGGGTGCCCAGCTTTTGAAAAATCGGTGCTCCCCGGCCGTAGGTCCCCCAGACAACAAACTTTGCACACTTATAGAGGAAGAGTGGGGCTACATGTGTGCCAGTACCGGGTCCCCAAAATCCGGGAGATCAGGCGCAAAAAGGTGACTCCAGTATAAGCCGAGGGGGGCATTTTCAACACAAAAAAATGTGCTGAAAAACTTGGCTTCTACTCGAGTATATACGGTATGTCACCCAGAAATCTGACTTCATTTTTGGCATCTTACAGATGCTGGGAGTGCTCCATGAGAGTACACTCCACTGTGCATGCATGGCAGGCAATGTTGCAAAAAGAAAATTGCTAGGAGAAAGGGTTAAATGTTTCTAGCAGAAGAGAAAAAGCTCTACCTTCTGCTTTAAACCTAACATGAATATGTAATCAGATCTACATAAAAATAACTTCTTATTTTTTGCACTATAAACAAAAAAAAAGAGTGACAATTTTGAAAATAAATAAATATTTTTTCTTTACTTTCTCCTATAAAACATTTCCCCAAAAAATGTAAAAAAACTAATTTATTCATCAGTTTAGGCCGATATGTATTCTTCTACATATTTTTGGTAAAAAAAAATTGCAATAAGCGTATATTGATTGGTTTGCGCAAAAGTTATCGCGTCTACAAAATCGGGTATAGATTTATGGCATTTTTTATATATTTTTTGTTTTTACTAGTAATGGCGGCGATCAGTGATTTTTAGCGGCACTGCGATATTGCGTCGGACAAATCTGACACCGGACATTTTTGTCACTTTTTTGGGAAATATGCACTGTTATTGCACTTATGACACTGGCAGGGAAGGGGTTAACATCAGGGGCAATCAAGGGGCTTAAATGTGTTCCCTGTTTGTGTTTTCTAACTGTATGGGGGACTGTGTGACTGGGGAAACACACAAATCCATCTTCCTGCTTAGCAGAAAGACAGGATCTGTGTGATCAACGCTGGGACAAATCATTCAGTGCCCAGGGCAAAAATGCCATATTACGCCCCCCCCCTTGTTATGTGTAAGCTTATGAGGAGGCAGGGGAGAGAGAGCACAGCCTGCACCTCCTCCTGGCTCTCTCCGCCTTTACTTGCTGCTACCAGTGCTGGGCTGACAGTAGTAGTAATGCCGCTGTCACTACTCCTGTCAGCCTTATAGTAGAAAGAACTTGCGGCACCCCCCATCCCTACAATACACGCTGCGCCCAGGGCAGCCGCCCCTTCTGCCCACCCCTTGTCCAGGCCCTGTGTGTGATCTCCCCTGTCAGAACAGAGGTCGGCCTTGTTTACACAGGCAGATCCCCGTTCTGTCACTACGGGGAACGATCGCGGGTGGCTGGTGGACATTGAGTCCACCGGACTCGCTGATTGGCTCCCCCACTGGCCAATGGGAGCGCGTGCGCCCCCACAAAAGTGAGTTCCCATACAGCTACGCCGATTTGCGGGAACGAGCCAACCTGCCGCAGTATAATGATGGCGTCTGGTCGGCAAGAGGTTAAAACAAGTAAATATAATATACCTTCCTATCTATTGACCAATGCTGGCAGCATAAGGATTAAAAAAAGTCAATGTTGATTGAGAGAGTAAAGTTCTACTTTAGTTCCACTTCCACTTTGAAGTTCCACTTGACAAACAGGAGCCATGCCTCCTATTGATTTTCAAGCTTGCTCTGGAAGAATGAAAGGGGCATTCTGATTCATTGCTAAGGGAAATAGATCTTCACATTGGTAAATGAAGCCCACAATTAATGAGCAAGCCCCACCGAGTACATATATGACAACTTCCTCATTTTCCGGCAACCTTAACATGATCAGGAAGTTGTAGATGAGTCTCGGTAGCCAATTAACCATTGTAAACATGGAAATAAAGGGATTTTTATAACAGCTTACCTGTAAAATCCTTTTCTTGGAGTACATCACGGGACACAGAGCGACTTAGTCATTACTAATGGGTTATATAGATTACCTTCAGGTGTTGGCACTGGCCAATTCCAAACCGGAAGTACCCTCCCCTATATAAGCCCCTCCCATCCGGGAGCACCTCAGTTTTGTAGCCAAGCAATAAGTGTCCCAAAAAGAGGGGTGGGAGCTCTGTGTCCCGTGATGTACTCCAAGAAAAGGATTTTACAGGTAAGCTGTTATAAAAATCCCTTTTTCTTTTTCGTACATCACGGGACACAGAGCGACTTAGTCATTACTAATGGGACGTCCCAAAGCAATGCCAAATGAGGGGTAGGGATACATAAGCTGGGCGCCATCAGGCATGAGGATCTTTTGCGGCCTGCAACACACTGCGCCCAAAGGCGACATCCTCCTGACTTCTGACATCTACCTGGTAGAATCTAGTAAACGTGTGTACTAAGGACCATGTTGTGGCCTTACAGACTTGAGCCAGGGAGGCTTGGTGATGCACTGCCCATGAAGTTCCAACTGCTCTTGTGGAGTGCGCCCTAACTTTGAACGGAGGCGGTCTCCTTTTCAAGCCATAGGCTTGTATTATGACCTGTCGAATCCACTTGGCTAAAGTAGATTTTTGATGCTGCCTGACCCTTTCTGGGGCCTTCCGGCAGAACAAACAAAGTATCCTTTCTACGAATCTGAGCAGTGGCCTTAAGATAAGCTTTAACTGCTTTTACTACATCCAAAGAATGCAATAACTTTTCCTCTACCGAGCTAGGTTTGGGGAAAAAGGAAGGAAGAACCACATCTTGGTTCAAATGGAACCTTGATACCACCTTAGGAAGAAGGCTGGATGAGGACGTAATACTACTCTGTCCTTATGGATAACCAGATATGGCTCCTTACAGGACAAGGCGGCTAATTCCGATACTCTTTTAGCCGAACAAATGGCTACTAAGAAAATCAATTTCCTGGTGAAAAGAACCAAGGAAATGTGCCGCAATGGTTCAAATGGTTGTTTCTGTAGAACCGACAGAACCAGGTTTAAGTCCCATGGACATATGGGAATACTAACCGGAGGGCTAATACGCATCACTCCTTGTATGAAAGCTTTGACTAATGAATGCAAAGCCAAGGGCCTTTGAAAAAAATACTGACAAGGCCGTCTGACCCTTGATAGTACTCAAGGCAAGCTTCCTATGTACAGCCCACTGTAGGAAGTCCAGAATCCTACCTATTACGTACTTACGTGGATGCCATTTCCTGGCCTCACACCACGTGATGTACGCCTTCTAGATCCTATAATAGATCTGCCTGGATACCGGCTTCCTGGCATTGATCATGGTAGATACCACAGGATTAGAGAGCCCTCTCTTTTTTAGAATGTGGGCTTCAATAGCCAGGCCGTCAAACCTAGGGCTGGTAAGGAAGGGTAGTATATCGGTCCTTGCGAAAGCAGGTCCGGACGATGTGGGAGGGTCCAAGGACTTCCCACTGACATTTTTACAATCTCCGCGTACCATGCCCTTCGGGGCCACGCTGGAGCCACCAGAATCACTGGTTTCTTTTCTACCCTGATTCTGCGGATTAATCGCGGTGGGAATGCATATATCAGCTTGAACTGATCCCAAGGGAACACTAGGGCATCCGAACCGCAAGCTAGGGGATCCTTTGTGCGAGACACAAATCTGTCCACCTTTGCGTTGAATCTGGATGCTACATCCGGTGTTCCCCACCGCTGGCATATTGCCTGGAAAACCTTGGGGTGAAGAGACCATTCCCCGGGCATAATTGCTGGCGACTTAAAAAGTCCGCTGTCCAATTTTCCACTCCTGGGATGAAAACCGCGGATATGGCTGTGACATACCTTTCTGCCCATTCCAGGATGCAATTCGCTTCCCTCTGGGCTGCACGACTCCTGGTGCCACCCTGGTGATTGATATATGCCACTGCTGTGGCATTGTCTGATTGAATTCTGACAGGTGACCCTTGGAGTTTGGATGTCCATGCTACTAGGGCATACCGGGCTGCTCGTATCTCTAAGAGATTGGTGGGCAGGGCCTTCTTCTGACCACTTGCCCTGGAGAGACCATTGCTCCAGTACTGCCCCCCAGCCTATGAGGCTGGCAACTGTAGTGACCACCTTCCAAGAAACCGGACTGAAGGGTTTCCCTTTTTCCAGATTCTGGGGCACCAACCACCAATGGAGGCTCTTGCGAACGGAAGGGGACAGGGACATTGGTAAGTCTAAAGCCTGAACTTTTTTGTTCCAGGCTGACAGTATGGCCCTCTGCAAGTTCCTTGAATGGAATTGACCGTAGGGTACCGCTTCGAATGAAGCCACCATTTTTCCCAGCAGCCTTATACACAGGCGTATGGATGGTTTTTCTTTTTTGTACCCACTAAGTGGGTCAAATCTTTCAAAGACGACACCTTCTCTGGAGGTAAGAAAATCTTTCTCTGATTTGAATCCAGTCTTAGCCCCCAAGTATTCCAGGCTTTTGACTGGTTTTAGGGCTGACTTGTCTCGGTTGATAATGCAACCGTGAGATTCCAGATACTTGATTATCTTGTGAACGACCACTTCTAGTTTTTTTCACTGAGTGGTCTATCAGCAACAAGTCGTCTAGATATGCCATTATCGTTACACCTTGTGTTCCTAGTTTGGCCAATCGTAGGGCCAGAATTTTTGTGAACACTCGTGGTGCCGTGGCCAGACCGAAAGGTAAGGCTCTGAACTGAAAATGGCGCCCTTCTACTGCAAGGCGTAGAAATTTCTGGTGGGCCGGACAGATGGGAATATGCAAATAAGCATCCCTTATGTCGATCGAGGCTAACCATTCCTGCCCTTGTAGGGCGGTGGCCACCGATCGGATCGACTCCATCCGAAAAAGTCCTGATATGTAGGAACTTGTTTAGCCCTTTTATATTTAATATGGGCCTCATGTCCCCATTTGGTTTGGGGACTGTGACAAGGTTCGAGTAAAACCCGAACCCGTTTTCTTCCAAGGGAACCTTCATGATTACCCTTGGGGCAATAGTTGCTCTAGTGCCAGAAGGAGGGATCCACTCTTCTGGGGATCGCTTGGCACGTTTGACCTTATAAAATGGGCAGGAGGAATGTCTTTTAACTCCAGCCTGTATCCCAGACTTACTGCGGAGATCACCCATCTCTGATGGTGTCCCGCCAGGTCTCTGTGAACAACTGAAGTCTTCCCCTCACCCGACTGAGTGGGGGCAACCCTTCATGACTTAGGGGGAGGTTTTGTACCTCTCTTGACCCAGGGTTTCTTGTTACCCTGTGATTGTCCCTGATTTCTGCCCCCTGGATTTGACCGCGGAGGCCGTCGGAACTGTTTCACAGCCGATGTGCCAGGGAGAAGTAGGCCTCTTAAAAGAAGGACTTCTACCCTTGTTCTTAACCGGTAAGAGTGAACTTTTACCGGCAGAAATTTTCTGGATATATTTGTCCAGATCTTCTCCAAATAAGCGTTCTCCATGAAATGGGAAGCTAACCAGCAGTTTTTTACAGGGAGCTTCAGCAGACCAGTTTTTGAGCCACAGAAGCCTACGCATATGTACTATAGACAGCGTAAAGCGGGAGGCCTGTTGGATTGTATCCTTTATGGCGTCCACCGCAAAACACAAGGTTCTAGGCAGGTCAGCTAGGGCAAGAGCCTGCTGATCTGGTAAGTCCCTTAAGACTTGTTTCAACTGATCTTTCACTGCTTGGCAGACTCCAATCGCTGCTACCGCAGGTTGTGTCACCATGCTTGCTGTAGAGAAAGCAGATTTTAGTAAAGACTCCAATTTTTTATCTATTGGGTCTTTGAACATTGGAACATTATCTACTGGACATGTCAGTGATTTGTTAACAGAAGAGATGGCTGCGTCCACTGTAGGGACCCTCCATTTTTTTATGAACTTATCCTCCATGGGATAGATCACCGGAAATCTCTTGGGGGGAGCAAATATTTTATCAGGATGCTCCCAATTCTGGTAAATAAGCCCTTCTAATAAAGGGTGGATTGGGAAGGAACAGACAGCCTGGGGAGCTTTTAGTGACCCTAGCGAGGAAACCGTAGTGGATGGTGGTTCCGCCAGAGGCATTTTTAAATGCTGATCGGACCATGTTAGTCAGAGACTGAACCCATAATCTTTCAGCCTGAGATGCTGAGTAAGGTTCTTCCACTGTTGATTCCTCCATAACTGAATCAACCTCATCCTGATCCCCTTCAGGTAGGTCGATCTCTGTGTGGGGCTGTTCCTCCACTAACAGGCACTCTGAAGGAGGAGAAGGAGATCGGACGCGCTTTTCCTGTGACAGGGAAGCAGCGATCAATGCTGTTAATCTCTCTTCCAATCCTCCCAGAGTTGAGGATAAAACCTCCTCTGTTATATATACAGGAGCAGGTGGACTGGGGACAGCCGCAGCACCAGGCACTCCTGCGGGGTTTCTACGGCTACTGACCTGAATTCTCAGGGGAGATTGGTGCAGTACAAGCATGCCCAATATCCTCAGAGCCCGATGGAGACCCCTTTGGCTTCCTGGAAGACCTATTTCCGGAGCGTCTGGACGACATATCCTTTAAGCACAAAGCTGAGGTATTCCCGTCGTCATACACCAATTTTTGCTGGTAATAGTCTAACACAGTTGCTGCTATATACCAGCTGGTGTCCACTAAAGTGCCTTTCTATGGGGATGCCTGCATCAACCGCCTCTGTGTGCCACTGTTTGTTGCTAGCTCTGTTTGCATCCAGCTGACACTTGTACTGTGTCTTTTAACCATGCTGGGACGCCTGCACATGCGCAGAAGCGCCGCGGCGCGCATCGAGCGTCATCCACCCGCCCCGCCCCTTTTTTTTCATAGGAGGCGCGTGCACGCGCCCGCGCGCGCGCCCGTGCGCCATTGGCGCCCTTTTCGAAATCAAACAGGGACTAGGAGCCAGGGCCCTTTTTGCCGGAGGGCCTGTGCGGTGGATGAGCGCAGCAACAGGGCAGAGGAAGTGGATTCCCACAGAGAAACTTACCAACTGCCTGGATCTTTTGACTTGAGAAAACCAAAGATCCACATGACAAGAAAAATGGACTACAGCGGCCTCTAGTGGTTTAACACAGGTACCGCGGTCCCTTTTTTTTTTTTTTTTCTTGACTACTATTAAAATTTTACATTTTCAGTAGTTACAGGCAAACACAGATATTAGCGGGAATACCGTTAGGTAACAGACAGAAAGACAAATTAGGCTTGGGGGTCCCCCAATAGAACCAAGTTCCTGGGGGCCCCCACTTACCTGATCCCCGCCGCAGGACTTTGTTTGGTCCACAGAAGTCCAAACTTCACCTATCACGGCAGGCATTGTAATTAAACCTTCAGGGACCGGGTTCCCAAGGATTCCACTCCCCTGGACCTGTATAGCACCCTGCACAGACAACATCTTGGTCGTGGGTATGACCAGAGCTCTGGATCCCAGGGTCCAGCCCTCCTAAGAGAGGCATTACAGGCAAAACCTTGCTCTTCTGCTGCAAGGCCCGGGTACCGACCGTTTAGCTATGAAGCTTTTTTGGTGGGATCCGGAACAGCTTACTAAGGCCCAAAAGAACCTGTACGCAAGCCCAGTGAAAACACATGTTACTCTTTGGCCAACACCTTAGACACTGGCAAAAAACTGAGGTGCTCCCGGATCGGAGGGGCTTATATAGGGGAGGGTACTTCCGGTTTGGAATTGGCCAGTGCCAACACCTGAAGGTAATCTATATAACCCATTAGTAATGACTAAGTCGCTCTGTGTCCCGTGATGTACGAAAAAGAAAAATGCCAAGCGAGAGATTAAAATCATGAAGCAGACCCCCAGTAACAGTGGGGGAGCTTAATAAACACATGCCGACTATACAGCAGGTGGTGATGAGCCGTAGTGAGTTACAATGTCTCTTTATTTCATAAGGTGGAAGAGGAGGAGAGAAGACGTGGCAAGAAATAATTCTCAATGGTTGCAAATTAAAACAATAGATGTTTTCTGCATAAAGGACTGAAGACGCTCGTTAAACAGAAAACAATGACAGGCAGAGAGAGAATCGAGGATGATGAATAGGGAAGTGTAGGCGCAGACGGGCAACAGTACAGCCCCATAAATACCCAAGAGACAGGCAGAGCATAAAATAAACGTAGAATAGCTTCAGCACAACCGGGTGTAATTGATTATAACGAGCTGAACCCGAAGCTAGAGAGAGAATGGAATCTGTTTTCTGTCCCATTTACCACGCTTCCCAAACCTGCCTGGCAGCACTGCATGGATCATAAGTTATCCAGCCATAGTGTGACAGTCAGACACAAAGGTCTGATATTGCTACCGTTTGGCGGCGCGGGGGGAACTAAGGGGTGTCGTAGAAGAGACCCACCCCTCCATTCCACTATGGAGCCTTCGTTCCCGTTGTCTAAAAAAGGGATTTTGAACACTAATTTATGGCATGCAAATAAAATCCATTTGTATGTATTTAAGCGTAAACCTTGATTTTTTTTTTTTTTTTTGGTCAAAGCACTTTGTATGAGCCAAAAATGGCTGACTTTTTCCGCAGGAGCAAACTGAGCCCCCTTCTCCCACACGCACAACCAAATACGCCTTCACTTGTCAATATACTGTCACGTTCTGTGACAAATTCACATATAGAAGACATTCCTGGGACGCAGTCCAGTGCTAGAAGCTGATAATTCAGGAAGTGCCACAGGCAAAGAATGGATGGGGCAGGCATCTTGAAATATCGAATATATACAGTGTCATCATGTTGGCGGAATCTAGATAATCTTATTTTACGCTTGCATTACAGCAGATATACAGAATTATAGCTAACAGTTTAGGACAGGAAGTACGGTAGGGACATTTTAACTCCTCCGTGATTATTCAATGAGGCAAAGAGCAACTTGTAAAGAACAGAAGCCCACAGTAACCAATCGAAATCTGTTAATACTACAGTAAACCTAAAGCAAACCTGAATCATACCAAATTTCCTGATATCTCTTCACCTGCCTGCAGGTGCCTTTATGGCTATAGTTAGCTGTGCTGTTCAGCACCGAGGAGATTTAAATTCCAAAGACTTATGGTACGCAAATTTCAACCAGCTTTTTTGGTTGAGAGCATGGCCTTGTACTTAAGCCACACTTTGGACCAGTGAAAGTTATAATCATGGTGATGGTTCTCAACCAAGGGAGCTAGTTGCATTTTGCATATTAAGCTTCAGATTGCATATATTGTATATGAATCTTAAGCTCTTTGGCATTAAATTTGGGGTTCAGGACCCCTTAGTGCAGAGATAGGTATGCCTTGGAGAAGTGTTGGACCCCAGAGTAGGCTGAGATACAGCAATCATGGTGATCATGGTGATGGTTCTCAACCAAGGGAGCTAGTTGCAGTTTGCATATTAAGCTACAGATTGCATATATTGTGTATGAAGATTAAGCTCTTTGGCATTAAACTTGGGGTTCAGGACCCCTTGGTGCAGAGATAGGTATGCCTTGGAGAAGTGTTGGACCCCAGAGTAGGCTGAGATACAGCAATCATGATGATCATGGTGATGGTTCTCAACCAAGGGAGCTAGTTGCATTTTGCATATTAAGCTTCAGATTGCATATATTGTGTATGAAGCTTAAGCTCTTTGGCATTAAACTTGGGGTTCAGGACCCCTTGGTGCAGAGATAGGTATGCCTTGGAGAAGTGTTGGACCCCAGAGTAGGCTGAGATACAGCAATCATGATGATCATGGTGATGGTTCTCAACCAAGGGAGCTAGTTGCATTTTGCATATTAAGCTTCAGATTGCATATATTGTGTATGAAGCTTAAGCTCTTTGGCATTAAACTTGGGGTTCAGGACCCCTTAGTGCAGAGATAGGTATGCCTTGGAGAAGTGTTGGACCCCAGAGTAGGCTGAGATACAGCAATCATGGTGATCATGGTGATGGTTCTCAACCAAGGGAGCTAGTTGCATTTTGCATATTAAGCTTCAGATTGCATATATTGTAAAAGAAGCTTAAGCACTTTGGCATTAAACTTGGGGTTCAGGACCCCTTGGTGCAGAGATAGGTATGCCTTGGAGAAATGTTGGACCCCAGAGTAGGCTGAGATACAGTAATCATGGTGATCATGGTGATGGTTCCCAACCAAGGGAGCTAGTTGCATTTTGCATATTAAGCTTCAGATTGCATATATTGTAAAAGAACCTTAAGCACTTTGGCATTAAACTTGGGGTTCAGGACCCCTTAGTGCAGAGATACTGTAGGTATGCCTTGGAGAAATGTTGGACCCCAGAGTAGGCTGAGATACAGCAATCATGGTGATCATGGTGATGGTTCCCAACCAAGGGAGCTAGTTGCATTTTGCATATTAAGCTTCAGATTGCATATATTGTAAAAGAACCTTAAGCACTTTGGCATTAAACTTGGGGTTCAGGACCCCTTAGTGCAGAGATAGGTATGCCTTGGAGAAATGTTGGACCCCAGAGTAGGCTGAGATACAGTAATCATGGTGATCATGGTGATGGTTCTCAACCAAGGGAGCTAGTTGCATTTTGCATATTAAGCTACAGATTGCATATATTGTGTATGAAGCTTAAGCTCTTTGGCATTAAACTTGGGGTTCAGGACCCCTTAGTGCAGAGATAGGTATAACTTGGAGAAGTGTTGGACCCCAGAGTAGGCTGAGATACAGCAATAAATATCCTACTTTCAAAGGCAGCTCTCTGCCAGCTGAGGTGTCCCATAGGGTCCCCGGAGTAAAGCATGAAAATGGCGGCACCAAAAAGCTTGATTCAGTCCATTAAAATTGTATTTTCCTCTAAAAAGTCAATGTATTTCAGGAGCTGAGAACTCCATCTTTATCAAGGCTTGTGGGCTGGCAGTGAGTTCAAACTTGTACTGGACAACTGGCTGCTTGTCTGGCGACCTGAATCTCATATTATCCATATTTTACTATTGTTGACCAGTTAAAATTTGAATGAATCGGCCAGTGCACAAACCTCAATGAAAGGGGAGTTTTGATCCCCTTAAACATAGAGGACTTGCCGGCACCCAAAGTTGTGCCATACAAGTGGCACCTCAGGAAGTTGGGTATGGCTTTAGGTACTCTTCAGAGTGATTTTGTGTGACTTTAGTAGTAAACTGCTAGCATGGGTGATGAGCAGGCACCCTTGGATATCTTTGGAAGTGTTTCGGGCCAGGCCATAGTTAACATTCCAAGAAAAAGTTGATATTTGCTTGCCAAAGCCATGAGTTTAGAGGCTCTGATTCTTACTGTGCTTGTTTGGTAGGTTTAGGTATGCGTTACTTTAAAGCCTATTGTAACTCCAATTTTTTTTTGGCAGTCTTGGATGAGGTGGTGATCAATGAAAATTTTGATCAGGGTTAAAATTTCTCAATTGGGGACATTTCCTGTAACTTTCTATCCCTGTGACTCTCCTAGAAGAAATGTGGTCATCACTAGTAAAGGAAGGCTATGACCGCAAAAAATAAATAAAAAAAAAGTTCTAGTCATTCCCACTCCACTTAAAATGTGTTTTTGGGTTTGCCTGTATTCCAGTTGGAAATTTTTTGGAAGGATTTTGTCGTAATATTAGGTAGGGACACAGCGGGGGCAATAAAAACCTTACAAATGATCTAACTATTCCTCACATTATCCCAAACATATTGAAAAGTTATGGCCGGTATACAGTAAGCCTTGAAAGGAAATGTGTCTGTTCCCATTTTATGTGACTTTAAGTCAAGGAATGTAACCTGTGCCAAAGGAACCTATATTTTTTCCCAGGACAGATATACTGTATCATTGTCCATGAAACTGCATAAATGTGCAACATCCTGGAAATAAAACTGGTTCCGGGAGTCAAACAAGCATGTATAAAATTGACACCTGTAAGTGTCTCTGTCATGAAAGGAGTATGGGATTGCCATTGCTGCCATCCTTTGGAAAATACTAGATGCCTGGCTGTGTCTGACTTCAATAATTTTGAATCCGAACACTAAAATAAACAATCAGCGCTAAAAGAGTTAGCCAGCCCACTAGTCCTGAATCCATAGAAAAGTCAGTGGCAGAAATAAATGAAATCTGATTTAATCTTCAGATCAGATTCCCCATCAAAAGACTGGTGATGAACAAGCTTTTCTGCCCTCTTCAGATAGGGGAGATCCTTAAAGAGGATACAGTGAAACCTTGGATTGCGAGTAACGCGGTTAACGAGCGTTTCGCAATACGAGCACTGTATTTAAAAAAATCCTGACTCGGTTTGCGAGTGTTGTCTCACAAAAAAAGCAGGATTCAAGCCACATCAGTGTGCAGTACTGCGTTTGGCCTGAGGTGGGGGGGCGCCGGAGCCGATCGGAGCCGTTTGGAAATGCTTGGAAAATCTCGGAAATACTCAGTTCCTGAGCCTTTCCGAGGTTTCCCGAGTTCAGCCGAGCTGCCCCTAGGCCTTTCCGAGTGTTTCCGAGGCTCTCCGGCGCCCCCCCACCTCCGGCCACATGCGGTATTGCATGCCATTGAAGTCAATGCGGAACAAATTATTTTTGTTTCCATTGACTCCTATGGGGAAACTTGCTTTGATATGCGAGTGCTTTGGATTACGAGCATTCTCCTGGAACGGATTATCCTCGTAATCCAAGGTTCCACTGTATAACAAAACACAAAGAAAGGGCACACCAGCCTCACGCATTACCATAAAACCATTTTACTGAAATATTGACTTGCAGTCCAATACGATATACAGGTGATGTCCATGTGCATGGAACAGGGCTTACGTGTTTTCCCCATCTTCGGATCTCTCTTCATCAGAGAAGCCACAAAACAAAACAAAGGGCGCACCGACCTAGTGCATTATCCTAAAAAAACATGACTTTATTATTGTAAAAGGTGGTAAGTATTATACTCACAGGATAACAATAGTATCAAAGCTCATCATAAAGAACAGCACCAACATGGTGCTGTTCTTTATGATGAGCTTTGATACTATTGTTATTCTGTGAATATAATACTTACCGTATGTACTCGAGTATAAGCCGACCCGAATATAAGCCGAGGCACCTAATTTTACCACACAAAACTGGGAAAACGTATTGACTCGAGTATAAGCCTAGGGTGTCCATCTGCAGGCCTCACTGTGCCTCACTTTGCCTCACTGTGTCCATGTGCATGCCTCACTGTGTCCATGCCTCACTGTGTCCATGCCTCACTGTGCCTCACTTTGCCTCACTGTGTCCATGTGCATGCCTCACTGTGTCCATGCCTCACTGTGTCCATGCCTCACTGTGCCTCGCTTTGCCTCACTGTGTCCATGTGCATTCCTCACTGTGTCCATGCCTCACTGTGCCCATGCTTCACTGTGTCCATACCTCACTGTGTCCATGCCTCACTGTGCCCATGCCTCACTTTGCCCATACCTCACTGTGCCCATGCCTCACTGTGTCCATGACTAGACTGACGTTTAACATAGGAGTCTATGGAAGGGGTGCCCAGATTTGAAAAAATCAGTGCTCCCCGGCCGCAGGTCCCCCAGACAAAAGACTTTGCACACGTATAGAGGAGAAATGGGGCTACATGTGTGCCAAGTTTAGGGTCCAGAGGACCTACTACCAGCCGGTACCGGGTCCCCAAAGTTACCAGAGAAATTACCGTTTAACATGGGAGTCTATGGAAGGGGTGCCCAGCTTTGAAAAATCGGTGCTCCCCGGCCGTAGGTCCCCCAGACAAAAGACTTTGCACACGTATAGAGGAAAAATGGGGCTACATGTGTGCCAAGTTTAGGGTCCAGGGGACCTACTACCAGCCGGTACCGGGTCCCCAAAGTTACCAGAGAAATTACCGTTTAACATGGGAGTCTATGGAAGGGGTGCCCGGCTTTGAAAAATCGGTGCTCCCTGGCCGTAGGTCCCCTAGACAACAAACTTTGCACACTTGCAGAGAAAGTACCGGGTCCTCAAAGTCCGCAAAAAGGTGACTCGAGTATAAGCCGAGGGGGGCATTTTCAGCACAAAAAAATGTGCTGAAAAACTTGGCTTATACTCGAGTATATACGGTACCATCCTTTACAATAATAAAGCAGGAACTTAGATAAAACATATAAAATGTTATTATATATATATATATATATATATATATATATATATATATATATAAAATTACAAAAAATAAAATAGTTTTTTCTACAGTTAAAATGTGTATGCAGCTATTTCACATACAAACAGTGCTTAGAGGAGTTCCCCTTTAAGTTGGAAGACCAAAACATCCATGCTTTTCCAATTCTCATAGGACATGACTGCATTGTTACACAACTGACAGCGAGAAAAAAAAAAATCTGATAAAATCAATTTCATTTGTTGTGGCAATATATCTTTTGACTGCTATCTTCACTTGTGTTGATCTGAAGTTTCCAAACTCATTAAAGTTTAAATTGCTTTAAAAAAAATAGCACAATTTTGTGATATAGTTTTCAATGTAGTGACAGAGAGACGGTTTGCATGTACCGTATGTGTCAAGCAGAAAGCTTTGAGCAGGAGGCAGCTGAATGACACTGTATGTAAATACGTTTACCTTCGCTAGATGCCTCAGCAAAAAGGAAATAAAAAAAAAAAGAGTCCTATTACCAGATTTTAAACGTTGGCTTATTTACTTGAAGTGAATCAGTCATGAGAAAACAATGGAGGCTGCCATTTTGGAGTCTCTTTTAACAATGCTAGTTCCCTGCCAATGCTGGGGCCCAGGACTAATACAGACTTATGCCCCGTACACACGGTCAGATTTTCCGTCGGAATTTCGTTCAAGCTGTCTTGCATACACACTATATAAAGAAGAAGGGGGTTATTCCTGCGCTACCAGGGGGGAGGAAATAAATGAATAAAATAAATGAACTGCTGCAGTCACCGAAAGGGTCAAACCGAACCCATAGGTAATGAATAAAGGTAAAAATGTGGTGTTGCGCTGTTCAAACTATATGCTACGTGAGGGATAACCTCTATGCTTGGTAAAAAAATATAATATTATATCCAAAAGTGCATAAAAGCTAAAGATGAATAAAATAAATACACAGAGTAAAATATTAATAAAAAATTAATCCAATGGGAATAGAAAATATTATGTGAATATATATATAAGACCAAGTCACAAGGTAAACTGCCAAAGTGCAATGTGCTGACTATCAATAAGTCAATAAAGTGACAAAAAAGACAATACTAAAGTGCAAAGATGAACCGTAAATTGTAACAGCCGTTGATCACACAGTTACTGTGCATGTGTCTAAAGCAATGTGCACAATGTGCTAAACGCATAAGTGTCCAATGTGAACTAAAACAGCAACAGTTCAAAGAATTCAAAATGCATCCGCTGATGGTGCTAGTAGCAACAGAAGTGCTCTCTTAGGAATAAGTGTCCCGTTTTCCATGCAGGGTGGTGTAGAGATAATATCTCTTTTTCTGTGCAGCACACAATATGAAGTGAGGGGGGCCTCTTACCTTGCGGTAGCAAGGTAACCGCATATACAAGCAATGGGAATGTTGGTTCCTCGCATGGGATCCTGGGTCAGTCACTGAATCCTAAGTGCTGGGGTATCTCGCATGGGGTCTTGGGTCAGTCTCTGGGTCCTAAGTGCTAGGATAGCTCTCAGATGGCACCAGGGTTTGCAGACGCAAAAAGGAAACAAGGGATATCTCGATAGTGAAGTATATAAAAACCAGCAGGGTACGTTTATTGGCGCATATACTAGGTACTCACATTAACAATAGGTGCAAAAAACGTATCTCATACGAGCGGCGAGCTCGTTAGCCTCCGTCTGTCTCTATGCCTTTTCCGTCCCTACGCGTGGCGTCACGATCACGTGACTTCATCAGGGGATGATGGAAGGCATAATTGTTGTCTTTAAATAGAGATCCTATACTAATGAATGCGGCGGCCATTTTCTTGTGGTCCAATGTAAACTACCATTGGCGGCCATTTTCTTGTGGAACGTCTTTTCTCATGGACTGTTTTCATCGGTAAAACCGATCGTGTGTACAGGGCTTAAGGTGTCAGCATACCAAGACAATTTGGACACTTTCATGCTCCCAACTTTGTGGGAACAGTTTGGGGATGGCCCCTTTCTGTTCCAACACAACTTCACACCAGTGCACAAAGTAAGGTCCATAGAGACATTGATGAGTGAGTTTGGGGTGGAGGAACTTGACTGGTCTACACAGAGTCCTAATCTCAACCCTATAGAACACCTTTGGGATGAATTAGAGCAGAGACTGCGAGCTGCATGTCGCAAATGGTGTGGGTGATGCCAAGACTGAACGTAACTTATCTGAGTGTATAGAGCTGCCCCACAATACACACGGTTTCTGAAATGGTGTGTAGCGGGGTTTCCTGGGTCTACTGGGAGCAGAAAGATACCTCCAAAGACCAGGGAGTGATCTACATCCCCAGGGCTGAATCCATGGCTATAATGGGAAATGTAGAACAAATGGGGGCGCCAGTCACTTTAGTATTTTTCAATGCTTTAATAAGAACTTGGAAATAGCAGTAGGATAGAGGGTTAGGGGAGGTTTCTGATACCTTTAGCAGATCACTGATGGATTCCTTAGATCCAAAGGACAAACAGCGTTCTTTAGAAGATCTTGAATACCCGGATAGGCCTCTCACACAGACCTAGCAACCAGTAGGATTTTTCTGGATAAGTCTCTCTCACAGACCTAGCAGCCAGTTGTTGGTTACCTTGAATGTATTTAGAACAGCTTCACAGTACCAGAACCTTTAAGCTGACCCAGCAGTACTGTGAGGGTAGATTAGTTTAGGTGCGTCCTCCAAACGAGTCACCAGGCCCTTCTGAGAGACAAGCCTTCATCCTGGCTCTCTCCAGCAAAGGGTCCTCCCCTGGATCTCCTCAGCTTGGCTTGGCTTCTTTCACGCAGGCAAGACAAGCCTAGGACCACCTCAGAATTAGTAGGCCCCAAACAGGCTTCTGGGCCTACTTGTAGAACTTGCAGCCACACAGCCTCTGGCCAGCAGGGCCCCGAGGTCAGAGAGAGTGAAAACATGGCGTCTGCCCCTTAAATATCCTCTCCCAGAGTGCACAGCAGCTAGGAACCTCCTACTGGGCTGTTTCCGGGAAAAGAATATTCAATAAGTTCAGCCTTTTGTATTTCTCATGTGTAAAAGGACAAGCGCGCAACCACTGACATTGATTAAATAAAAAATGATAAATATATTACTAATAACACACTAAGTGAAAAAAACCACAACCACAAGAGAATATATACTGAATCTCAATAGTTTTTCTCATCCTGGCCTGTGGTACAGGTGACACCTACTGGCAACAACGAGAAATGCACAACACAACCAAAGTTGGAACAGAGGCTAATTAACTTTGTACAATCAATCTGAGCTGTGTACAGCTCAGCCAAACTAAACTTAAAGCATAGCCCCTATTCTTTAGGAACAGGGCGCTACAGGTGGCTTAGATATTTTATGGTTTAAACAGTCGGTAATCACCAGTGGCGTCACTAGGGTTGGTGTCACCCGGTGCGAAAATAATGGTGTCACCCCCCAACAACTATAGTCCCCCCTCAGTACAGACCCCCCTCCACTAACTACAGACCCCACTCCCACAGTATAGATCCCTTCCCTCAGTACAAACCCGCTCCACTAAGTACAGACTCTCCGCCATCAATATAGACCCGCCTCCCTCAGTATGAACCCCCACCTCAGTGCAGACCGCTCCATCAGTACAGACACCCCCACCTCAGTGCAGACCCCCTCAGTTACAGACACCCCCCCTCAGTTACAGACACCCCTCGTACAGACACCCCCCTCAGTACAGACACCCCCCTCAGTACAGACACCCCCCTCAGTAACAGACACCCCCTCGTACAGACTCCCCATGGTACAGACTCCCCCTCGTACAGACCACCCCTCAGTTACAGACACCCCCTCAGTTACAGACACCCCCCTCAGTACAGACACCCCCCTCAGTACAGACACCCCCTCGTACAGACTCCCCCTCGTACAGACCACCCCTCAGTTACAGACACCCCCTCAGTTACAGACACACCCTCAGTTAAAGACCCCCCTCAGTTAAAGACCCCCCCTCAGTTACAGACACCCCCTCAGTACAGACACCCCCACCTCAGTACAGACCGCTCCATCAGTACATACACCCCCCTCAGTACAGACACCCCCTCAGTACAGACACCCCCACCTCAGTACAGACCGCTCCATCAGTACAGACACCCCCACCTCAGTGCAGACCTCCTCAGTTACAGACACCCTGCTCAGTTACAGACACCCCCCACAGTACCAGACACCCCTCGTACAGACACCCCCTCAGTTACAGACACCCCCCTCAGTACAGACACCCCCCTCAGTACAGACACCCCCTTGGTACCAGACCCCCCTCAGTACAGACACCCCCTCAGTTACAGCCCCCCTGGTGCAAACTCCCCCTAGTGCAGACCCCAGCAGTACAGACACCCCCTCCCCCCATCAGTAAAGATGCCCCCCTTACCTTACAGACCTCAGAACAGAGCGGCAGACACACACAGCGGTGTGTCTCTCGAGCGCGGGCTCCTCCTCCTCCTCTGTGGATGTAAACAGAGAGGAGGCAGAGGGGGCGGCGGCTTCCTTCCGCTCCGCTGAGGGACACAGCCGCAGCGTGAGCCTAAGGCACAGGGCAGCGGGCAATGTCAGTGTGGTGCCGCTGCGCTACCCTCTGGTGGGTGTCACCCGGGTGCGGCCCGCCCCCCTGCACCTGGCTAGCAACGCTAGTGCATGTCGTCACATCATCACAGTGCAGTGTGATGATGTGACAGGCTGAGTCGCTCGCTGGCTCTGTAGGGTAGGGAGGAGGATTGGAATTTAGGAATAGGAAGAATAAGGAGCCGGAGGACACACACCAGGCGCGGCCGTGGCGCTGGAGGTGTTGTTCCAGGCTTCCAGCCCAGTGGGGTGAAATTAATCAATGAATGGGTCAGCTGTAAAAAAAAAAGAAAAAAAAAAAAAAAAAAAAAAAAAGGGAGGGTGTCACCCCTCTAGCGCTCCCCCCTAGCAACGCCTCTGGTAATCACTTCCTCGCTACCTGTCAAGGGCTACCGCTCGTGAGAACGAGCTCTTAAGCAGTTACAGCAACATTTTTCTTTTAAGCCACATGAGTAAAAGCTGAGGATTGTACCCTTGTTAGTGTTATATGGTGTGTCCTATACCTGACACTTTTTCTGGAAAGCTTAGCCTGGTAAAGGGGAGAAACAACTAATTGGTTGTTACTGGCTCAATCAATAGGCAATAAAATGATGGGAAAGGAGGCACTCATAAAAATAAAAGCTGCGAGTGACAAACTGCAATTATATATATAGCATTTTTTTATTTTTGCTGTAGTTACACTTTAAAGCCCTGTACACACGATCGGTTTTACCGATGAAAACAGTCCGATGGACTTTTTTAATCAGACAAACCGATCGTGTATGGGCCCCATCGGTCTTTTTTCCATCGGTGTTTAAAAATAGAACATGTTTTAAATTTATCCGATGGTTAAAAAACCTGATAGCAAATTACTATCGTCTGTGGGGAACTCCATCGGATAAAAAACCCACGCATGCTCAGAATCAAGTCGACGCATGCTCAGAAGCATTGAACTTAATTTTTCTCGGCTCATCTGAGTGTTTTACGTCACCGCGTTTGGAACGGTCGGTTTTTTGACTGATGGTGTGTAGGCAAGACTGATGAAAGTCAGCTTCATCGGTTTTCCGATGGAAAAATCCATCGGTTAAAAAACCATAGGAAATCCGATCGTGTGTACAGGGCTTTAAGCCCAACTCCGGGCAAAAAAAAAACTTTTCTCACGAGTCAACTGCTCAATTTTTATAGGGGATCAAGAGAAAGCTTATACTAACCCGATTCTCCAAACCACCTGCAAACGGCGATGCCCCACAATCCAGCTGTGGACTATTCCTGACATCCTCACATCCAGAGCAGGTTTATGGGCGTGGTGACATCAGGAGCAGTCCACCACACAGGACCGTTAGACCGCGGGAGGTCAGGAGACACAGGGACCGGTCTTGTGCGGTGAGGATCAGAGGCTTAGGTAAGTATATCTCTGATCTTCAATCCCTTAGACAAAAATTAGCAGGTGACCCATGCAGTGCAGGCACAGCCCTATTGCATGGGAAAACATTTTCTGAGTTGGGCTTTCAGTTGACCAATTTCATATACATATCTAAAAACCATTTAAAAGCTAACAGTTACCTTTTAAATCGTCCAAGGGTCAGCATACAAGTGCCAACGCTATTGAAATCTTGCCTTTGGGAGAAATGGCAGGTGGTTTGCAAACCCTGCAGGGAATCTAAGTAAAACAGTTCAAAGTCTCCGAAAAGAGCTCAAAAGTCACATATACAGTTTGGAAAATGTCCATATTCTTGCGGCGCGTACCATCAATTTAGGCTGTTGTTTTATTTATTATTTATCACAGCTAGAGGGCAATACAATTAAATTTCACTTACACAACTAAAATGCTCCCGTGATACTCTGATTTACCACAGATGGATTGAGTAATTGTGTCATTGGTAACCTTGGGCAAATGAGGTTTATGTTGTACGTCGAGGCGTTTTTATTTATACGCATCCGGCTCGAAATGAACTACGTGGCGGCGTGAGATGATCGGAGACAATGTCATTTCAATGTCACGCAGCATGCATGGCTCCAGCCCAGCTGCTCCTGTGGCATCACAGTGGTTAAAATGCCCAGCAGCCATGGAAAGAGAAAAAGAAATTGGTGCCCTTTCCAGCGTCCTTAACAGGAGCTTCGCCAGTGTTAACGAGGTGGCTGTAATTAGGACTGCTCTAATTAGAGGGACGCCTATCCAGCACAATTAAAGCTGCAGGTCTCCTGTCGGGAAAGGAGCAGGGAGTGATGTGTGTGCTAAATGCAACTAATGAGGCCCCAGCAGCCTCCCGCGAATGTCAGAGCACCGGTAGCTTGACCTACTTCTGTCCCTATCAGTACTCATGAGAGAGAGACAGGAAGACAGACGATCTTGAGGTGCACAGAGTTATGGGTATTAGACATTAAAGAAACAGGGCAGATTCTGTGGTTAAGGCTGTAATTTCAGTTGCCAGACACCTGTCATGTAGATGCAACACCAATGTAGGCCTATACCATAGTCCCAGGGCACCATAGACTAGGCTGATCCTGTAGGACTTTTGCCCTTAGGGGCCATAATCCTCACTTAATTGTGGGCTTCTATAATGAGGAGAAAATCATAAATTAGGCATATAGCTAGCTTATAGTGGTTGTGCATGTAGTTTTTATCTTTATTTTCTTTCTGTTCTGGATTAAAAAAATGTATAATGTTATTTGGCAGGTAAAACGGAAACATAGCATTGGAATATTTTGTATTCCTATATCCAGGCAGCAGGCGATGCTTTACACTGATGTCAGATGGGCTACAGATCACCAGCGGCATAGTGCCTTCTGCTTACCTCTGTTGAATTGTCCTCTTCAATGCTACTGAACCTTGGTCACTAATGATGCTAATGATGCTAGTGTCATCTTGCGGCCTCAGCTAACGAGGGAGCAATTGCATAGGGAAACAGGTAGCCTTATTCATGATCCTGCCACTGGCGATTTGTCAGTAGTGGAAGAATTGCCTGACAACCTTAGGCTCCAGTTTGCATGTTTTTACTATCTCCTTGGTTGTAAAAAGACTATGGTTTACAGAGGTCAATAGCTCAAACTGAAGTTTACACACCCTAGTGAATGAGTCAGGGTAGTGACTTCTCCCCCACCTATACTGTTAAGGTAATGACAAGGGGAGGAAAGGGATTTTTGCGGTGCTATAGATATGATAATGAGAAATCCAAACAGAAAAAGTAAAATTTCAATATTGTTAATATAATTCAGTTTAAAAACACAAAGAACCAAACAATAGTGGTTACAGAGGCTGAGACGGAGGGTTACCTCATACACTGCAGCAACTGTCTTCAATCACACTCACTACATGACTCTAATCTGGGTACCCTCCACCCCATGTGCTTCCTTACCTGATTTTAGCCAGGCTTGCATGTGCTCCTTGTCGCTACTCACATAGCTCCCATCCTTTGGGCCTCCTGTGCCCTCTGCTGGACGGTGGTCCTTTCCTTGGAGGCTCCCCTCGGCTGGTATTATACAACTTCTTCTGTGTACCCGTATGTCCCCCCGATGGAGCGATAATGCGAAACATGTCTTGACTTCACGTGTAAATTTTGTACTGTATTCAACCAGCCATGTACCTCCGCCAATTGACCATCCAGCTGTTTGTTGTTCCAAACTGTAACCACTATTGTTTGGTTCTTTGTGTTTTTAAACTGAATTTTATATTAAAAATATTGAAATTTTACTACTTTTTCTGTTTGGATTTCTCATTATCATATCTATAGCACCGCAAAAATCCCTTTCCTCCCCTTGTCATTATGTATACATACTCTATGGGATGAGGTGCTTCTTTTTCTTGGGTGTCTCTACTATCAGCCGGACCTCCCCCTGCTTCAATTTATACTGTTAAGGGTTTCAATGGGTATAAATCTGACAAACATTGTGTTTGTCTCTTTAGATAACAATTCTGCCTTTAAAAAAAAAGAAAAAAAAACACCAGTGCTCTGGGAATTCTTTATTTTATATATATATATATATATATATATATATATATATATATATATTGTGAGTGGGTTAACTCAGCAGCGGGTGTGTGTGACCCCCTGGATGGGTTCACCACACAAAAACAGGCACAGCAGACAGTGGTAGGAGAAAACAAAAGGGTGTGGTTTTATTTGAACTATATACAGACAAAAAAAATACAGCAAAAACAAAAGAAACAGGAAAAGAAATCCTGGTCAACTTGACCGCTCACTACACACGTTGGTGTCCCTAACTAACAACTGGGTACAGCCTTGTGCTGTCCCAGTCCCTAGCTCCCTGCTTTTAGAAGTTCTTAGCAATAACCACACAGGCTTTGGCTCACCGCACAGAGATCACACTCCCCAGACTATCCACACAGATCTGGTTCCAGGTTGGAGCATCTCCCTTAGCATGCTGGGAGTTCTTGTAGAGGCCCTAATGAGCCCACTTACTTCAGCTGGGCTCATTAACTCTTCCCCTGCAAGACTCCCCCTAGTGGTATAAATCGGCATAAAGCCTGAATCTAGGACATATATACCTTCCATCCTGGATGCAACCTGGTGATTTTACCTGCCTGCTGTCACAATATATATATATTTTAAGAGAATATATGTAATATGTTTTTCTCTTTCTTTTTTGGAAGAGCATAGTTCTATTTTGAGGCCTGGGTTTAGCAGTCCAGTTTTAAGTTGATATGGTTGCCAAAATGGATATCAATGCATAGATAATAGTCCCATCCCTAAAATTTGCCATGGATATATTGATATACAGGAGGAATACAAGTTGCCATCATCTGTTTTCAATGAGGATGATGTCTTCAAAATTGTCCTCTATTGGGCTAATCTTTATACTTCTGCATTGGGCACTAGCTGCCAAGGTTCTCCACATAGCATTTTCAGTTCTACCCTACTACTGCATACAGGAAGAATCATTCCTTAAAGGCTTAGTTCACCTTTCTGACCATGTTTCATGTTACATCCATATTCATGTTACATCCTCTATTCAAAAACACCCCCCCCCCCCACCTGAATCGTGGGGCTCCTCTCCCTGGAACATCCTATTCATATTTGAATATAGCGAGGCTGTGAGTTGCTCCATCCACACAGCCCCATTATCCATTCACAGGAGATTGTGAATGAGAAGGCTACAAGTCTGATCTGCCTCCGCGACAGAGGAACTCATAGATTGCGCTGGCACAAGTGTGGTGACGTTGCCACACTTGTAGCTTGTTTACTTCCTCCAGCCTTAAAGTGGTAGATCCGTACCACTGTATGGACCTGGTACTAGGGTGAAAAAAATTCAGGAACCTGCGCATTGCACCCACATTGCATTCATCGCTGTTGCAGTGCTCTACAGGCTTTGATGCAATCATGTAATGCATATTTTTTATTTTTATGTGGGTGCATTTATTACATTTTGCAAAAGGTGGACTATACCTTTAAATATATGGTGACACTAAACTTTAGTGTAAAAACAAATCTAATCAAGTACTGTCCAGTATGTGCAACATGTATTGAACTCAACAGTTCAATACATTTAATTTTTAAATCCAAGCTTAAAAATACATTGGAAACTTGTTTAAGAATTTATAGTGTCTATCATTTTGTACTCCGCTATTTTCCAGCAGGGAATCCACTTGCTAGCAAGTTTCACATTTTATTACCAAGATAAATAAAACAAGTGTTCTGATTGGCTTCTTTGGGTAACAACTTACAATTTTGTGGTCAGTCTTTTATTCAGATTTTTTAGTCAGCCCAAGAAGAAAAATGTTCTCTTTGATATGATTGAAGGCTTGTATAATTTTCTAGTTATCCGATAATTGCGAAATCCGTGCTTGGCCAAGAAGAGTAAATGGTGGATACCAAAAGTTCTTGCTGTAAACGAAGGCGCTCTAGATTGTGGGCAGAGACAACAAAGTCCTATAAATTATTTTTCATGGCAGGAGTCTTCTCCTGGGGAACAGTACAGTTCATAAGCACTTACACAATCAGGCCGGGGCGAATTGTACAGACCACTATATTGAATTATTTTACCAACAAATCTGTCACTCTGTCTGAGGCTGCCAATGTTGCAGGGCTTAATAAACCCCGAGAAACCTGTGGTTACTGCATTATGTGTTTTCATACCTCCTGCTGTGGGTCTTGTACACAAGCTCTGCTCAATTCTTTCTCTTCTCTGCCTTAATTCTCTATAAAATACATGAAAACTGATGTAGTATAAATCTGACAAGAGGGAGATAATATATTTTTTTTAAAAGGGCATGGTTTGGGAACAGAGCACTTTTATTTTAAAGTGCACTTGTCACAGGGAACAATTTTCTTAACAATGATTATTAAAATTTGTTTGAATTTTGAGAAGATGTCACTGCTACAGGTTACGAACACACGAGTTACGAACGACTCCTACTTACGAACGGCCTCAAATGCCGGCCACTTGTGCTCCACGCTGGTCCTGGATACCTCTGGACACATCCCACGCTGCAGTATTACATTACTGCATGGCCAGAAGAGCCCCAGATAACATAACAAGCACCCGGAACATCCCTCATCCATGCACAGACAGACATTACACTTACGAATGGAGTGTCCTGACCGGAAGTTACACTTACAAATGCAGTGTTGCGACTTACGAACAACTTCGACTTACAAACAAAGCTACAGTCCTTATTGTGTTCGTAACTCGGGGACTGCCTGTATCTGCTTTTTGCTGCTATCCGCGACTCTTAGTGAGATCTCCCCTCGCTTCCTGTCATGGTGACAACAGTTTTAGCAGTCAGGAGGGGGAATCTCCAACAGGAGGACAGACAGAAATAATATATATGTAGCGGGGTCCCCAAATTTAACCCCGTTATACCAAATTTAGGGGAAGGTTTGAGCTGTAGTTGGGCTCAGACCACCTTAATTGTTAGGACATTCTATTTTACACCGCAGATAGTATACTGGTGTGTAGTTCCCTGTGGCCTGTAGGTGGCGCTGCCATAATGGGCCAGGGTTGAACCGCTGGTATAGTGCTGTGCCTTGGATGTCCTCTCTCGGCGGTTGTATGGTGGGCATGGTCAACCTGCTGTGCAAGCCGCAAGAGGATATAAAAAGGGGCAGACACTACTTGTGAGAGGTCGTCGTTGGTTCCAGTTCGAGCCCAGGGGGCCATCGTGGAGCGTGGTACCTGGCCCTCCTGGCCAGGGGCCCACGTACGCATCAGTCACAGTCACCTTTAGCCCTGGGGCTGCAGCAAAAGCCTGGGGCCCAGCACCTTTAGCCGGGGACCATGTCCTGGAAGGAGAAATCCCATCCCAGGGTGCCTCTGGCATGCGGACCAGTTCTGAGATGAGGAGGCCGGGGGAGGACCCTTCTGAAGGACCGGTGAAAAGTTCACGAAGAAACAAGGGCCCGGTAACTCTCTGGAGGGATTAGATCCATCCAACACCAGAGGATTGTGATTAACGGTTCTGTGGCAGAGAATCTCCTAGTTGCATCTAAAAGGGGGAAACTAAAGAAACGTCTGAGCATCACTTCGGCTGCTAGGATCCACTTTCATAGGGAACTATCCGGGTGAGCTAAGCCATTCTTCAGGAACGAGTAGTGAATTCATAATTTGTCTTGTGCCTGGTCTCATATCCAAACTCTTACTGTCTTGTCTTCTATCCACCCTTTTCTATCCATTGACTTTGCATATAAAGAAATAAACTCTACATTGGAGTTTACTACTGGTGTGGACCTTGGAGTTACCTGGGGATATAAAGACTTGTCCTTACATTCTAAGAGACGGGAACCAACTAAAGGGAGAACCTTGCTGCAGGACCCTAGTTTATGACACCACTCAACCTCTTCACACAAGAGGGTACGGGCACATAGCATGGTGTGCCTTTCCTGCAAGTGAGCCAAAGGCAGGTAAAGGATCCGTGTGCTATATATATCAATATATAGTGGGAGGGGGTTAGCTCAGCAGCGGGTGTGTGTGACCCCCTGGATGGGTTCACCACACAAAAACAGGCACAGCAGACGGAGTTGTAGGTGAAAAAACAAAAGGTGCGGTTTATTTAAACTATATGCAGTGTAAAATATAACAGCAAAACAAAAAGAAACATGAAAAGAAATCCTGGTCAGCTTGACCGCTTACTACACACGTAGTTTCCCTATCTAACAACTAGGTGCAGCCTTGTGCTGCCCCAGCCCCTATCTCCCTATTTTAGAAGGTTTAGCAACACAGGCTTTGTCTCACCGCACAGGACAGAAAGCACACTCACAACACAGAACTGGTTCCAGGATGGAGCATCTCCCTTAGCATGCTGGGAGTTCTTGTAGAGGCCCTAATGAGTCCACTTGCTTCAGCTGGGCTCATTAACTCTTCCCCTGCAAGACTCTCAGCACTCCCCCTAGTGGTATAAATTGGCATAAAGCCTAAATCTAGGACATATATATTGTCCATCCTGGATGCAACCTGGTGATTTTACCTGCCTGCTGTCACAATAGATATATAGACATATATACTGTATATTTTTTTAAGCAGTACTTAATGTGATTTTTAATGGAAGGTAATGGTTTTGCACAGAGCAGCCCTGATCTTCTTTTTGGGTTGACTGCCAGCGGTCCAGGTTCCTCTCCCCTGCCAAGAGCCCACAATAGCAAACCTCTTGCTATGGGGGCACTAAAGCAGGCCCACTCCCGAGCCTCACTCTGTGTGTCCATTCACACACGGAGTGCGGCTCAGCCCCACCCTAGCTCTCTCCTTATTGGCCCACTGGCTGTGATTGACAATAGCAGGAGCCAATGGCTCCCGCTGCTGTGTGAGCCAATGAGGAGAGAGAGACCCTGGAGAGCACAGAATGCATTAAGGTAAAAAACCTTGAGTCTTTAGAACCATTTTAACTGTATCTAAACACCACAGACTGAAAATGCTATTTAACCCACGTTTAGTATTCAAGGTGAACTCAACCATCCATCCATGTCTCCACACTTTGTGGAGAAATCACTTTGAAAAATACCCCCATCTAGCATTTTTAGCTACGTCCATCCAGGGCAGATGATTCATGTAGCATTTACTTCCTGGAACCCATCTTTATTTAGCTCAGGCATGCAGAAAGGAGGGTGTGCTTAGCTGAAAACCCCTCCTTAGATGAAAGAAAAAAAAAATACCCAGGAAGACTTGTGGGATGTATGACATAATTTTAGCCTAGACCAGAAATCAGGAAGCAACCGACGAAATGTAAAAAAGAAACAAGTAAATATAATATAACTTATTATATATTTACTAAGGCTAGTAGCATAAGCATTACAAATTGTTAATGTTCATTGAGAGAGTTTAGTTCCCCTTTAAGTGGAATTGGGAAATACTTGAACCCCTTTTCATACTTTTTGGTTGTTGCTGGTGTTCCTGTTACAGATTTCTACTTCACTTCCCTTCTGGTAAAATTATTATAACCAGAGCAAAAGTAGGAGAAAGTAAAGAAAAATCTCTCTAATAGAGCATCAGATAGCAGGAAAAACCCTACTGGGGTCTAAAGATGGCCATACAAAGGTTCATACAGAAATTTAGAAAAATCTGTTCAGATTTTTGATCCTGGGAATATCTGATTGCCTTAGGGCAAGATGTGGCCATTTGCTTGTCTTTATTCGGCCCTTGGGGCACTATTCCTTCCATTGATATAAGAAGGTATTCCTCCCGCTGACACCAATAGTGGGGTACTGTTTGTTCCCCTGAAGCCAAATATGGGGCACTATTCATCCCACTAATATTACTGCCACTGGCCATAGTCTGGGCCCCATTAAAGTGGTTGTAAACCCAACCACACAACTTGCACCTACAGGTAAGCCTAGATTAAGGCTTACCTGTAGGTGCAAGAAATATCTCCTTAACCTACATGGTTAAGGAGATATTATCAGAAAACCCTGCACCGATGTGTACGGCGCATGCGCGCCGTAGACAACGGCGCAGGCGCACTGCGCGTTGACGGTTTTCTCAATGGAGACTGACGGTTTTCTCAATGGAGAAAGCCGGCCCAGCGCGCATGCGTGTGATGTCAGTGCCGCTCCGGCAAATCACAGCGTCGGAGCGGCGATAACAGGAAGATGGTCGGAGCGAACATGGCGGCGGAGGGGGACGAGGAGCGCTTCGGAGGCTTCGATCTGAGGTAAGTGCCACATAATGAGCTAGTATGCATAGCATACTAGCTCATTATGTCTTGTTCTTGCAGGTGTCATTTTTTTGTTTACAACCACTTTAAGTCTGAAGGATAGTAAACTTTGTTTAGAAAGTTTGGAGACCCCGGCCTTGAATCTGGAAGGCATTTTTTTTTACCTTGTACAAGTAAATTGTACCATTCTTTTAGGAGTTTTGCTATCCTCTGGATCAACTGTAGGTGCTGTAGTTCTTTATTAGTGTTATTTTTTGTTTGTTGTTTTTGTTGGTTGAAATAGCTGGAATTGTGTGTCTTTTTTCGACCTGACTAACCAAATAAAAACATTCTTTATTGCCATCATCAGGTCAGCTAATTTTGTTTGAAACCCCTAAAATTTAGTTAAGGCCTGCTACTTGAGTGGAATCCCAGACTGATTAAACAGGTTTCATTTTAATATGAACATTTTTTCCAGAACGAAAACCACATTCATAATTACAATTTAGTTTAAGAAAATATTTCCATCCTGCTTCTCCAAATTTCTTACCTGAAGAAACTACCGCTTTGGGTTTAATTTGATACAGAAAATTTGATGAGACACAAGTATACTAGTATAGGAGGCAAGGATAGGGGTAGATGCCATTGCACATTGCTTGCAAAGGAGGAAGGGCAATGTGTAAAGCCTCGTACACACGACCGATTTTCTGTATGGTTTTTGTCGAGAAAACTGCCGGGAATCTCGACAAGAAAAATAGAGAACCTGCTCTCCATTTTCTCATCAGGATTCTCGTTTTTCTCGTCGAGATTCTCGTCGGCCTGTTTCCCGACGAGAAAACCGGTCGTGTGTATGCTTTTCCGAGTCTTAAAAAATCGCGCATGCTCAGAATCAAGTATAAGACGGGAGCGCTCCTTCTGGTAAACCTAGCGTTTGTAATGGAGATAGCACATTCGTCACGCTAAAACAAACTGAAAGCACGAAGACTGAAAAGCATGAATCGTCTCTCCCCAAACTTTTACTAACACGCGGTAACACGAGATCAGCAAAAGCAGCCCAAGGGGTGGCACCATTGAAATCAAACTTCCCCTTTATACTGCAGTCGTTCGTGCTGTACGTGACCATACTTTCCAATGACGAGATTTGGAATTGACAGTGTGTATGCAAGGAAAGCTTGACAAGAAGCTCATCGAGAAAAACAACGTTTTTTTTTACGACGAGATTCTCGGTCGTGTGTACGAGGCTTAAGGACTGTACATTCACAAGCCAAGTTCAGGATAGATCTTTATGCATGCTGCATCTGCTTCCTTTGCTATTCTAAGTATAGGTTTCACACATTTCCAGTGAATGGTCCTGACATCATTGCCTGAAGGCATTCTCCTTAGGCCACATCACCTGATAGCTCCAGCACATCCCTAATGGCCTAACTTTGGCATCTGTCAGACTGAGTAAAGCCCATAGTCAGACATTTCAATTGGACAGAGAAGAATACAGTTTTAAAAATTGTATTTTTTGGCTAAGTTTACTTGGGTCAGTACTGTTTTTTCATGTTCAGAGGAGGTAGCTTCATAACCAGCATCAAAGCATGCCACAAAGTCCCTAGGACACCTAGGAGCTAGGGATTATCAGCGCAGGATTCTCTTCTGCAAATTTTCTTTATGGCTCTTGTAAGCCATTTGCAGGAGTTGGCTTACTGTTGCCGTTTCCTGCCTCCAATTTTTGGCTACTCTACGCCTTTTGAGCTTGTGCTTATAGGCGACAGAGGCAACGAGGGACCTTTCCTGCTTATAGCTATCACCTACCAATTTTTTTCCCTATCTTTGGTAGATGCAGTCATATTATTACATAATCTTATTTGCACATTGGAAATCATGTTAGTAGAATATCTTGTTTAACAATGTGAGTCTGTGTTTTTAGCACCAAAGCTTGTGTGCCTATAGGATCCAATAATGTAAATTTGGCCTAGTGGATGTTGGAAGCCTTTCCAAAAGGGCCTAGAAAGGAGGTGTGTTTATCTGATCATTTGCATTGATAGGCCAGTGCCTGGAGCACATTCTGCCCCATGCTACAGCGGTCTAAAGTTTTGACATCTTCAAGACTAATGTGTAGCCCATAGTCCTTAGGTGTAATGACACAGAGGGACAGTTCATCATCGGACCATAGGGGGAGTGAAAGTTTCTAGGGTAGTGAAAGATTGGGTAAGTTAAAGTATTTTACTCTCCCCTAGAATAAGGGAGCAGTTAACCCTTGCAATGCAGGCAAATCAGCCACTGCCAACATCTTAGAAGCCAAAGTGAGGATTTTTTAATGTGAAGTTTAATCTGCTTATATTTTGCCCCACCAGGTCCCCCCACCCTGCTGAATAAGCCAAAATTCAAGCTGTTGGTGGCTCTGTCAGTACCACTTGGCTCAACAAAAGTTGACTGAAAAGTAAAAGGAGCTGGGTGGAAAATTGTTGCCCGAACAGTGAATGCATCCAGTTGGTTGAAAATTAGATGATATGATATAAATACAGTGTTGTTTTCCTAGTATCTTAAGTTCTTTTCTGGGTTCTGCAGCCGTAGACTTTCTAGAGCTTTGACTGGGATGAAGCCTCTATTCCTAGGTCCACATCCTTCTAGATAGCCAGACCAAACTATTACTCTCAGCTCTCCGCAGATCTTTATATTTGTCAACTGACTGATGCTCAGGGCTTTCATTCCTCCGTGGGAGTCTGCTGCTGGGTGAAAAGAGTGCTGACAGAACACTAAAACAGTACAAGGACTGTCAGTTTGTTGTGGGGAACCCATTAGTGTGCACCCTTAGTTAGCGGATGAGCGAATGTTTAGTTTTGTTGTTGAACTTGCTGAAAAAGCCCTTCTGCATTAAACCTGTGTTTGATGCCTTGCTGAATAAAAGTGCAGGATAAACCTGCATGGACTCTTCCGTGATGTCCCTGTCTCATGCATGGTTACCACTGTCATTACCAGTTGAGCCAACCCCTTATGTTTCAGCTATTGTGCTCTGTAAACAACACAGGAGCAAAAAAGAGTCTGGGAAAACATGTGAACAGAATCTGATAGCCTCACCAGTTGGCTGCATATGATAATACAAAATCTTTATATGCAACATGAACTTATTTTATCTCTAGTGTGGTCCAGTATGGTACATTAATGCACACGCATTGCAAATACGGCAGTCTGGTAATGTAAATGGGCTGCCAACCCAGAACAGTGAATCTTAAAGGCACAATAGTGCGCAGTGGTGCCCTGGGTTGAAGATGGGTTGTAGTGCTGCTAAAACGCACAAATTACAGGAGCTCATATATACAGTATTTGTAAAATCAGCCTTATTGGATTTTTGTGACTACTAACTGTGTTTTTTAAATTATGGTACATTACTTTTGAACCGATGGTGGTCAAAATGCCCTCTTGAAAGCCTACTGCACCTCTTCAGTCAGATGGCAGCTTTATTTTCCCTGAAATGTGAAAATTGTCAGTGAGTGATGTTCACGTCTTTGTGCCATTAATAAAGTTGGCCAGGACAGAATAGCGCCTGTCTTACTTGACATCACACCTCTGATTATTCAGCAGCTTTTGTCAGCTGCTTCATGACTGGGTTTGTGGCGGCCATTTTGTGCCTGTTCTTTCTTGAAGTTGGATGTGTTAAAGTTGTAGCTTTTCGGAGAAGTACTAATCTCCCTTATCCAAGGGACTAATAGTGCATACGATTAACCTCTTCCCTGTCAGAATATTAAGATGCAGAGAAGTAATCCTCTCCAGCTGACAGAACAGGAGAGCTCGGAAATCTGACAGGAAATTGTTCCCTGCTTCTGTGTAAAACAGCATCTGATGTAACTGCTTTATCGCTAGAACAAATAAAGCTTTTTCTGTGGGGTGAAAAACAGAAAAATACCGTTTTTTTTGAGGAAAATACATACAGGTGCATCTCCAAAAAATTGAATATCATCAAAAAGTTAATTTATTTCAGTAATTCAATTTAAAAAGTGAAACTCATTTATTTTATATAGATGCGTTACACACAGAGTGATATATATCAAGCATTTTTTTCTGATAATTTTGAAGATTATAGCTTACAGATAGTGAAAACCCAAAATTCAGTATCTCAGAAAATTTGAATATTACATAAGACCGATAAAAAAAAGATTTTTAATACAGAAATGTTGGCTTACTGAAAAGTATGTCCATGTACAGTATAGTATGCACTCAATACTTGGTCGGGGCTCCTTTTGCATATATTACTGCATTGATGCGGCATGGCACCGGAAGCTCAGACCCGCAAGTGACGTGACAAGCAATTATGAAACGTACGTTGAGGAGCCTTCCGGTCACGTCACTTCTGGGTCCGAGCTTCCGGTTTGTCTCTCGAGGGGAGTGGAACGCACGCCTATCTTGCACTATGAGCTCAGCGGTGTGTGGCATTTTTGGTTTTAGTATCTACCTTTACAATAAAGGCAACCGGCTCTCCCTTTGTCTTTTATCTCGGGCATCGTGGTGGAGAGGAGACTATAACCTAGAACAGGGATATGCAATTAGCGGACCTCCAGCTGTAGCAAAACTAAAAGTCTTGCTATGCCTCATGGGACTTGTAGTTCTGCAACAGCTGGAGGTCCGCTAATTGCATATCCCTGACCTAGAAGATTGAATTTTCCCCAGTCTATCTATTCCAGGATTTCCCATATAGCGTTTTCCAGACCTTCTTTTTAACTAAAGAGGTCATGGATATCTGGTGAGCAGGATTTTCATTTGAGCACATTGGGTGTGATTTGGATTTCTTGTCAAGTGGTGAAGGACTTTTCTATGGTTATATTCATCAAGATTTTCGCTGAAGATTTATGGACTCACAGGATTGTTTTATTCTGATTATATATATATTTTATTTTTTCCTGTTTTTCTTTACATTATTCTACTTTGATTCACATTGTTATTCCATGATATATGGTCCTAAAGTGCATTATTAGCATATTTGAGTGTTATTTACTTAGCGCCCCTTGCCTATCTCTGCCAGCATTGAACTCTGAAATGGGAAGGCACAAAAAACCTTTCCACTGGAAGGAAATGTATTGCAGCCAAAACATTGAGCAGTATAGGAATATAATAAACATGTGAGACTTTAATTGGGCTTTAAAAAAGAGGACATATCGTACACACAATCGTAAATTCCGACAACAAAACCGTGGGTTTTTTTCCAACGTAATTTTGGCTCAAACTTATGTTGCATACACATGGTCACACAAATGTTGTCGAAAATTCCGATGGTCGAGAATGTGGTGACGTACAACACGTAAGGCGAGCCGTGATCAATGAAGTTCAATAGGCTCTTCTGCTTGATTCTGAGCATGCGTGGTTTTTTGAGCATCGGAATTGCATACAGACGAGCGGAATTTCCCTACAAGAACTTTTCCTGTCAGAAAATTTGAGAACCAGCTCTCAAATTTTTGTCATCGGAAATTCCGACAGAAAAAGTCTGATGGAGAATACACACGGTCGGAATTTCCGACCAAAAGCTCACATCGGAGATTTCTTGTCGTAAATTCCGACCGTGTGTACGTGGCATTAGAGAATGTTCCTTTAAGAGAATAGTGCCTTATGACGCGTACACACGACCGTTTTTAATGTCATGGAAAAAAAACTAAGTTTTTCTCGACGTGATTCTTCTCAAGCCTGTCGTGAAAAAAAATGCTTGAGCAAAGAGCGGTGACGTACAACACGTACGACGGCACTATAAAGGGGAAGTTCCATTTGGATGGTGCCACCCTTTGGGCTGCTTTTGCTGATTTCGTGTTACCGCGTGTTAGTAAAAGTTTGGTGAGAGACGATTTGCGCTTTTCAGTCTCCGTGCTTTTCAGTCCGTTACAGCGTGACGAATGTGCTATCTCCATTACGAACGCTAGTTTTACCAGAACGAGTGCTCCCGTCTCATAACTTGCTTCTGAGCATGCAGTTTTTTTTCCCGTCGTTAAAGCGTACACACGACGAGAAAAACAACGTGAAAAATTACGAGAAAAAATAGAGCAGGTTCTAAATTTTTAATGCCCATTTTTCTTGTCGAGAAAAATGCTCTGGGGCCTACACACGACCGTTTTTCACGACCAATTAAAAAAATGTCATGTTTCTCGTCATGAAAAACAGTCGTGTGTACGCGGCATAAGACAGGATTCTTAGCTCAGCTCATTACGGAAATGGCAGTGGCTGCAAATTGAGTTTGCTGTTGCCGTAAACATGGGGATTCATTATAGGATTAAAATATTTCCACATCGATTTCCTGTAGGTTCCAGAAATCTTTCATGTCCATCTGCTGTGACTGTAATCTCTGAGACATTCTTCTGTTTGTATTGCAGATAATTTGGAAATGCCAGTACGTAAAACAATAACTATAGATATTACTCCAGAAGGTATATTTCTCATATTTTCTGATTGCCGTTTGCTAGCACCAGCCAAAACTCAGCCAATTTTTGTTCTTGCGTTAATACGGAAATGTTTATTTGGGCAACCTTGCTTCAGAAATTTATGGCCTGTTGTTTTTTTTAAGCCTGATTTTGTTTATTTTGTTTTAATGTGGCCGCCATAGCGTTGGCTTTTTCTTTTTTGCCTGTTTATTGCTTATTCTTCTTTTGTTTAAATCTCTATATTCCACTGGTTGTGGGGCCATGTTTTCTAAATTCAGTGGATGTAGATATAATGTGGACATACAAGTCAAGCACAACATTTAATCTACTCTTGATCCACCCATGATACTTTCTAAAGCTACATTCAAACTGGCAATTAAGGCTGATTCCTGCTGCTAAAATTTGCACCGGCTGTTGTGATTGCAGCCTTAGTGTCCAGTCTATTCTAGCACCATTCTGTAGGAGCATATTTAGGCTAAGCCAACAATGATTCACTGGCCAAGCATTTGTATACACCTGAACATCATACCTATATGAGCTGTTGACCATCCCATTCCCAAACCATAGACAATGTTCTGGAGCTATACCATCCTCCATTTTTCAGGGAAGGCTTTCTACAAGAGTTTAGAATGTGCCGGTGGGGTGCCCTTTCAACCAAAACAATGTTTTTGAATTCAGGTACTGATGCTGGACAAGCCTTGACTTGCAATCGAATTCACATAAAAGATATTAGGGTTGAGATTAGGATTTGTGCAGGCCAGTCAAGTTCCTTTACAAAAAACTGTTCAGTCCATATCTTTATGGAGCTTGATTTGTGCACGGGGCACAGTTATACCCAAACAGAGAGGGACCTTTATCAAACTTTCCAACAAGGTTGGAAATGTGCAATTGTCTGAAACAGTCTTTCTCAACCTTTTAAACATGGAGGAACCCTTGTAAAAATGTCTGGGACTCAGGGAACCCCTGCTAATAGTTTCTATATTTACAACCCACGACATATTGATGTGATGGTCAATAGGAAGAAGAATCCCCCCTTACAAATAGCTAAACGAATCATTGGTGTCATTGGTTACTTATTTAAGAGGCAGAAATTGCTCATTGCTTAAGGACCTCCTAGCAACCTATGGAAGAGTCCTAGGGTTCCACGGAACCCTGGTTGAGCAAGGCTGGTCTAAAGTGTCTTGTATGCATTCGCATTTATAATACCCTTCAATTGAAACACTTGAAGTTGATCACTTGGAAGGGTGTTGACATGCTTTTGGCCATACTGTGTATTTCCATGACCCTTTCCTTTTATGTAGTCAAGATAAGTAGTATCCCCTACTACTCAACACTTCTGCTGAAATTTTTGGCAGTGCACGTTGCATGTCCAGATATGGCTAGTTTGGCGGTGGAATTTAAGCAAATCCAAGGTGGATTTTACCATTCTGTTTATTTGAAAAGCCTGGGAGCTATACTACCAAAATAAGGCATGTTGGGATGCATGATTGAGTAGAAGCTTGTGACCTCCCAGAGACAAAGCATGCGCCTTTCCTCATTGATGCTTTTTTTTTTTTTTCGTACTGTTTAGATCACAGTTTTTTTTTAAACTGAGCTTTCCTGACAAATTTCCCAAATGGCTACATGCTTCTAGAAGGAAAACCATTGTCATGACGTTGTTTAAATTTGTTGTGAACACAAAATGGGAATAATCTCTCTTCCACAATAAATAAGGTGAAAGAGTTCACAGAAGAGTTCCATGACATCCTTGTGCTTCTGTAGAGAACGTGGAGCTCTCACATGACCTTTAATATTCCATTTAACAAGTTCTCATTTGGAAGGAAATGAAAAGAAAAACATCCATCTAGCCAGCAGTCACATGTTAATGTCACCTGATTATCTAAATATGCTTTATTGTCACTGACATTTGGCGCAGAATTGATGACACTGTCAGTTATACATTTTATTTATGGTGAATTTTGACATCGCTACTTTACAAATTTAAGTTAAGTCATGCAACTCTGACATCATTACTTTTCAAATAAAAATAGATAATAAAAATGGCATCATTAAAAGAGAATTGGGAATTGAAAAGAAAAAAAAATTATACTCTGCTAGTCTTCAGAGAGCCAGTGACTATTGGTTACCAGCACTCTGCCCCTCCAGCACTCACTGGAGCACCGGGCTGTGGAGGGGGAGGGAACAGCTGGCTCAGTCTCAGTGGTTTGCTGAGAGGCTGAGCCAGCTGCTGGGTGGATCCCATCATTAAAGTTGGGATTGATCCAGAGCCTGGACTGGCTGAGTAACGTAAGCCCAAGGCAGACTTTAGCTGAAGATGGGTCACGGGAGTGCAGATCTAAATGCACTCTTGTGGTGCCCATTGGAAGTATGGCCAAAAAAGCTTTGTTATGTAGGCACCAAATCCACTCCGGTAGCACAAAGCAGGTACCTCCGAGTGCCCGAACATCAGGTATTTTATCAAATTCTATTTTTAGGCAGCCGCAAATCATACGTATTCAAATATTCAAATATGTAAATTTGAATATGTAAATGAAAACCTACATCAATAACCAATTGGATGTCTGATTTTGGAGCAGTATAGTCCTTTCAGCTGATGGAGATGAATGTGTACTGGATTGGCATCTGGTTATTGCCCACTAGAGATGAGCAGAGGAATTGGCTCATATCTACTACACACTATCTTTCCTTTGCGTTGTAATATTAAAGGGTCAGTCATCCTAATGGTGTTAAATCATTTACAGGAAGATGGCAGAGGTTAAATCACCTGCCTTCTTATATGTCTTGGGTCTCTTATAATAAGATTGCTTTCCCAAGCCTGCCAACTTGCTGCAGCCATTGCATAGAATGTCCAAACTTCAAGGTTCACTGAATTTGAAATCTTAATTTTCAGTGGAAAGACCCTGCAAATGCAGGAGCTTGTTCTCTGAGTTGAATTGCAAGTTGTGCAGCATTTAAAGTAAAAAAAGTGACAATTGTTTATCTTTAAAGCAGACATTTTTAATCAGCGTTCAAAATGTCTGTTCCAAACTTAGAGGAACCACAGGCAGACCTCCCTATTTAATTTAAAATTTTATTTTTTAGCCCTTCTTACCTCATGGTGGTATATGCACATTTCAGATACTCACGTATCCAGTGTTCTCCCATTCACATGCCCGCCCACAGCTCCGTCCCGCGCCACCATGTTCTCTCTGACGTCATCAAGAGGCCTTCCAGCTCTTCCGAGTTCAACTGGCAGGCCTCTCGGTGACACACCGATAGGTCTGCCCCCTCCTCCTGTTCTTCAATGAAAGGCTATGCCTCCTGTACATTGGGAGGCAGTGTGGACTTTTAATAAAAAAACTAAAAAACTAAAGTAAACAAAAGAAGAAAAAAGTAATGCCCTATTCCTGCAAAGGAGGGGTGGAGAGACGGGATCTTCCTGGCGGGGGGGGGGGGGGGGGTCTGCTTTAATGTTGGTTGTAAACCTCAGACATGAATTAGGACCAAAGCATATCCCTCTATAATCTTAACTAAGTGTAATTTATGTCTGCTCTCTGCTCTGCTATCAGCATGAGTCACGTCTGACAAGTTTATACGATACCGAAAAAAAATAAAAAATTGGAACAGGGGAGGGACCTTCAGCAGATTGACAGTCTCAGCTCAATTTCCGTGTGCTCTGTGAAGGGGCGTCCCTTTCCTTCCCTCCCCTCCAATCAGCTCTCAGAGCTCTTCTCACTAAGCTCTGCAGAGTGTAATCTCAGCTCTCAACCCCTTTTTTTCTGTATGCTCAGACTAGCTTTATAAATTCTGGATTTTGAACGGATGTAGAGAAGAGAAGACTGCAGATAACTAGGTACACCTGTAGAAGGATTTGTTTCATCCCTGTGTATCACCCGAGGCCAGTCACTTCACTGGGTATATGTAATGGTTTACAACCACTTTAAACAAATATGGTATGCCCATTGACAGCTAAAATTTCCATGGCATCATTGTAATTGTGGTTTGTTGTAGCAGCGCCACCCTGTGGACATAAGGGACGCAGCCGCCAATCTGGGTGCCTAGCAAGAAACGCACGTTCTCCATATTAGCGATGATGTCATGGACTAAGAAGTTTCATTAAAAAATTATGATGTTATGGCTACAGTTAACTAATATGGAGCTCAGCATTAACTAACTGCAATAATAATATTAAATAAAGTGCTGAATAAATTAGCACTGATGGGTTTATGCATGAGTATACATGCATGTTTTATTCTGTAAACTCCATTACTTCGAACCACAGTGCCTCTCTTACACGGAAAAGCGTTATTTGGCTGGTAATAGGACCGATGAACACAAAAAATGGAAATAGCTTAATATATACAGATCACCAGGTGTCTTGAAAGCACAGGTTGATATTATGCATGCAGCTCATCCACTGTGGCATACCGTTACAATTAATGCATAGATATCTCAGTAACATAGAATACATCCTTTGTTGGTGTTCTCTTCCTCTCTCCATTCCATGCTGACATGACCATACACACTGCTGCTTGTTGTACTCGAACGGGCTGAGCTGTTTTGCTCTCTGAATCTCCAGAGGAGCACACCCTGAAATCTCCTTCTCATTAATAGGCAATGAGATGCTATTCTCCTGCTTTGTAAGCTATGTGAAGCCATTGACTAGCCTGCACAGAATATTGGGAATTCATTTTCCAGCAGGAGCACAACTGTACCAGGGAGTAGGGGCCTGATTTTTAACCAGGGCTGGGTTTTCTTCTTTGACAATACTAAAGACTATTGCATTGTGTCGTAAGCCAGGATCTGTGGAATGATGAAATATATATGACTGCACCATAGTTCCTTCATCATTTGAAGCAGAGATGGATTTGGGTACAATGGGGCCTAGGCAAAGTAGCATAATTTGGCCCACATCCCTCCAAATAATGTTAATAAGGATTGCATAAGACTTAAAAAAGCCATTACTTTTGCATTGTCTGTATCGACATGGTCCATCTCATCAGCTACCAACTGCCTACCAATGTATCCTACCTTGTAAAGTGAAAGTCGGTGCACAGTTTTGGGCACCCATGCTATCCAACTGGTTTACTCCAGGCAAGAAGGTTGTAGCTGGGCCCTGTAGACATCTGCCAGACCCTAGACTCCTGCCTAGGTTGCCATGTGGAACATGCAACTCGACGTTCAAGGCCTGTTTTCCACAATGAGACCAGGACACCTGCACGCGCAAGGCCTCACTATTTGTAATCCACTGTGTTAAAGGACTTAATTCTTAAAGTAGACCACCAGCTTTGGCCACCTATGCTACCCCCCTGGTTTACTTCAGACAAGAACGTTGTAGTAGTTGCCCCCCAGTAGACAGCCACCAGACCCTAGGCTCCTGCCTAGGTTGCCTTGTAAAAGATACAGCTCTGATTTCAAGGCTTGTCTTCCACAATCAGACTAGGACACCCACACACAAGGCCTCACTATTTGCAATCCGCTGTGTTAAACAATTTCATTCTTAAAGAGGAACTCTGGGAAAAATATTTATTTTCCCATGCAGTGGAACTGTGCCCACACTACATGGTTAACTGCTCGTTTTCATCTAGGGGATTGCGGAGAGGAGAAATACTTAATCCGCCGACCGCAAGACCAGTTCCCACCATGCCTGACCCCCCCCCCACCCCCACATGCTAAATGGACTGTTGCTGATGTCATCACGTCCATAGACTGGCTCTGGACGCGAGGACGGCTGGAACAGTCCATCGCTGGAAGTGAGGGAGTGCGGCTTTCCAGAGGGTCGAAAAACCGGGTAAGTACAGCTTTCCTTTGTGCCCCTAGACAAAACGAGCTGTTAACCCATGCAGTGTGAGCAGAGCCCCACTGCATGGGAGAATAACATTTTGTCATGGAGTTCTTCTTTAAGGTAGACCTATAGTATAATAACACCTCCATATCCTTTACCTACACCTTTTCTGACTTGCCATCATTTCCTTCCCTCTTTAGATTGAGTACTTTTTTGGTTGGACCCAGATTTGAACTTCCTGCTTTCTTACTTGTCCTCACGTCTGCTGCCCCCCACCTGAAGCCTCCTGGAATGCCAACATCACACATTTCAGGAGGTTTCACGGCAATCTTCACTGCACTGTGCATGCACAAGGCGATCCCTACCACATTACACATGTGCCTCTGCACGTCAACAGGGGTTGGCTGCTAGAACCAGGAACAGACAACCGGTGCACAGATGAGAAGATGGCAGTGTAGGACCCGCAGTCCTGAGAAAGAGAAGCGGTTCACACCAGACAATACTGGGTTTGCTTGGTGCGAGTATGTTTTTAGTGGGCAGCCCAACAGAAAAAGTAAAAGGGGGGAAAAAACATAAAGGGGGAAGTTTCTCTTTAATATAAACCTATATGCCCATCCATGTCAACGTAACAGGTTTACTTCAGTGCCCTCCAACTCCAGCAGTCTATGCTCACCCCCCCAAGCTCTGTGCATGTGTAAGCTATGAGTCATTTAAGTCTAAACATAAACAGTGCTAGGGAGTCTTCGCATTAGGCAGTGCTTTTTTTCAGGAGTTTCCGCGGCAAGATTTCCTTCCAGTAGTTTGTGTCTTTGCCCTTTCAGCAAGACATGTTCTAGTTTTCTACATTACTCTTTTGCACCATGCCAAACATCCAAACAACATGGACTGTGTTCTTCACATGAAATAATTTGCAGTTTTCCGTTCTATTTAATTGTACCCAATATTTAATAGACCGTATTTTGATGATAGTTTTTATTGCATGCAGCTAAACATGAATATATATCTGGTTTCCAACCGGCGGGGTAATGAATTATTGACATATTTTGCATGGTGATTACCCTGCAGCCCCATGCCAGGAACTTGAGAGATTATCCAGTATAATGTTAGTTTTTAAGTGAGTCTGTTATTATGTGATAATAACCCTTGTGGAAGATTAATAACGGAGCGCTTTGTGGTTATACTTTGTATAACATCTCTCAAATTTTATAAACATAAGAATGCTGTAAAAAAAAAAGAATGTGTTTAATAGCAATAATTGTATACATGGTGCTGGTAAGAATTGGGCAGATTAACTCAAGCATTAAACAAGGGGTTTGGAGTTTTGTGTGTTTCATATATTTAAGTTTGATTGACAGCAGGGTCTTGCTGAGACTGTGTTCCGTGACTTGCAATGAACTCAGTTTTTTGATGTTGTGGGATAGCGCTGGACCAATAAGAGTGTGAATTCATTCTGATGGATATACAGTGAAGTGCAATTTCCTTTAAGGGGGCATATTCATGGTGAAATACGTGTATCTGGACCTTGTTTTGGTCCTGGGCTGCTACCTCTCTGATCACGTTAAACAAATTGCTGAACAGACAATGAACTCTTCGATATATATTGAGGGACACCTGGTGCAACCCAGATGGCAAGCAATTGAGCTGCAAGTTTGAAAATGACTTGCTAAGCCATTGCTAAGCTTGCCAGGCTTCAGAAAGTTTGTTGCAAAATTTAAGCAAGTCTGCATTGCGTGACTCCAGATCCACTTTCTTCGCAAACATTCTGCAAGTCTGTTGCAAGTTCTGGTTCTGTTATGTTGTGCAATAGTCATCCCTCCACAGGGGTCACTGTGACTTGCAAAGCTCTTTCTGTAGACTCACCACTGCAACTTTTCTCTTGCTAGAGACTTGCCATGCAAATTTTCTACACATTGGAAAAGTGTCAACTAGAACTTGGGCTTCAAGTGCCCTGCAAGTGTACAACTTGCCAGTGAAAATGTGCAGCACTTACAATTTAACACTGGAACAGAAGATGAAAATGGGGGAAATAGGGGCAGTGGAACTATATGAAACGCAACCTAAGGTAGGAAGAGTCAATCAATAGAGAATAAAAAATGGTATTTATTAATGACACAATAGAGCATAGTGCATGAAGTGATATACATAATGAATAAAATGAATGATACAAAATAAAATAGAATGGTACATGATAAATAAATCACATAATGGTAAAATAGGTTACATGTAATTATTAATGACACATGATTAGGTATAATCACAGCAGGATGCCCAAATTATGTACAAACATGATACATAGTATAGTAAACACATTGATGACTTCTATATTGCAAACCCATGGTAGAAGCATGATAACTGTGATAAAACATCAAATAAAAAGCTCTACACGTTTCGTGGAGTAGTATCCACTCATCAGGAGCAGTTAATTGGGTATGCCTGGAGGGTATGTAGTAAAATAATGTAAAAGGAATATAAAGTATATATTGAAGATTGCGGGCAAACGGGGGTAGGTGAACAGACCCCCCGGGAGCTGAGGCGTCGGCAGTGCGGCGATGGAACGGGACAATGAGAATGCCAGGAATGGCAGGAAAAACATGAAACACTTCATGCTCTATGCTCTATAGTGTCATTAATAAATACAATTTTTTATTCTCTATTGATTGACTCTTCCTACCTTAGGTTGTGTTTCATATAAAGTCCCACTGCCCCCATTTTCATCTTCTGTTCCATATAATTCAGGGATGGAGACCTGTGTACTGGATGGTCATGGTCTCATATAAAGTCCCACCTTCCTTTCTTTTTTTCTTACAATTTAACACTGCCACAAATTTGTTGCAAGTAATTCTTGCTATCTGGGAAAGGACTGTGTCATTTAGGCCCCTTTCACACTTGTGCGACTTGTCCTGCGACTTGGGACTGCAAAGGCGCATGACAAGTTGTACCCCATGATTTCCAATGAGTACCATTCATATCTGTGCGACTTTAAGTCCCACCGACTTCAAAGTAGTCCCTCTACTACTTTGGTCCAAATTTGAGGCGAGTTGACACAAAATTAAACAAGCATTCCCTGAAATAGTGTCAAAATCGCGGCCGCAAAATCGCTGTGAAATCATGCAACTTTTAAGTCGCAGTAGTGTGAAAGGGGCCTTAAAAAACGTTTTGAATTGTATATTGGTTAAGAGCATCAGATACAGCCAACATAACAGGGGAAAAGGCATCTCCCTTCCTAAGGGCTTGAACAAATGGATGTTAGTAGAAACTGAGACCCAGCCAGCCGTTCTTCACAAGGTTTAGGTCCCGTAGCACATTTCAAGGTGAGGCCTTTTCCTCCAAAATGTATTGGCTGTATCTGATGCTCTTCCTGCCCAGGCCAATTTTCAGCTTTCAGTGTTGTCGCACTTTGAATGGCAATTGTGCAGTCATGCAACACTGTACCCAAATGAATTTATAAATTTATTTACACAAATATAGATTTATTTTGGTGGTATTTAATCACCACTGGGTTTTTTATTTTTTGCAAAAAAAAAAAAAAAAAAAAAGGCTTACATTTTTTTAAAAAACGTTTTTCTTAGTTTCTGTCAGAAAATTTTGTAAATAAGTAATAGGCTGCACTGATGGGCACTAATGAGGCGGCACTGAAGGGCACTGATGGGGTGGCAATAATAGCCAGCACTGATAGGTGGCACTGATGTGCACTAATAGGCGGCAATTATGGGCAATGATAGGTGGCACTGATGGGTGGCACTCGCGCAGGCACTGATGGGCACTGAAAGGCAACACTGATTGGCATAACTGATGGGTATAGAGTGGCATCAATACCTTTACACATCTCCCCTGTGAGGAGATGTCATTGATCAGCTCTCCTCGCCTCACACTCTGTCAGTGTGAGGAAAGGAGAGCCGATAAACGGCATTTCCTTGTTTACATGTGATTGACTGTGATTGGACACAGCCGATCACATGGGTAAAGAGCCACGGCCACGGCTCTTTGCCGTGATCGGGGTTGTGCCTTGTCCCGGGAACATGGAACATCCGTAATCACCACGCTGCGATCACAGCTAAACTGGGCGCCGTCATATGACGTCGTCCCAGAACAAAAGCTGCACTGCTTCGCCGTCATTTGTCTATATCCCCGGGGCGGGAGGCGGTTTAGTGATACAGTCCTTTGTACTAGGCACAGATACAACGAACGTGTTTCAGGGGAAGAGGCCCCCTTCCTCAGGGCTTGAGCAATGGATGTTAATAGAATTGAAACCCAGCCAGCCGTTCTTCATGCCGATTAGGTCTTCAAGTGCATTTCAAGGTGAATCCCTGAAGAAGGGGAGGCCTTTTTCCCCCATAGTGCCTTGGCTTTTTCAGTTCAAAAAGTTTTTATAAGTGATATAATCCTTTGTACAAGGCACTCCTTATACATCCAAAAGTTGATACTCTGTTTTAAACAGCCAGACATGTACAGCATGGAGAAGCTACCACACAGTCAGCAGCAGGGAACTAAATGGAGTTTGAATATTCATTATTAAATATTTATAATTCTACAGTCTTATTAATACAAGTTATTAAAGATTTATATATGTCATTATTTTGCTTTACTTTGTTTTATGACGACTCTGGAGCTGAGAGTTGGAACTGGGAGGCCCCCTGAAGTTTGCCCTGTCAACCACCTGACCTCATAACCACATCAAATAAGAGTCTGCAACAGAAATGTAAACAATTACAAGGCTCTATTATTTGATACCAAGGTTGAGAGAGATGTTACCATAAACTTTTAGACCTCATGGGGCCTCCCAGCTCTAAATATCAGTTTGTTGTCCTCAACAGTATAAATAAAGATTCAAGCCTGATTTTAGCAACAAAATGTTCAAATTTTTTACATTTTGTTTTCATTTATTTGTCCCTGCGATCCATTTGGGGATATTTCAGCAATAAAAAGATTTTCAGAACATTTAACCCTATCTCAGTGTGTTTTTGTTTTTGTCTGTGGGCCTGGTGAAGAGCTTTCCCATCACTTCCTGTCCTGACAGGAAGTGAAGGGAAGTCCCACCAATAGGGGCATGGCAGGCAATAAAAACCTGACATAGGTTCTACCTCTTCCCCACACTATCCAAACTAAAGAAACGTTTTGGCTGGAGTTGGAAGTTAAAGTGAAGGAGACTGAGGAAATGTTTTTGACTTATGACATCTTCTCAGCTTAGGCAAAATTACCGACTGGAGCCCGGAAACAGCTTTTTATCGATAGAAAGTGGACTTTTTCAATTAAAAAAATATGACATGTTAGGTGATTATTTATGCAGACATGTAATGGTTTACATCAACATGTGACTAAATGCATATGTGGAAATGCTTTGCAAAGGTTCTTCTTTGTTATAAGGGCCCCCTCGTCTTTTTGTACCCTACTATTACATCACAAACCTAAGTAGAATTTCATTCAGCTTACGTAAATCTGGAAATCAAGGGATTACCTCTGTTGACTGACCACAGAGTGTGCTAATTAAATTAAGCCAAGTCTATATACATTGCTCCTTGATTCCAGTATAATGCTTGGAGTGATAAGTCTGAACAATGCATCTGAGGCTGGCTTCCAGCATGATATTATACCCATGTTCTCTCTCCCAGTCATCCTTTGACATTCAAACAATATGGCTGTCAGAACAGAGAGCTGGCATTTTGCCGGTGGTGTCTATACTTGTGCTAATTAAAGTTCATTAAAAACAAATAACTGTAAGTACACTGAAAAATGACATAAACACATTTGGCATCGAAGCAGCTAGCACGTCTTTTGAAGCTAAACTCCAGCTGTTTACCACTTAAAGGGTACCTGTGAGGATATAACTACTGCAGCTGCCACCGCTGACTTGCTTTTATAAGCGTTAGCTTTAGGGATGATGTCCGTATTGCTTCATTACAGACTTTTCCGTTTTTACTGAATGTTTATTGCAGGTCAGTGGCATACTAGGGAGTGGAACAAGTATTGGGATGTCGGCAATGGAAGCTTCCATATTTTTCTCCACACTGGTTCTATTTAAAACAAACCTGTTTGTTTTAAATCACCTACCATGTTATATGTGCAGAAAAAGCGGCAGCATGATATACACTTTATTGTCAAAAGTGTTGGGACACCTGCCTTTACACACACATTTTAATGGCATCCTAGTCTTAGTCCGTAGGATTAAATGTTGAGTTGGCCCACCCTTTGCAGCTATAACAGCTTCAACTCTTCTGGGATGGTTTAGGAGTGTGTCTATGGGAATGTCTTACCATTCTTCCAGAAGCACATTTGTGAGGCCAGGCACTGGTGTTGGATGAGGGGGCCTGGCTTGCAGTCTGCGCTCTAAGGCCCCTTTCACACTGAGGCGTTTTTACCGCGTTTTCGCGGTAAAAACAGCGCTGTAAAAATGCCTGAAATAATCCTGCCCCATTATTCTCAATGTGAAAGCCCTGGGGCGTTTTGCTGGCTGTGCGTTGGAAAAAATCCTGCAAACAGCTTTTTTGGAGCATCTTTGGGGCGCATAAAATAGCGCTGTAAAAACGCCTATCCCCATTGAAATGAATGAGTACCGCGGTAAAAACGTGGTAAAAAACACCCAGAAGCTGTGGGAAGGTCACATGACTGCAGTAGAGTGGAGGATTGTGGGATACCAAATAATCCTTTTCACCGCAAAAACGTGGTAAAAACGCATATGCGTTAGCGCTATTTTTACCGCGAATGTGGTAAAACGCGGTAAAATCGCAGTAAAAAAACTCTTTTTTTTTTTGCGTTTTTTCAACGCCTCAGTGCGAAAGGGGCCTAATTCATCTCAAAGGTGTTCTATCGGGTTGAGGTCAGGACTCTGTGTAGGCTAAGTTCCTCCACCCCAAACCCCCTCATCCACGACAGAGAAAAAAAGTGCAATGCAATAAAAATGAATGAGAAAAAAACAAAAGGAGAGCCAGAAGCAAAAGTCATGTGACCTATTTCTCGGGTCCGATTTCTCTGATCTGAATTCTTCATACAGCAGTTAGAGTAGTACTGCAAAGTATTATAGAGATTGGCAAGCAATATACACTCTCCTTTATAAATTGGCCCTCTAAAGCATGAACAGACAAATCAATTCCATCCATGTGTTTTTGTGGAGCTTAGATCATATGCTCAGGCTGTACAAACAGTGTTGACATGTGGCCAAGCTGAGATTAAATCTCACCCTTTACAGACTGTAAGACCCCTCCTTTATATTTAGGCCCTTTAATGTATCATCTGACAACTCGGTTTTATCCACGTGTTTTTGTGGAGCTTAGATCTTAACTGAGGCCAGGCCCAGACTGGCCATAGGACAGACCGGGCATTTGCCCGCTGGGCCGGCCTGGCCGGGGCCGCCCGCTTCATAGCCTGTTGCTGTTCAGGACCGCGGCCTGAACATGGTTAACACAGGCTGTGGCCGCCGCTCGCCGCTACCGCTATGCGGCTGTGCCTGTGTCTCTGGCAGGACATTCGGCTGCATGGGCTGAGCTGTGTGTCTCTCACACACAGCTCAGCCTCAGAGCCAATGCTGACAGTTCCGCTCTCTGCTCCCAGGGACTGCTCCTTCAGCCAAGGTGTCTGCACGGTGGGGCAAGGGGGAGAGATGCAGGCTGCTGGAAGGACGTTTCCCCGGCTTGCCCCCCCTCCCCTTCTCTTGTCGGCAGCACATGTGAGGAGAAAGCTATTCTTCCTTCACCATTGGCCAAAACAGCGGGCCAATTGGAAGAAACTAGAGGGCATCATGGAAAATGTAGTCCCAGAGATAGGTGGCCCAATTGTTCCCAGCAGGGAGCGGACTACACTCCCCAGCATGCACTCTGCCGGGGGGGGGGGAGAGAAAACCGAAAACAAGCTGAGGAGTACTTGTAGCAGCTACTACAGGAGACATAAAAAACAAAAGAGAGGACTGTGCTGGGGGAACTAATAGCCCCAGCACCACCAGAGAGAGCCACACTGTACCGCACCACCAGAGAGAGCCACGCTGTACCGCACCACCAGAGAGAGCCACGCTGTACCGCACCACCAGAGAGAGCCACGCTGTACCGCACCACCAGAGAGAGCCACGCTGTACCGCACCACCAGAGAGAGCCACGCTGTACCACACCACCAGAGAGAGCCACGCTGTACCACACCACCCGAGAGAGCCACGCTGCACCAGAGAGAGAGCCACGCTGTACCGCTCCACCAGAGAAAGCCACGCTGTACCACACCACCAGAGAGAGCCACGCTGTACCACACCACCAGAGAGAGCCACGCTGTACCACACCACCAGAGAGAGAGCCGCGCTGTACCGCACCACCAACGAGAGAACCACGCTGTACCGCACCACCAGCGAGAGAGCCACGCTGTACCACACCACCAGAGAGAGAGCCACGCTGTACCGCACCACCAAAAAGAGCAGGTCAGTGTCACTGGGCAGTGTGGGCACAATAGGAGACATACAGTACTAGTATTGTATGGCCACAAAAGGACTGGGACACACTGTAATATAAAGGGGACTGCACTGTAATCATTGCAGTGCCCCTTTACAGTGCAGTTCCCTTTAATTACAGTGTCCCTGCACATTACAGTGTGAAGGACCGACACCAGCCACCCGCGAATGTCTACCGAGCCCCCCCCCCCTCCCTGGAAAAGTTGGCTGCTCAGTCTAAAATGCCCGGGCCTTTTTTTTGTCCCAGTCCGAGCCTGGCTGAGGCTGTACATAAAGTGTTGTGCTGTACATAGAGCATTGACATCTGTCCAGGCTGAGATTAAGTCTCACCCGCTTTTTGACTGTAAGCCTCATTTCCAGTAATTTAGCTGTCAAATGGCAGAGCATCTACTGCCCTCTGAAGAACTGCCATTTGACAGTTTAATGACAGGGGTTGGAATTTAGCACCAGGAGAAAGTAGGGCATAAGGTCTCAAAACGTTGTCTGGATCAACGATCTAAAGGGCTCTATTGGAACTAACAATGTTGCCTGGAATGGGGTTTTAATACTTATATTTCTATTGAGGCTCTCATTTCAAAGACAGTCTGTAGAAAACATTAAACAAACTGGTTAAGTAGGTGTTAATCGAGCATTGCCACCCAGCAAAATCCTAACATTAAAAGTATTCCAGTAGATTAATTAGTTTCATAGCGAGTTGACGGACTATTAGTCACCCTTATTCTTTGGTAAATCTCCCTTACTGAACATACTGTGTAATCAATCTTCTATGTCTCCCCGAGTGTGTTATGTTATTAATATTGCTGGTTGAAGGAAGTCTAGAATTATGACCAGTAACGCCCAGTATGGCAATTAAGAAAAATTGTTCTGTTTGATTCAAACATCTGAATTCTACCGCACATTAAAAAACGAAGCACAGGTTATTTTTCTTTTCCAGTGTTATTTATTACCATGACTTCAATATCAAGGAGATATACCCCCATACAGTTACAGGATTAAATAGACTAAAAATATTTCAAAAAATCAGAATCAATGTTCTACAGTGTTTTAGGCCTTGCCTTTGGTTTGAACCACATTTTTTTTTACCTTGTCAATAATATTTATTGGTTGCATAATAATAAATACATACTTTGGTTATTTATGCAAGAATACAGATAAATAAAATTTACATAAAAATATTCTATACGTAAATAATACATAACATAAAATATTTAAATTACATTAATTAGATCTTCACTAACTAGATAGTCGGTGGGTAATATTGTATTCATGCCCACCGTGTCTTAACGTGTAACAAATTGCCATTACGGTATACACAAAGATTGTGGTATAATAACTTGAACAACATTTTTTTATTCATATTTGTATGCCACAACGTGCCCTTTGATCTAGGCCCCCCACACAGCTGTACGAAATTCAGGGAGGTTCTTCAGAATGGAGACAATTAAAGGGATCAAAACACAAAAATCCATATTATCTATGAACAGGATACATAAGAATGCAGTATTAATGACTAGAGTACACGGGTGTTTGAAATATGTTTCCCATGTATTTATATTGACTTGTATGGTAGGATGAAAGCAAACATTAAACTGACCTCAAAGTAACCTGAAAGCTCTAGTTGTACCATTGGACAGCCAAAGGCGCATAGTTGGACACGATTTTTGACCTGAGGCTGTAAACACACAGGGGGCTGTTAGAAAAAGTCCATGTCAAACAGAACGGTGTTTAAGGGCTCGGTAACCCACTTTTAATAAAACGACAGAAAACAAAACAGAAGTCCAACATAAAGTTTCCCACGCAGGGGTTTTTCTCCAGCAAAATACACCCAATGGAAAATGCCAAGCCACCTGGCTGCTAAGGCTCACTTAGCCCCAGGTCACAGTATCGTGCTTCACAGGCCCACTGTTGGCCTCTAGGAAGTGGTTCTCCTGATACCCCAGGCTTTCTCACTCCTCCGAGACTCACAATTTCCTCTGGTCCCCAGGACTCTCTCCCAGTTGTCTCAGCTATAGTCTCCCAGACTCTCTCAGCTTGCCCAACTCTCTGTTCACTGACCTGGATCCTCTCCAACATGGAGTGGTGCATTAAATGATTTTCCTTGGTTTCTAAACAGGAGCGCACCTCCCTCCTGGGTGTAGCAACTGCACCAAATCCACCCCTTACTCCTGGCTGCAACTGCACACCAAACCATCATTATAAGGTCTGTGTGCACCTGGGCACACACCCTGCTGGTTGCCCACAAAACCCAGATACTAGGTTGAAGATTTCTCTCCCAAGGCACTCTGAATTCTCCAAACTATGGAGCCCAATCCGGAACTACCAATAACCCGAAAAAGCTGCAAAAGTTTTCTCCGCTCAAAATCAACGCTCCGTAGTCCTGCACTCAGCAAATGTCCTTTTCCTGACCATTTCCACAATGACAGAGCCTCACACTGTCACTATATATATATATATATATATATATATATATATATATATATATGTAGCGGTGCACTGCCGCGGATTTCTAAAGATCCACACATCACCCTGCTGCCTGACCCCCATTCATCCATCTTGAGACAATGAACAGTCATTTGCGTTGCTTTGCTGTATTGTATTGCGGGACACAACTTGGATAGGATAGGGATGATATGAGATGCCCATAGCACTTAGCACATTGGTAGAACTTTAATTGAAAGATTCAGTCCTGATAATAAGGCACAGCTAACGTTCACAGTCTGTTGCTCCCTGCTTTTCCTTTACTTCAGACTATTGCTCCTCCTTTTCTCCTTTTCTGCACTGACTCCTGCAGAGTGTCACTTCCAGATTCCTGTGTAAATCCTTTGCTGCAAAACCGTTAGTTTCCTGTAATACTTGCTTTCACTATGAGAAGTCACTCTGCGTTCCCCGGTCACAGCGATCCGCACTATGCTTAAAGTCTTTTCCTGAACTGCTGTGTTCCCCGGCCACAACAGTCTACACTATCCTCAGTAGTTTTCTCCAGCTCCATTACTTGCTGTAGTGTACACACTGGCCTTCTCCATGCCCCCGGTCCATGGAGGAAAACACAGTTCAGCTGCACAGTCAAGCGGTTCCTCTAATCCTTCCCTTCTCTCCAAGAATTCCTCCTCTGCAGTGCGTGTCCCAGTGACTTCCCCCTCAGCACATGGCAGGCCCCAGGCTGGGGACCGCCTTACAGCAGCTAGTACTCCATCTTCCTTTCTCTAAGAACTCCTCCCTAGTAGCATGTGACCCCAGCTTATATGGGAGGCCTGCCCCCCTGCCAATTCCGAATGGGGATTGGCAGAGCTCCTCACATGAGCTGCCTGTCACTCAGAACTTCAAGTCTAGCCTCTGTTCCAGAACATACTGACTGAAGACAGGGGAGGCGTCTCAGAGCCTGAGCACGAGTGGTCACACCCACTGCTACACTGAACACTCCCAGTCCCAGATCAAAACAAACAGGCCTAGCTTAGAGCACAGGCCTGCCTAAATTTACCTGTTCTGATACCTGAAACACAGAAAACCTCATTCTAGCACCTACCAAAAGGTAGTGGGTGCTACATATATTTTATATACCGTATATACTCGAGTATAAGCCAAGTTTTTTAGCACATTTTTTTGTTCTGAAAATGTCCCCCTCGGCTTATACTCGAGTCACCTTTTTGCGCCTAATCTCCTGGACTTTGGGGACCCGGTACCGGCCGGCTGTAGGTCTCCTGGACCCCAATCTTGGCACACATGTAGCCCCACTCTTCCTCTACAAGTGTGAAAAGTTTGTTGTCCGGGGAACCTACAAAGCCGGGCACCCCTTCCATAGACTCCCATGTTAAATGGTAATTTCTCCGGTGACTTTGGGGACCCGGTACCGACTGGTCGTAGGTCCCCTGGACCCAAAACTTGGCACATATGTAGCCCCATTTCACATGTGCAAAGATTGTTGTCTGGGGGACCTTCGGCCGGGGAGCACCGATTTTTCAAAGCCGGGCACCCCTTCCATAGACTCCCATGTTAAACGCCAGTCTAGTCATGGACACAGTGAGGCATGGACACAGTGAGGCATGGGCACAGTGAGGCGTGGGCACAGTGAGGCATGGGCACAGTGAGGCATGGGCACAGTGAGGCATGGACACAGTGAGGCATGCACATGGACATAGTGAGGCAAAGTGAGGCACAGTGAGGCATGCAGATGGACACCCTAGGCTTATACTCGACTCAATACGTTTTCCCATTTGTTTGTGGTAAAATTAGGTGCCTCGGCTTATACTCAAGTATATACAGTATATATGTATATATATATATATATATATATATATATACACACACACAGTCTACAGTAACATAAAGTACAGTAAATATTTTATACCTTCCTTAATTAAAGAAACAGAAATAAGTCAAAAAGGGTCAGCGTGTGCATGTATACCTGTATTACAATTTCATTACATCACATGAGCTTGCTATGTTTTAATTAATTTGAATAATTAATTTATATTCATTAAGGTCAAATGATTATCCTTCATTAATTATTTAAGTCCACAGAAACTATAAAAATCTGTTACTAGAGTATAGATAAAGTAAAAACAAGTCATCAAATAATTAGACTGCAGGGCTTTAGAAAACACTAATGAAACCAAATTACCTTTCAAACCAAACTATTACACTTAAAGGAAAACTCCACTTTCACCTAAAAACTGATGAGATCCATGGGATGCAGGGATTTTGTTGGCACCACATCCTTCTGAAGAAGATGGGAGTGAAGGGTCGCACTCTCTATAAACTGGTCCTTTTTGGATTTCAATAAAAGACAACAACTGGTCTGCAAGATTGGACAGTAGGGTATGGAATTGAGAGGGGTGTATCACATTTGAACCCTTTGGAGGTGTAGCGGGTTCATCAATGACATGTTAAAGATGGTGGAAGGTGCCTTTCTGATAACCCCAAAAACATACAGTACCTACCCTCCCCTATGCCAACTTACCCTATGAATTAAAGCATCAAGCTACTACAGTACATACAGTAATACACTACCTTCTTATGTAATGCTATTAAAATTCACCTTTCCATTTCAATCTGCAGATACTGTAATTTTCTAAAATTGTCAAACAATTTGAATGCCAATTCTTTAATATAGCAATTTTAGATGCCTCTCTCCTTCTTCATGATGAGTCTTTGCTGAAGTGCAAGTTGAATTTCAGGCTTCCCCTGCAATAAGGCCTTTATTTTTGCTGATTTGCTCTCCAAGGCTCATCCTTGCCTAAAGGGATGCAGACGCTGCAGCTTTTCTCATTACAACAGTGACATTTCCCCAGATATAATGAAGGGTGGCCCTCCTATTTAAAAATCACTTAAGGAAAGGACATGGTGAAAAAATAGTTTTTTTTCAGAACATAAAGTTATGATTCTGTAAAATTAAAAGTTGGTCAAATCATTTTAAAGCAGCATTAAAGCTTTATTTATTTTTGATTTTTTTATTAAAATAACAATATGTTATACACACCTGCTCTGTGCAATGGTTTTGCACAGAGCAGCCCCAATCCTCTTCTTGTGGAGTCCTTTCCAAGCTGCTTTCCATGGGGCACCTGTGCATGCTCGCTCCCTGTATGTGTCTATTGACACAGAGTGGGTGCCTTGGCCCTTGTGTCCCCCCCCCCTCCACTTGCTTAGCACAGCATTTGATTGACAGTAGCGGGAGCCAATGGCTGCCGCTGCTATCAATCTGCCCAAGGAGGAAGAAGACGGCGGCAAGAGCCTCTGCTCTCATGCAGATCGCTGGATCTGATCGGGCATAGAATGCATTAAGGTAAAACACCATAAGGCTTTAGAAACACTTGAATATATTGAGTTTAACTGGAAAACATTTTTGCTAACAAAACGGAAGTTATGCTTTGCACTACAAATGAAGGCTGCCCTTTTAAACACTTGAGTACCAACCTGTATATACTCCTTACCATGCCATTTTCAGTTTTCAGTGCTGTGATAGTTTGACTGAAAATTACTCTGCTATGCTACACTGTACCCAAATTGTATACCACTTTTAAGGAAGCAGATTTTTTTTTTATTTTGGTGATCTTTAATAACTACTGTTTTATTTTAAGATTTTTACTATAATTTACTAAGGCAAAAATATTTTATTTTGCTTACATTTACCTTTCATTTCTTTACCCTAAAAAAAAATAAAAAATAAAAACCCCACAATGATTAGTAGTCAGTGCCACTTTAAAGCCATTTTAACTTTCTATCTTTTGCGATTTCCCTTCCTTCTCCAAACATTTGACCATTTACTGTGGCAAGGGGAGCTTCCTCCTTTGTATATGGGCTGCATGTTTGTTAACACAAATAGTTCACAGTGATAACAAGGTACAGAGCTACTCTGATTGGCTCTGTACTTTGTGACTATGATCTAAGCTGTCCAGAAATGGAGTTTGCTTACATTTACCTCACATTTCTTTACCTTTAATCCCTTCCTGACAGAAGGTAAAACAAATCCTAACGCCTAAACACAATTTTGCAACTTTGACACGTGTTAGTAAAACTGTACATATCATTGCAGCTAATCAATAAAAGAAAATGCTCTGGCAGATAAATAAACAGAAAAAAAGCTGCTGGCAAAAAAATAGTCAGAGAAACTACTGTATGCAACAGTGATAATTGTGTAAATTGCTGTTCCAAAACGTGATAATGTACAAGGTTACTCAATTAAAATGAAACTTGATAGTGAGGCTTGGTGCTATTTGGTCCCGGCCGGGCGACTATTTTCATTTTTCAAAATGAGGCTTGGATGACTTTATCAAGTACATATAAAAACAGGCATGGGGCCCAAGTGTGGCGTTTATGCCCCCCTGATGATGTCACATATGACAGAACGCGTTGGACCGAGCTAGCGCACGTGATGTTGCCACACCTACACTTTTACACTGTGGATTCTTCCATTTTTATTCAATGTGGAATTTTCGTGCATTTATGATCGCCATTGATGTTACCATTGATTGGATTCACAAGATATACTGCTGAACTCCAGCCAAACAATATGAACCAGATCTCTGCTTGATGGGATTGTCATATTTATGGTGATTTGACTCTGTAGTGGAGTCCTCATGTTCTGGTACAAGTCCATTGCTTGTGGTTGGTGAAGGCTCACATAGTGATTATTAAAGTGGATTGAACACTTCCTTTCTGCATAGTGTCACTACGGTGTTTTGGAAGACCTAATCACTTATATATGCGCATGTGTTTTATTCTATATTTTATATGTTATATTTCACTTTAATTGAGTCACCTTGTACATTATCATATTTTAGCATGGCAATTTACAAAAATATCATTGCAACTGCTTACTGTAACTAGGTGAATTATACCTTGTTTTGTTTTTTCAGGACAAATTGGGTTTTTATTTAGTGGTAAATAGTAATGGATATTTTTTATTTAGCTGCATATTCCTTGCTAAAAAATAGCGCCTGTAAAGCGCCTGAAAAATGCCTTATCTGCAGTCCCAGTGTGAAAGCCTGAGTGCTTTCACACTTGGACGCTGCGCTGGCAGGACATTAAAAGTCCTACAAGCAGCATCTTCAGGGAGGGCACTTTAGAAGCGGTGTATACACTGCTCCTAAAGCGCCCCTGCCCATTGAAATCAATGGGCAGTGCCGCCGAATCACCTGCAAAGCGCCTCGGGCGGGCACTTTTAACCCTTTATTCAGCTGCTAGCGGGGGTTAAAAGTGCCCCGCTAGCTGCCGAAAAGTGCCTAAAACTAGCGACACTTTACCGCTGACGAGGCCGCTCTATCGGTGTGAAAGGGCCCTAAGTGCTGGTTCACACAGGGGCGGCTTCAAAGTCGTCTGACTCTGAAGCCGCCCCGTACAGCGTGACTTCAGCGTGGCTTGCAAAATGACTTCTGTATAGAAGTCAATGCAAGCTGCTCCGAAGTCGCCCCAAAGTAGTACAGGAACCTTTTTCTAAGTCGGAGCGACTTGAGTCGCTTCTATTAGAACGGTTCCATTGCAATGCTAAGTCGCCTGACAGGTCGCCTCTATGTGAACCGGCACTCAATGTGATGAGCTGTTATGTTGGAATGAATATTAATAAAACCCTTTGTAAAAGAAAACAGTTGCTCAAAATTTAGGTGCTGCCGAAAACTGATGACTTGATGGCATGATTGTGATAAGTTGGAGATTTTTCTTTAGGAAGATAAAGAGACAAGTCCAGTAAAGAGACAGTCAGTTTTTTCTTCGGTCACATGTGTTCGCTAAGTGTAAACACATTTTTACAATAAATCCAAAAAAGATTCAACATTTTTAAGTAAGTTTACGATTTTGTGTTTGGCCGCATTCATAGCCGTCTTGGGCCGCAGGTTGGACACCCCTGTTTTACATGATTTAGAAACAACGTACTGTAATCTGTGTGCCCGGTGCTGTTCTCCTTTAACCGATTGCGAACCAGCCGCCACAGTTATACTGCAGCAGGTTGGCTCCGCTGGACGAACCGTCGTAGCTGTACATCGGTCGCTTTAACCAATTGTGGACCAGCCGCCGCAGTTATACTGCGGCAGGTTGGTTCCGATGGTCGAACCGTCGTAGCTGTACATCGGTCGCTTTAACCAATTGTGGACCAGCCGCCGCAGTTATACTGCAGCAGGTTGGCTCCGCTGGACGAACCGTCGTAGCTGTACATCGGTCGCTTTAACCAATTGTGGACCAGCTGCCACAGTTATACTGCGGCAGGTTGGTTCCGCTGGTCGAACCGTCGTAGCTGTACATCGGTCGCTTTAACCAATTGTGGACCAGCCGCCGCAGTTATACTGCGGCAGGTTGGCTCCGCTGGACGAACCGTCGTAGCTGTACATCGGTCGCTTTAACCAATTGTGGACCAGCCGCCGCAGTTATACTGCGGCAGGTTGGCTCCGCAGAGGAACCGTCGTAGCTGTACATCGGTCGCTTTAAGCGGTGCTAGCAGGCATGCATGTGAGCACTGCATCACGGGAGTGCCAATGCTTGTGACCGCCGCTCACAGAACATCCATGTTCTGTAAGCTGAGCAAATACAGATCATGAGTTCCTAATAGCTAGGAACCACGATCTGTAATTTCCTCTAGTCAGTCCCATCCCCCCCTTCAGTTAGAACACACATCAGGGAACACAACCCCTTGATCGCCCCCTAGTGTTAACCCCTTTCCTGCCAGTGACATTTTTCTAGCACTGATCGCTGTATAAATGACAATGGTCCCAAAAATGTGTCAAAAGTGTCCGATCTGTCCGCCATATTGTCACAGTCCCGATAAAAAAAAAAAAATCGCATTTTGCCGCCATTACTAGTAAAAAAATAATAATAAAAATGCTATAAATCTATCCCCTATTTTGTAGACGCTATAACTTTTGCGCAAAGCAATCAATATGCGCTTATTGCAATTTTAATTACCAAAAATATGTAGAAGAATACTAAACTGAGAAAAAAAATCACTTTTTTAAAAAAACGGGGATATTTATTATAGCAAAAAGTAAAAAATATTGTGTTTTTTTCAAAATTGTCGCTCTTTTTTTGTTTATAGCGCAAAAAAGAAAAGTTGCAGAGATGATCAAATACCACCAAAATAAAGCTCTATTTGTGGGAAAAAAAGGATGTCAATTTTGTTTGGGTACAGCGTCGCACAATTGTCAGTTAAGCGATGCAGTGCCGAATCACAAAAAATGGCCGGGTCATTGGGCACCCAAATCTTCCGGGGCTGAAGTGGTTAAGAAGGCCAATTAAACCTTGTCTGGATTTGGCAAGCCTGTCAACCCAACACGAAGGCGCTAGATGTCAAGAAAGATTTTCCTCTTGGGTTGATAAACTGACCTTTAAGCAGGTTAACAGGATGGATAAGACCTAATTATGACGATGTGTTGCAATTAATGGGAGCATCATAACAAATGCTTAGTGCATCGCTCACTTCTCCCTGCTGTACAGCTTCTGGGATTTGGGGTATTTTCTTTGCTCTTTAATAATTCACATCTGTGCTTAGCGATTAGCAGGATGCATTCTGAAAAGCCCCACTCTTCAAGAAACTGATGGCCGAGCTGAGAGGTTAATATTTGTGATTAGATGGAACGGGACCAGCAGCTATCGCTAATGCCGCACAGAGCTGACACTCTTTTTATCCTGAAACCTAATTAAGGGTTTATGTTGCAGATCACAGCTGAGAATGAAGTCAAGTACGTATCGCTCTCTATTTTACAGCGATCAATTTAATAGGAATAAACATCTTGTTAGTTAATATTCTCTTGAATATTCATATTCATCATGCTATAAAATCCACTAAGCACTGGGAACTTGGTTAATAAGGCAGTGCTGCGTGCTAAGATGGCAATCTGCAACCTATTGCGGCCAGTCATTTATTCGTTTATAATGATCAGATCAGGAAGAGATGAATCCTGATGGATGGTATGTGCTATTGTTCTGTTTTATTGACTTATTCATTTTCATATCTGAAATGGACAGTGTCATCCCAGCAATGGAAGGATGAGAGTACCACAGGTTTGTATCAATTCTAGCAAACGTTTACTTATCTTGACAATCAGGGGCTTACAACTCCCCCTTCATTAGGGCTAATTAGAATGGCAACCTGTGTACAGTGGAACCTTGGATCCGTTCTAGGAGAATGCTTGTAATCCAAAGCACTCGCATATCAAAGCAAGTTTCCCCATAGAAGTCAATGGAAACAAAGATAATTTGTTCCGCATTGACTTCTATTGCATGCAATACCGCATGTGGCCAGAGGTGGAGTGGGGGCGGAGAGCCTCGGAAATACTCGGGGACAGCTCGGCTGAATTCAGAGTATTTCCAAGTATTTCCGAACGGCTCTGAACCGTTCCGAGTGTCACCAGCGCCCCTGCACCTCTGGCCAAATGCACACCCCATTGGCTTGAATCCTGCTCGTTTTGCGAGACAACACTTGCGGACCGAGTCAGGATTTAAAAAAATGTTTTGCCCGTCTTTCAAAACGCTTGTTACTCGTTAACCAAGGTTCCACTGTATTTTCACTTGTTCCCCCCCTTCCTTCCTTTCCCCCTCCCCCTCCCCCCCTCCTATTTTGGGGAGTATAGGTCATAGTTGAAGTAATGGAGGGCTAGTTCCCATGTGAAGAGATACAAAAGGTTGTATTATCATTCAGACATGAAATGTATGAAAATTAGGAAATGTATCTGTTTTAGATTTTCCTTTTTGTTTTTCTCTTTATAAAATTGCTGTTTGAGTACAAAACAAACATATATTTCCTTTTAATGACTGAAGTTTGCAACGTTGCCACAAGATGGCATAAGCCAGCTAGTATGACGTGGGCCAATCCGATTGGACATTGCTCTGTATATAAGCAGGATTTCTGGCCACGTCAAAATGTTCTGACGAAGTGCACTGACGTGCACGAAACGCGTCAACGCAACTCATGCAGGGCACAGGGCCAGGCTATAACCAGTCCCCCTATCCAGGGATGTAAGGGTGTTCCCTTGCGATGAACAACATCTAATAGGTGCCGCATGAATGAGCCTACCTTTGCCTACTTCCGCAACAACCAACGGAGCGTTGAGTTCCAGGCGTCCGCCTGGACACCTGGCCAGTCATGTGACTGACTCTTACCAGGAAGTTACTCCCGGAGTACATATAGTAGAGCCGAATAGCCGGCGGCTTTCTAAACAGCGTGCAGCTTGTGAACCGCCATGGAGTAACTTCACGGCCACCATGGAAAACAGAACATAGAGACCGTATCTACTGGGTGTAACCTATGAACGACTAAAGCGGTGAGAGCCCAGCTGGACAGCGTTTTATCTTCACCCCTTATATCTTTGCTGGTCCCATCCCCGTGAAACTGTGGAGGGCTGTTTCTGAATGGTGAGGCATTTATGAACTCAGTATATGCTGTTGGTCCAAATCAGTGTGTTGTCTTGAGACCCTTTGAACATCATAGGGATATACATGTGGTGCTATATGACATAACCTTGTCTAATATCAATGGAAAGCAACACCTAAACTACGGTTACTCTTATACTGGATATGTTTACACGCTTGATGGGACTATACGGGCTTTTGTGTTTTTTTCCTCAACGTCATTGGATATCAGATGCACTGCCATTTTTGTTTGTATCAAGTTGATTTTTGCTGCAGATCCATATTCTGCAAATACCACTACATGGTTATTTGATACGTATACATCTAGTCAATTATTGGCTCTGCATCCGGAATGATTTCCATATAGGTAGCTTCATGCGCCACCTTTTCCTGGAAAATGGGGACTGTTTCACCTGTGGTGGTGCCTTGTACTTTTTAAAGATAACGTTATTTTCTACTGTAGTATAAGTTTTATTTATATGGTTGGGTATAGTGAGAAGACCTGTTCTATATATATATATACACCGGTATATATATACTGTATGTATATATATATATATATATATATATATATATATATATATATATATGTAGCGGCCTCCACTCTCTCCCTCTATGTATCACTTCTTCTGGCTCTGGCTTTTGTCTAGGGGTACTCTGAAGGAGAGAATGCGGGGTCACCACGCCAAGTTCCCTCTGCAGATGTAAGTGCAGTGAGAGACAATCCTCTTTTACCTTTGGGTCGGTGTTCTGCATCTGGAGCCTCCTCCTGGTGGTTTCTTGAACAATGTCTGCCAGAAAATGAGCCCCACACCATTAAAGTCCAAAATTCCTTTATTCTTCTCAATGCAAAAGTGAATACAATCAGTTGGACTCCCTCCAAGAACAGAACAGACAAGGGGGTGTGGATGCGAGTAGGCCCAGGCACAATGAACTCTCCTACTTCCTTCCCAGAAGTAGGTTTCTGCTCCCGATCGAGGAAGACATCCCTCCCGGCGGTCTCCGGAGACTCACCCGTCACTGGCAATTTGCTGCACCAGGTCTTCAGGTAAGTAACCCCCTCCGGTCCCTCACGCCATTGGATTCGGGTACCCACCTCCGGGGTCCCCTAGGAAGTTCCTCCCTCGCGGAGCCTTAGTCCGGGACCCTCAGTCCCAGACCTCCATCCAAGTACCTCACCCCAGGCTAAAGGTGCCCGGGATGGAACACGGCCTCCGAACGTCCTTTAGGCCTAGGCCGCCTAGGACCTGCGACACGAACCACTGCCCTCAGGCTGAAGGTGCCCGGGACTTGACCCCGTGACAAAGATGGCCGGCCCCTTTATACCCTCCCCCAGCAAGCACGGCGGGTTCCCCGCCCCACCATACCACTGCCGAGGGAGGACAAAAAGGGGTACGGCACACAGCAATGGTTCAACCCCAGCCCAAGGCGACAGCGCCACCCGCTGGGCTGCAGGGAACTGCACATTACTGGTGTCTCTGCCAGTTTTAAATACACAGGGAAAGTGCATGCCCACTACATATATATATATAAAAATATCTATAGATATACATACATACACACTATATTGTTAAAAGCATTGGGACGCCTGTTTTTACACACACATGAAATTTAATGGCATCCCCATCTTAGTCCGTAGGGTTCAATATTGAGTTGGCCCACCCTTTGCAGCTATAACAGCTTCAACTCTTCTGGGAAGGCCGTCCACAAGGTTTAGGAGTGTGTCTATGGGAATGTTTAACCATTCTTCCAGAAGCGCATTTGTGAGGTCAGGCACTGATGTCGGACAGGAAGGCCTGGCTCACAGTCTCAGCTCTAATTCATCCCAAAGGTGTTCTATCGGGTTGAGGTCAGGACTGTGCAGGCCAATCAAGTTCTTCCACCCAAACTTGCTTATCCATGTCTTTACGGACCTTGCTTTGTGCACTGGATCAAATCATTTGGTGAAGGGGGGATTATGGTGTGGAGTTGCTGGGGTTGGGGTTGGGTTTGCACCCTTAATTCCAGTGAAGGGAACTCTTAAGGCGTCAGCATACCAACACGTTTTGGACTTTGTGGGAACAGTTTGGGGACGGCCCCTTCCTGTTCCAACATAACTGTGCACCAGTTCACAAAACAAGGTCCATAAAGACATGAATGAGCGAGTTTGGGGTTGAGGAACTATTAGACCCCAGATCTCTCCTCTGCCCTTAAAAGAATCAGATCAGATTGAGAATAGTTTGATCAGATGCTTTCACAATCCAGTAATGGCCAGTAATATTTCCAGTTTTTTATGCCATAGAGAAGATCAGGGACATTCCAGTCCTTAGTCATCTAAATAGAGAGCCAGCAGAACCGCCGGCTTCAGTCTGAGGCTTCCCTTTGCAATGGGAGAGCCTGGAAAGATGGAGGAAGGCGGTGGGGCGGGCCGCCCTCGCACCGCATGTAAAAGCAATTCAGTGGCTATTTAGTCGCTAGGTTTGCTTTAGCATTACAGGGCAATGCCAGCCAGAAAAAAAAGATACCGGGGTGATGCCTGTAGCTGACAACCAATGTTAAAGGCATCCTTCCCATTTACCCAGGACTATTATTTATTTTTTTAACAGGGGGTTCCCTGAGAGCTGAAAATTATTTTAAGGGTTCCTCTGGGATAATAAGGTTGAGAAAGGCTGGATTATAGTAATAACAATATGCATGGCCACAAAAAGTACAGGAATTTCCTTACTGCATGACAAAGTCCATTTTCCTTTGGATTAACGTGATTACTTGCAGAGAAGGCCGCCTTTCTCTGGATAATGGCCCTCCATTAGTATAATGCACTCACACACTTTGAAAAGGTTCCATTTGCTGGAGAGGTTTGGGTCACAGAGTCTTTTTCCATATCTCACACTTTAGTTCATAATAATCAGCTTTTCATGACATTTCAGCCTCTCATCCTCAGGCTTTCCTTCAGCGTGGTGTCACGGGATATAATCTCCCCGTCTGTTCTATGATCCTAGCATCAGGTTAATACAGAGAGACCGCATTAACCACTTGCTGACCGCCGCACGCCGATGTATGTCGGCAGAATGGCACGAGCAGGCACATTGGCGTACAGGTACGTCCCTTTAAATTTGCCGCAATCGCGGGTTCCGGGAATTTGATGTTCCCGGGAGACCCGCAATTGCGGTCGGCAAGGGCAAAACAGGGGGATGCCTTTGTAAACAAATCAGGAACGGTCATCAGTGACTTGTCACGTGTAGCCACGCCCCCTAACAGTAAAACTCACTCACTAGCACTGACTTAACCCCTGCAGCGCCACCTAGTGGTTAACCCCTTCACTGCCAGTGTAATTTTCACAGTAATCAGTGCATTTTTATAGCACTGATCGCTGTAAAAATTACAATGGTGTCAAAAGTGTCCTATCTGTCCGCCATAATGTCGCAGTCACGATAAAAATTGCTGATCGCCGCCATAACTAGTAAAAAAAATATATATATTAATAAAAATGCCATAAAACAGTCCCCTATTTTGTAGAAGCTATAACTTTTGCGCAAACCAATCAATAAACGCTTATTGCAATTTTTTAACCAAAAATATGTAGAAGAATACGTATCGGACTAAACTGTGGAAAAAAAACGTTTTTTTATATATTTTTTGTGGATATGTATTAGTACAAAAAGTCAAAAATATTGCATCTTTTTAAAAAATTTCGCTCTTTTTTTGTTTATAGCGCAAACAATAAAAACCGCAGAGGTGATCAAATACCACCAAAAGAAAGCTCTATTTTTAGGAAAAAAAGGACGTCAATTTGGTTTGGGAGCGACGTCACATGGCCGCGCAATTGTCAGTTAAAGCGACGCAGAGCCAAATCGCAAAACGTGGCCTGGTCTTTAACCACCAAAATGGTCCTGGGCTGAAGTGGTTAATGTGACACGATGAAGTAGAAATAAAGGGGCATTCCAGGGAAAATACGCTTTGGTCTAGTGATTTATTCATAGGAAACAGCTCATCACTGTAGGGATCTTAAAGCGGAGTTCCACCCAAAAATTGAACTTCCCCTTTTCCGGTTCCTCTCCCCCCCTCCGGTGTCACATTTGGCACCTTTCAGGGGGAGGGGGGAGCAGAAACCTGTCTAATACAGGTATTTGCTCCCACTTCCGGCGATAGATCGCCGCAGATTCCATGGCGATCTACGCCATGTCCGGCCGCTCCTCGCCCCCCCCCCTTGTCTTATGGGAAACACACAGGTCCCAGAAGACAGCAGGGACCAGTGAGGACGCGCAGCGCGACTTGCGCATGTGCAGTAGGGAAATAGGCTTCACCTCCTGATTCCCTTACTAAAGATGCCGGTGCCTCCACCCGAGAGGGACAGATCGGCTTCGGGTGAGGACATCGCGGGCGCCCTGGATGGGTAAGTGTCCTAATTTTAAAAGACAGAAGCTGCAGTATTTGTAGCTGCTGACTTTTAATAAAAAAAATTCGGCGGAACCTCCGCTTTAATTGATAAAGAAAATGGCCAGGCTGAAGGCAGGATGATGATCTAGGACACTGGAGAGCTGCAGGCTCCAAGTGGTACCACCTTTTGGTTGGGTAGTTTGTCAGGGTGTGTAAATTGCAAGAGCGACTGAACAGAATTACAAATATTTTGTTAGGTAAGTCATCACATGTGTATGCATTGTAAGAAAGGGATAATTCTGTGTTTGTAAGAGCGATTCGATTCCAGGTATAATTTGTTTTTTATTCTACACTAAATGCAATGAAGGAGATAATGGATGCTTTACTTCATTTGTTCCTCTTCCCCCCTAAGATAGTGTGACCAGACATCCCCGATTTCCAGGGACAGTCCCCGGATTGAGGACACTGTCCCCGGACCAAGTCTGTCCCCGGTTTTGTCCCTGGATTGGAATTGAACAGGGGCTGGGGCAATTTCAAAGACAGTCAGTGCAGAATTAAAAATAATAATTCTGAATTACACCCCCCCGCTCCGCTGCTCCTACTAGCTTAGGGGGGTGTATTTTTTTTCCATTATCTGTGCCCCTTTCTGATGATCATGTGTTGGTTCGGGTGCATGCCCATTCAGCTCTGCTCCCATGTTCTTCTGCCTTGGCTCAAGTCCCAGCCAGCTGCTTGCTTGCTTATCTCCTTCCCTTCCCTGGCAGAGTGATCTTCCTCCGCTCCCCACCCAGTAGTAGCCGGGGCCCGGAGAGTAAGACTTGACAGTCTGTGAGGTAGGCGGCGACGGGCAGAGAGTCGCTGATTGCCGCCATTACTAGTAAAAAAAAATTGTCCCCGGATTTCATTTTAACCACTTAAGTCCCAGACCATATTGCTGCTTAAAGACCAGGCCACTTTTTGCGATTCGACACTGCGTCGCTTTAACTGACAATTGCGCGGTCGTGCGGCGTGGCTCCCAAACAAAATTGACGTCCTTTTTTTCCCACAAATAGAGCTTTCTTTTGGTGGTATTTAATCACCTCTGCAGTTTTTATTTTTTGCGCTATAAACAAAAATATAGCGACAATTTTGAAAAAAATGCAATATTTTTAACTTTTTGCTATAATAAATATCCCCAAAAAATATATAAAATAAAATACGATACGTATTCTTCTACATATTTTTAGTAAAAAAAAATCGCAATCAGCGCTTATTGATCGGTTTGCGCAAAAGTTATAGCTTCTACAAAATAGGGGGTAGTTTTATGGCATTTTTATTAATATTTTTTTTTTACTAGTTATGGCAGCGATCAGCGATTTTTATCGTGACTACGACATTATGGCGGACACATCGGACACTTTTGACACTATTTTGGGACCGTTGTCATTTTTACAGCGATCAGTGCTATAAAAATGCACTGATTACTGTAAAAATGACACTGGCAGTGAAGGGGTTAACCACTAGGTGGCGCTGCAGTGGTTAAGTGTGCCCTAGTGAGTGATTCTTACTGTGAAGGGGGCGTGGCTACACGTGACACGTCACTGATGACCGTTCCCGATCACAACAACTTGAACACAATTGGTCTGAGCCCAATTACTGGCTCAGACTGCCCTTAAATTTCACATAGCGCCCCCAAAAATTAGGGGGGGGGGCGCGCTACACATATATATGCAATCCACAAACAGTACCCAGAGAGGGTTGTTATTTTTCAAAATTTGCGGCAGGATTTAGCCAATAGAAATCTGAAATGAAATATGGAACATGTCTTTGCTGGCATTTCTTTATGCAATTACAGGTTGCCTGGCTGTCATACTGATCCAATGGCTTCAGTCATTTCTACGTATCATGCTTGCTCTAGACTAGGGACTCAGAAAGTATTGAAGCCGGTCACAGCCAGGCAACAGAAATAGGTCGGTAATGGCAGTCCCAATATTTATCTTTGTACCGTTTAGATATAAAAAGCGCAATTCCTTCAAACTTTGGAAACCAATTTATTGTATTGAACGCACTTTAAGTAAAGGGCAGAAAAAATGTAGCTCCCACTTGCTTCGGTTCTTTTTTTAGGTCAGGGTTGCAGGAAAAAGAAACCACTGCCCCACTTATTTTTATAGCGCGTTAGATTCCTTTTCCAGCGCCTGTTTTTAGTGTCAGCGGAGTTAAATGGCGAGAGGTAGGAGTGTTTTTTCTTCGCTCCGTATTTGCTGCTACTTTCTTCTACTTTTCTGTTAAAAGGCTTAGATGTGAGATTAAATCAGCAATCATCGCTAGAGTGCGCAAATAATTAAATGGAGGCGCTTACTGCGGTAATAACATTGATTCCTGGTTAGAATCAATCCTTCCTGTCTTCGGGCCTCACATATTGTCATGCGGCTTCACTCTAACATAACAATACAGTTTATTTTTACAATTAGCCGTGTAGTGAGTCCAGCTGCTTAAAATCCCCTCCTGAATTCAGCGGGCATCTAAAGATCTCACTGGTAAATGTCTCCTTATCTGCGGAGTCACAAGGACCTTTTTTTTTGTTAGGCCACATTAAGAGGATTTCCAATTACAAAGAAAATCCCCTATTTGCTTGTGACCCCTACAAGTAGTAGCATGGTGGTGGCCCTCCTAAACTTCAAGGTTTCACCCTGACTGTGAGCTGCAATTACAGATCTCCCTTGCAGCACTACCTGCTGGTAAAATATGGTATTGCAGAGCAGCCATACATGAATAATCAATCAGTGGCGGCTGGTGCTCAAAACTTTTGGGGGACACAAACAAACTGAACAATTAAACTGTTAGTAGTGCAGGACTGTAAATAGCCATTTATCAGGTGATTATGTATCATTACAGCTAGATAAAATATTGAAATTGTTAATGTTAAAGTCAACTGTTAAAGAATAAAGTAAACGTACCATAAATCAGTGAATTTATTTAAATCAGTAAACATCAAATGCAGCCTCACTGTGCCCATCAGTTTCAGCCTCACTGTGCCCATCAAATGCAGCCTCACTGTGCCCATCAATTGCAGCCTCACTGTGCCCATCAATTGCAGCCTCAATGTGCCCATCAAATGCAGTCTCACTGTGCCCATCAGTTGCAGCCTCACTGTGCCCATCAAATGCAGCCTCACTGTGCCCATCAAATGCAGCCTCACTGTGCCCATCAAATGCAGCTTCACGGTGCACATCAAATGCAGCCTCACTGTGCCCATCAAATGCAGCCTCACTATGCCCATCAAATGCAGCCTCACTGTGCCCATCAAATGCAGCTTCACGGTGCACATCATATGCAAACTCACTGTACACATCATATGCAGCCTCACTGTGCCCATCAATTGCAGCCTCACTGTGCCCATCAATTGCAGCCTCAATGTGCCCATCAAATGCAGTCTCACTGTGCCCATCAGTTGCAGGCTCACTGTGCCCATCAAATGCAGCCTCACTGTGCCCATCAAATGCAGCCTCACTGTGCCCATCAAATGCAGCTTCACGGTGCACATCAAATGCAGCCTCACTGTGCCCATCAAATGCAGCCTCACTATGCCCATCAGTTGCAGCCTCACTGTGCCCATCAAATGCAGCCTCACTGTGCCCATCAAATGCAGCTTCACGGTGCACATCATATGCAAACTCACTGTACACATCATATGCAGCCTCACTGTGCCCATCAATTGCAGCCTCACTGTGCCCATCAGTTGCAGCCTCACTGTGCCCATCATTTGCAGCCTCACTGTGCCCATCAAATGCAGCCTCACTGTGCCCATCAAATGCAGCTTCACGGTGCACATCATATGCAAACTCACTGTACACATCATATGCAGCCTCACTGTGCCCATCAATTGCAGCCTCACTGTGCCCATCATATGCAGCCTCAATGTGCCCACCAAATGCAGCCTCACTATGCCCATCAAATGCAGCCTCACGGTATTCATATGATTGCTCTGCATCCAATCCACTGCTAGATACTGTATGTACCATTCCTAACCTGGTAAAGCCTTTAATTATTTATATTTGTATACAGTATTTGTTTCAAAGACAATATTTTTTTCTTTTTTCTATTTTTTTCTTCCTAATTTATTTTACATTTCTCTGAACCTACCAATCCGGCCGAGACATTGTGAAAGAAGGCATCACTTCCAGTTTCTCACTGGCACAGAGAAACCCGGAAGTGACACTGACACTGCGGCTCCGAGGAAAGCACCGCCCATGTCCTACAGCGGTGCAAATAGAAAACCCCACAGCAAGGAGAATGACTGCAAGATGGGAGTGTTCAGGCTCATTGCTTTGCGCCACAAGGACTCCCAAAAGCAGGCAAATACAGTGTCTCACCTGCAAATACGTGATTGCATAGACGTCACGCTGCCCATGCCCATGGCTCTGGCTCCCGTACACAGTGCACTTAAAGGACCTTTTTTTTTTTTTTTTTAAAGGACCCTTTTTTTTTTTTTTTTTTGCTGGTAATACGCACTGATTAAACAAATTCTCCTACATAAGTTGTACCTGTCTATCTGCATCTTCTCTTCTCTACATCTGTTCAAAGTCCTGAATTTATAAAGCTTGTCTGAGCTGCCAGAAATAAAGGGAGCTTAAATTACACAGTGCAGAGCTCAGTGAGGATAGCTCTGAGAGCTGATTGGAGGGAAAAGACACACTCCCCTTCACACAGCACACATGAACAGAGCTGAAGCTGTCAACCACAGATCCCTCCCTGTCACTTTTTTTTCTTTTGCTGCCAGTACTATCTGCATTGAAATATTATGTTGTAATGAACACAGATTTGCTTCAATAGTTATCTATATCTGATGATAATTAACTAATTCTGGATTCCTTATACTGGTGAATTGTAAAAGTGCTTATTACAAGTCTTTCAGTAAAAATCCAGACAGATTCTTCTAGGAATTTCCATCCTCATATTTGCTGCCGACTCATCTAAACCCTTGGCTCTCCGAACTGCAGCCAGCTAGAAATTGTTGTTGGTCTATGGGGACTTCCCTGGTGATTGACCAGCAGCAGAGCAGAACACAAGGGGATGCAGCTGTGCTGGCACCAAAGCCCAGGGAACTCCGGTAAACAAATAGTGATCATTGGCTAAATTCACAAAGCCAATGCAGCAGGATAATCATCCTTTAACCACTTAAGGACTGGAAGATTTCCCCCTTAAAGGAGAAGTCCAGCCTGAGCTTTTTCGGCTGGGCTTCTCCTCTGGGTCACAGGAGTGCAATTTGTTTTGCACTCCTGTGACCCCTTTTCAGCGTCTGAAGTCCGCTCTCCGCTGACGTCACTGCCATCAGTCGGGGCAGCGTGTCATCACTACTTCCCAAGTCTGGATCCGCCAGCAGCCCTGATTGATGGCAGTCTCAGTGTCTCAGCGAGCCGCTGAGACAACCTCTCCCCGCCCCTCCGCTGCTCAGCGCTCCAATGAGCGTGGAGAAGCAGAGAGGAAAGTCAGCCTCTTTCTGACAGTCAGCCTCTTTCCTCTCGGGGATCTGTGAGAACCGAGCCAGCGAAGATGTTTGGTGGCTCGGTTCTCAGTTAACAGATGGCGGGGGACTGCTGGAGCATCGGTCTGATGCTCCATCCACCGAGGTAAGTATGAATCGCCCAAAAACGGGAAACCCATACTTCTCCTTTAATGACCAGGCCATTTTTTGCGATACGGTACTGCGTCGCTTTAACTGACAATTGCGCGGTTGTACGACGCTGTACCCAAACAAAATTGATTTCCTTTTTTCCCACAAATAGAGCTTTCTTTTGGGGGTATTTGATCACCTCTGCGGTTTTTATTTTTTGCGCTATAGACAACAAAAGAGCGATAATTTTGAAAAAAAAACAACAATTTTTTCTTTTTTTTTTGCTATAATAAATATCCAAGAAAAAAATGTAAAAAAAAAATACTGTATATACTCAAGTATAAACCGAGTTTTTCAGCACATTTTTTGGTGCTGAAAATGCCCCCCTCGGCTTATACTCGAGTCAACTTTTTGCACCTGATCTCTTGGTACCGGCCGGCCGTAGGTCCCATGGACCCCAACCTTGGCACACATGTAGCCTCACTTTTCCTCTACAAGTGTGCAAAGTTTGTTGTCCAAGGGACCTAGGGCTAGGGAGCACCGATTTTTCAAACCCGGGCACCCCTCCTATAGACTCCCATGTTAAACGGTAATTTCTTCAGTGAATTTAGGGACTCTGTACCAGACGGTAGTAGGTCCCCTGGACCCGAAACTTGGCACACATATAGCCCCATTTCTCCTCTATAAGTGTGCAAAGTTTTTTGTCTGGGGGACCTACGGCCGGGGAGCACCGATTTTTCAAACCGGGCACCCCTTCCATAGCCTCCCATGTTAAACGTCAGTCTAGTCATGGGCACAGTGAGGCATGGGCACAGTGAGGCATGGACACAGTGAGGCATGGGCACAGTGAGGCATGGGCACAGTGAGGCATGGGCACAGTGAGGCATGGACACAGTAAGGCATGGACACGGTGAGGCATGGGCACAGTGAGGCATGGGCACAGTGAGGCATGGACACAGTGAGGCATGGGCACAGTGAGGCATGGGCACAGTGAGGCATGGACACAGTGAGGCATGGGCACAGTGAGGCATGGACACGGTGAGGCATGGACACAGTGAGGCATGCACATGGACACAGTGAGGCAAAGTGAGGCATGCACATGGACACCCTAGGCTTATACTCGAGTCAATAGGTTTTCCCATTTTTTTGTGGTAAAATTAGGTGCCTCGGCTTATATATTCAGGTCGGCTTATACTCGAGTATACACGGTATATTTTTCCTCAGTTTAGCCCAATATGTATTCTTCTACATATTTTTGGCCAAAAAAATTGCAATAAGCATATATTGATTGGTTTGCACAAAAGTTATAGTGTCTACAAAATGGGGGATAGATTGGCATTTTTATTATTATTTTTATTTTTTTTACTAATTATAATAATGTATTAGGTGATCAGCGATTCTTAGCAGGACTGCGACATTGTGGCGGACAGATCGGACACTTTTGACACTTTTTTGTGACCAGTGTCCTTTATACATTTTGTTAGTGCTATAAAAATTATTACTGACTGATTACTGTATAAATGACACTGGCAGGGAAGGGGTTAACACTAGTGGTGATCAAGGTGTTAAGTGTTTCCTAGGGATGTGTTACTAACTGGAGGAGGAGAGAGATCGCTGTTCCTAATTACTAGGAACAGACAATCTCTCTCTACTTCCCCGTCAGAACGGGGATCTGTTTGTTTACATTGTAAGAACCCCGTTCTGGCTCTCTGTGGAGCGATCGTGGGTGGCCGGCAAACATCTTCAGCGCCGTGCACGCGCCCAATGTATCTATTGCACAAACCGACGTACAGCTACGGCGATTCGTGCAATAGAGCCAACCTGCCACATGATAATAAGTGGTTAAAGCGGTATTAAACACAAAAGCAAACATTTATTTTATTGCTGTTTACCAATTCATAAATGCAATGGCTGTATTAGTTTTCTTTTTTAAGGCTTTCTGTCTTCTATTATTATCTGGTGATCACGCCAGCATGTCTATCGTTTTTCAAAAGAACAAAAAAAAAAACTCAGATGCTTTAGAGGAGAGATCGGGGGTCTAAAAAGCAATCTTAGTAATCCTGTAAAGGCTTCTAAACTGTCACCTATGGATAATTTAATGTACTCTAGTTTGTTGGCATTCCACGGGCGTGCGCAATTTTAAAGCATGACATGTTTGGTATCTATTTACTTGGTGTAACATCATATTTTATTTATTTATTTCTTTTTTAACAGTAGGACATCTTTTATATTGTACCAAAAAGAATTGGGTATTATATTGTGTTTGTGTTCACTAAAATGTATTAATTCATTGCTTTTGAAAAACTGCTGCACAAATACTGTGTGACATAAAAAATTGCAACACCCACCATTTTATTATCTAGGCTAGGGCCTCTGCAAAAAATATATATACAGATAATATTTGGGGGTTCTAAGTAATTTAATGTACCCTTCTGTCGATTCACGGGCATACCCAATCTTAAAGCAAGACATGTTTGGTATCTATTTACTCGGCATAGCATCATCTTTTAGATTTTACCAAAACATTTTGTGTATTGTGTTTATGTGCACTAAATTGAAGTGTATTTTCTATAAAAAAAAAAATTGTGTTTGAAAACTGCTGCACAAATATTGTGTGACATAAAAAATTGCAACACCCTTTATTTTATTCTCCTGGACCTCTGCTTAAAAAAATAGAAAATAACTCCCCTAAACATTTTATAACAAAAAAAAAAAAAAAGCTTATTTTTACATGTAGGAGAGCTGGTCCTTTAAGGGTCTCTTAACACCATTGTCCAGTATATGGGCTCCCAATTATGTGTCACAGTGGTCACCTAGTCGGGAGCCCATCCTACCTGCTTCCGATCCTGGAGTCTCCAAACTATGGCCCTCCACTTGTTCAGGAACTACAATTCCCATCATGCCAAGTTATGTCTGTGAATGTCAGAGTTTTACAATGTCTCATGGGACGTCTCATGGGACGTGTAGTTCCACCACAGCTGGAGGGCCGTACTTTGGAGATCCCTGCACCAGGAGCTGTCATCTGCCACATACTGTATACATACCTCCCAACTTTGTAAAGTCCCTCCGCGGGACATTCTGATGTCCCCTCTCCCCTGCCAACCAGAGTTGTTGAGCGGGGGGGGGGGGGTGCGGGACATTGGCCAAAAAAAAACAGGAATTGCCACACAGAAGTTGTTGAGCAGGTGGGGGTTGCCGCCGGAACATTTAAAAAAAAAAAAAAGGACTTGCAAAAAATAAAAAAAATTTAACCGGGAGGGGGTTTGGGGCGCGGCGGGGGGCCGCCGATCGGGGGGGCATACTAGTGCGCCGATCGCGGGGGGGCTCTTACCTGCTGCTGCTGCTCCTCTTCTTCTCTTCATGTTTCCGGCTGTGCGGGAAACATGATAGTCTCGCGGGAGTGCGGGAAGGAGGAGCCTCTGCGGGTAAAACCCGCACAATCCGTGCCAGTTGGGAGGTATGCTGTATAGTTGGTTGACAGCAAGGGCTTAAACATGTTCCTCAATAGCTAGATAAGATATCCATGTTATGTGCACCAAGTTCCTTTTCAAACCAATTTCCTTGTAACCGTAGTAGTGACATCATCACTGTGCTGTACATAGCCTGTTCAGAGAGCAGAGCTGTGGGAGGGAGCCAGTAGGCTCCACCCACTACAGACTGCCTGCAGAAAACGACAGAAGTGGGTGGAGACAAGACCAGTCACCCTGCACAAATAGAGAGAGCGGCAGTGACTGGTCAGTACAGGAAACTCATGAGCAGGGGCAAAGTGCAGAAGCGGTTTCATGCTTGGTTACTGCTCAGATCTGAAGGAAATACACAAATGACACCAAAAATTAAGTGAAAGCATACATCTCTTGCATTTACACAATATTTCTTTATCCCAGAGTTTGGCTTTCAAGTGCACACACAGTGATTTTGTTGTCATAGAAAATAAAGGGAGAGTATCTGTGTGATTTCAGTGCCTCTGATATAGTATTTGAAGATGAATATATCCACAATGTCTATAGCTACAGAGATAAAAGAGTGCTTGCTTTTTTGACTGCTTGTTTGGCACACGGGTTCTGATCTGAAACTAGGTATTTGCATATAGGAGCTCCATATGCCTGAAATAATACAGCAGAACTTTTGTATCTGATGCCCCGTACACACGACCGGTTTTCCCGACGAGAAAACTGAAATTTTTTAGATTGGTCGGGAAAACCGGTTGTGTGTATGCTCCATAGCAGTTTTCCCGTTGAGAAAACTGCCCGCAAAAAATTTAGAACCTGCTCTCTTTTTTCCCGTCGTGTTTCCCGTCAGTCTTTTTCTCGTCGTGAAAACCGGTCGTGTGTATGCTTTTTCGAGGGGAAAAAAAACGTACATGCTCAGAAGCAAGTGATGAGACGGGAGCGCTCGTTCTGGTAAAACTAGCGTTCATAATGGAGATAGCACATTCGTCACGCAGTAACGGACTGAAGAGCACGAAGCTGAAAAGCGCGAATCGTCTCTCACCAAACTTTTACTAACACGAGGATCAGCAAAAGCAGCCCAAAGGGTGGCGCCATTTGAATGGAACGTCCTCTTTATAGTGCCGTTGTACGTGTTGTAGGTCACCGCGCTTTGGTCAAGCGTTTTTTTTAATGAACGTGTGTATGCAAGGCAGGCATTTAGAGGAATCACGTCGGGAAAAACGTTGGGTTTTGGCATGTCAGGAAAACCGGTCGTGTGTACGGGGCATGAGACTTTAGTTATAGTCGTGCATTTACAGTAAACTGGAGATTTGCAATTTACAGTTTTACTGAATATTTTCAAGAACTGATACTTACTTTGATCAGACGTATCCAGTAAGTTAGGGAGCAAAGTGTAGTTATTCATAGCTGCCAATGAGGAGTTGCGTTTCATGTTCTGTCCTCCCTGGTTTTAATAAAAGGGATATCTGTTTGTTCTGAGTTGCTGCACTTAGCACAGGAGTCTCCAAACTGCGGCCCAAGGGCCAGATGTGGCCCTTTGCTAGCCTTTATCCGGCCCTTGGGACACTATTTCTCTCATTGACACCAGCAATGGGGCAGAATGTCTTCCACGGATACCAATTATAGAATACTAATCCTCCTCCAAATCCCAATAATGGGGCACTACTCCTCCTACGAATACCAATAATGGGGGAATACCCCTCCTGCTGACCACCAACCCTGAGGCCATATTTACTCTCTCTAATGCTGGGCCTGGGACATTTTCTACCCCCACTGGTCACAATCCGGCCCTCCTAAAGTCTGTAGGATGGTAGACTGGCCCTTTGTTTGAAAAGTTTGGAGACCCCTGACTTAGCACATGGCTCTTGCCGTTTGTACAGCTCTTAAGTGCTGATTATGACCATTATATTAGTTTCCATATACGCTCTCCTAATCTCCTAAAACACAAAGTCATTCACCAATCACTGACCCCCCCCCCCCTTTGTGGTAATGGAGAACTTGACTTCTCTGGAATGTGTTGATCACAGGATTGGACTCCCACTTTAGCTATGTTGTAGGTTATTTTGGCCTTCTTAGTGTGTTAAAGAGCTATACATGGCTTTGTCCTTTGATAGTCTCATAGTAGGGAATTGTGAGCATTTTTATTTAGTCTCAAACTTTGCCTGACCTTTTAAAAATAAAATTGTATCTTTCTCTGTCTTGCTCCCATCAAACCTTCTTGTGTTAAAGTAGATTGCCAAATATAAACTAAAAGGAAACCTGTGATGAGAACTGAGAACGTAAAATATATATATATATATATATATATATATATATATATATATATATACAGTATCTCACAAAAGTAAGTACACCCCTCACATTTTTGTAAATATTTTATTATATCTTTTCATGTGACAACACTGAAGAAATGAAACTTTGTTACAATGTAAAGTAGTGAGTGTACAGCTTGTATAACGGTGTAAATTTTCTGTCCCCTCAAAATAACTCAACACACAGCCATTAATGTCTAAACCACTGGCAACAAAAGGGAGGACATCCCTAAGTGAAAATGTCAAAACGGGCCCAAAGTGTCAATGTTTTGTGTGGCCACCATTATTTTCCAGTACTGCCTTAACCCTCTTGGGCATGGAGTTCACCAGAGCTTCACAGGTTGGCACTGATGTCCTCTTCCACTCCTCCATGACGAAATAATGGAGCTGGTGGATGTTAGAGACCTTGCGCTCTTCCATCTTCCATTTGAGGATGTCCCACAGATGCTCAATAGAGTTTAGGTCCGGAGACATGCTTGGCCAGTCCATCACATTTACCCTCAGCTTCTTTAGCAAGGCAGTGGTCGTCTTGGAGGTGTGTTTGGGGTCATTATCATGTTGGAATACTGCCCTGCGGCCCAGTCTCCAAAGGGAGGGGATCATGCTCTGCTTCAGTATGTCACAGTACATGTTGGCAATCATGGTTCCCTCAATGATCTGTAGCTCACCAGTGCCGGCAGCACTCATGCAGCCCCAGACCCTGACACTCCCACCACCATGCTTGACTGTAGGTAAGACACACTTGTCTTTGTACTCCTCACCTAGTTGCTGCCACACACGCTTTACACCATCTGAACCAAATAAGTTTATCTTGGTCTCATCAGACCACAGGACATGATTCCAGTAATCCATGTCCTTAGTCTGCTTGTCTTCAGCAAACTGCTTGCGGGCTTTCTTGTGCATCATCTTTAGAAGAGGCTTCATTCTTGGACAACAGCCATGCAGACCAATTTGATGCAGTGTGCGGCGTATGGTCTGAGCACTGACAGGCGGATCCCCCCCCCCCTGAACCTCTGCAGCAATGCACTTTAATGGCATCCCAGTCTTAGTCCGTAGGGTTCAATATTGTGTACTCTTGTGTGGGTGCCGCCATTATTAGAACAGTAATTAGGATTCGTCTTGCTTAGAGAAAAGAGATTTAGGGAAAATATATGGTGTGCAAGGAAAAGAACGTTTATTTCTTGAGTGCTATTTATAAATAGTAGTTAAAAAAAACACACTTGGATGGCAAGTGTGCCTGTAAATGGCTGTGATTTGAGGTGTCTTTGGATAGCTAAGACCACAGTTACAAAGTACAGAGCCATTTGGAGTGGCTCTGTACCTTGTGATTGCTGTGCACATCCATCACAAGTGTCAGGGTTTACAAACATTTAGTTCATTCATATCTCAGAAAGCTTCCCTGTCTGGGTATTCAGGGGGTATATACAGGCTAGGATTCAAGTAAAACTGATAAAAAATGTCAATATGTTGCAGCCTGGCCTGGGACAAACGCCATTGATGGAAAGTTCAGTATGGTCCAAATCCTCAGGTAAATCTTATGGCTTTAGGAACAGCTAAATAATCCAATCCAGCACACTTAATGCAGCACTTCTGAGAGACTGAAGCAATTTCTAAGCAGCAAACAGACAAAACGAGAAAAGTGCGCAGACAAAAGCCGTGTACACACGATCGGTTTTACAGATGAAAACAGTCCGATGGACTGTTTTCAACGGACAAACCGATCGTGTATGGGCCCCATCGGTCTTTTTTCCATCGGCGTTTAAAAATAGAACATGTTTTAAATTCATCCGATGGTTAAAAAACCGATAGCAAATTACTATCGTCTGTGGGGAACTCCATCGGATAAAAAACCAACGCATGCTCAGAATCAAGTCGACGCATGCTCAGAAACATTGAACTTCATTTTTCTCGGCTCATCTGAGTGTTTTACGTCACGGCGTTTGGAACGGTCGGTTTTTTGACTGATGGTGTGTAGGCAAGACTGATGGAAGTCAGCTTCATCGGTTTTCCGATGGAAAAATCCATTGGTTTAAAAACCATAGGAAATCCGATCGTGTGTACAGGGCTTAAGTGTAGTGGGTGTATAAACATTTTTTTTTAAATGAAGACAATTAGCAAATTACATAAAGTAATATGAATTATGCTTATCAAGGTTCTCAAAAGAATTCGGAGCTGAGGAAGACACCAAGGGAACGGTCAAAATGGATACACTGGATATGGTCTGGATGGCACCCGCAATAGCTAAGAGAGACAGCAAGTAGGCACCAATCTAAGTGCAGCAAAGTGGAGAGGTGGATACAGCATGCAGTAATTGGTAACTCAGTGTGTGGATGACCTAATGCATTACAGTCATTGGTGCATCTACACCTATGAGGAGGGGACATCCAGGATTCCAAGGTGAAGCTGCTGCAAGGCGTGACCAGGCAGCCTCAGGACAGGAAGCAGGAAGCAGCATGTGTAGATTGATGGAGCACATACGAGGACAAGAAAGGATGAAACAGGAAGTGATGTCAGGGGGTGGCAACATGTTTTGAAGCCGACACCTCTTTTTCAAGCCAGCTTTTTGTATGTTCAAGTAAAACTGAACTTCTCTTAAAGTTTAGCGTAAGAGAGGCTTTAAACACCCATTAGATTATTCTGTGCTGGCTATGTCCCTCCATGCCCCTTTACCTCCCATCTTGTTGATGCAGCAGAAAAACAAGAAGGAATCTTTCTGTATTGAACAGAATTCTCATATTAGGGAGTTGTCGTCAGAACCAATGTTCCAATTGATGGATTAACTTTCACTTCTTGCTCTGATGACAACTCTATCATTTTGGATTTATCTTCACTTATTGTACCCATTATAGTAGTCACCAGGACTTTGCGGCTTTGAAAATCGCTCCAACAAAGGAAGAGGCTGGAATTCCAGAAATCTCCACTTGTAACCGAATTGTTCGTTTTGGGTGGGTGCCGCCTTTAATAGCACAGCAACAGCCATTTTCTGGATAATTAGGATTCTTCTTGCTTAGTGAAAAGAGATTTGCAGAAAATACACAGCATTAAAAATGAGTAACGTATCGAATAAACCAGAAATAAGAGATGTATTTGATGGCATCGTTAGTACTACCTTAGTACACCTAAAACTATGTCATTTGAAGGTAAATACAAGCTTGATGTGTAGTACACTTAAAACCGTATCATTTTAGGGTAAATACAAGCTTGATGTACAGTTATGTTAGCACAAATGTGGGTGATTCAGATTGCCCAATTATTCTGCAATTCTTTCCAGGCTGAGCTGACTTATAAGTCTCTTTTTGTACACATCGCATCATGTCAGAGTCGGTTTGTTAGGCTCCTATTATGTTCAGAACAAGGAGGCAGATTGATGTTTTTTAATAAAGGGGTTTCTCCTGATGTTTAGATGTCCCATATTTACAGATGCATTTCATTTCCCAGCTAAACTTTCAGTATATTTATAGTGTCGTTTTTTGTCCCTATATTTCTGTTCATCAGTTTCGGCAGGAAAAACTTGAATGAGCTTCGTGATTCATAGGGTCATGTACAGTAAATTTTCTGTACCAAGCTAACCCATCGGCTTACAAGTGGCATGGGACCATAGGTACTGTATATCCCTGGTGGTTCAGGAGATAAAGCCAGCAAATGGAGATGAAGAGTCTAGACTAAGATCCACATTAGAGTTGAATTCCGGGGTGGACAGATTAATACGGAATTCATGAGTCAATCTGTCCAATCCAAGAGCCAACAGGATTTTTTTTAGGCTAGAGCCCTGATGCCCATCGTGAGGCCTAGTGGCTGTATACAGTCCTTTGGCACTTTTTGTCTGATCCTCTTGGCCCCTGAAGACATGTCATGTCCATAGTCTCTGGTCACCTCTCGTTTCATGTGTATAGTCTCTGGTCATCTCTCGTATCATGTCCATAGTCTCTGGTCACCTCTCGTTTCATGTGTATAGTCTCTGGTCATCTCTTGTATCATGTCCACGGTCTCTGGTCATCTCTTGTATCATGTCCACGGTCTCTGGTCATCTCTTGTATCATGTCCACGGTCTCTGGTCATCTCTTGTATCATGTCCACGGTCTCTGGTCATCTCTCGTATCATGTCCACAGTCTCTGGTCATCTCTTGTATCATGTCCACGGTCTCTGGTCATCTCTCGTATCATGTCCACAGTCTCTGGTCATCTCTTGTATCATGTCCACGGTTTCTGGTCCTCTCTCGTATCATGTTCATAGCCTCTGATCATCTCTAGTATCATGTCCATAGTCTCTGGTCACCTCTCGTTTCATGTGTATAGTCTCTGGTCATCTCTTGTATCATGTCCACGGTCTCTGGTCATCTCTTGTATCATGTCCACGGTCTCTGGTCATCTCTTGTATCATGTCCACGGTCTCTGGTCATCTCTTGTATCATGTCCACGGTCTCTGGTCATCTCTCGTATCATGTCCACAGTCTCTGGTCATCTCTTGTATCATGTCCACGGTCTCTGGTCATCTCTCGTATCATGTCCACAGTCTCTGGTCATCTCTTGTATCATGTACACGGTTTCTGGTCCTCTCTCGTATCATGTTCATAGCCTCTGATCATCTCTAGTATCATGTCCATAGTCTCTGGTCACCTCTCGTTTCATGTGTATAGTCTCTGGTCATCTCTTGTATCATGTCCACGGTCTCTGGTCATCTCTTGTATCATGTCCACGGTCTCTGGTCATCTCTTGTATCATGTCCACGGTCTCTGGTCATCTCTTGTATCATGTCCACGGTCTCTGGTCATCTCTCGTATCATGTCCACAGTCTCTGGTCATCTCTTGTATCATGTCCACGGTCTCTGGTCATCTCTTGTATCATGTCCACGGTCTCTGGTCATCTCTCGTATCATGGCCACAGTCTCTGGTCATCTCTTGTATCATGTCCACGGTTTCTGGTCCTCTCTCGTATCATGTTCATAGCCTCTGATCATCTCTAGTATCATGTCCATAGTCTCTGGTCACCTCTCGTTTCATGTGTATAGTCTCTGATCATCTCTTGTATCATGTGCATAGTCTCTGGCAATCCCTTGTATCATGCCCATAGTCTCTGGTCATCTCTTGTATCATGTCTACGGTCTCTGGTCCTCTCTCGTATCATGTTCATAGTCTTTAATCACCTCTAGTATCATGTCCATAGTCTCTGGTCATCTCTTGTATCATGTCCACGGTCTCTTGTCCTCTCTCGTATCATGTTCATAGTCTCTGATCATCTCTAGTATTATGTCCATACTAGTCTCTGGTCATCTCTCGTATCATGTCCATAGTCTCTGGTCACCCCTTGTATTATGTCCATAATCTTTGGTCATCTCTCGTATCATGTCCATAGTTTCTCATCATCTTTTTTATCTTGTCTATAATCTCTGACCATCTCTTATATCATGTCTGCAGTCCCAAACCATCTCTTATATCATGTCCACAGTCCCCATTCATCTCTTTTTATCACGTCTGCAGCTTCTGACCATCTCTTATATCATGTCCAATGTCTCTGACCATCTCTTATATCATGCCCAGAGTCTCTGACCATCTCTTATATCATGGCGTCTGCTCACTTCCAGTATTGGTGTGATGACGTCACTGGCCCCACCTTAGCCCTAGAGCCCTACTGGCCTTTAAAAATTGATTTTTATGTGTCAAATTCAGGGGTGAGCCTATTGTGAGCACAGAGATGGAGCACTTGGATGGATATATGTTTACAGCACAAGAGCACTTGTCCATAAGCACTGGATTTGGACTAAATTCTTAATGGTTTTGCACATAATCTTTTTGGGTTTGTATGGATATTTGAAGAGATATTGAGGAATATTTTGTAGTGCACTATCCATGGAGTTTTGTATCAATGTATATGTAGAGTTACGATAAATTTTTAACAGGTAGGATAATTTATTTACATACTCATTTTAGATGGTATTATCCCAGCTCGCGGGATCATTTTTCTGTGATTTCATTTTGTAAGTTTACACTTTTACAGCACTGCTGCACTTTATCTAGATTTCAAGGGGTGTGGGAACACGTTAGTGTTGGCTAGTTGCTTACATATATAATTTTGTGTAACTGGATGCCATAGTATTGTTTAGGGTGAAGTACAAGTGTAATTTGTACTTTAATTTCATTTTCATACACTTTTTAATTGCTCTCTTTTGGTCTGTTAAATATTCTATTGAAAGTCTTTATTAGGACTTTGTTTACATGGTGCGAGGGCACAGTTTGGGGACACAAACATGCACCCGCATTCATGTCCAATGGAGAACAGCAGCTGTGTACTTGCAGCTGCTGCACCCCGATTGACATGAATGGGACTGCCTGCATGCTGATGCATGGAACTCCGGTGCAACTCTGTGTGGGAAAACACTGCCCTTGCATGGGGTATGCAATGAGGTCTAAACCTGTTCAATAAGTGCGAAAATATACCTGTTTATCCTGCAAGAAATGGATTGCTGTTTGTGTCCTGTGCACTTTGCATTAGTATGTCAAACAGTGTTATCAGAAAATTGTGTTAGGACTACAGAACACCTCCCTAGTAGTTTATGGAGAAGAGGAGATTGAGAGATGTTATGTAGTCCCTACACCTAGGGTAACAACACTAATACTGCTAATCTGTGACTGCTGCTCCTCTCTGCCAATCCCTTCACTGGCTTCCTCTACCCCACTGTATAAAATTCAAAATGCCAACCACAACATACAAGGCCATCCACAACATCGCCCCACATCTACATCACCAACCTCATCTGCAGATATTGCCCAAATCACCCCCTCCGCTCATCCCAGGACCAACTGCTCTCTGGCTCCCTTGTTACCTCCTCCCATGCTCGCCTTCAGGAATTCTCCAGAGCCTCTCCCATCCTCTGGAACTCCCTACCCCGGTATGTCCGATCAGCCCCTAACCTGTCCACCTATAGGAGGTCCCTGAAAACTCACTTATTCAGGGAACCCTTTCCCACACCCACCTAACAACTGTCCCCGAGCCACCCCCATCAAATCATTCCTCGCATCTATTACCTTTTGCACCACCACCCCCTCTCTTTATAATGTAAGCTCTATGAGCAGGGCCCTCCTGTCCCTTCTGTATTGAACTGTACTGTAATTGTGCTGCCCCCACCCCCTCTACATTGTAAAGCGCTGCGTAAATAGGGTTTCCACCTTTTCTCCAAGACAAACCCGAACAATTTAGCGGCCTGGGACACCTTTGGGTGCCCCAAGGAGAGTAGAAATGTGGTGCGCATAGCGTGCCACCGTGAAAAGTGGGTGTGGCCAAATTACTCTTGCTGACGTCATTGCCATGCCACCTAGTGATGCCGGACCTGCCCCCAGACAGCCACCCACTGCTCCTAGAAGGCAACAGATGTGTGTAACTATCTTGGTTACTTGGGGAGCCACAGCCCAGTCTGAATAATGTGTCTGGGTTTCAGTCCGCCTGAAACCCGGACACATGATTCAAGACCCAGACTGTCCGGGTGAATCCCAGACAGGTAGCAACCCTATGCGTAAACTGTTGGCGCTATATAGATCGTGTATTATAATAATAATATAAATAATAATCCTTCATAGATACAGTGAGTGAGTGTTGTCACCAGGTGAAAAGAAAAGGTTAAGAAACACCTGCTCAAAGAAAACAACTGCAGCTACAACATCCTTTGACTGGTGAACTGCAATATATTACAGTCCTATACTTGGGTTTAGATTCATTTTAAACAATTCTCTCCAGTCAGGCAGGCCATTACATTATATAGCTGTTGATACATCTAAAGGAGATCAGATTTTAGGATTGATGGCCTTAAAGCGGAGCTCCACCCTAAAGTGGAACTATTACTCGTCGGAACCCTCCCCCCCCTCCGGTGTCACATTTTGCACCTTTCTGGGAAACACACGGCTCCCGAAACACAGCAGTGACCAATGAAACATGCGCCGTAGGGAACAGGGAGGTGAAGCCGCAACGCTTCACTTCCTGATTCCCTCACACATGATGGCGGTGGGGCAGCCGAGAGACGAGCAATCACTCATCTTCTGCTGCGGACGTCGCTGGACTCCAGGACAGGTAAGTGTCCTAATATTAAAAGTCAGCAGCTGCAGTATTTGTATTTTTTATATTTTCTTTACGGCGGAGCTCCGCTTTATTAATATTGTGAACAGGTCAAGCAGTTCTGAAGCAAAAGCAAGTTGGTGCAAAACATCAATTTGTCCATCAGGTGAAATTTATAGTTTTTGTTTCGCTTTAAGCCAGAACATTCCATCTAGCCGCTGTATTGTATCCGAACACCCACCAGATTGCTTACAGAGTTGTGTTCTGTTTTCTTGCAGCCAGCCAACCTCTCACTTCAGATGTTTTGGTTGCCACAGGAGGCAAACTGGTCCTGAACTGCACAGTGAAAGAGCATGAAAACTCATCTCTCCAGTGGTCCAACCCAGCTCAGCAGACCTTGTATTTTGGAGAGAAGAGAGGTAAGTCAGACGAGTATGTGGGATAAATTCGGATTCTGCACATCCTCCATAATGCATGAGTGGTGGGGCACTTAAATGAAGAACTTTAGACGATTCCCCTGGAGTCTTCTGAGTGTGAATTAATGATGCTTTATTCATGCTGGTAGAAAAAGGACAAAACCTATGTGCATAGTTAGAAAGTTTCTTAGAGAAATCATAAAGAAGGACCAAATGCCGCTACGTTGGCTGAAAACTTCAACCCAAGTATTTCTCTCCTCAGTGCTGGGACTTCTCTTCCTACAGTAAAAAATAAAATTGCATAGCTATTTGTCCAGCAACTACGGCAACATTTGTTCTGTCAAGCCGCGTACACACAACTGTTTTTCTCAGCAAAAAACGACAAGAAAACTGCCGGGAGAGTTTTCTTGCCGAGAAAACCGGCTGTGTGTACGCGGGTTTCAGTTTTCTCGTCAAGAAAACTGCCCAGATTCCCCGACGAGAAAAAAGACGACCTGCGGTCTTTTTTCTCGTCGAGAATCTCGTCGGCCTGTTTCTCTACGAGAAACCCGAGCGTGTGTACACTTACCTGTCGCCGTGGAAACCCGTGCATGCTCGAAATGACTTTGACGCATGCGCGGTAGCTTCCTAGGCATAGGGTGTAGCAAGATGACGGCGACGGCATCGAATGTGACGAGCGCACGCTCGTCGTAGTCAAAGACGTCACCGCGTGCATGCCATTCAAAAGAATGGTGGTTCTTTTGAATCGTACGTGTGTACACTCGGCCGGGACAAGTTTCTTGTCAAGATTCTCGTCAGGAAAAACAACGTTTTTTTCCTGACGAGAATCTCGGCCGTGTGTACGAGGCTTGAGAGTGGGGAAAAAATCGAATGTTCACAGCCTATTTCTGCTACCGGTCCAAATGTTGTTCTTTCCTTAAAAAATAATTTGGTGATTCAGGAAAATACCGCATTAACCACTTGCAGACCCGCCTCAGTACATACAGTTGTGCTCATAAGTTTACATACCCTGGCAGAATACCCAGGGAATATGAATGATAATACAAAAACATTTCTTTCACTCATGGTTCGTGTTTGGCTGAAGCCATTTATTAACCATCAACTGTGTTTACTCTTTTTAAATCATAATGGCGACAGAAACTACCCAAATGATTAGGGGTGCAACGGATCAAAACACTCACGGTTCGGATCGTTCCTCGGATCAGAGTTATGGATCGGATCATTTTTCAGATCAGCAAAAAAAATTGCAGCCTCATTGTGCCCCCATTGCAGTCTCATTGTGCCCCCATTGTAGCCTCACTGTGCCCCAAATTGTAGCCTCACTGTGCCCCAAATTGCAGCCTCGCCAGGGTGGAGGAAGTGAGAGGGCGGCCAGCAGGGCCGGATTTGCTCTCCCTGCCGCCCCAAGTCAAGGTTCCGCAATGCACCCCCTCCCCACCAACCGAACCACCCCCCCCCACCCCAAATCAACGGAGAATGGCAATTGGATGGCAGGGGCGGCACGGTTAGTTCAAATATTTTTTGTTTCTTTATTTTTTTTTTTTTTTTTGCAAATATAAATTTTATTTAAATTTTTCAAGAAGAAAAAAAGAAAAGGAGAACAGGAAATGAGGCACAAGCCCCAACAAGCTTACAATCATATAACTTCAGTGAAGGTCGCAGCCTCCCAGGTCGATTCACAGACATTAGCAATACATTATGTCAGCCTATTATCCTTCTATTATTGCTTCAACTTCTTGTGTTTCATTGGTCTCTGGACCAGGGTGAGGCTAGCCACCTAGGTCTCACCCGTAAGCTGTCTATATAGTTCACTAGATTGTAATTTAAAGAGGATATAGAGAAGAGAAAAGAAAAGGGAATAAGCACAGGTCAGAAAGGGTCGAGAAGGGGGAGGGGGGGGGGAGTGGGTAGCCGCCTGTCTCCACAGATTGGTATTGGGTCGTACTCCAATTTACTAGTGAGATTGAGCAGATTCATGGTGAGATTTAGGTCCCCAGAAGGGCTTTCCCTTCATCCGATAGGATGAAAATGTTCCACAAATCCCAGGTCTTCTTATAGATTTCACGTTTATCCTGTGAGGTCAGTATAAGGTCTTCCATTTTGTTTATGTCTTCCACCTTCCGCAACCACAGTGCTGCGGTCGGTGGGCATTGTTGTTTCCACAACAGTGGGATACAGGCCTTTGCTGCATTCGTCAGGTGTCTCAGTAAGGATTTCCTGTATCTCTTGGGAGAAAGGGTAGATAAGTGGAGTAAGAAGAATGCTGGGTCATCCGGGATTTGGAATTCTGTAAACTTTTGGGACGTGGTGCGGACCACAGCCCAAAAGGTTGTTAGCAACGGGCAGGACCAGAACATGTGTAACAATGTCCCCCTTTCCCCCTGACACCTCCAGCATAGCTCAGATGATTCGGGAAAGATCTTATGTAGCCGACTGGGCGTGTAATACCACCTAGTCAAAATTTTGTAGCTTGTTTCCTGCATTTTAGTGCAGATGGAGGATTTAAGGGCAAGGTCTATCATGATCTGTTTCTGCGGCGTTGAAAAGGTACATTGCAGGTCTGCTTCCCACCCATCAAAGCATGCCAAATTCGGCGCTCCCGACGGTGTGGTCAGCAGAGCGTACATGCTTGACAGGACCTGCGCCAAAGGTTCCTTCCCCGTTAGGAATTCCTCAAACGGAGTCCTCTGTCTAGCGTAGAGGTAGGGTTCTGAGATGCTGTGTAGGAAATGGTGCAACTGGGCCGCGTTCCAAAATGGCAGTTGGTAACTGCCATTCGGGTCCGTCAACTCCCCCATGGTAGGCCATCTATCCTGAATCACAAATGCGCCCGCTAGTGTTTGGTCGCCTCCTCTTAGCGCCTGGAAGTTCGAGGGGGAGTTCCCCGGGGGGAAGTTAGGGTTCCCAATAATTGGAGTCATAGGGGATTTCTTAGTTGTCTGTGCGGTCTGAAGGGTCGACTGTCTGCATTGTCTCAGAGTGTTCCCGATCAAGGGATGTGTCTTAATCTCTGTGGGCAGTGAGTCGTAACACCAAATTGCTGTCCCTAACGGTGTCTCCAACTGACTTTGTTCTACCTGAGCCCACAGTTTCAGCTCTTGGTGTCGTGACCAGTCCACCACCCTCCCAAGGTGTATAGCCTGGTAGTACCGTTTGACGTCTGGGAGTGCTAGCCCTCCATGTTGTTTAGGAGCCGTCAGCAAGGCTCGTGGTAGTCGTGGTTTTTTGTTTGCCCACACAAATCTGGTGAACACCGCCTGCACTTGCCTAAAGTAGCTGGGGGGTATTCTAATCGGCAGGGCCTGAAACAGGTATAGAATTTTGGGTAGGATACTAATTTTTATTAAATTGCACCTCCCGAACCAGGAGTGTATCCCTTTGTGCCATTTCTCCAATAGGACTTTAATTTTTGTCAGTGGGGGGGGAAGTTAGCTTCGTAAATTCGTGACAGGTCTGAAGGGATCTTCGTACCCAGGTAAGTCAATATGGACGAGGTCCAACGGAACTTAAAGCTCGCTTGTAGGGTAGTGATGTCTTGTGTTGGTATTGATATTCCCATGGCCTCAGATTTATTATAGTTAATTTTGAGATTGGACAGTTTCCCAAATGTGTCTAGTTCTTTAAGTAGATTGGGAAGTGATGTCCCTGGATCAGTCAATGAGAAGAACATGTCGTCGGCATACGCCGATATTTTATGTCGTCGCCGTCCGTCCGATATGCCGTGAATGTCAGTATTAAGTCTGATTGTGGAAAGCAATGGTTCCACTGAAAGTGCATACAACAAGGGGGATAATGGACATCCCTGTCGCGTACCATTAGTGATAGGAAGAGCATCTGACAATACTCCGTTCACCTTCACTTGGGCTGTCGGATTACTGTAAATGCTGGCTATGCGGTTGAGCATTTTCTCTCCTAGACCTACTCCTCTCAGGACAGTAAACAGGTATGGCCAGTTGACTCTGTCAAACGCCTTTTCGGCGTCAGTGTTCAGGAGAACACAAGGAATTTGTTTGTTTTTTACAATATGTAGCAGATTTAACACTTTAGTGGTGCTATCTCTAGCTTCCCTCGATGGTATAAAGCCCACCTGATCTAAATGTATAAGATGCTGCAGGTGTAGTGTAAGTCGGTTAGCCAGTATTTTCGTAAATAGTTTAAGGTCGACATTGAGCAGCGATATGGGTCTGTAACTCCCACATATCTCCGGGTCTTTCCCGTCCTTCCATATCACCGAAATGTGCGCATTCAAGGTATCTCTGGCGAATGCACCCCCTTCCCCAGTTTCGTTAAAAACTTTTAGGAGACGGGGACCTAGTGTTGGAAGCAGTATTCTATAATACTGTAACGTGTACCCGTCAGGACCCGGAGCTTTCCCCGGTTTCAATTGCTTCATAGCCTGTTGCAGTTCTAGCAGGGTAATGGGGGTGTCCAAATCAGTTCGGGTCTCTGCGGAGAGGGTCGGGAGTCGGGCAGATGACACATAGTCGTCCAACTCTCGTTGTGATCCTGTAACTGGTGGCAAGTTATACAGAGTAGTATAAAAGGACTTAAATTCCTGGCTAATTTGCTTGGGAAGGGTTACCCTGCTTCCGTCTGGTTTAGCGATATGTGGGACGTACGTGGAAAGTCTGAGGTCCTTAACTGATTGAGCTAGCAGTCTCCCGCATTTATCCCCAGATTCGTAGGTAGATTTTCGGCAGACCTGTAGGGATGCTTTTGCCCTGTATTGTAGTATGTCGTTTATTTGCTTCCTAATCGTCTCCAAGTCTATAGTCAATTGTTGGGTGGGGGCATGTTTGTGTCTGGATTCTATTACCTTGGGGTCTCTGAGCAAGTGGGTGAGTGTCTGGTTCTGTTCTCTTTTAATCCTGGCCCCGTGCTTAATAAGGATACCCCTAATCACCGGCTTGTGAGCCTCCCAGAGGGTCTCTGGTGCGCAGTCTGGGCGGTCGTTTTCTACAAAGTAGAAATTGAGTTCTCTAGAGACCTCATTTAGGACCTCTGGAGTCTGTAATAGGCTCTCATTTAGTCTCCAAAATTTTTGACTGGTGGTAGATGAGTCCATGAGCTTATATGACAGCGATATGGGAGCATGATCCGACCATGTCCTGTTTCCTATCTCAGTGTATTCTGCAGCTTCCAGTTGGTTGTGTGGGATCATAAAATAGTCTATCCTCGAGTATGTTTGGTGTAATGGGGAGTAGTATGCATAGTCTCTATCGCCTGAGTGTTGCAGGCGCCAGATGTCTATAAGCTGCATCCTATGTAAGGTCTTGGATATCCGTTTAAGTTGGGCAATAGGAATCGAGGTCCTTCCCAGCGAGGTGTCAACCGCCGGAGTCAGGGGGGTATTAAAATCTCCACCTAAGATCAGTTTCCCCTCCGTGAACCCCTGGAGGTGTTCCAGTGTTCCCTCCAGGAACGCGGCTTGGCCTTCATTGGGAGCATACACTGCTGCTATGGTCAGCAAAGTGGTCCCAACTAGGCCCTTAATAAAAACGAAGCGGCCCGTAGGGTCCAGTTGGCACCCCCTGCACTGCCAGGGGATTTTACCTGACAGCAGTACGGTCACTCCTTTGGATTTCGCATTTGGGTTCGTAGAATGGTATGCGACTGGGTAGTATTTGTTTCTAAGGTAGGGTAATTTGGTGTCCTTAAAATGGGTCTCCTGCAATAAGGCTATATCTACTTTTGATCTTCTAAGGTCATTTAGCAACATGCGTCTCTTTTCTGGCGTATTGAGGCCCCGTACGTTAAGTGACATCACCTTTACACTCTGTGTCTTCATTGTGGATGGAGTTGGGCTTTTAAGTTTTAGTCGGCGGTGTGGGTATGGGGGAGTATAGGGTGAGATGGGGAGGGTAGAAGATAGTAAGAGTAGAGAAAGTCAGTGAATAAGTATAGTTATGAAGAGAGAAAGAAAAAAAAAAAAAAGGTAGAGAGTTGGAACACGAATTCCAAATTGGGGCTAGGTCTAGTACCCAGGCCCCGTAGTAAAAAAACCTTTATGTGCGCGTATGTCAATCGGGGAGTTATACACTTCCCCAACCGAGGCACGCTATCCTATTTGGAGGAACGGTAGGACACAGCTCATCTGGGTGAGCCCTCCGCCGTCCCTCTCCCGCTATCTGGCTAGTCTGAAAAAGTTATGCACAATTGCACTATCCGAAAAGAAACAAAAGAAGGAACAGAGAGAAAAAAAAAAAGGGAAAAACATCATATGAAACATTCTGCCATCCGAACAACCTTTTCACATTTCACATTTATGGCAGTCTAACAGTAGAAACTCGCATCAAAACTGCTGCATATCCTATGCCCAACTATCACTAGGACCCCTGTCCCCTGGGCCAGATCGTAGTTATCACGTGACCCCACGTCCAAGCCCCCCTCATCCCTCTCCATCCATTATCTGAGGGTCCCCAAATCCGCCTCTCCTCCGCCGCACCCCCCCCCGGGGGCACCAACTCGTCTCCCGCCCTCCCAGCCATGTCCCATATTCCTCTGGTTTGATAAAATAAGGGAGGCTCTATCCTGCCGATGGACCTCTATCTACCCCTATAAGTGGTCTAACAGATTATCGCAATACATCACTCTATTATGCATAGCCGATCATGAAGATCTATTCCTTAGTAACTCATTACTCAAAGCATGTCTGATGCGACTCTGAGCCACACGTTGCTTGCATACCCAAAGCGTCTCTGGCGTAAGCCTCAGGGAGGATAGTCCTTGCTCACGAGTCTCTGCTCCGTAGTTGCTGCGTATACCCGCGATGTTCCCGTCAATCTCCACTCCTGATGTCCCCCCCTCCCAAAAACAGAGGGAGAAATCAAAAAGCGACACAGTGCAGAACACCAGGCCAAGTAACCCTGTGGGGTAGGAGAAACATTGGTGATAAGTGGCATGGATGGGTATTGGACATCAGACCCCATTCTCGGATTACCATGTAAAAAGAGTTTTTAAGCTTGTTCCCCACCGTGTCGCTCCAGAATGCATCTTGCGCAGTATATACCCAGCAGTCTCCAGAATGGCCTTTCGCTGACGCCGGGCACCACTGCCAGGCCAGGAGGCGTCCAGGGAAAAAACAGACGAGGGGAGGGGGCACCCACAACATAAAAAGGAAAAGGGGGGCCAGGGGATCACCCCACCGACAGGGGCCCAGATTGTGAACACCATCCTCAGGGTCAAGGCAGCATACTAACGGTAACATGGTCACCGGCAATGAAACGTTAGTGACCGCCCTAAACAATCAAATAAACGTGTATCATAGCAGAATCAGTACCTTAGGACTCTCTCGCCGGCTCTCTTGATGTCTCCCTTGGCCTGCGGCGGCCCCTCTGCGGTCTTGGTGAAAAACCTTCTCTCTGTCTGTATGCAGACGGTCGTCCCTTTGGATCCGGGAGGAAGGCCAGCCAGTCGGGCAGATCAATCGGTTCCACTCCTAGAAAGGTGAATAGTTCCGGCAGGGCGTCTGGCTTGCGTAGGGTGAAGTGCCGTTGATCCTTCTGAAAGGTCACTGAAAGTGGGTAACCCCACCTGTAAGTAAACAGATGTCTGCGGGCTACTTCCAGCAGGGGCTTCAACATGGCCCTCCTCTGCAGCGTGGCCCTTGAGAGGTCCGGCAGTATTTTCAGAGTAGCGCCATCAAACTCCAGGTCCCCCGCCTCCCACGCCTTGCGGAGTACCTGTTCTTTATGTCTATAGTGATGTAGCCGGCATATAACGTCACGTGGTCTCAGGGGATCTGTAGGCTTCGGGCCTAACGCCCTGTGGATCCTGTCAAACTCCAGTCTGTCGGGGAGGTCAATACCCTCTATCATGCGGAACACCGCAGTGGCTGTATCCTCCAAGTCCTCCGGGCCTGTAGCCTCCGGTAGGCCCCGGATCCGCAGGTTGTTCCTACGGCTCCGGTCCTCCATTTCCTCCGTACGGAGCTGCTGCTCCGTTAGGGCCTCCATGTGAGTGGTCTGGGCCCGCTCCACCGCCGCGACCCTCCGATCCATCTCGGCCAGGGCCGTTTCTCCCGTCTCGAGTCTGGTCATCAGAGATGTAATGTCCGCCCGTACTGCCTTCATCTCCTCGCGGTGTGCCGCCTCTACTGTCCCAATAAGCGCTATTATGTCGGCCTTGGTCGGTAGGGCCTGTAAGAGGGCCCGGAGCTCCGGGTTCACGCCGCTCATCTGGGGGGGGGGGTGTCCGCAAGTGATCTCCCCCTTCGTCTATAAACGGGACCAGCGGGGAATGTCCATATGTCTCCCAGGGTTGCGATGTAGAAGCCGGGGACATAGAAGCGTGCGATGATCCGTCTTCCCCCTCCTCTGCATGCGGTGCCGCCATCTTAGTTGCCGGAGAGCTGAGCTGTGATCGCAGGAAAAGTCTCCTAATTTCACCCGGTGGTGGGGGCTGTACCGGTGGCTTTGTGCTCTTAATGTTCCTCTTAGCGTTGTGCCTTTTGGCCGATCGCATAGTGCTGTGCAGATCGCTATAATAGCGGGATATGTGAGAGACGGACGGGAGCTCTAAAAAACACGTCTCTATCCAGCCATGTCCAGGCCACGCCCCCCTCTTTATTTTATTTTTTATTTTTTTTACTTTATCACTTTTTTTTATTCGTAGCTTGTCGTTTACTTTTTTTTTATTTTTGTATAATTTTCTTATTTTTAATATTATTTTTCTTTACTTTTTAATTGTACTTTTTTATTTTATTAATTTAATTATTATTATTTTTTTATCAATTTTTTTTTTCCACTTAACTTCATTGCTATCACACAGGAGAAAACAATTCCCTGTGTGATAGCAATTGGAGGAGAAAGGTTCTCTTTATTGACCCTGTCACCTCCCAAAACAGGAGTCCTAGCACTAGCACTGTGCTAGAACTCCTGTCACAGCTGAGATGGGAAGAGCACAGCTCACCCCTCTCACTGTGTACATAGGCGGCAGAGACATGAGACAGACTCGGCGGCCGGGGGGAGGAGGGGGGGGGGACGGAGTCCCGAAGACAGAGCCAGCCAAGTGTGGTATGTGGGGGGGGAGAGGGGAGGACGGACGGCAGCACGCATTTTCTGCTAGAAAGCAACTCACCGCCCGTATGTTGAAACTGTCTCCGCTCTGCTCGCACACAGCCCCGCCTCCTCCTAACCCCGCGCTGTGATAGACAGAACACATCCCAGCATTGGACCCGCATTATCTCTATCACAGCGCGGGGTTAGGAGGAGGCGGGGCTGTGTGCGAGCAGAGCGGAGACAGTTTCAATGTGTGTTTTACCGCTCTGCCATCCCGCGGCGCGCCGCGGATCACGTGTGTGCCGATCCAAAGTCATTGATCCGTGCGGATCATGGATCAATGACGACCACTACAAATGACCCTGATCTAAAGTTTTCATACCCTAGTGATTTTGGCCTAATAACATGCACACAAGTTGACACAAAGGGGTTTGAATGGCTATTAAAGGTAACCATCCACACCTGTGATCTGTTTGCTTGTAATTAGTGTGTGTGTATAAAAGGTCAATGAGTTTCTGGACTCCTCACAGACCCTTGCATCTTTCATCCAGTGCTGCACTGATGTTTCTGGATTCTGAGTCATTGGGAAAGCAAAAGAATTGTCAAAGGATCTGTGGGAAAAGGTAGTTGAACTGTATAATACAGGAAAGGGATATAAAAAGATATCCAAGGAATTGAGAATGCCAATCAGCAGTGTTCAAACTCTAATCAAGAAGTGGAAAATGAGGGGTTCTGTTGAAACCAAACCACGGTCAGGTAGACCAACTAAAATTTCAGCCACAACTGCCAGGAAAATTGTTTGGGATGCAAAGAAAAACCCACAAATAACTTCAGGTGAAATACAGGACTCTCTGAAAACATGTGGTGTGGCTGTTTTAAGATGCACAATAAGGAGGCACTTGAAGAAAGATGGGCTGCATGGTCGAGTCACCAGAAGAAAGTCATTACTACGCAAATGCCACAAAGTATCCCGGCTTACAAACAGCCAAAGACAAACCTCAAACCTTCTGGCACAAAGTCACTTTAGCGATGAGACCAAAATTGAGCTTTTTGGCCACAACCATAAACGCTACATTTGGAGAGGAGACAACAAGGCCTATGATGAAAGGTACACCATTCCTACTGTGAAACACGGAGGTGGATCGCTGATGTTTTGGGGATGTGTGAGCTACAAAGGCACAGGAAATTTGGTCAAAATTGATGGCAAGATGAATGCAGTATGTTATCAAAAAATACTGGAGGAACATTTCATTCATCAGCCAGGAAGCTGCGCATGGGACGTACTTGGACGTTCCAATAGGACAATGATCCAAAACACAAGGCCAAGTCGACCTGTCATTGGCTACAGCAGCTCTGGAGTGGTCATCTCAGTCTCCTGACCCTAATATCATTGAGCCACTCTGGGGAGATCTCAAATGTGCAGTTCATGGAAGACAGCCCAAGAATTTACAGGAACTGGAGGCTTTTTGCCAAGGGGAATGGGCAGCTTTACCATCTGAGAAGATAAAGAGCCTCATCCACAAATACCACAAAAGACTTCAAGCTGTCATTGATGTTAAAGAGGGCTATACACGGTATTAACCTCCCTGGCGGTATGATTCTGTCAGATTTTAGGTGCTGAAAGCGGTACCATTATTCTGCATGGAAATTTGGCGTTTTATATTGCAGGCCTGTAATTCTTAGGAATAACTCACTTAAATCTGGCCAAACCAGAGTCTAGTAGACATCCCAGGTATGATAAAGTTCAAAAAACAAAATTATACATTATAATAAAATAAATAACTATAAAATAATTATAACAAATAATAATATAATAATAATAAAAGTGTTTTTCAGTGTTTGATGACGAATTTCCCCACAAATCACTATCGCTTAATTCTGCGAGTGATTCTAATTTATTATCGCTGTTTTTTAGCTGGTCTAAAACCACTTTTGACATAAAGGGACACTTTTTGGTTGCTATGGACAATCTCCAGTTTCCAGGCAGAAAGAACAGTTTTTATTATATAAAAGTGCATGCAGGACACTGGGCAGACCACTAGGGACAAAGGGTGTGTGTAATTATTTTATACAGTACTGTAATCTGTAAGATTACAGTGTACTGTATGTATACTGTGTTTTAACTTTTTTGAATTTGGCGCCGATCTCCGTCCCCGTGCGTCGTAACGTCGCAGGGAACGGAGCTCGGCGGCATTCGGCAGTGTGTGAATCGAGTGAGATGACGGCTCGATCACACAGCGGGGAAGCATCGCAGGATCCAGGGGACAAGGTAAGTAACTCCTGCCTGGATCACTGCGACGCAGCCCGAGTCTGGCTCGGGGTTACCGCTTTTGGTGCTGAAATTTAACTCCGAGCCAGACTCGGGAATACCGCCAGGGAGGTTAAGAACTGGGGTATGTAAACTTTTGATCAGGATCGTTTGGATAGTTTCTGTTTTCATTATGATTTAAAAAGAGTAAACACAGTTGATTGATAACAAATGGCTTCAGCCAAACACTAACCATGAGTGAAAGAAAAGTTTTTGTGTTATCATTCATATTCTCTGAAAAATGGCCAAGAAATCATAAATTCTGCCAGGGTATGTAAACTTATGAGCACAACTGTATTCTGTGATAGGGCAGTACATACAGGCACAGCGACGTGCCTGTGTGTCACTGCCTGTTTCTGGGTTTAAGACACGCCCCCGCCCGCCTACCTCCTTTGTGATGTGACACAGCAGAAGTTTGTCAATGATTCATGCCCAGGTCCTGCTGATTGTCTGTGTCCAATCACAGCCTATAGCCCTGTGTTGACAATCAACACAGGGCTCTGTACAGAGGGAACAATCGCTTTGTTTTGTTTCCCCGCAAAGCAGGGAAAGAAACAAATCGATCTGTAGTAAAAAGCAGCACATATTACACACATTACACATTGTTAGGCGCACAGCTAACCCTTTGATTACCCCTAGATGTTAACCCCTTCCCAGCCAGAGCAGGGGACTTCAAACTTTCTAAACAAAAGGCCAGTTTATTGTCCTTCAAACTTTAGGGGGCCTGGACTGTGGCCAGCGGGAGTGGAGATTTTCCTGGCATCAGTGAGAGTAAACATCACCACATTTGGTATTCGGGGGAGGAATAGTGCCCCATGGTTGGTATCATTGGGAGGAATAGTGCCCCATTGTTGGTGTCAGTGGGAGAAATGGTGCCCTATTTTTCAAGTCAGTTGGCAGAATAGTGTCATATCAGTGGGAGGAATAGTGACCGAAGGGCCGGATAAAGGTAAGCAAAGGCCCGCAGTTTTGAGACCACCGGTATAGAGTATTAACACTGATCAATGTATTAATGTCAGTGGCAGTTTGACACTACTTAACACTTTGTGGAAACTGTCTGATTGCCCGCCGCACTTGTCCAACTTTAAGTCAATGATCACTGCCATTACTAGCATAAGAGAAAAAAAAATATTCCAGTATATATACCAATGTTTGTAGACACTATAACTTTCATGCAAACCAATTAATATTACACTTATTGGGATTTTTTTTTTTTTTTACTAAAGGCATGTAGCAGAATACATTTTGCCTCTTGGCTGCTTCTCTGAATATTGCTCTCCTTGCCCGGCCTGTTAATTTAGGTGGACGGTCATGTCTTGGTAGGTTTGTAGTTGTGCCATACTCTTTTATTTTCGAATGATGGATTGAACAGTGCGCTGTGAGATGTTCAAAGCTTGGGATATTTTTTTATAACCTAACCCTGCTTTATACCTTGGCCTTTATGATGCTGTTTGTTCATTAAGGTTCTCTAACAAACCTCTGAGGGCTGCACAGAACAGCTGTATTTATAGTGAAATTAAATTACACACAGGTGCTCTTCTGTTAAAAAAATGACACACAGGTGGACTCTATTTAGTATTTAGGTGACTTCTGAAAGCATTTGGTTCCACTAGATTTTAGTTAGGGGTATCAGAGTAAGGGGGGCTGAATATAAATGCACGCCACTTTTTTCAAATATTTATTTGCAAACCAATTATTATTTTCCTTCCACTTCACAATTATGTGCCACTTTGTGTTGGTCTATATCACATAAAATCCCAATAAAATACATTTCCGTTTTGGTTGTACCATGGAAAAATTCAAGAGGTATGAATACTTTTTGAAGGCACTGCATGCTTATACAGTATGGTCTGGGTCAAAAAAAATACTGGAGCTAGAGAGTTAAGCCTCGTACACACGGTCGCGAATCCCGTCAGGAAAAAAACGTCGGTTTTCCTGACGGGATTCCTGGCAAGCTTTCCTTGCCAAGCCGTGCATACAGACGCATATTCAAAAGAACCGCCGTTTTTTTGAATGGCAAGAACGCGGTGACGTCATCGACTACGGCGAGCCGGCACTCACCACATTCGATGCCGTCGCCGCCATCTTGCTACACCCTACACTACCCTTGTATGCTACCGCGCATGCATCAAAGTCTTTTCGAGCATGCGTGGGTTTACCTGGGACAGGTAGGCATACACACTCACGGTTTTCTCGGCAGGAAACACTCTGCCGAGAATCCCGACGAGAAAATAGAGAGCAGGTTCTCTATTTTTCTTGTCGGGATTCCCTGCAGTTTTCTCGCAGAGAAAGCATACACACGACCGGTTTTCACGGCAAAAAGCTCTCCCAGCAGCTTTCTTGCCGAGAATACCGTGCGTGTGTATGAGGCTTTAGGCTGCATTCACACCTGAGCGTTTTCAGCTCATAAAACGCCCCAAAAAACGCCTGAAAAAACGCCCAACAAGCAAAATGTATTAATTTCAATGGCACCTGTTCACATCTGAGCGTTTTGTCACCTGAAGCAAATGCCTGAAAAGCGCCTTAAGCTCAAAAAAGAACATGAGCTTCTTTGGGGCAGATTACAAGATTTCCTGCTTTTTACATTGGTGATCTGTACAAAATTGTGGCAAAACGCAGCAAAAAACACGGTAAAAATCGCGGTAAAAACGCGTGACTTTGAAACACTCGGGTGTGAATGCAGCCTTAACATGAGTGCCAAAGTAGCATTTTCAGAAGAGCTTGGCAGTGGCATCTTATATGTTTCCCGATGACAGGTTTGCTTTAATATATAGGGGGTGAGAATCAAACAGATACAGTAGCAGATTCAGCAGTGTGTAATCCACGCTCCACAGTCCACACATATGGCTGTGATGTTGGAAGCCTTAATTGCAAATTTCAGTGTGTGGTTTATTCTGAAGCATTCACAAATCAAATGTACTACACATAAGGCTTGTGTTTGTAACAAATGGTTAAAGAAAAACACTGCAAATGGAAAATAATGCAGTATATATTAGTGTTAAACAGAGAATAAACTGTGTAGTGGGCGGCACAGTGGTGTAGTGGGCGGCACAGTGGTGTAGTGGGCGGCACAGTGGTGTAGTGAGCGGCACAGTGGTGTAGTGGGCGGCACAGTGGTGTAGTGGGCGGCACAGTGGTGTAGTGGGCGGTACAGTGGTGTAGTGGGCGGCACAGTTGTGTAGTGAGCGGCACAGTGGTGTAGTGGGCGGCACAGTGGTGTAGTGGGCGGTACAGTGGTGTAGTGGGCGGTACAGTGGTGTAGTGGGCGGCACAGTGGTGTAGTGGGCGGTACAGTGGTGTAGTGGGCGGCACAGTGGTGTAGTGAGCGGCACAGTGGTGTAGTGGGCGGCACAGTGGTGTAGTGAGCGGCACATTGGTGTAGTGGGCGGTACAGTGGTGTAGTGGGCGGCACAGTGGTGTAGTGAGCGGCACAGTGGTGTAGTGAGCGGCACAGTGGTGTAGTGAGCGGCACAGTGGTGTAGTGAGCGGCACAGTGGTGAAGTGGGCGGCACAGTGGTGTAGTGGGCGGCACAGTGGTGTAGTGGGCGGTACAGTGGTGTAGTGGGCGGCACAGTGGTGTAGTGAGCGGCACAGTGGTGTAGTGGGCGGCACAGTGGTGTAGTGGGCGGCACAGTGGTGTAGTGGGCGGTACAGTGGTGTAGTGGGCGGCACAGTGGTGTAGTGGGCGGTACAGTGGTGTAGTGGGCGGTACAGTGATGTAGTGGGCGGCACAGTGGTGTAGTGGGCGGCACAGTGGTGTAGTGGGTGACACAGTGGTATAGTGGGTAGCACTCTCGCCTAGCAGTAAAAAGGGTCGCTGGTTTGAATCCCAACCACGATGCTACCTGCCTGGAGTTTGCATGTTCTCCCTGTGCCTGTGTGGGTTTCCTCCGGGTACTCCGGTTTCCTCCCACACTCCAAAGACATGCTGGTAGGTTAATTGGCTTCTGTCTAAAATTGGCCCTAGTATATAAATGTGAGTTAGGGACCTTAGATTGTAAGCTCCTTGAGGGTAGGGACCGATATGAATGTACAATATATATATGTAAAGCTGCGTAAATTGACAGTGCTATATAAGTACCTAAATAATAATAATATATATAATATATATGCACTATATTGCCACAAATATTGGGACACCTGCCTTTACACAGACATAAACTTTAATGGCATCCCAGTCTTAGTCTGTAGGGTTCAATAATAAGTTGGGACACCCTTTGCAGCTATAACAGCTTGAACTCTTCTGGGAAGGCCGTCCACAAGGTTTAGGAGGGTGTCTATGGGAAATGTTTGACCATTCTTCCAGAAGTGCATTTTTGGGGTCAGGCACTGATGTGGATAAGAAGGCCTGGCTCGCAGTCTCCGCTCTTATTCATCCCAAAGGTGTTCTATCGGGTTGAGGACAGAACTCAGTCAAGTTCTTCCACCCCAAACTCGCTCATCCATGTCTTTATAGATCTTGTTCGTGCACTGGTGTGCAGTCATGGTGGAACAGGAAGGGGCCATCCCCAAACTGTTACCACAAAGTTGGGAGCTTAACAATGTCTAAAATGTCTTGGTATGCTGACGCCTTAAGAGTTCCCTTCACTGGAACTAAGGGGCCAAGCCCAACCTCTGAAAAACAACCCCACACACCTGATTTGGACCAGTGCACAAAGCAAGGTCATAAAGAAATGGATGAGCGAGTTTGGAGTGGAGGAAGTTGACTGGTCTGCACAGAGTCCTGACCTCAACCTGATAGGACACCTTTGGGATGAATTAGAGTGCAGACTGTGAGCCAGGCCTTCTTGTCAAACATCAGTGCCTGACCTCACAAATGAGCTTCTGGAAGAATGGTCAAACATTCCCATAGACACACTCCTAAACCTTGTGGACAGCCTTCCCAGAAGAGTTAAAGCTGTTATAGCTGCAAAGGGTGGGCCAACTCAATATTGAACCCTACGGACCAAGACTGGGATGTCATTAAAGTTCATGTGCGTGTAAAGGCAGGTGTTCCAATACTTTTGACAATACAGTGTGTGTATGTATATATGTATGTGTATATATATATATATATACATATATATATATATATATATATATATATATATACACAGCTGAACCTCGGATTACGAGCATAATCCGTTCCAGGAGAATGCTCGTAATCCAAAGTACTCGCATGTCAAAGCAAGTTTCCCCATTGAAGTCAATGGAAACTAAAATAATTTGCTCCGCATTGACTTTAATAGCATGCAGTACCGCATGCGGCCAGAGGCGGGGGGACACCGGAGAGCCTCGGAAACGGCCGAGAAGGCCCGAGGACACCTCGGCAAACCTAGGAAAGACTTTGTTCCCGAGATTTGCCAAGGTCAGCCGAGCTGTCCTCGGGCCTTTCCGCGCATTTCCGAACGGCGACGTTCGGCTCTGCTCGGCTCCGCCCCCCCACCTCAGGCCAAACGCAGTACTGCACACTGCTTTGGCCTGAATCATGCTCGTTTTGCAAGACAACACTCACAAACCGAGTTACGATTTTTAAAAATACAGTTCTCGTATTGCGAAACGCTCATTAACCGCATTACTCGCAATCCGAGGTTCCACTGTATATTATATACAGTATGTATATAATATATAAATATATGACCCAACAAAGGGAGTGGCAAAAGAGGTTCAGCTGGGGTTGGACCCCCTACTAAAAAACAAACGCATTTTTCTTTCTTTCTGTTATATCATTTTGCAAATAAATAACCTTTCTTCATAAATGTAGGTCAAAATGTATTCTGATACATTTCTTTGGTGAAAATAACCCAAATCAGTGTATATTATTTAGTCTGTAGGAAAGTTATAGAATCCACAAACTATGATATATATCTGAAAATTGATCAATCCGGATGTACCGATGGCCTCTCATTTCTTGAGACCCGAAAATGCCAGGACAGTACAAATATCCCCCAAATGACCCCTTTTTGTAAAGTAGACAGTCCAAGGTATTTAAGAGGCGTTGCAATATTTTTTTTTACATACTGTCTCCAGTGCAGTACAGGGTCATCATGTAACCGGTGTGGTGGTGATCAGGGACACTGAATGGTGACAGTATGTCAAATAAATAAACTTTTTATTAAATTTTACTTCTAAAAAATATATATTTTTTATATACAGTGACCAGAGCAATACAGTGTTACCATTGTAAGACTGTACTACTCTGGGGAGGTGATCAGGATTTTTTTTACACCGTGAATTTTACTGTCGTAAGCAACCATTTTTTTCTGAATGAAAGTGATTCCTTCAGTGTTTACTATTGTGATTAGCTGTGATTGGCCACAGCTAATTACATGGTACAGATGGGCTGTGATTGGCCCGGTCTGTACCATGTGATGACTGTGAACAATCACAGAGATCAACACAATAGTACGCAATGAATGACATGAATCAAAGCCATTCGTTGTGTACAATTGTCATGTGATCTGCTGTGATTGGTCACAGCGATCACATGGTACCGGCAGTGGGCTGGTACACTGATCTGTCATCCACTGTGTACGAACGCCCTCCCAGGATAACAGGGCTCCCGCCCGGCCACCATTTTACAATAGGCTGGGTGGAAAGCAGTTAAAGAAGAACTCAGAGTATGGAATTTTTTACATAATTGGTCCAACTTGAGCCAATGTAACTATGCATATACCATACCTGTGGGATGACTCTAGAAGCTGGAAATCAATATAATAGACACCACTCCACTATTGATCGCCACTAGCTTTTGGGTCCCATGCTGAGGGGTTGCCCTGTTGCATTGTGATCACAGGAGGTTAGCTGCTTGGCATGGGCACAATTCAGAGAATACTTTGTATTTTCTTAAAGTGGAACTTTAGGCAGAAAATTAAAGCGGAGCTCCACCCGCGATTTTTTTATTTAAAGTCAGCAGCTACAAACACTGTAGCTGCTTACTTTTAACAAGGACACTTACCTGTCCTACTCGCCCGCGATGACGCCCCCCCCCCCCCCCCCCAATGGCGATCCCTTGATCATTGCCGATCCCTTGATCATTGCAGGTCCCGCGCCGCCATCCTCACTAAGGAAAACGACTGCACATGCACGAGTCTTGCGCCGATTTGTGAATGGACGGCTGCTCTCTGTGATTACTCACAAGTCCCAGAAGGCAGCGCGCCCATTCACCAGAAGACACCGCGAGTAGGAGGGATGAAGAAGATCCACCTCGGATAAGGAAGAGGCAGATTAGGAACTTCCGCATAGCAACCGGTATTTCGGGTGAGTAAAACATTTTTTTTTTCCAATTTTTTATTTTAAATTTTTTGTTTGCATTTTCGGATATTTTTTTTTTTTTTCAGGGTGGAACTCCACTTTAAGTCCTTCTACATCTCTTCAGGTTGGCCCCTTTTATAGGTATAGCTATGTAAAACATTAAAAATAAGTGCCTATACTGTTTAAAATCCAGTAATACACTGTCTCACCCTGCTCTGCACATGCTCATATGCTCTCTATTTTTGGCATTGTGCAGATCTGCTGACAGCCTAAAGATTTACTGCTGCTCAGGGGCTCTTGGCTTCAGCAAAATGGCAGCCTCCCACAAGAAAAAACAAGAACAATGCTGGAGGCAATTTGCAGCAAACACTAATTTTGGTAGCATAAATATTAATGTGTAATGTATGTTCCTTGCCAAAGAGCATCATTTTTTATCAAGTTGTTATGGGTAAAGTTCCACTTTAATAAATGCAAAGCATTTTCTGATTGAACGAGGCTGAGAGCATGGAATCACTGCCTCGCCTCTCCGCCTTGTCCAATCAGAGAACGCTTTGTATTTACTGAGTGAATGCAAAGCTTTCTCTGAATGGAGCCCATGCTGAGCAGCTGACCATGCCGATCACTGGAATAGCGGTGTCTACTTCTGTGATTGTTAGCTTCTAGAGGGATCCCACAGGCATGATATACACATATATATTGGTTCCTATGTAAAAAAGAAAAAAAAAATGCCGTACCTGGAATTCTTTTTTAATGAATGGAAGGCCTTTATACAAAATGAACTGTTGTGTGTAAATATTTTACAAGATGTGTAACCCCAGTAATCCCCTTCTTTACATGGATAATTTTTTATTTTTTTTAATCCATTCGTATGCAAACTCTATAAATATGCGTCTATTCATTTTTGTGGAGAGGCATTTAAAAATACTTTGTACCAGACATACACACATTATTTCAGTGCCTTTGTGAAAGCGAAAAATTCTAGAATAAAATTTGCACTTTTGATGAGTTTTAAACTACTTTGGTTGCCAGATGGATGAACAAATTTTGGGTATGATAATGTAAATGAAATTCTGGTTTTGTTTTGAAATTATGACAATGACTAAAGCTGGTCATACATTGATAGATCATTTTGTTAAGTCTGCAGGCTGAACGAAAGACATTAAAGTGGTTGTAAACCCTTCCATGTTCCCAGTGAAGTGACTGGCCTCAGGTGATAAACAGAAATGATACCAATCACCCTACATAAGCTGTACCTATTTATCTGCTGCCCTCTCTGCTTTACATCTGTTCAAAGTCCAGAATTTATAACGCTTGTCTGAGCTGTCAGAAAAAAAGGGAGCTGAAGTTACACTCTGCAGAGCTCAGTAAGGAGAGTTCTGACAGCTGATTGGAGGGAAGGGGCACACCCCCCTTCACACAGCACACAGGAACACAGCTGAGGCTGTCAATCAGCTGGGGCTTCCTCCCCTGTCACCATTTTTTCTCTTTTATTATCAGAAAAACGTGTCAGAAGTGATTCATGATGATAGCAGAGGTAGCAGGCAGAAATGACACTTAGTGCTCCTAATTGGGACAAGTACACACTATAGAGATATACAGTGCCTTGAAAAAGTATTCATATCCCTTGAAATTTTCCACATTTTGTCATATTACAACTAAAAACGTAAATGTATTTTTTTGGGATCTTATGTGATAGACCAACACAAAGTGGGACATAATTGTGAAGTGAAAGGAAAATGATAAATGGTTTTCAGAATGTTTTACAAATAAATATGTGAAAAGTGTGGGGTGCATTTGTATTCAGCCCCCCTGAGTCCATACTTTGTAGAACCACCTTTCACTGCAATTACAGCTGCAAGTGTTTTTGGGGATGTCTCTACCAGCTTTGTACATCTAGAGAGTGAAATTGTTGCTCATTCTTCTTTGCAAAATATCTCAAGCTCTCTGTCAGATTGGATGAAGAGCGTCTGTGATTAGCAATTTTCAAGTCTTGCTGCAGATTCTCAATTGGATTTAGGTCTGAACTTTGACTGGGCCCTTCTAACACATACATATGCTTTGATCTAAACCATTCCATTGTAGCTCTGGCTGTATGTTTAGGGTCGTGGTCCTGAGGGAAGGTGAATCTCCACCCCAGTCTCAAGTCTTTTGCAGACTCTAACAGGTTTTCTTTTAAGATTGCCCTGTATTTGTCTCCATCCATCTTCCCATCAACTCTGACCAGCTTTCCTGTCTCTGCTGAAGAAAAGCATCCCCACAACATGATGCTGCCACCACCATGTTTCACAGTGGGGATGGTGTGTTCAGAGTGATGTGCAGTGTTAGTTTTCCACCACACATAGCATTTTGCTTTTAGGCCAAAAAGTTCAATTCAGGCCTCATCTGAATAGAGCACCTTCTTCCACATGTTTTCCCCACATGACTTCTCTCAAACTGCAAACATAACTTCTTATGGCTTTCTTTCAACAATGACTTTCTTCTTGCCACTCTTCCATAAAGGCCAGATTTGTGGAGAAGCACGACTAATAGTTGTCCTGTGGACAGATTCTCCCACCTGAGCTGTGGATCTCTGCAGCTTCTCCAGAGTTACCATGGGCCTCTTGGCTGCCTCTCTGATGAATGCTCTCCTTGCCCAGCCTGTCAGTTTAAGTGGACGGCCATGTCTTGGTAGGTTTGCAGTTGTGCCATACGCTTTCCATTTCCGGATGATGGATTGAACAGAGCTCTGTAAAATGTTCAAAGCTTGGGATATTTTTTTATAACCCAACTCTGCTTTAAACTTTTCCACAGCTTTATCCCTGAACTGTCTGGTGTGTTCCTTGGCCTTCATGATGCTGTTTGTTCACTAAGGTTCTCTAACAAATCTCTGTGGGCTTCACAGAACAGCTGTATTTATAGTGAGATTAAATTACACACAGGTGGACTCTATTTACTGATTAGGTGTCTTCTGAAGGCAATTGGATCCATTCGATTTTAGTTAGGGGTATCAGAGTAAAGGAGGCTGAATACAAAAGCACGCCACACTTTTCATATATTTATTTGTAAAAAATTTGGAAACCATTTATAATTTTCCTTCCGTGTGTAGCGCCCTGCTCCTGTTGGGTAGGCGCTATATGTTAAATTTAGTTGTCTGAGCTGTAGTTTAGCTCAGAAGGATTAAGCTAAATTGTTGGCTCTGTTTCAGTCCAGCTGTGTTACATGGTTTTCCACTTGACAGTAGGTGTCACTATCACCACGGGTCAAGGTTGGAAATGCAGCAGGTTGGATGTATTGGGTATTCCTTTCCCTGAAGTGGCTCAGGGGGCGTGGTCAACCCCCTGTGCATTCTGGGAAGGGGTACTTAAGGGACAGAGACCACGCCATCGGGGTTCGTTTGTTGGATCCTGACCTGAGGGCCCTCCTGGCCTCAGGGATGTGCGAGCCGTTTTCGGCCTCGGGCCTGCTGGCCCGAGGCTCTGCGGCTAAGAGTAGGCCCAGGAGTTTCTGGGGCCTACTAGTCCATGGATGGTCCTACACGGTCTTGCCTGCGGGAAGAAGCGGAACAATTGGGGACTCAATTGAAGGACGCATCCTGGCCAATTTACCTCACGGTGCTGCCGGCTGGCTGAAAGATTCTGGCACCGTGAGCTGTGCATTTTCTGAGGAACTTTGCAAAGTGTCAGTGTGGTTACACGATCTTGTGGCGGAAGATTGTGAAACGACTCGACGGCACTCATCAAGTTTGTGGCAGAGACTTTGAACGAGCTTCGCACCGGTTGCTAGGCCAGTGAGAGTAGGCCTATCCGGTGGTTGCTGAATCCAGCGTGGAACTGATTTGTCCTCTGGATCTAAGATTGTGCCTGATTCACAAAGCAAGGTACCTGAACCTCCCCTATCCCTCTACCCCTCTGTTGGAACTGGTATAATAAAGCTCTTGAAGAAAAAGTAACCAAGCGTTGGTGTGGACATTCATGAAAGCTCTTCAAGAGGGATCCCTGACACGAGTGCGGTGAACAGAAAGGTAAAGGCAGGCCCAAATCTTAAACCAGTGGCCCCTTCGGGGGTAGTGCTACACGTACTTCACAATTACCGTATTTATCGGCGTATAACACGCACCGGCGTATAACACGCACCCCAAGTTTAGGAGGGAATTTTAAGGAAAAAAACTTTTAGGAGGGAAATTCAAGGAAAAAAAACTTACATTTAAATGCAGCATGCAGCCTTGCCCAGTGTCCATCTGCAGCCTTGCCCAGTGTCCATCTGCAGCCTTGCCCAGTGTCCATCTGTCCATCTGCAGCCTTGCCCAGTGTCCATCTGCAGCCTTGCCCAGTGTCCATCTGCAGCCTTGCCCAGTGTCCATCTGCAGCCTTGCCCAGTGTCCATTTGTTCATCTGCAGCCTTGCCCAGTGCCTTTGCAGCCTTGTCAGTCTCGGCTATTTTTAAAATTGGTGCCGACTTCTGTGTGGAGAGGAGGGAGCGGGGCCAAGTGTACTTCGGCTAGACTCGGCTCCTCTCGCAGTCCCGCCCATCTCCACTGACTGCGCCACTGACATAGAGAAAGCCGAGTGTACTTCGGCTAGACTCGGCTCTGCTCACAGTCAGGGGCAGGACTGCGAGAGGATCATGTCAGCGGCGCAGTCAGAGATGGGCGGGACTGCGAGAGGAGCCGAGTAAAGCCGAGTGTACTTCGGCTTCGGCTCCGCTCGCTCCTCTCGCTCGTTCCAGCAGGGGAATCGGCGGAGTATCGCGTATAACACGCACCCACCATTTTCCCCTGATTTTCAGGGGAAAAAAGTGCGTGTTATACGTCGATAAATACGGTATGTGCCACTTTGTGTTGGCCTATCACATAAAATCCAAATAAAATACATTTACATTTTTGGTTGTAACATGACAAAATATGGAATATATCAAGGGGTATGAATACTTTTTCAAGGCACTGTATGCTTTGTTCATATTTCATGCCTGAGGTTTACAACCACTTTAAGACAGTTCCATCAGTTTGGAAGAAAGGAATTAAAAATCTCAAAATATCCCCTTATAGGTATCCTGAGATCACAAGGCCCAAAGGGATTAACCCCTTCCTACTGGGCCATAGTCATATGACGCCGGCAGGAACCCTCCCTACCTCCGGGCGGGCGTCATATGACGTCCTTTTTTCCCGGCCGTCTATGGGGCTCGCGCGCGTGACCCGGTGCGCGTGCCCGGCGGCCGCGATGTCCGCCGGGCACCCGCGATTGCCCGCGATCACGGCAGGAGTGTGGATCTGTGTGTGTAAACACACAGATCCACCTCCTGTCAGAGGTGAGGAGACCGATGTGTGTTCCCAGTACAGAGGAACACACATCGGTCTCCTCCCCTTGTGAGTCCCCTCCCCCTACAGTTACAATCACTCAATAGGGAACATATTAACCCCTTGATCGCCCCCTAGTGTTAACCCCTTCCCTGCCAGTCACATTTACACAGTAATTAGTGCAGTTTTATAGCACTAATCGCTGTATAAATGTGAATGGTCCCAAAAACGTGTCAAAAGTGTCCGATGTGTCCGCCGCAATGTCACGGTCACAATAAAAATCGCAGATCGCCGCCATTACTAGTAAAAAAAAAAAAAAAAAATGCCATAAATCTATCCCCTATTATGTAGACGCTATAACATTTGCGCAAACCAATCAATATACGCTTGTTGCAAAAAAAAAAATTACCAAAAATATGTAGAAGAATACATATCGGTCTAAACTTAGGAAAAAAATTGTGATATTTATTAAATCAAAAAGTAAAAAATATTGCGTTTTTTTCAAATATGTCGCTCTTCTTTTGTTTATAGCGCAAAAAAAAAAAAAAAAAAAACACAGAGGTGATCAAATACCACCAAAAGAAAGCTCTATTTGTGGGGAAAAAAGGACATCAATTTTGGTTAGGTTCAACGTCGCACGACCGCGCAATTGTCAGTTAAAGCGACGCAGTGCTGCATCGCAAAAAGTGCTCTGGTCAGGAAGGGGGTAAATTCTTCCGGGGCTGAAGCGGTTAATATCTAAAATAGATTCATACTTACTACAGAGTAAAATAAGTAGGGAACCGGAGGGAGTAAAGGATAAATGGCAGATAGCTAGTCCAGGAATGAGCGATCAAGAGTGGGATGAAATGTTCTCCCCTCACTTAAAGGTATCCCCGGCAATGAATAATAGGATACAGTGCCGGGACAAGGTCATCCAGCGCCCAGGGCAAAGATGTCAAACTGCGCCCCCCTTTCCCTTAGGGTTAGGGTCAGGGTGCCCCCCATCCCTGCAATAAACCATTGCGCCAGGGGCAACCGTCCCTCCTGCCCACCCCTTGTCCCGGCCCTGATAGGATAATCCAATTAAATATAATACCCCAGACATATTTGGCTCCGAATAGACTGTATAGGATGGGAAGAATGGCCGCCCCAAACAGCACAAGATGTGAGCAGGGGGGAGCGGATTTCCTCCACTTGATGTGGTATTGCGGACATATAGGGAGATTCTGGCAACAGGTGGATGGCAAAATAGGAAAAGTTATAAATAAACCAATGGTGACTACAGTAGAACTATGTCTGTTGGGGGTACTTAAAAAAGAAGAAAGAGAATGTAAATACAATAGGATATTTTTGCAAGAAGTACTATTCCTGACACGAAAACAAATAGTGGAAAAATGGATCCAGCCAACCCCACCAACTATAAGTCAATGGGTGAGAGCAGTAAATCAAGTGGTACCGCCTTGAGAGGATAATGTATGAACAAAAGGGAAATGTAGAGAAATATGATAAGATATGGGTAAAATGGAATAGATCATATTTAACAACGGATATAGGAAGATCTTGAAATAAAGGAGGAAAAATAATTATTTTTTGTGAATAGAGACCATAAGTTAGGATGAGAAGGATGGACCAATATGAGTGATAATAGAAATATATGTTAGAATACTGGAATAAAATAAATGTGAAAATATGTAAATTCATTTGCAAGAATTTGTAATAAATAGTATTAAAAAAAAAAAAAAAAAAGATAGCTCCATCTACACTAAAGCCTTGTACACACGATCGGTTTCACCAATGAAAACAGTCCGATGGACTTTTCTCATCGGACAAACTGATCGTGTATGGGCCCCATCGGTCTTTTTTCCATCGGTGTGAAAAAATAGAACATGTTTTAAATTTATCCGATGGAAAAAAAACGATAGCAAATTCTGATCGTCTGTGTGGAACTCCATCGGACAAAAAACCCACGCATGCTCAGAATCAAGTCGACGCATGCTCAGAAGCATTGACCTTCATTTTTCTCGGCTTGTCGGAGAGTTTTATGTCACGGCGTTCGGGGCGGTCGGATTTTTGACTGATAGTGTGTAGGCAAGACTGATGGAAGTCATCGGATTTCCGATGGAAAAATCCATCGGATTAGAATCCATAGGAAATCCGATCGTGTGTGTACAGGGCTTTACAGTGTGGATGGACGGAATCTGATTGGATGCAGGAGCTGTTCGACTGACAATTTTCCAACAGGCTTCTTTGACCAAAGCCAATTGACTTCTGATAAATAGACATGTGCAATTTGTTTAGTTTCTAATTTGTTTTTAACGAATTTTGAGAAATTCGTTATTTGCGAAATTTCCGAATTTGCTAATTTTTCCATTTCCGAATTTTTTGGATTTCCGAAATTCGGAAATTTCGAATTTCGAAAATTGGAAATTTCGAAAATTCGAGATTCGAAAATCTAAAATTGGAAGATCTAAAATTTGAAAATGGGAAATTTGGAAAGTTGAGTTTTCGAATTCCGGATTTTTAGAATTTCAGAATTTTCGAAATTCGGAAATTCGAAAATTCGTTTTCTTTGTTTTTGTGCTTTTTTTTCGGAAAATTCAAAAAATTCGTTTTTTTGTTTTTTTTGGAAATTCGGATTTTTCAAATTCCGAATTTCACGAATTTGCGAATTCACGAAAAAAGCCAAAAAAACGAATAAAACGAAAAAAAAAAGATTTTTTTCAAAATTTCCGGATTTCTGAAAAAAGCAAAAAAAAAAAAACACAAATAAAACGAAAACGGAAAAAAAATTAGTTTTTCGAATTTCCCGAATTTCTGAAAAAAGCAAAAAAAACGAATAAAACGAAAAAAAGTTTTTTTTTCAAAATTTCCGGATTTCTGAAAAAAGCAAAAAAAAAACAAATAAAACGAAAACGTAAAAAATTTTTTTTTTTCAAATTTCCCGAATTTCTGAAAAAAGCAAAAAAAACGAATAAAACGAAAAAAAAAATTTTTTTTATAATTTCCAGAATTTTCGAATTTCCGAAAAAAGCAAAAAAACGAATAAAACTAAATCGAATTTTTTTTTTTTTCGGCAGTGCACATGTCTACTGATAAACCGGTGTCGGCAGGGCCATGCATTGCTTGAATTTTTTCTGACAGAAATTTGCCAAAATTTGAGCAGTGTATAACTGGGTTAAATCACATTGGTTTAACCATAATTAAAGTGGAGTTCCACTCATTTTTAATAATTATCCTCATTGTAATGTCCACCTATAGTGCTGTAATGTTTGGATACTTGTAGCTTTTTTGAATAGGCTTCCCCTTGACTTCCGGTTGGGGACACCTAGGTGACTACATCATCAGCCTGGCCCATTGACTCCTGGGACATCTATGTCATTGATCCCAGGAGTCTTCGAGCAACTAAGGTAGGTATTATCACGAGAATTCCTTATAACGGCAAAGCACGCCTTGCATTATCCTTAGTGCGCAGACCTGATATTGGGAGGTATATGCTGGCTAGCCAGCTGCATGAAGTCCCGGAAACGAAGGCAGGCCTGCTTTAGCTACCCAGATCCTGCATGGCTGTTGCCGGAATCGAGGGAGAGAAAAGAGAAATACTCAGTCTGTACATTATTTGAATGTGGACATTTTGGCTGCAGTGAATTAAAACAATCTCAAAGATGTTTTTATTAAAATGTTGCCTAGGAGACTGGAACTCCGCTTTGAGCATCCTCCCTATCCTATTTAGATGTCCTTTGATGAAACAGTGGTAACCTTAAGGCCAGTTGACAGCGGGTATTATTTCTGTAGTCTGCAGCAGTACATGTGGATGTGCAAGCGCTGTACATCTCTGCTCCGCACATTTTGTTGACATCTTGGGGCCTTGGGTGCCAGGAAACCTTTATATACAGTGCCTCGAAAAATTATTCATAACTCTTGAAATTTTCCACATTTTGTCATGTTACAACCAAGAATGTAAATGTATTTTATTTGGGAATTTATGTCATAGACCAACACACAGTGGCACATAATTGTGAAGTGGAAGGAAAATGATAAATGGTTTTCCAAATGTTTTACAAAAAAATATGTGAAAAGTGTGGCGTGCATTTGTATTCAGCCCCCTTTTAATCTAATACCCCCAACTAAAATCTTGTGGAACCAATTGCCTTCAGAAGTCACCTAATTATCAGATAGAGTCCACCTGTGTGTAATTTAATTTCAGTATAAATACAGCCGTTCTGTGAAGCCTTCAGAGGTTTGTTGGAGAACCTTAGTAAACAAACAGCATCACGAAGGATAAGGAACACACCAGACAAGTCAGGGATAAAGTTGTGAAGAAGTTTAAAGCAGGGTTAGGTTATAAAAAAAAAATATCCCAACCTTTGAACATCTCACAGAGCACTGTTCAATTCATAATTTGAAAATGGAAAGAGTATGGCACAACTGCAAACCTACCAAGACATGGCCGTCCACCTAAACTGACAGGCCAGACAAGGAGAGCATTAATCAGAGAAGCGGCCAAGAGGCTCATGGTAACTCTGGAGAAGCTGCAGAGATCCACAGCTCAGGTGGGAGAATCTGTCCACAGGACAACTATTAGTCGTGCTTCTCCACAAATCTGCCCTTTATGGAAGAGTGGCAAGAAGAAAGCCATTGTTGAAAGAAAGCCATAAGAAGTCCCATTTGCAGTTTGTGAGAAGCCATGTGGGGGACACAGCAAACATGGAAGAAGGTGCTCTGGTCAGATGAGACCAAAATTGAACTTTTTGGCCTAAGAGCAAACCGCTATGTGTGGCGGAAAACTAACACTTCACATCACTATGAACACACCATCCCCACTGTGAGACATGG